>CM032228.1:227192500-227825000 GCA_019009955.1 Riptortus pedestris | reverse complement strand
TTTACAGTCGCGCAATGGGGAAATTGACAAGCTTAGCTAGCCAAAAATGTTTGTTTACAGTTTTCCGCGATTTTGTAATCCTAGAGTGGTGAGTTCGATTTTTGCCTGGGCAAAGGAAATTATTTATTGACGAAATTCATTAAATAACATCCTAAGTCCCACCCTGGCTAGAAAAGGGTGGTAACCTGTAGATAACCCGTCCCAATTAGCCTGAGTTGCAGAAAGTGGACGTTAATAAATAACAATAATTATAATGATTCTGAGCCTATCGAATTCCATAAATATATTTTACAAAAATCTAGGACTTCTGGTTTTTGATATATGCTATTAATTATGCCAATAGTAACTAATCCAATTAAATTTTGTACTGTTCTGCAGCACACAAGGGTTTATGAGATTACATTTCTACACAGAAAATTTAAGGAAAATTTGCATTGATAAAGTTTTGAGTAACTTATTTATAAATACAAGTACATGATTTTACTTCTACCATTTTTGTATTTTGGTTCTTTGGCTAAATTCTCTGATCTCAAGACATACCTGCTTTAGGTAATTGGAACCTTTCTTGCGAGCAAGATAATTTACTTTTTAAGAGAAAAAGCTTAGTCTTATTTGCTGAAATGCTGCTATAAGGCCTCCAAATTCAGGTTTTGTTACCTTACCATACCTTTGTTACTTTGTGAGATTTATGCAAATACGTTCTGTTCATCCGCCCCCCCCCCTTCTTTAGTTCTTGGACTACTATACTTTGAGTTATTAAAATATAAATTATTCTTACAATTCAGAAGACGTTTCAGTTGGGAGTTTATTAAAATTAACTGAAAGATTTCTCATTACCGTTTGTATTTACTTATGGTGGTGTTGTGTTACCAGTATGCAGATTTCTCTAATGCTAAACTTCACATAGGAAATCTGCTTAGTTTACGCAGCCCTGCGTGACGGACTTTTTTAAACTTTAGTTCTCCCTTCTTATTGAAGGTCTAGCATTCCGGTGATCATGACAGGTGGTTTTTATTTCTAAATCAGTCATTTATTTGGTGGTCGACTTAAAATTACACATTAACATAATACTTCAATTTATGTTTACTTTCTATTATTTAGGTAATTGGAACCTTTCTTGCGAGCAAGATAAATTACTTTTTAAGAGAAAAAGCTTAGTCTTATTTGCTGAAATGCTGCTATACGGCCTCCAAATTCAGGTTTTGTTCTTCAGACCCGTTCTTATATTTGAATAAATGAATGGCTTTTTGTCATTTCATCGTATGAGGTATGTATATTTGAAGACATTATCCCAACATCGCTGACAAAACTTGATAGTGTACCTCACCTTTCAAGTAAAATTGCTCAACATTATCTACCCAATATTGATTAATACACATTAGTTGATGTATCTAGCTTATGCAGAGCACCCAAAAAGGAATCAAAGGCAAGAAGGATGGTTGAAATCAATCAATACTTTTCGCGTTTATTACCTTAGCCTCTAATGTTAACCTCCTTCCCGGCCACACGCAATACTTATAAATAAACACTATTTTTTTTGGCTTATCTCTCGTCAACTTACTACATCGGCTGAAATAGTAGTTATCTTGGGAGAATCATGAGTTTTTGATGGGAATATGACGGAACGAGCTTCATTCCCGGAAGGGTGTAAAGGCTCGGGTTGTAACGGGTGTTGGAGGTCGGTCCTCAATAATTCACTGGTTTACTTATGCAGGATTTGAGTATGGCTGTTACTCCACTTCTCTTGTGTTGCCATCTCTCTCACTATTTATTACTTCCCTTAGCAGTTCTCTCTCTCTCTCTCTCTCTCTCTCTCTCTCTCTCTCTCTCTCACACACACACACACACACACACACACACACACACTCTCACACACACAAAACATAAACCGTGCAAAAACAATATAAATATTAAACTTGGAATGATCATACTTGGAAAAATGAAACAGTTTTGTTTCTCACTGAGAGAAGTGGATCTGAAGTTGCATTAAATACAAGTGGTGATAACAAATCTTTCCCCTCCCAACGGGAAGCGTCGAGAGGTAGAAGCATCTGAAATGTAAACAAACAAGTCTGTTAACCTCTCATCGGAAAGAAAAACAATTACTGAAATATATCAGAATATAATACATTAGTTTATTGAAAAGTATTTACTACATCTAGTTGTTAGAAATCTCTGTGCACTGAGATAGACTAGCAGATAATTTTCTACTTGAGAACAGAAGTATATCACTAATCTTTCTGTGCTGTTACTGCAAGGAGTTACAAGTCTCTCCTAAAGAAACTCCACAGAGCCCACGTTAATCATTTTTATATTATTACTAATAAATAATAAGTGTCATTTGTATATCATCTTTATAGCTAATTTGTGAGTAGTATTGTTATAACCATGCATAATTGTCTGTAAAAGAGGATCACTCGTCCAAATCAAAAATGGATGGTCATTATATCGTCTCGAGATGAACTATTAATTCCGCCATGGAATTTACTATCATTATTTATTTGAAGTACGTATATATAGTTCATGCATTTATTATATTTATTATTTATTTATTAACGTCCACATTTTGCAACTTAGGCTAATCGGGACGGGTTATCTACAGGTTACCACCCTTTTCTAGCCAGGGTGGGATTTTAGGGCGTTATTTAATGAATTTCGTCACTAAATAATTTCCTTTGCCCATGCGGGAATCGAACTCGCCACTCTAGGTTTACCATGTGAGATAAAGGTCAACGCTTTAACTCACATGGCTAACTTGAGCCCCCTCATGAATTTAAAGTTAAATTTAAGTAAATTAGCCATTATAGAAATAAATTATATATATCCATTTGCTCATCTTTATTGCAAAGAATGATTTTCAGTGCAGCAGATAATTTTATTTACCACACACTTTATTTAATAACTATTAGAAGGTATATTCTGTGTTATTAATGTATGTACTGGATGTACGAAATTGTTTAAATGAAAATAATATTGAGGTAAGCATTTTTTGTAAGAATACTATTTCTTGATTGGGTGCTTTGACTACTATCCATTGCTTGTAATGTAGGACCGTTGCGTATCTTGCTTCCTGAGAAGTCAACTTTAAGATTTCTTGTAATATTTATATTCTCACTGTAATTAGAAAACGACTCTATGATTTACACATTTTTTTTCCTTTTAATTAATGTCCCTGTGTACTCTGTTATTCGGTTAGAGTCCGGCAAAATAACTCCGGAATACGTTTTATGCAATTTATCTAGTGGTTGAAAGGCAAATGGAGTAGTTTCTATGCAAATGTGCAGGTGCAGTAAGGCCGTGTGAAGCGGAAAGGGGTTACGCAACTCCCGACATGCAACAACTTTTTCAATCAAAACACCAGCAAGCAATCGATGCATTAGTGTTCGAGAGCTAGTTACACTCAACATTTTCTTATTTAAAAAAAAAACTGTTTCTTCAATAAGTTTATGCAAAAAGAAATTTAGAAAGCAAGAGAAACGACACCGTTCGTATAATAGAACAGGAAGACTTTAAGGATACAGTCAGTAAGCGGTGATATACTTCTGTTCCGTTTGATTTAAATAGATAAATCAACTTTCTCACTTTATGACATCATTTGTAGAAACAGCTTTTAGCAGATTTTCCTGAACAGAAATCGGCTATCGTGATTGGAATCAGCAATTGAGAAAGATGGAAGCCGTATTAGAAGCCTTGAAGATAAAAATTTCGTCAATGATCCGCTGTCTGAACTAAGTAGATTCAGAGATTCCGTCACATTCTATTCCCTGTTTCCTCCTTATTAACAGCTCTTTGTAGAAAATGTCCGTAATTCTCATGTAAGGTTTTCCTTCGGGCTGGAAAATCAGAAATACAAGTTTTTCCTTTACTAAGGTTTAAAGAAAACTGGATGGAAGAACAATAGCTGGACCTAAATTTTATCAGCGTTTTTGATAAGACGAATATTAACTGACCAATTTATGATTTTAGCAGATTCCCCTTAAGGGAAATTAGCTATTGAGGTCTTACAATGTCTTCAAATGTTCATCGACCCTAATTATGCCAGGAGATGGCGAAAATCTAAGTTACAATTGTATAAAACAAACTTTTTGTGTTGGACGAAACCTAAACTAGTGACTGTATAACTTTTCTGACTTTTGTAACTTTAGTTCTCCCTTCTTATTGGAGGCCAGCATTCCGTGGTTCACGACAGGTAGTTTTTATTGCTAAATCAGTCATTTATTTGGTGGTCGACTTAAAATTACACATTAACATAATACTTCAATTTATGTTTACTTTCTATTACTTAACTTTAATATCCCTAAGAATGTAGGACCGCAGTATTTAATCTCTTAACTAATATTATTTGTAAGCTGTGACATTAATATTCTCAATCCATGTTGTGTAACAGAACAACTATTGTACTTATGTAATACCACCGCTGAGTACAGAATGACATAGTCGAGTAAACACAAGTTCTTCATACTAAAGGGAGAAGACCTTGGAAGATTTTTCCCGCTCTGGACTGGAAACCCAAATGACTCAATCCCAAATTTTATTCTCTATTTTACCCCTAGGAATGAACCAGTCGAAATAATGGTTGATGATTGACAAAAAGTGGCTAGTTATATATATATTGGTGTGAATAGAATTGCAGTTTTACTGAAATCTGAAAGCGATAGGAAAAAAGTCCGTGAAGCAGGTGCTGTGTAAACTAAGCAGATTTCTCACGCGCTGGATAACACATTAGAGATCTAATCTCACCATGTATTCTCTATTTGTAATTAAAAATCGAATGTGTAGAAGTGGGAGCTTACTGAATGCTGAAAACAAGAAAGTATGAATAGTAAGGGAATATTGTGAATATTTCTAAATCCATCCCACCTTCTTAACCCCTATTTTTCATGACGGCTAAAGTGTAGCTTCGCCCCCCTCATACGCCATCTTGTTTCGTCACCGCCTAAGGATCCAACATATTAGGTGAGTTAAAAAAAAAATAAGTTAAAATTAAAATCCCCACCCTCGGTTAAAACCACCGATGGCCTATTTTGGAAATGTTTGAATGTTTTCACTAAAGTCTAGTGTGTTAAAAAAGATGAGAAGAAAAAGTTAAAAAAACAATATGGCCGCGGTCGTCATTTTGAAAAGTGCGACACCAAGGGGGGACTAAACTACACTTTCACCTTCGTGACACATTTCAGCCCTTAACTAATATGATCTTTAGTGTTGAATGACACATCTGTATACCCAGTATGGTATGGATCAACTAAACAATTTTAGAGCTAAGAACATAAAATCATAATTGATTTCGCCATTACACAACGTACTTTCACATATCTTACATAATAAAAGTCCGTTAAAAGCAATATTTGGTATTTAGGCTTGGAATGGGACGTTTCATGATATATTGGCTTATTGTCAACGTGCGACGACTAAAGGCTGCCTGAAATTTTACCTAAGGTTGAAAATTAAAACTTGCAAATTTCACGGTTAATATTAGATTCCGTTCGAATCTATACATGTGCATTATATATGCCCTTTAACGCTCTAGAGATCGCATTTAAAGGGAGTGCAAAGGGGGAATTCGAAATATCTCCCTTATTTATTAGACTTATGATTAAAAAATTGTATAGAACCAATCATGTTGTAAAAGTCTTATAAACGTTTTATGTGCAGTTTTCTTCTATGTTGAATGCCGAAACATTGGCATTACTTAGTTTTTGCTAAATCCCCACTCCTATTCATGTCATACTAGCAATATGCTGTTATATCATTCGATGCTTAAATACCAAATATTGTTTTCGCTGAACTTTGAGTATGTGAGATCCATGCGTCTACATTGTGTGATGTCGTCGTAAACAATGGATTTTACGTTCTAATGGTTGAAATCGGACAATGGATAGGAATAGGGGGACGAATTAGACAATTTAAAATATCTTCTTTCATCTGCAATTTTTGTTCTATGCGCTTTTTTGTAACTCAAGTATTAAGTATGTTATTCCTATTTTCTTGCTTGGAGCTTACAATATACCTCCTACAACACATCGAATTTTGACGAAGAAATAGACAATATATAGTGAGGTAGCATTTCTAGTGTGACCTTCCAGCATTAACGCATCTCTTATGGAACTCGATTTTTAGCAGATTTTACTTATGGGAAATCAGCTATTGAGGTCGTACTCATAACGCGTTTTTCGAAAATTCCTCGAATGTCCATCAATCCTACCCAGGAGATGACGAGAATGTGACCCGATCAAAGTTTTACATATACCTACACACACACACACACACACACACACACACACACACACACACACACACACACACACACACACACATACATATATATATATATATATATATATATATATATATATATACACACACACTTCTCTGTTGTCGCTCTAGCGGTCGTAATTATTGTTTGATCTTTACCAAATTCGATATTTAAGCGATTCATCAAAAACTAAGATCGAGTTCTTTAGTGGCTGATATCGGATCAGGAGAAGGAGGACGGACTTTTTGGTAATGATTAGAAGAGCTCATTGTTCCATCTTATTGCTCTAAATTTCAAGACTCATTTGTATAAAATCTTGAAATAATCGTATGGGTTAAACTCAGGGAAAACGTTTGCTTAATGCATTCTATTGCTTAATGGAATCCTTGATGACTCATATGTATAAATATTCCTTAACTGAGAGCTTGCTGAGACTGCGGTTCGCCTATGACGCAGCCTTTATTCTGGGGAAAACACAATTTGCATATTTTGATAAATGGACTTAACGCACTTCAATATCAATTTTAATGATAATCATCTTGATTTGTTTAAGTGAAGAGTGTAATTTGACATCTTTAATATAATATTCTGTTGGAATATGTATGGGAAGTGAAATGTGCATACATTTACATGCTAAGTTTACGGATCTCATTATACTATGTTGATGCCTGTATATATATATATATAGTTAAGAAATAAAGTAGATCGTCGATTATCCGAACAAATGTTGTCAGAGGTGATTCGGATAATCAAAAGTTCCGATAATCAAAATTTTTATTTATTTTCTTATAAATAATAAAGAAAAGGAAGATCTAAAGCAACCATAAAGATGGTATGGATCAACTAAACACTTCTTCTTCACACTGCTGTACTTCTTCTCTATATTATAATGTATATTGATTTATAAAGAAATTCTTGCTTGCCTCACTTTTAATAACAAATATATAATAATAATAATATATTAATAGTTTAGCCCATTTTTACCATGTTGAACATTTGTTTTTAATGTGTTGTAATTAAAATTAAAAAAATGTGTCTACTACAAAGAAATTTAATTATTTGTTCGTTAAACATTTCAATTTTAATGGCCATCATCCACCGTCCTTTAGCAAACCCTAGTTGAGTCATCAAGTATGTATATAAATTAGTCAAAATGGATTCAGGGAGGTTCAAAACATATTATTCCTTTGAAAACGTAAAACTGAATGTTTTCGCAATTACACGACTTACTTTACTTCGTACAAGGTTGTAAAATAGTAGACACATAATAAGGACAATCAAGTTAAATTAATAGGGAAATATATTATTCGAATTTTTTTAATGCGAGTTAAGTGGTTGGTCTTAGTTAATTAACTTGGTAAATAGGAATTTCAGTAATGATCTCTCTAAATAAAATCTCAAGTCCCTCCTTATCATCCTGGCTAGATAAGGGTGGTAACCTGTAGATAATCGGCCCCCGACGAGTCTCAGTAGTACAAATTTAATTTAATTTTTATTCTTATTTATTTAAAATTAAATGAATGCGATAAGAAAAGGGAACTTTTAAGCAGGTTTCCTGTAATATGAACAACCATTGAAGGAAACAAATGGAAAAGTTACCCTTTATCCTGCCTTTGTTTCTTTTAAACAAATTTAGTTTTATCTGTTACGAGTTTCATAAAATTTTACACTCACTGTGGAAAAGCAATTACTTAACAAATTATATCATTCGAAGCGGCTAAACTTTAAATTGTTCGAAAGGAAACAGTGTTTATCACTAAAACGTAGAACTATTCTATTGACCGAATCCGGTTCTACTTTCTCGAGCTGGTAACGTCACCACTACAAGTGGTCAGGTCAGTTCGGAATCTGGAGCAATATAGCTATTAATTGAATGATTACAGTAGTGTGCTGCTTAGAGGAGACATAAACGTGGAAATGACCTTGCTTTATGGTTATGGTATGATTTTAAGTTGAAAATTGAAGGTAGTTAATAGCTAATATTAGGAATTACAACTGCCGAATTAGCACCGAGTTAACCCCACCATCTTGCCTTCATGTGAATGACAGACACTTGAAACATTCTACAAATTTCAGTTCTTTTTTTTGAAACATTTTTCTCTGTACTTAAAAATTAGTAAATAATTCATCATATTATTTATTTATATGTTAATGTTATGTGTATTTAATTCGGCTTATATATTTAGTTCAAGGGTCAAAATAGTTACTTTTTCGATCCCTCTCAGATTTTTTTTTTTAATATTCCAGTGCTAAGAGCTTTCGATAATTATACTGAAATAATTTTCTACTCTTTCCCGAGTTCCTTTTTTGTGTTTTGTTCTGTCACTGGATTATTTAGGATTTGTTATGGGTTAAGACAGGTACAGTTTATTATTATTAACTATATTAATCCTTAACGATACGGCACTCTCCATAAATAAATTAATTAATTATCTATCAATTTTTAAAAGAAGCTGTTCTAGAAATTATAGATGTTAAGCTTGCTATCCTAACGCCAATTTTAATTTTATCTCGTATATTACTAGTAATGATTAATTTTATCCTCCATGAAATATTATGAAGCATTTCTATGACTTATTAAGCTGTTCTTTACATAACATAATAAGTTTATGACTTATGTTTTACTTTACCTTTTAATAATAGGTTCATGAATTATGGTTTACTTTACCTATTCCTACTAGGTTTTTGAATATGTTTTACTGTATCTATTCCTAATAGGTTTATGAATAATGGTTTACTTTACCTATTCCTACTAGGTTTATGAATTATGTTTTACACTACCTATTCCTCATAGGTTTATGAATATGTTTTACACTACCTATTCCTCATAGGTTATTGAATTATGTTCGAATATACCTATTCCTAATAGGTTTATGAAAATTGTGCTTTACTTTACCTATTCCTAATAGGTTTATGAATATGTTTTACACTACATATTCCTAATAGGTTTATGAATTATGCTTTACTTTACCTATTCCTAATAGGTTTATGAATATGTTTTACACTACATATTCCTAATAGGTTTATGAATTATGCTTTACTTTACCTATTCCTAATAGGTTATTGAATATGTTTTACACTACATATTCCTAATAGGTTATTGAATATGTTTTACACTACATATTCCTAATAGGTTATTGAATATGTTTTACACTACATATTCCTAATAGGTTTATGAATATGGATTACACTACCTATTCAATAGGTTTTTGAATATGTTTTATACTACATATTCCTAATAGGTTCATGAATTATGCTTTACACTACCTATTCCTAATAGGTTTATGAATATGTTTTACACTACCTATTCCTAATAGGTTTATGAATTATGTTACTACTGCAATAGAACGCTGACTGTAAAACACATACTACCTGACTGTACACAAGTAAAAACGTACCCATGGCCCACAAATGAATGTGAACTACTGGCCTACAGTAGCCAATTTATAGATGGTGTTTTTAACTATTTAAGAAATAATGGATTATTTGATGAAATATAAAAGCTATTATATTTACCATTATGAAAGTTATACATAGCAAGCACTGTACGTGAAATATAAGTTTTGCCTCCTTCAAGATTAACTATTTCTTTTAGTATTTTTATTTTTTTCGCCATCATGTTGTAAATATACTAACATTTTATATTTAGTTTTGTCCATTCTATTTATTTTGTACTTTTGTAAAAGTTAGCATTGTAAAAATTTTAATATTTATTTTATTTTGTAAAATTAACTCAAACATGTTAAAAGATGAATCCCCATTGTCGTGGCATCTTAATTAAATAAATAATAAAAATTATAGGTTTATAAATTATGTTTTACTTTAACTATTCCTAATAGGTTCATGAATTATGTTTTATTTTACCAATTCCTAATAGGTTTATGAATTATTTACTTGAATTACTAGCCCCCGAAAATAGCAATTTTGGAATTATTAAAGATTGACTAATAATATTTTTGGGCTGACTGAATTGATGTGTCCTTGAGATTCACAATGTCCTGTTTCTATTAATATGAATTTACATGGAGAAGTGATCAATCTCAATACATGACATCAATAACATTTTTTTTTTTTTTTGATGAATGGATTAATGACAGTTACAATGACGAATTAATGTTTTGACTTGGAATTAATGTCAGCAAATACTTAATCTCGTTACTGGTGCCATATTTCACAATCCTAACCGACATAGATCTTCAGATAAAAGAAAGGAAGATGAGGCCTCGTTTTAAGCCTGAAGTCCTTAGTTTATAATACTTATACCACAATATTATTTTTCTTCAATGCGCCGAATATATTTTCAAAGAAAGTGATGAGGCTATCGCTTTCCCAGTCCTCTGCAATCTTATTAGTAGATTTTCTTTAAGGGAAATCAGCTATTGAGGTTGTAGTTACGCGAGTTTCAAAAAATATCTTCAAATAACAATCAATCCTACCCGGGAGATGACAAAATAATGTCCGTTCAAAATACATACATTTTTTTCATGGAATATTGAAGATTATATCAAGGAAAGACTGAAATGGCACTAAATTAGGAATCATGTTATTTAGGAGCTCCAGGTTTAAAACACTCCATGATGTATTTCTATGACAGGAAATATCCTTATGGCTAACTAAATTCTGAACAATATGAATTTTCGACGATGATCCACTCAGTGTTTATTAAGTATAATATTAGCTTTAAACTATTTGATTTTACATTTAATTAATATGATGTCATCTGTTTCAGGTAAGTTTTTGCTGAGAATAATGCTGCATTATTAAACGTAAGTTTTTTTTTAATATTTTTCTAATTAATGAAATGATGAAATTTCTTTTTTTCAAAACTTCCAGCATAGTTGAAATTCAGCGGTTTATTAAAACTATTTAAGGGTAGCTATAGATTTGCACTTTTTTTGAAATAATGCCATTTATAATGATCATGTATGATTAATCAAAATACTGAGTCGCTAAATTCTGTTTTGGACAAATTTGAATTAACAGGTTTATTTTAGATGTTTAGGAAGTTAGCTATGATACGATTTTTTAAACATTCTTTAAATGTTGTCTGCTCATTACTATAAGATGCCGAAAATGTTAGCCTTAGTTGCAAAAAGTCGACATTAATAAATAATAATAGTGTAATAATAATATTGTCGAAAATGAGGTTCATTCAAATACATATTCCGCATTAAGGGTCATATATTTAGACAGATTTAGACAAGCTATAATATGCTTCTCCCATTTTGGCTGGAAAAGAGTGATATCCTGCAGATAACGCGTCCCAAACAGCCAAAGTAGAATAATCAGTACGTCAATAAATAGCAGCCTAAATTTCTATTTGATCTTTACCAAATTCAATAATTAACAACTTCATCTATAACAAAAGTTCCTTAATTTCCATTTGGACTAGGTTGTGGTTTAGAGTAGTAAAATGTGAAATTTTAATATCTTCGTTATTATGCTTTTGATGCAAGAACCATTAGCAGTTCTTGTTGAGAAATTAATATCAGCTTCCAAAATATTTTCTCAACCATGAAAAGTAAATGAATTATTAATATTTTTTTTTCCTTTCCAGCACTCTTAATCTTATTTCTTTATATCCCTAGTTATCTTGGAAAATATTAAATTTAATGTCTTCATTATTTACTGGCCTTATTTACGGAGAAATAGAAAAGAAAATGTAAAATATAGGGTAATAGAGTATTCAATGGACTCGCTACAAAAATACATAAATAAAAATAAATACGTTTTTCCCAACTTCATTTAAAATAATTTCATTTGAAAGAAATATGCAATATCTCCATTCCAAAGCATTGGATCAAAAAATGACATAGGATGTCATTCAAAAATTTAGAATCTTTTTAAACGTGGATCCTACGAATTTTACGAATTTTTGATTGTTTAATAGTTTCTGAGGAATTTAATATTTTTTAGTAAATTCTCCCTCCTCCTAAGCGATTTCAATGAAAATGTGAGGTGCCCAGCTAGTCGATTTGGCAGATTCCTTCAAGGAAATCAGCTATTGAGGTCGTACTCATGATGCTATTTTCGAAAATTTCCTAAAGGTCCTTCGATCTACTCAGGAGGTGACAAAAATGAGGTCCGTTTAAAGCTATATATATATATATATATATATATATATATATATATATATACCTACATTTTTGTGTGATCGTTACCAAACTCGATATCTAAACGTTTCATGTAAAACTAAAGATAGAGCCCGTTAATGGCTGAAATCCGAAGTTAAGGGGGAGAATTTCGAAACATTTTAGTATCTTCGTTATAATGCATCGGATCGAAAATGTGTATAGAATCAATCTCATTGGAAATGTAATGTTCTATAAATGTTGTAATATACGTGTTTTCATTAACTTGATTATTATCCGAAATATTTGCATTATTTAGTTTTCGGCCGTGAGGTCTGCCGACTATTTTAATAATGCAGATACGCGATGCAACTTTCTTTTTCAATTACGAATTTCATGTAAATCTTTGAATTGTCAATGTTGGTTGGTAATTCATATTGATCCATCGCTTCCATATTGTTCAGCCTTTCGGATGATTGGTCCTTGGCGTGCTCACCCCCTGGCGTTTGGCTTACCCTCTATTACATATAGGTCGGTCGGCTCTTTGCCCTACTTATTCACGCTCAGTAAACAGTATGCTCTCCGTTTCAACGTTACAAACACCACCAGGTGTATATATATATATATATATATATATATATATATATACACATACACGCACACACGCGCGTGAATTTCCTGCAGAAAGACATATTTTTAATACGAATTCATGTAGAAAATCAAATTTTAAACCGATGTTATATCAGTGATTTTTTTTTTCGATCTTACCTGCCGTACTCCAAGCATATAAACCATTCTTTTGACACTAATTCTTAATTATCTTTAGATAGAGGTATGCCACAAAAAATCGTAGTCATACATATTTATTTAATGTTAAACATTTCTTAAAAATGAGCTTCTAACACTTTATATTGCCATGATGTTAGGTTAGGAATTGTGAGGAAGCTCCCACTCTCCCTACACTCAGTTTAGCCAACCTAAAACTCATTAAAGATCTCAGTTCCGTTTATTTCAAAACAATGTTAACAATTCTCGTTTCATTGTCATTACAATATTAATAGTGTACATACTCGTAATCTCTTAATGGCCCAAAAAAATGAGTTGAATTTGGGAGTTTAATGTGATCATCTATCAAGGCGAGTGAGGTACCACATACCAAGTTTAATAAATTCATACATGGGAAAGAATCATTGACTAAACCAATATTTCTATACAAATTACTTGCTTCATACATTGTCATATGACAAATATGTATACAATAAAAGTAACTCTAAATGACAAAGTAAGCAATTTTTGTTATGTGCATTTTTGGCGAAAACCAAATCAGGAATAAAATATTACTCTTTTTCTTTTCTGGCCTCCATTTCACCCCCCCCCCCCCTCACTCCTATTCATTACTAAAACTGTTAGTATACCTTATAATCAAAGAGCTTATAAAGTTCAGTTGAGTTCGGTTAATTGTTTGTGCCCAATAAAATTGTTAGCACCCGCTATAGGTTTCAGTCAATATCTTGTTTGTCCTTAAACGAAAAAAGTGCATGCAAGAAAAGTTAATTTAAATAAAAAAACAAACAACGTCTGTGTTGTGCATATTAGTCCAAAATAAAAACAACAGGATACGAAATATCGCGATTATTCATTTCAGGTTCCCTTATTCATTATTTAGGTTTCCCACTCATGCTTGTCTCTGAGAATTGTGTGTTTTATATATATATATATATATATATATATATATATATATATATATATATAAAACACATACACACATATATAGAATCATCTTCTGTCAGGAAATCAGTTCAACAGGAAAAAAACTGGTGAAACGTTATGACACATGACCCATAAAAAGGAGCCTTTGCTCCCGTATAAGAAGGGACTGGGCTATAAAGGAGACTAGAAGTGCTGAAGGAAAGGCTCGTAATGAGCTTCGTTATCGTCCCCAGATTTATCTCGGATATGCTGTCCCTTCCCCCTTGGACCTTAGGGCTCTGTAGTAAAGGAAATGTCTGACCTAATGCTCGCCTTGTATTTTATACCTCATAAAAACCTCACGACAGTCGAACATAAAGTCGTTTAAACACACAACGGGGATTACAGTAAGAATTATGCCTGTAATAAATGACTGAACAACTCAAAACGACATATTATCCGGAACAAACAGTAAACATATATTTAGGGTTATGCGAGACTGAGATATTTCTCAAAAGTACTTCTAAACCATATTTGTTTTTGAAAAAAAAATTGTGAAAAGAAGGGACAAAAGAGACTTAAGATCTCAACTCAGCAATCTTTATTATTATTTTTTTCAACTAGAAGACGGTTCGCACTCCTTGGTATAAGCATTACTAAAAACATCCAGGGTAACTGCAAAACTTGGCCTCTCACCTATGAAGGCAATCCATAATTTTCTTAGATACTAAGAGTACTAACCAACCTTTAAAAGTATTCCTCTAAGTCAGTACTATAACTCTCCAGACGAAAATAAAAAGAAAACTCATATTGAAATCAGCATTAATGTCAACAACATCTAGTCTGTAACAAGGTATATTCTATAACCCTAATAAGTGCTATGTATAATTAATTTCATATATGTAATAATAATAAAAATCTTACATAATATTCACTAATTATAAATAAATAAAATTGATAATTAAAGGTTAAATGGTACTTATACTTCAAGAGAAACTTCTTTAAATGAGATCTAATCATTATATTCTTTATTTCAAATGACAATCTATTCTTTATATTTTTTAATATTATAAGATCTTAGCGTATTTAGTTGAAGTGCTTGTCTACTGATCGGGCATTTTGGCGGGATGTCATAACCAAGGTTTCCCTATTCATTTTCAATATCTGAAGTACTTAAAATCGACTATTTTTCCTGCCAAAATTTAAGACTAATTGTTAATTTAAATTTGTATTTTACAGAGGCATAATTTATCCATATTTCTTGAAAAGCTACAGCCTACATTCTAAATTATCTTTCTTCACTGTAGCAAAAATTGTCAGCTGGTTAAAAGTAATGGCAAACATTTTTACCAGTGGACAAAAAAAATAGAGGGTAACTAAACAGAAGAAAATTACAATTTTTAATTGGGCCCCCGACTTCAATAGTGGCAAAAAAAAGGACGAGAGTGGAGAAGAATGATTAACATTTTCACTTTGCCACTGCCATAAATATTTAGAGGAGGCTCGGAGGTCTGAGTGAATGGCTGTGAGGGGGGCGGAGAGTGAAAAACTTCCCTCTAATCTTTTCTAGTGAATGACACCTCTTCCCTCTCGGAGTTTAGTCGAGTGCTCCCTCAAGATTAGAAGAAAATGGATGCTGGAAAACTTTTACAAGGGGCGCAACTATTTCTAACTTGGTAAGCTTTTCAACAAGGCACCCAGGTACTTCATATCTTCGTATAGAAAGCTTTAAAGTATTTTTGACATTCACATTACTTTCAATTCTTCTTAAACATTCACTTTAAATTCCTTCTTTTTTTTTTAAATGTAATGCAACGGTAACATACGGATCTACTCGTTGTACATATATTGCATTGCATTTTAGCAGATTCTCTTAATCGAAACCAGCTATTGAGGTTATGATGCGATTTTCGAAACATTTCTTCAAATGACTGTCGATCCTACCTAGTTGATGACGAAAATGAGCTCCGTTAAAATTTATATATTTATAAATATTTGTCTATTTCCGCCCTAGCGGTCTTTTTGCTTTATCTTTACCAAATTCGACATATAATCGTTTTTTGTAAAAAGAAGACTGAAATCGGACGAGTGGGAGGAGGGGGAGGGTGCTTAGAGGGCGAAATGGTTATAGAATAAATCTTATTGCGATTTTAAAGTTCTATAAATGTTGTTATATACACATTTCCTGTATCATGAATATTAACCGATATATTAGGATTTTTTTAGATTTCAGTCCCCGTATGGTCTCTGGAGAAGGTTACGAGGTTGAATATAGGCCTGAATGGATTTTTCAGGGGTCCCAATTATGGCACAAGTCTCACGTGTACTAAAATAATTGGAGAGGGGGGGGGTGGCACGGGAAGTTGGGACACCCTGTATATATATTTTTCTGTTAACACTCTAGCAGTCGCAATTTTTGTCTCATCGTTATCAAACGCATGTCATGCACGTGTTTTCACTATGTTTATTATTAACGGAGATATTCGCATTTTTCAGTTTTTGGCATTCTGTAAACCCCCACTCCTATTCATGTCGTATATTAACTGTAAGCTGTTATATTATGAAGCTCTTTATTTGAAACCTAAATACTAAATATTGCTCACTTTGATCATTCACTTTTGAGATAAATGCAACGTGCGAGGAACGTTGAGATAAATGTGTCGCACGTAGGAAATCTGCTTAGTTAACGCAGCCCATTCATGGCAGACTTTTTAGGAATTGAGAACGTATGGTTAGGTGGGGGCAGTTGTGAGTGATACCATGACGTGGGAAATCTGCTTAGTTTACGTATTGACATATTGGGAGTTTGATAATATATTGATGATATTCTACTTTATACGAAATTTGTTGTGGACACTGTTTGTGTGCAGAGAGTTTGCTTCATTATTAGTCAGCTTTTATATATTGCCGGGACGGTGAGAGAAGATCGTGAGTCACGGGGTGCTTGGCTAGAAGAGGTTTTCCTGCTTTTGCTAAGATAAGCGGCAAGACAAAGACAGCCAGGGCATAAGCTACGTGCTTAGGTTACCGATACCCTCCAAACATGGCCGGCCGGGATCTCACGGACCAACGAAAAATGTCTAATAGTGACTCAGAACAGGGTTTATTCCCATGCTAATCAGCTGTATAGCCCCGCGTCATTTCCATCCCGAGGTCTACGAAAGGCTTTTGCAACAGGATCAAATTTGCTGCTCGAAAAAAACTTTAAAGGTTCGTGGAGTATAATAAAGACCTATACACACAATAAAGAAATGGGATGACAGCAATCAGAGTTGTATTTCAGCCAACGACAAAGGCAGAAAAAATAAAGAATCGTTAGCGGATCAATCCATACAATTTTAAACCTCTTACGTGACTGACAGCACCGGACTTGGTAGCTCTTTGGGCCCTCGGCCAAATTAGTTTAAGAGCATATTTATAATAAGTATGTTTTTAATTGAAATTACTAAAATAAGTAGCTGATGATTTTGGGGTTATAAAATGCCCATATATAATTCGGACAAATAATTATTGTAGGATTGTAGGGTATTACAAAAATGAATAAATCTGGACATTAGTTCCGAACAAAATATTACCAATTTTTAAAAAAATCTTTAAGAATAGCATAAAGTGCAAGATACAATAATGGCATTTGATTATAGAATTATGTGTCAGCGATGTATTTACAAATCCTAAAAAGTATTATTTTGGGACTTAATTAATAGTAAAATGAATGCCTTTTTAAATTTTGATTTTCCTTTCTTTCATTTGAGGCCCGTGGGCCCTCGGCATTTGCCGACCTGGCCAGTCCGTCGCTGGTGACTGAGTATTTAAAAAAATACAACTGGGTTTTGAAACATTTTAGTAGATTTCTCTTAAGGGAAATCAGGTATTGAGATTGTACCCAAGATGTGATTTTTGCAAATTTCTTTTAATGTCCATCGATCTAGATGACGAAAATGAGCTCCGTTCAAAATTATATATTTGTATATATATATATATATATATATATATATATATATATATATATATATATATATATATAAACTGCTCTAGCGGTTTAAATTTTTTTAGTAGTTACCAAACTCGATATATAAGCGTTTTATGTGAAAAAAAGAGCAAGTTCGTTAACGGTTATAATTGGACTGTAGGGAGGGGGTTTAGAGGGAAGAAATTTTGAAAATTCGAAATATCTTCGTTGTTATCCGTCGGATCGGAAAAGTTTAGAGAACTAATGTTATTGCAAATTTAATTTCCTATAAATGTTGTTGTTGTTGTGTGTGTGTGTATATATATATATATATATATATATATATATATATATATATATATATATATATATATATATTCTCTATAATGAATATTAACGGAAATATTTATATTTTTTTTTTGCTCGTGCAAATATATTAACAATAAGCTGTTATATCATGAACCACTTCATTTTTAGCCTAAATACCAAATATTGTTTTCAAGAGACATTCATTACAAAAAGGGTGGGAACTGTCGTTATTATGAGTCCAATGTCCAAAATGTTTTAATTCAATCTTCTTTAATTATTGATGCTCTAAAATTGTTGTGCTATTCATTTTTTCGTAAATCAAGTATTTAGCAAGTTATCCATGGTGTTTGATGAAAATTGTGCTATACTAGCACGTGGACAACCTGCTTCGTTTTCGCAGTCCTTGCGTGTTGGGCCTTTTAATGTACAATACTAATGTATTACTCTCGTTTTCCGTAGTAATAACTATGGGTTATAACGAAGTAAACTTTCAAGAAATGTAAACATATTTTTGAGCTGATCCTGTTTAATTAATGTAATTAATAATCTTTTCGATACGGTTTAACAGCTGAAATAAGTTTTGTTTTGACATATATTAGCCGTAAAAGAAGTCTGGGGGTGGTGACTGAAAGCATTACTGAAGACTGAAATGAATAAAAAGTTATACAAATAACATGCTTAATATTTCAGATTCGAAAAACATCTAATAAGGGAAATTTGCCAAAATATGACTTTATATTCCCGAATTATAAAAATCATGAGATTCACTTAATTATTTCAGGGTTACTTTTTTATATAATTTTTTTTTTAAGGAAGCCAAAATTGGTGTTAAATATGTTCCAGTCTAGATAATTTCGACTCTCTCACATTTCGCTCTAACGTCAAACAACGCTTCTTCTTTCATGAACATTTTAATTACTGACTAATTTCGTTGGAACAAGTTCCCAGGCCTGTCCTCACATTCTAAGTAAATAAGACTCACATCCGCCTTCCCACGTCGGCCCATGAACCTGTTTCATTAATAAATTTGTTTATTGGATTTTTGAACTTGGCAACTCGTGAGTTTCATGCCGGGAGGAAATAAACTAGGGAGCAATGACAGTTTTTTAATTACATTCCTCCCAATACGAAATGCTCTTATTTAATGTTGTCTTTGCTTGAGCAGCATTCTGCCGGAGAATAAAAAGAAATGTTATATATACTGAAGTATATCCATTTTTATTTATAATTTCAAGTGAATTAAGCATGATTCATGATGCATTTGTATTACTGCCCATTTTGGGAGATAGTGATTATAAAAATTTTCAGCTTTATTCTTTGGTTAGCTGCTGAATTAAATAATATAAAAGCAAATGAGGAGCTGGACCAAACTAAAACATATCTCCAAACTACAATAAAATTTCAAAAAGACACTTGAAAGCTACATTACTCACTTACTTAAACAATCAAACTTTGGAAACAACTATAGGGCAGGACAGATGTTACATAATTTAATAAATATATCATTGTTGTAGGCACCTAATAATGCACGATTTGCTAAAGAATTATTAAGGGATTTGTTAAATTAATGTTATTAATAATTTTTTTTATATATTTTTCTATTAAAAGGGATAGCCCCTGAATAGGTGGCAAAAAAACCCACGAAACATATAGGGCAGTTTCAATAAAGTTTGAAAGAAAAATGTTTTTTATTGGAGACCCTTGCCATAAAGTTGGAAGAATGTATATTTAAAGAGATACATTCCCCAAACCAAGGAGTATTTGAATTGAACTTGAAAAACTCATTGATAGACTACTACACTATTTTATTTATTTATTAATGTCCACTTTTTGCAACTAAGGCTAACTGGGACGGGTTATCTACAAGTTACCACCCTTTTCTAGCCAGGTGGGGACTAAGGATTTTATTTAATGAATTCCGTTACTAAATAAATTCGGTAAAAAGTATAAATAGAACATTAACAGGAGGACGTAAGGCTAATAAGTGGTTTAACCAGGCTTGTCGAGAGGCTAAATCAGCATATAAGAAGTCATTGACATTACTTCGAAAATATTATACAGAGTCAAATAAAAGAGCTTGTATAAAATTTAGAAATACATATTTCAACATCGTAAAGGCAGCTAAGAAAGAGTCCTTCTGATTTTTGGGAAGTTGTCAGAAAGTGCAGTAGTAAAAATAATAATAGATCAGTATCACCAATTACTTCAAATTCTTGGTTTGAATATTACAAAAGCATATATCCCATAAAACCAAAAATTGAATCTGTCTATTTTTACGACGCTGGGCACCCTTTTTTCGATAGTCCATTTACTAAAGCAGAATTGCAAACAGTCTTGAACAAATTAAAAAATAACAGATCCCCTGGGCCTGACGCAATATCTAATGAATTTTTCAGGAATATGCCAAACTCTTTAATTGAAAGGATGCTAGACATTTTCAATGCAGTTTTTGAAAATGGAGAGGTACCAATAAAATGGAGCAAAATGAAAATGATACATTTGTATAAAAAAGGGGATATGGAAGATCATAGAAACTACAGGGGCATAGCTTTATTAAACAATATCACTAAAATATTTACTCAGTTCTTAAACAACAGAATTATCCAATGGTCAGAACAATGTAACCCTCTCTCTGAACAACAAAACGGCTTTCGTCGTGGCAGAGGCTGTTTGGATGGTATTTTCTCACTGCTTGCGCTCACTCAGATTCATCTGAGATTTAAAGGAAGAAAAGTATACGCTTGTTTTATTGCCCTCAGTACATCGGCAGGGTTTAGCCTGGTAGCAAGCCTATAGGATCGCCCTACGCTCTGACGGTAATTTTTTGCTTATAATATTATTTTAATGTTTAAATAGGAATTATTAATGTGTTATATTTTAATTGTAAATATGTTTTTGAATATAGGTGTTATTATTGTAAAAATTTTTATAATGTTATAGACGTTTTTGTTATATGACCAATTATGTAAACATTTTTAACAACTGATTTTTAGACTCCTAATTATGGTGTTACATTGTTTTGTAGCTCTGAGGATGGGGATTTAGTCCCCGAAAGCGCTCAGCGTTTAAAAGAAATAAAATTGTGAGGAGCCATATATAGTTTTGTGATTAACCATTCATCACCCTCACCACCAGCTAAAAATAAATATGTGTTGTTTTATTGACTTTTCTAAAGCGTTTGACACTGTGAACCACGACAAGCTGTTCTCCAAGTTATACAAATTTGGCATCAGCACAAAAATGATTAGAGTAATTGGAAAATTATACAGTCAAATGAAGTTGATAATTCAAACTGGTCCTGAAAATTCTAATGAAATATCAGTTACTGAAGGCGTTCTTCAAGGTGACAGCTTATCTCCAAGTCTCTATATCATCTACACTGATGACTTGAGCCAATCCATAGAGGCTGGTGGCGATGGAATTAGTATAGATAGTGGGCAAGATGTGGATATGCTTGCGTATGCCGATGACACTGTAATTATGTCCAGTACTCCAAGGGGACTTCAACGTAAGTTATATCTCCTTCAAGAATACTGTCAGAAGAACATGCTCGCCATAAACGTCGAAAAAACAAAGGTATTAGTTTTTAAAAGAGGAGGGCCAAAGTGTACAAAGAAATTTTTCATTAATAATAATGAGCTTACAGTAGAAAATTCCTATAATTATCTTGGAGTATTATTCTCTGACTCTACTGTATTCTCGAAAGCCGCTGCAGATATGAGTCGGCGAGGAATGGCGGCCTCAGCTGCTGTTATGCAACTACTAAAATCCTGCAAATGCAAATCATGGGATTCTAGGATGGCACTTTTCGAAGCTCTGTGTGAATCCGTCTTGCTTTATGGAAGCCAGATCTGGGGATTGGGATACATGGATATCATTGAAGCTGTGTTTATTTTTCATAATTAATATTGTGCCTTCGGAACTGATTGATGATTCAGAAGAACTGTCTTTTTATTTTGTCTATTACTATAAATATATATTTATTATATTTACTTATTATTATAATTTCATTTTATTATATTATTATTTTTTATTTATTTATTTATTTTTCTTTAATATAAGCAGATTAATGAAATTTTATGTTCTCGTTTATTTTTCTTTTCTTTTCTTTCTTTCTATTTCTTTATTTTAATTTTTGTTTCTATTAAATTAAGATTAATTATGTATCAAATTTGAAGATGACCCAATGTTGAGTAAGCTATTTTTACTATAATGTAATTCTTTATTTATTGATATAGGTACTAATTATAGCCAAATTATTTATTTTATCAATCACCAATATTATATGTATTACTTTAGAGAAGTATTGTACCTTCATATATTCATATATTGTACCTTGTATGTGTTTTAATTTTTCTTCTTATTTTTGTAAATATTCGGACCCCCTGTAAAAAGTTTATACTTAAATACAGAATTTTTATCTATCTATCTATCTATCTACTAAATAAATTCCTATTGCCCAGGCGGGAATCGAACTCGCCACTCTACGTTACTACTGCACTAGAGTACTTTTCAAATTCAAGCTATGATGACTAAGAAAGAAAAAGAGAACCCCGTCTATGTATATTATTATTATTATTTATTAACGTCCACTTTTTGCAACTTAGGCTAATCGGGACGGGTTATCTACAGGTTACCATCCTTTTCTAGCCAGGGTGGGATTTTCGGGCGTTATTTAATGAATTTCGTCACTAAATAATTTCCTTTGCCCGGGCAAGAATCGAACTCGCCACTCTAGGTTTACCATGTGAGATAAAGGTCAACGCTTTAATTCGCATGGCCAACCTGAGCCCACGTCTATGTATAATCTGTGTTGTTCCAGCATATGTGAAATTTAATAAACACATATTAATATTTAGTAAACACATTGTTATGTTTACAAATAACTTATTTGCAATAGAATATCCACTTTAAAACTATTTTTAATAAAAAACCTATTAACATCATGTTTTCTCATACACCTTTCAACTTACAACACATCTCGTCTAACCAAACATCTGATCTACAAAACACATGCATTGCGTGGTGAACTTCTTTTTTTAGCAGATTTCCCTTAAAAAAATCAACTATTGAGGTCGTACTCATGATGCGATTCTCGAAATTTTTCTTCAAATGCCCATCGATCCTACCTAGGAGATGACGAAAATGAGGTCCATTCAAAACTGTGTGTGTGTGTGTGTGTATATATATATATATATATATATATATATATATATATAAATATACCCATTACCTATCCATGAAACGTTTAAATATCAAGCGTCAAATAAAAATATTTTAGACTAGAGTGTAAAATCTTATGTCACACGTTAACAATTCGTATATATCTCACACAGTAAAAGTTCAGTGAAAACAATACTTGGTATTAAAACTTCGAATTAAGAGGGTCAAGATACAACAGCTAATTGTTAATACGAAATGAGTTGGATTGGGGGTTTACTGAATGCTGAAAACTAAATAATGGAAATATCTCTTTTAGAGAAAACTTATATAGAAAATTTATAAAAAAATCACATTTGGAATAATATTGGTTCAACTCGACAATTTTTCGATCCAAAGTATAACAACGGAGATATTTCGTATTTTCAAAATTACCCTCGGCACTATTTCTTCCACTAAGAATTTACACTTTAGTTTTACATAAAACTTTGAACAGATTTGGCCATAATCAAACAAAAACCAATTGGGACAGCTAGTTTAAAACAAAAACTTTTTTAAAAAAAAATCCTCACTAAATTAACTATTCGGGTATATTATCTTTAAGTTCTACCTCATAATGTTTATTTTAAGTGCGAGTTACATGGCGTTGGACTGAGCTCGGTGTTTTGTATTGAAGTATGTTTACATTCGCGTTGGAGCAGAAATTCATGAACGATGAGATAACAAGCAGTGTTTGTTATTTCTTCGTCCATCTGTGCGCTAGTTATATGCTTCTTCTTTGGCTGCCCTCATTATGTCCCGTCAACAGTACCATATTTGGTCCCTAACTTCCAAAATACACAGTTACGTAAGAAGATAGACTGAGTAGAACTGAAAGTATAACCATTTAAAATTGGAAGCGGGAAAATCGTCTTAATGCTGGTCGATTTTGATTTTATAATTTCAAAACTTCCTATAATTTGATGTTGACTACAAACTTTCAAAAGAATATAGAAAATTACTCCGTTTATATATTTGCCTGTTAACAGTCTAGCTGACGCTATTGATAATTGTTTTATTATTACCAAATCTGTTATTTAAAAGTTTTATGTAAAACTAAAGAGTAAATTCATAGTGGAAGAAATAGTGCCGAGGGTAGATATTGACAAAAAAGTAACCAAGCGGATAATAAAAGAATATATCCTCATTATTAAAAACAAACAATATATTGTGAACAAGAAAACTGAGAAATTTACATGGTATATTTATCAAATATTTAAATAAACAGCAAGCCGTTGCATTAGATATAAATGCTTCTTCTGGAATCGATTTGTCATTACCAGAACGATGTTTACATTGTTCATAATTTTCATGTATCGATATGATCAGATGAGTGGTATGGTATATCTCCATTTTAGTCTTGACGTGACCACCGTATGGTAAAGTCAAATCTTTGTACAGTTTGTATTACTCCTGAAGAGGCGTCATAAAGGCCCGAAACGTACAGGGAAAATAAATGTTGTAATGTTCACGTTGTTTTCGTCTATTAGCCTTCGGCAATTTCTCCTGCAGCATATTTTTGAATTTCCACTTAATATATCCAAACAAAATTAATAGACTTTTTATATATTTTTAGCTCTATTATTTTAATAGATTTCCCTTAAGGGAAATCTGCTATTGAGGCCTTACTCATGACGGACTTTTCGAAATTTTTCTTCAAATGTCCATCGATCCTACCTATTAGATGACGAAAATGAGGTCCGTTCAAAACTGTATATATATATATATATATATATATATATATATATATATATATATATATATATTTGTCTGTTACCGCTCTAGCGGTCGCAATTTTGTTCGAAATCGTTACTAAACTTGATATTTAGTCGTTTTATGTAAAAAGAATGATCAAGTTCGTTAACGGCTGAAATCGGACCAGGGGGAGGAAGGGGGGGGGGTTAGAAGGGAGAATTTTCAAATGACAATCCCGCCAAAAGCTAGTTCGGCCGTTCCCTTAACTGCGCGGCTCTCGTGAAATTTCTCTATTGTAGAACTTCACGTGGAAAATCTGCTTAGTTTATGCAGCCCCTGCGTGACGGACTTTTTTTTTTGTGTGTCAGTTTTTGGAAGGATAGGAATATAAAGTTACAAATCTATTCTTACATATCATTTGCAGGATTGACATTTTACGTTGGAGAAAATATTTAAAAGAATTTTAATTGTAAATTTGAAGAGTATTAGCACATATTGTTTAGCTCAACCCTTTCATAATTTTATTCTTGGCGAATTTCCTATTAGCTTTTAAAACATTCCTTTTCATTTAGCAAGTGGGACTTTTTTTACCCTTTTTATAAATATTTGTATAGAGCTGAATGTGCTGACATTGTTAATGTGTTACCAGATAAACTAGGTAAAAAAGAGAATAATGGGTCGGAAGAGAGAGAAGTTCCCGCTACAAACCGTAGAAAAAACATTTAACCCAGATGAAAAAGCGCTGTTATTTGTTTTTTAGTAGTTGATGAGTTGGAGCACTTTTAAAGTCGACTTTATTTCCCATTGAGTGGAGCTGAAGGGACCATAAAAATAAAGAATAGAAGAAGAAATGACTGGCAGATCTTTGCCATAAATGCAGTTAATCATTATTTAAGTTATTAAGGCTAATGATATTTTTCCTTCAATGCCATTTTTATTTTATTTTTAGAATTAGAATCTAGTCAACTATCAGGAACAATATACCTATATTAGTAGATGTTCCTTGAGGAAAATCAGCTATTGAGGTTGTACCCATGAGGTGAATTTCGAAAAACTTCAAATATCCATCAATCCTATCTATAAAGTAACGAAAAGAAGGGCCACTCAATATATATATATATATATATATATATATATATATATATATATATATATAATTCTACTGGACGTGTGTTGTCACTGAACTCCTCCAAAACGGCTGGACCGATTTGAATGATTTTTTTGTTTAGCGATATTTTGTTTCCTATTGGTTTCTCGGCAAATATGCACAGGATAAAAGTTGTTTATTTTGTTATTTAGAGTGACTTTCGTTATATTCACTTTTGTCGTATAGCAAAGTATGAACGAGATATATATACTAAAAAATTAAAGTGGGAGCCAACAATTTTATTTGGCACTAACGATTGAACCGAACTTAACAAAACTCTATATGTAAATTAGCATTAATTCTTCCATGATTATAAGCTATATTAATTTTTTTAGGTTCGAACGGGAGTGGGGGTTATAAGGGAGGCCTGAATAAAAAATTCGCGATATTTCATTTTCTATTTGTTTTTAGGCAAACGTGCACATAACCAAAGTTGTTTTTTGTGTTATTAAAAGTAGCTTTTGTTTTAAACATAATATTATTAAATTTAATATCCTAATCGCATGAAATATCATGCAGGACAGAATATATACTCAACCGCAAAAAAAACCGGACACTTAGATTTAGTCTTATAATTTTGTTAAATACTTAATATATATGTATATTAATCTTTTTAATTAAAATAATTGGTTAATCTATAGGTTATTTAAACAAAATCTGCCAAAAGTGAATAATTTTTATTGATTATTCACACAAAAATACAAAATAAAAAAAAGATAAATTAACACATTTAAAAAAATAATTAATCTTCATTTTTATTAGAGTGAATGGTAGACTTCACTACCCCAAGTTTTTTGGCAATGTAACGTAAGCTCCGGCCTTCCATCTAAGTTTGAAAGACCCATTATTCTGGACCGAAATAAAAATAAAACATTAATTAAAGAAAATGCTTGGTTAATAATTAAAGATGTTTAAATGTGCGAAAAACTACTTACAGTTTAGAATAGATCAACTTCAGGACAAATAAATCTAATCTGAGTTTTATCTAATTGTTTACTAATCCTGAAGGGATTAGTTCAATGGACTTAGACTCTAAATTCTCTGTAATAACTAGAATACGCACATAAAGAAAATTGCTGAAAATTAGCTTTTAATACGACAAAAATGAAGTGTCCGGTTTTTTTTGCGGTTGAGTGTATTAAGAAATTGCTGAAATCGTCCGGGGGGAGTTGGGGGTTAGAGCGAGGGGGATTAATTGAAAATTCGAAATATCTCTTTTCCTGTGAGTCGGATCAAAAAGTATACTTAACCGAAGATTTTGAAATTTTAATATTCTACAATTATTGTTATATAAAACATTTAACTAGTTGGAACATTAACTGAGTTTTTAGTATTGCTTTGGTTTTAGCCTTCTACTATAAGCAGAATATATACTATAAGTGGAATATTTCACCCCGATCAATAAACATCACTCTTTAATTCTTCTTACACAGGAGAAATAGAGAATAAATGGTGGGATGGTGAGATGACGTCATGATTGTCATATTCTAGGGAAATTTCCTTAATATAGGCAGCACCTAGGAGACGACCTTCCAACTAAGTATTTCCTCCGTGCATCAATCTCGGCTAACCTCCATCATTCTCTGATACTAGAAATGATTCGCTGTCATATCAAGTTGCACCATTAGGAAGGGCAGGTCCTCAGAATGTCCTTAAAACGAGGATCGTATGTCAGCCAGCTTATCTCATCAAACTACAGATCAATCCTCGGGGGGGACCATCACCTTCATACGTCACCTCTCTCTCTTCTCCAACATTTGCTACTAGCTATTGAATCAAAAACTTCTCGTTTAACGCAACGTATTTTTTCTTTTAAATACTTCTCAATTTAATGATAACTAAGTAGAATTTAACAGTAGTTATGCAATGATTTTTAATTCAAAGCCTTCAGATATAGCGAGTGAATTAGAATTCATAATTGTCATGCAACCGTTATAATTCACCTTGGCCATACAATTTTTATTACATAACTCCTTTGCATTAAGGCGCAAGAAAATCGGTAAGGAAGTTATTACCATCAATAATGGACTGAAGAGAGCGAGTTTCCCGTCTTCACTTCGAGGAAAATAGTCGTTTTTGGTATCTTTCTTACACCGATCCTACCTAATACGAAAAGTCCGTCACACAGGGGCAGCGTTAACTAAGCAGATTTCCCACATGCGCCACGTATTTGCGTTTATCTCAAAACTTAAAAGTTCAATGAAAACAATATTTGGTATTTAAGCTTCGAATAATATGGTTTATAATATAACAGAGTATTGTTTCTGTAACTCTAGTAGAAGTGGGGGTTTACTCAAGGCTGAAAACTAAAATATGGAAATATCTCCGTTAATATTCAAGATAGATAATAAATGTATATAACAATATTTATAGTACATTTAATTTTCAATAAGATTTATCCTATACACTTTTTCGATCCGACTTATGGTAACGGAGATATTTCGAATTTTCAAATTCTCCCCCTCTAAACCCCCTCTCCCTCCGGTCCGATTTCAGCTGTTAACGAACATGATCTTTCTTTTTACATAAAACGACTAAATATCGAGTTTGGTAACGAACAAACAAAAATTGCGACCGCTAGGGCGGTAACAGACAAATATATATATTTATACAGTTTTGAACGGACCTCATTTTCGTCATCTCCTGAGTAGGATCGATGGACTTTTGAAGATATTTTTTTGAAAATCGCGTCATGAGTACGACCTCAATAGGAGATTTCCCTTAAGGGAAATCTGCTAATACGAGGTCCACCATTAGGTATACGTGCATCATAACAGTAAATGGTGACTGTAGATCATATGCTTTGTAGAATATGTGTTATTGGGAGGTTAATGAATTTATGAGGAAAATGAGGCTAATAAAACTATTGGTGGTTAAAATGTAGAAAGTTTTTAGCTAATAAAAATAAGATATTTATGAACATCTACTTTGTTTACGCAGATCCTGCTTGACGAAATATATTACTCTTGTGTCAGCTTCTATGTACAGATTTTTGTATCTTGATACACCAATACTCCACTCTACAATTGATTTGGGCCGTTGACGTTTAATTCTACTATAAGATGCTGAAGTAGTGGTAAAAATAATCTGAGCTCATTAGTATATTTAAATTAGAATAAGATTGCATGAATAGATTATTTATTTCCGTGAATTATAAAAGAAGAATTTTGGCCCATTATTAGGCCTTTTTTTATTAAAGAAATAGGATATTCAATGAAATTGTAATATGTCAAGAAGATCTTGATAAAATCTCTTTTGACGTCCGTGGCTGTGTATTAGACACCTCATATTGACTATTGAAGATGAGTATGATATGTCCTCACTGATAATCCAGGTGAATTGAAAAGGGATCGAATTCTCTCCCAATTCTCTATACATAATATTTGGCTTATCCTGGCAAACTATTTGGAGGAATAAGATTTGAAAAGTTTGTATTCTTTCTTTATGTATCTCACAGGTTCCAAACCAAACAGACGCGCCTATGTCATAAATGAGTGTTTGATGTATTTTAGCGTAAGGGTGTTCCAACCCAAATTGACTTTGGGCAACTTAGAATATAACATTGACAGTGAAACATAAACCTATTATATTAGATGTGCGCCCATCAGCAGTTCTCAGAATATAATTTAAGTATTCTGAAACTATTAAAACAAAAATAGGCAATATAGTTGAATAAATGCAAGAATATTATTTTAAGACAGAAGTTAATTTTTTCACATAGTTTCGACAGTTAGTTTTTGAATATATTGAAGGAAAAACACTGTTATTACTTTGGCCATTATAAAATGAATATGGGAAAAGGTCCGAGACGTGTTGGCCACCACTGGTTTAGGCAAATGAGGTGCAAGTTTGTGATATTTTTCTGTTTAAAGTGTTTTAACAAGCCAGCATGTGCGCAAGAATTATAAAAAAGTCCGTCACGTAGGGGCTGCGTGAACTAAGCAGATTTCCCATGTGAAGTTTTACAATAGAGAAATCTGCATACTGGTAACACAATACCACCGTGATTAAATACAAATGGTAATGAGAAATCTTTCAGTTAATTAAAATAAATTCTCAACTGAAACGGCTTCTGAATTGTAAGAATAATTTATATTTTAATAACTCAAATTTTAGTAGTCCAAGAACTAAAGAAAGGGGGGGGGGGTGGCGATGAACAGAACGTATTTGCATAAATCTCCCAAAGTAGGGAAGGTAAGTAAAGTTAGAAACGACAGGTAAGGTTAGAAGAAGCTTCCACCTGACCCGAACAGTTAACGGAAACCCCCCACCACATGTCCCACAGACTTCATAAAAATGCAAATATCTCGGTTAATATTCAAGATAGAGAATAAATGTATATAACAATATTTATAGTAAATTTAATTTTCAATAAGATTGGTTATATACAATTTTTCGATCCGATGCATAATAACGGAGATATTTTGAATTTTCGAAAATCCCTCCCTCCCTCTAGTCCGATTTCAGCCCATAACGAACTTGATCTTTTTACATAAAACGGTTAAATATCGAGTTTCAAACAAAATTTACGACCGCTAGAGCGTTAACAGACAAATATATATATATATATATATATATATATATATATATATATAATTTTGAACGGACCTCATTTTCGTCATCTCCTGGGTAGGATCGATGGACATTTGAAGAAATTTTTCGAAAATCGCTTTTGAGTACGACCTCAATAGCTGATTTCCCTTAAGGGAAGTCTGCTAAAATCAGGAGAAAATAAAAATAGACACGTGATATTTATTATAAAATAATTATCTAAAACATATTTTGATTGTTTTTTTGTTTTTTTAAAGTGTTTTCTGTTGAGGTTAATAAGGAGAATGAGTTACGTTCTATAAACTAACTTTTCCTCTCTCATTACTTACAACAAACTTAAACTCACACCAACTAACCAGAGCACAATCTCGTTCTTAACCATGTATATTACAAATAGGTAGAACTGCTAATGCAACATTTTCAAGACTGAATCTTCAATTTTTAATTATGTTTCCTCAAATGCATCTGTATGCAATAGTCTTTTTCTTACAAGTTTGAAATGGATTTCATTTAGGAATGTCTCTATAAATATGTTGATGTGTTCCAAATATACAAATGATGTAGAGCTGTGTATTATATTAGAAAGTGCATTGTTTTCGAAATCTTTACCTGTCGGACGTTTTATTTCTTTCTGGAAACATTTATTTCTTAAAGGGTAAATTTTAAATAAGAACTACTCTCATAAATTTGTCAAATAAGTAACTACATTTAGCTTAAAATAAATAGACTACTCCATATTCACAATGTGATGAGAAAAATGATGGAAGTGAAGAGAGATGAGGGCAATAAATTTTAAAGTTATCTTCAACACATATCACAAGGTCCTATAGGAGGAATGCTAATAAAGATTTATTTTTGGCCATTATAATCTAGGAATCTGATAGGATGGAATCTATTCGTGCGTTCAACGAAGGATTGTGTAGAACACATTGGACGTGGGAGGCAACTCAACTCGAGATATTTATTCTGGGATCAAAGAATGTTATGGGTAATCCACACGTTTGTTCCTGTACAATATTTAGTTCCTTTGTGGGCGATACTGTATGTCGTTTTTATTCGCCGCTTTCAACATATCATTTTTAGCAGTTTTCCCTTTGTGGAAATCAGCTATTGGGTTTATACTCATCAGGCAATTTTCAAAAAATGTCTTCAAATGCCTATCGATCCTAGGAGATTACGATAATGAAGTATCGACCCACTAAGGAACACTAGAAGCATTTTATGATCTGTTGTTCTTTTTATTTCCCCGAAATTCTTCATTCTTTTACTATGTTGGACTATTTTGCTGTTGTTCGGGGCTTTACCTCAAACTAACTTCCCAGATGTTGATTTTTATGTTTTTTACGGTCTATGGCGCCTGTTGTCTTAAGTATTTCAACTCTATTGGCCCATGTTGTGCTTTTGAGTTTCAGGGTAAGTACTGGGATTTTCTTGATTAATAGGGTGTTGTCAGTCTCATGATATATCCAAAGAATTTCAGTGGGCATTTACGAAAGCCAGCCTCAATCTTGAATGCCCTTTCTCTGTTTTGGAGATTTTTCTAACGTTTATTCTTTCAGCTTTCTTTTTGTTGTCTTGGTTACATTTGAAATTGAGCTTAAGGGTCTCACTGATATATAGACTTTCCGGTTTTATAGCTATATTGTAATAATAGATTTTTGTGTTAACGCTCATAAATTATTTAGTTCCGATTTTTCCATAGGGTTTTCTCATGTTGAGTTTTCGGGAGTCTTGCGCTAATTTTTCCTATCCCGTTCATTCAATCATTTTACCTATATATTTGAAGTGGTCTATTCGGTTGATTGTGCCGTATTTTGTTTTTAGTAGTTGTGTTCCAAACTGTTTAGTGGCTATAAATTCGGTTTTCTAAATGAGATTTATAATCTATTTTTTTTTTTTTTTTTTGAGGATTTCAGTTTGTTCAATCGCAGTCTGTTCGTAATCTGTGAAGAAGGCGAGGTGGCCTGCGAAAGCTGAATGAGTGATGTTACCATTGCTTATTGTCTTCTTGTTGTGATATTTTTCCATTGTCTTGCAGGTCTGTCTCCCATTTTGCTATCACTTTGTTGAGGACAATGTTGAACAGTAGTGGGGAGAGTCCGTCTCCTTGACGTACACCGATATTGATGGGGAATAGTTGACAGAGTTGAGATGTGTCCCATGAATTTAATTTTTGAGGTGTTTGTGAGGGTTTGTTTGTATGAGTCCTGGGGTTTTGGATTAAGGTTTTTCGCATTTTGTACATTTAAAAGACTGCCAGTCTAGGAGTTGTTTGCTTTCATAAAATCTATGAGTCTGATTTGGTTTCGTATTTTCTATATATATGGTCTATTCAATTTGTGTGTTTAACTACTCTAGAAGTCGCAATATTCGTTTGATTGTTAGCAAATTCGATATATAAGCGTTTGCTCGACTCGAAAGATCGAGTTCCTTATTGGCTTATATTTAATTTTCAATAAAAGTATTATTGATTAAATTAATTATTTAATTTTCAATAAAAGTATTTTTATACTCTTTTTCTCTATCTAAAATAGTAACCGATATTATTATTATTAGCTATTTTTACTTTTCAGAATTCAACAAACCCCCCCACTATTAATCATTCCTAGTTAACAATCCGCCACTATATCATAAAACGTCTTAATCCAAGTTTAAATGTCAGATATTGTTTTATACGGACCTTTATTGTGTTGGACAAATACGTTGCTGTTTTACATAGAAATCGGAGAATGATATTGTGCGATGAAATCATCAGTTGTCATCTAGTGCGTGGGAAATCTGCTCATTTTACGCAGCCACTGCTTGGGTGGGGGCCTTTTTTTATTAGCAAACGACAAAACCTGTTCAAGTCTGTTCGTTTGTTACTCAGAGGCGGGAAGGAAAACACCCACGGTTTTGTGAAGGGAATAAAAAATGGGAAGGACTGTAAATCAAATAGGCCGTGATAAATGAAGCATTGTTGTTGGAGACTGCTTTGTTATCAGGTAGGCATTGTATAGAGCGGATGAGTGTAATATCAGTCAGCTGACAGTGCTTCATCAGCTGTGTACAGTCACTGAATGTATACAAACCCCCCAATTCCCCGGAATATCTCCCCAAGACCTCCAACCAGGTAAGCCTTGTCTACTAAATTAGCTTCCCGGGTCTTAGCCTGGCGCCTCCTTTATCTTAGATAATACCACCTTTCTGCCTTAAGCTTGGCCCTTCCTATTTTTATTATATAAAGACCGGAGGAGTTGTGGCTTTATATTTGTTGATAATAGTATGTTTAAAATTATACCTTAACGTTTTAAATAATTTAATTTCAGTATAAGTATATAAGTACCGCCGATGCGAGTATTTGTATCTAAGCGTTAGTCTTAATACACATCCATAGTAGGACTTTATTTAAATAAAAAGTCCGTTAAAAAAGGTACTGCATTGGTTAAGCAGATTTCCCACGTGCATAACGTATTTGCACATACCTCAAAACGGAAAAGTAATTAAGTAAGTAAATATTTGGTATTCAGGTTTCAAATAATATGCCTCATAATATAACAGCTTATTGTTGCGGTGACATGAGTGGGAGTTGGGGTTTACTGAAGGCTAATCAATGTAAATATCTGGATTAATAAACAATATAATGAAAAAACGTACGTAACAATATTTATAGAACATTTCATTTGCAATAAGAGTGGTCCTATAATATTTTTCGATCCAACTCATAATAACGGAGATATTAAGGATTTTGGAAATTCCCACCTCTAAACACCTCTGCTATTGGTCGGATTTCAGCTATTAGTAAAGTTCATCTTTAGCCTTACATAGACGTTTAAATATCGTGTTTGGTAACGATCAAACAAAAATAGCAACCGCAGAGCGTTAACAGGCATATATATATATATATATATATATATATATATATATTGTTACGTTTTATTACCAAAATCAGTAATAAACGTTGTTTATAAGAGTTCTTTTGGATTGCAAAATTAAACACACACAAGCTTCACAGTTTTTATCACTGCACAATTTATTTAACAACACACTACAAACTTGGTTAATTATTCTTAACTACTACTCACAGTATGCACTGATTGCTTCACTGTTCTTGTTATTACACAGTCCAATAATTCACTCACGATCACTGAAGTTCATAAAAAGACGGTACTGCACTGACCTTTACTTCGCGAAGTTAACGGCACTGCACTGTCTTAAACACGCCACTAAACTGTTACTTACAGTCGCGGCACAAGACTGTTCTTCACATAAAAACACTTTACCGCACTACAACTAAGTCGCACTGTAGCACTGAACGCACTTGAAGACAGCTGACAACAAACTAAAACTGACTAGGGTCGGCCAGGGTGTCTTATATAGATTGGCGGCAAAACATCAAAGGGACGGCCCAGACCCTTCCAGAACAGGACTCGAACGAACTCGATCCTCTGTCGGCTTCTTTGATCCACCTCACACTTCCCATATACTTGGCTATCTCCCTTTAATTTTTCATGTATTTAATTTTTGTAAAATATGTCTGTTGGCTTGAACGGACCTCATTTTCGTAATCTCCTGAGTAGAGTCGATGAACATTATTTACTTTTAAGGGCACACACACACACACACACACACACACACACACAAACACACACACACGCACGCACACACATTTGTATGTGTGTGTTTGTGTTAGGGTTCGCTTCATGAACTGCTGCTGGTAGGAGAGTTCGTTCTTTATCTCAGGAACTTAATTGCCGCATCTAATTGGCTTGTCAGACTGATATGATTAGTTAGCTGGAACTACTGCGGCTATATCTAAATTTAGTGTACAATACTTAGCATTCGAGGTAATATATTTCATCAATTGTTGCCACTAAAATTGCAATTAATAAAAAGTCCGTCACGCAGGGGCTGTGTAAACTAAGCCGATTTCCCATGTGAAGTTTTACAATAGAGAAATCTCCATACTGGTAACACAACACCACGGTGATTAAATACAAACGGTAATGAGAAATCTTTCAGTTAATTAAAATAAATTCCCAACTGAAACAGCTTTTGAATTGTAAGAATAATTTATATTTTAATATCTCAAATTTTAATAGTCTAAGAACTAAAGAAGGGGGGGGGGGCGGATGAACAGAACGTATTTTCGTAAATGTCACAAAGTAACGAAGGTAAGGTAAGTTAGAAACGGCAGGTAAGGTTAGAAGAAGCTTACACCAGAGCCGAGCAGTTACGAAAATGGCCTAATCCGAACTATACCCCACCACAGACTTCATAAAAATGCAAATATCTCGGTAAATATTCAAGATAGAGAATAAATGTATATAGCGATATTTATAGTAAATTTAATATGCAATAAAATTGGTTCTATACAATTTTTCAATTCGATGCATAATAACGAAGATATTTAGAGTTTTCGAAAACCCCCCTCTAACCCCCCCCCCCCTCCTTCTTGTCCGATTTTAGCCATTAACGAACTTGATCTGTCTTTTTACATAAAACGGTTAAATATCGAGTTTCGTAACGATCTAACAAACATTGCGACCGCTAGAGCGTCAACAGACAAATATATATATATATATATATATATATATATAATTCTGAACGGACCTCATTTTGGTCATCTCCTGGGTAGGATCGATGGACCAAAATCGCGTCATGAGTACGACCTCAATAGCTGATTTCCCTGAATCTGCTAAAAAGTATAAAGGTTGATATAAGAGAATATTGAGATGTATGGAAATGATATCTGATATTCTAAAGAGATCAGTTCAATGAAGGAATGTCTCATTTAAGAAATTGGACTCACCAGTGGAGAGCATTGCCATGATGAGTCTCATCGATAGGCGAGTGGGAAGGACGACATCCCCTCCCATTATTTATAGAAAAGTCCGTCACGCAGGATCTGCGTTAACTACGCAGATTTCCCACGCGTTTGAATTGATCTCAAAACGTAAAGGTTCAATGAGTGCAATGTTTGGTACTTCGGCTCAAAATAAAGTGCTTCATAATATAACAGCTAATTGTTAATATGACATGTGTCGGATTGGGGGTTTACTGAATGCCTAAAAATAAAATATCTCGGTTAATAATCACGATAGTCAAAAAACGTACGTAACAACATTTCTAGAACATTCCTTGTGCAATGAGAACGATTGCTTCTATACAATTTTTCTATTCGACTCATAAAAACAGATACATTTCTAAATTCCTCACCTCTAACCCCCCCCCCCACTTGTTCGATTTCAGCCATTAACGAACTCGACCTTTAGTTTTACAGTAAAAGATTATATATCAAGTTTGGTTACGTTCAAATAAGAATTGAGACCGCTAGAGCGGTAACAGACAAATATATATATATTTATACAATTTTGAACGGACCTCATTTTCGTCATCTCCTGGGTAGGATCGATGGACATTTGAAGTTATTTTTTGAAAATCTCGTCATGAGTATGACCTCAATAGCTGATTTCCCTAAAGGGAAATCTTCTAAACGTCCGTCATGCCGGGTCTACGCAAACTAAGCAGATTTCCCACGTGCTTGATGACACCCTAGTGATCCGGACTTCGAACGTAACGTAAAATTCATGTCCTTACCCGCATGCTGACTGATGATTGGGGCTGATTAAATGCGATGAGCATGCAGTCTTATAAATTTATTGTGCCCTCCAGACTTGTTCCAACGACATGGTATTAGGGAGAATGTAGACCAGCTGGAACAACTTCTTCACAAACACCGAAAGTCCGTCACGCAGGGGCTGCGTTAACTAAGCAGATTTCCCGCGTGCGCCACCTATTTGCATTTATTTCAAAACTTAAAAGTTCAATGAGAACAATATTTGGTATTTAAGCTTCAAATAAAGTGATTCATATCATAATAGAATCTACCGAAGGATCAAAAAGGTCAAACACATCCACTCGTAAAGAGTGGAGGTGTTTGACCTTTTTGATTCTTCCGTTGATGATGGACCTCCACCAGCCAGCATAAATCCAGAGACATAATAGAATATTGTTAATATGACATGAGTAGGAGTGGGGGTTTACTGATGACCGAAAACTAAACAATTCAAATAACTCGGGTAATAATCAATATAGTGGAACAATGTACATAACAACATTTATACAACATTACATTTACAATAAGATTGGTTCTATACATTTTTTCGATTCGTCATATTAACGGAGATATTAAGAATTTTAGACATTCTCCCCCCTAAACCGCCCCTCCCCCTGGTCCGATTTCAGCCGTTAACGAACTTGATATTTATTTTTACATAAAACGATTATATATCAAGTTTGGTATCGATAAGATAAAAAATGCGACCGCTAGAATGGCAACAGATATATATATATATATATATATATATATATATATATATATATATATATATATACACAGTTTTGAACGAACCTCATTTTCGTCATCTTGGTAGGTACGATGGACATTTGAAGAAAAATTTCGAAAATCGCGTCAAGAGTACAACCCCAATAGCTGATTTCCCTTGAAGGAAATCTACAAAAATGAATTATCTGTCTCATTCCGTTTGAAATTGGAAATGTCTTTGCAAAGCTAAAAAGAACGCTTAACTGCGATTACGTCTTTCACGCAGGGGCAGTGCAAACTAAGTAAATTTCGCAAACGTGCAGGAATGACACATTGAGGATCTCCTCAAACTAACAATTATCTATTTCTCCCATAAGAAGTCTATGTAAATAGAAATTAAAATGTAGCTGAGCGTGAGAAGTTCAGTGACAAAGTGCAAATTCGATGTGAAGAAGTAGGGGTTTCCTGATGGCTGAAACAATATAATACAAACTAGCTGGTTATTCGAGTTACGAAAAATGTATAGAGCAATTGTAGAACATCAAACGCTTAATAATAGTGATTATATAAAATTTATGATACAACCCTTAATAACTGTGATAAATTGAATATACGAATCCCCTCATCTCTAAACCTCATAGATTAGATATTAATTTGGTCGCTATTTGTTAATTACAAAGTATATTACTAGAATTTATATGTCCTGGAGTTGGTGGTCAGTAAAATGCTTTTTCAATTAAAAGAAAACAAAAGTCCGATTTCAGCTTTAACCAATTTGATCTTCAGGATTGGAAGAAACGGTTAAAGATCAAGTAAGGTACTAATCACGTAAACATTCTTGAGTCGAGAACGCAAAATGTTGATTGATGACGCCACACAAAACATATTTTCATATATCTCTCATAGTAAGGCGAGTTGAAAATCATAATTGATATTAATTCCAGGCATAAGACGTTCAATGGTTGATCAGCTTATTCTTAATATAAAATAATTGTATAAGATGGGATTTACTGACGGCTGGAAACTAAAAAATTAAAATCTCGCTTAATATTCAACATAGAGAAAAAAATACACAAGACAACATATGTAGAAAACTAAGTTTGCTACACGTTTAAAATACGTTAAGAACCAAAAACTATCATTTGAAACTCTTTATATTCGTTATATCTATTTACGTTTTATCAATATTCTCTCATAAATATAATCCGATGTTTTTTTAAGAGACAATTTTACCTCTTCAAACCTTAGTTTCAGAAAATAGTTTTGTGATACGGCTGAACAACTCTACTTGCACACAAAATTTCAGAATATCTGAAATTTCGGGTTCCCTAACCTCCCTTGTTATATTTGTTTATTTGTCAATATCATATTCGATATGGCGCAGTTTCATATAACACTAAAGATTACATTCGTTAGTGACTGAAGTCGGATTTGGTTTATATTTTAAAAAAAAATCTCTTGATACCACCAGTGTCAGAACATAATAAATAAAGTAATAGTATAGTTTGTTATTTACAACTAACGACTTGATTAATTGAGTTCCAAGGTGATTAAATAGGTAATTTAAAGAAACAGATCAAATTATTGTTAACATTCAGTTTACAAAAATTAAAGATAAGTGTTTAAAAAAATAGAGAAAATATACACTTTAGTTGTTATGATAATGCAATTCTGTTTTCAGCAAATTCAAAAACTGGGGCCTCATGAATATGTGAAAAAAAATTCGTTAATAAGCTTAGAGCACTCGACTTATTCAATTAAGCTTTTAAGTTTTAAAGGAAATAAATAACAAATTTCACTCATTTTTAAAAATTCATTTCGGATTTAGGTGGACGGAAAGATGAAACATTCCATCAAGCCGTGCTGCATAACCTAATTATATATACCTCGTGATGGAATGACACACATTTGATGTCATCTCTGGGTAAATCGCATTCTTTTCTTTATTTCTCCCATTGTAGGTACCCTGAAAACTTGACAATTTGACATGAAATATTAAATGGTATAATTTCTCCTGTGATAGAGCAGCAAGAGAAAAATGTATAAAATGAAATCGTGTCGGAAATTGGACGCTAATAGCAGATTTCCCTTAAGGGAAATCAGCTATTGAGGTTGTACTCATGACGGAATTTTTGAAATTTTTCTTCAAATGTCTATCGATCCTACCTAGTAGATGACGAAAATGAAGTCCGTTCAAAACTGTATATATATATATATATATATATATATATATATATATATATATTTGTCTGTTACCGCTCTAGCGGTCGCAATTTTTGTTTGATTGGTACCAAACTCGATATTTAGTCGTTTTATGTAAAAAGAAAGATCAAGTTCGTTAACGGCTGAAATCAGACCAGTGGGAGGGGGGGGTTTAGAGGGGAGGATTTTCGAAAATTCGAAATATCTCCGTTACTATACGTCGGGTCGAAAAATTGTACAGAATCAATGTTATTGCAAATTAAATTTACTATAAATATTGCATTTTTATGAAGTCTGTGGTCGGGTATAGTTCGGATTAAGTCGGCCATTTCCGCCATAGCTCGGCTTAGGTGGAAGCTTCTTCTAACCTTACCTGTCGTTCCTAACCTTACCTTACCTTCATTACTATGTGAGGTTTATGCAAATAAGTTCTGTTCATCCGCCCCCCCCCCTTCTTAGGTCTTGGACTACTAAAATTTGAGTTATTAAAATATAAATTATTCTTACAATTCAGAAGCCGTTTCAGTTGGGAATTTATTTTAATTATCTGAAAGATTACAGGTTCTATTTAATCACGGTGGTTTTGTGTTACCAGTATGCAGATTTCTCAATTGTAAAACTTCAAATGGGAAATCTGTTTAGTTTACGGAGCCCCTGCGTGACGGATTTCATCCAAAGGACGTTCATAGGACTGAATCCAAAGGATGATAACAGACATATTTACGATTTTATATATTCCAATTGAAGAAAAATCAACTTACAGATGCTGGGCAAAGTAAATAGATTTTTATCGTGCAATTCTAGATCTTTAATATATTTGTCAAATTTTAGTGTGATAAATACTACTCTTAATATTTGAATTACCTATTTAACAATTATATCAAATCATATATTATATGTCTATTTTGTTATTATAGTATGGTTTTCTCTGGCTTGTACTTGTCCTCTTTGCAAGACCTGTTGATATTTTGATCGCTTGACACAGCGATATCAATGATGTCAGCTGGTTTTTCCCGTGTCAATGACAACAATATCATGCTTATTACGATGGACGGTAAGATCCATCTCAATACATCTTTTTCTAGCAATTTTTGTGGAATGTAACGAGGATATGGGATCTCATTATTCCTTGGCATGCCGAATTAAGTAGCCGTCACCCGGTAGTAAATTATTGTGCCCCTGCAAATATTGTGTCCTTGCCAAAATCTGGCAAACCTCTAGTAAAATGATCAATCGACTCGTAAACATTATATTGCACATCCTACACTCATTGGAGACATTATTGTCTTTTACTAGTCGTCTATATGGCCGTTGTTAAAAAATATAGTAAACTCGTTTTTCAAATTTACCATTTTTTTGTCCTCTAAAGCTCTAAAATGTATGTGAATTTGTAATTTTCAATTTATCTTATTATTACTATCTATGATGTAGGATTAGTGGACATTTGAATATTTATAAAAAATCGTGTCAGCCTGAATAGCTGATCTCCTTAAGGGAAATCTGCTATCAGTTCGGATGGCAAACTCCAACGAGATATAGTATAGAAGACGTGAAAGAAATGATAGTAGATGACGTCATAGTTGCTGCATTGCCATGCTTGCCTTGAAGTAGTACGCACGTTTACTACTGACTCACACATACTGAATATTCAGCAGGTTTCTACTCGCAGCCCTCACTTGCCTTTTAAGTTTTTATTTCGAATGTATGTTAATTGTGTTTTCGGTTGTAAATTTTGTTGGCTTTTATTTATTTAAGCTGGGGAACTGCTTTTTTATGTTCTATACATAAAACGGTTGTTTTAGTAGCGTTCTTATTGTTAATCAATTTTTTTTTAGATAGAACTTATATTTGAACGGGTGAAGTGTCAAATTTGTTAGGTTTCATCAAACCATTTAAGTAGGAATCAACCAATTTTAAAATGGGTTATACCCGAATGCGTAGATATTTCCATGCTAAGTAGTCTAGTTTATGGCGATATATTTAATTTCTAGTATATTTTTTAGCATATTTCCCTTCAGGGAAATCAGCTATTGAGGTTGTATTCATGACGCGATTTTCGAAATTTTTCTTCAAATGTCCATCGATCCTACCCAGGAGATGACGTAAATGAGGTCCGTTCAAAACTGTGTGTGTGTGTATATATATATATATATATATATATATATATATATATATATATATATATATATATATATTTGTCTGTTACCGCTCTAGCGGTCGCAATTATTATTTAATCGTTACCAAACTCTATATTTAGCCGTTTTATGCAAACAGAAAGATCAAGTTCGTTAACGGCTGAAATCGGACCAGTGGGAGGGGGGAGTTTAGAGGGGAGGTTTTTTGAAAATTCGAAATATCTCCATTACCATACGTCGGATCAAAAAATTGTATAGAACCAATCTTATTGCAAATTAAATTTACTATAAATATTGTCCTATACATTTATTCTCTATCTTCAATATTAACCGAGATATTTGCATTTGTATTATGTATGTGGTCGGGAGGAGTCGGCTATGTTCGGTACATTTTGCCGAGAGCTAGGGCGGCCGTTTTCGTCACTAATCGTCCCTCGTGAATAGGTTTAGAGATTCATTACAACTACTGTTGTCATTAGGCAGATTTCTCTATTGTAAAACTTCACGTGGGAAATCTGCTTAGTTTACGCAGCCCCTGCGTGACGGACTTTTTTACAATCAAGGTAACCTGAGAAATGCGGTTTATGTTATTATTTAAATTTTGATCTTGGTTATATTGCTTCCGGAACCTTTTGAAACATCAGTTTGACTTTATATTGTGATAGAATGATTGAATAATCATTTTGTAAGTTTCCTTATAACGGTGCTTTAAAGGGCACTCTGAACACTTAAGTTAGTCAATTAAAAGAAATCTATCACTCCGGAATAGCGTAAACTAAGCAGATGACACAAGAGCTGGAGTGACACAATTTTGATATCATCTCACCCGGACCGGGTTGGCCCACCGCCATATACGAACGGATTCCCCAAAGGACGTTTCAGTTAATTCAAAACACACGTCATATATTTGTCGATCTCACATCACATTAAAAAGACAAGAATTGAACCGACGGTACAGACTTCTACTAAGACTACTTGACAACAGATCTAAACTATCACTATGCAACAAACGACTGATTTATACGACAGTACTCAGACCAATATGGACATACGGACTTGAACTTTGGGGTTCCACTCAAAGTTCAAATTCCTACAAAATCCAAACCCTCCAATTCAGAATACTCCTCAAAATTACAGATTCCCTATATAAGCTCAAGCTACTCCTTCCCAGCACATTCTACCTTATACTCAGATCCTATCTTTCCAACCAATGTTTTTGAATCAATCAAGGAAATGAATTCTCAGACCACTATCCTGTGGATGCGGGAGTTCCCCAGGGCAGTGGCCTAGGACCACTACTGTATCTCATATATACATTTGACGTCCCTATTTGACAACACCATCAACACTCCTAGCTACCTATGCAGATGACACAACAATCCTTTCATCCAATCCCGATCCTATTATTGCTTCGAAGAATCTCCATTTTCACTTGACCAAGATTGAAAAATGATGCAATGCTTGGTGAATAGAGAGAAACGAAAATAAATATCACCATTTCACTTTTTTCTACTCTGAGGCTACTGCAAAACCTTTCAACATCAGACGCATCTAGACTATCCAATCCAAAGTCCTGCGCACCATAGTAGATGCCCCATATTATATCACCAACCTCACACTCCATAAAGATGGAGAACCTCCAGAATGTAAATAAAAAAAGGTAGTACTACAAATCATTTAACATGGCCTCATGGCTTCCGAAGTTTTAATATGAGCCTGGCTCGGCGAAGGCACAATCATGGAGGACAATTTCTTTGTTGTCCACGTAGGTTCCTCGTTTTATGACATGAATATCGTGATATTTTTATATCCGAAGAGTCGAGATGTTTTATATTAACCATCCGCTAATGCCTGCTTTCTAAGGAGTTTCTAGACTGTGAGGGTATTCTCAGTTATTCAACTCCTTTGAAGTTGTAATGGTTTCAGTTTTGTTCAAGAGAAACTATCTAAATAAATAATAAATTCAAAAGTAAATGTTAAATGAAATAAAAGTATTTTGTTTTATTATTTATCCAAATATGAAACATTTTGTATTAGGTCGATTCTAACTTGCCACAAATGCGAATGAACTTCAGCTGGTGTATAAGGGGGTAATTCTTCATTGGCCATTGAGTAGTTGGCTGGAAACGATGTTGAAAAATGAGCGAGGTCGATGAAAGCTGAGAGGGAAATTAAACATAATTAATTCACGAGCCTGGCTTATGGGATCTACTCTTCCTCAACCTGTCATCGACTCACATTTCACCTTCCCTTCATCCTATACCCTATGTGTCCTCATATATGCTTCGGAATTACATTGAAAATATATATTATACGACGAATATATTATATTACGAATATTAACTCACCAGATAGCTATAAGAGTGCGCTATTGGTATAGACCACCTAAGGCCTGAGTGAACTCAGCTTATTTTCCACGAGCTAAAATGTGACACGCCCATGATATCAACTCACCATCTATTCTGTATGCCTCCTAAGAAGCTTATTATTAATTAAGCTTATTATTTTATTATTATTAAACAGGAATTGAAACTCGTGGCTCGGCTACTCAAAGTGAAATCCGGATGAGTAGAAGTGGGGGTTTACGGACGACTGAACAGTAATAAATGCAAATATCTCCGTTAATATTGGATATTATGAAATAATAGAGCGACATTTATACAAGAAAGGTAATAAATTCGTTAACATTCCTCATTCCACGTTTCATGCTGAAAATTATAATTAAGACTAATGAATGCAATGAATGGATTACTTAATGGAGGGTTTTCGAAAATTCAAAATATCTCAGTTATTACATTTCGGATCGAAAACTTGTATAGAACCAATCTTATTGCAAATTAAATTTAATATAAATATTGTAATTTTATTTAATCTTGAATATTAACCGAGATATTTGCATTTTTATTAATTGTGTGGGAATAACGGACGAGATGATATCGGCTATTGTCGGTATTAATTGTGAGATTTTGCCGAAAATTAGTTCCGTTTCCGTAACTGTTCGGCTCTCGTGAACTTGCTTAGTGACTTGTGTCAGTTTTCACTTTGTTAGATATATTATTATTATTATTTATTAACGTCAACCTTTTGCAACTAAGGCTAATTGGGGCGGGCGATCTTCAGGTTATCGCACTATTCTAGCCAGGGTGGGTCTTAGGATGTTATTTAATGAATTTCGTCACTAAATAATTTCCCTTGCCCAGGCGAGAATCGAACTGACCACTGTAGGTTGTGTACCATGTGAGATTAAGGCCAACGCTTTAAAAAGATATATGCAAATACGTTCTGTTGATCCCCCCTCCCTTCTTGAGTTCTTGGACTACTAAAATTTGAGCTATTAAAATATTAATTATTCTGATTCATAGTGAATTCCAGTACTAGATACAGGAAATAGTTTACAATAAAGTTAATATGTCATATTCAGATATATATCAGTAATTATTTTTCTTTTCGGAGAAGAATATGTCTTATCTTTCTATTCAGGTCTGAGTTGTTGGTAGATCTATTTGTTTACAATTCAGAAGCCGTTTCCGTTGGGAGCTTATTAAAATTAACTGAAAGATTTCTCATTACCGTTTGTATTTACTAACGGCGGTGTCAAGTGTTACCATTATGCAGATTTGAAAAACTTCACGTTGGAAATTTGTTTTATTTACCCAGCCCCTGCGTGACGGACTTTTTATATACCGACGGGAAACCATTATATCAATTAGTTTCGTGATAACATCAATTCTAATCATATATTTGTCTAAATGCTTATATCTCGGGTAAAACAAACGAATGACCAACACTTTTACTATTCATGTTACAGAGATATTGTGTTATTGATGAATATGAGATGGTTTTGTGAATTGAATATTTCCATGGGAAACCGTTTCTATTTCAACCCGTCAGAAGCGTTAACACGGCTAGTAGATAATAATTGACAATTGTTGTTACGTACGTCTTGATATCAGTTTTCGTATCGGTTAGGCGAGTCGTAATCCTGCAGTTCCTCCCCTTTGATTGTTGGAGCAAACAACAATCGAGCCCCTTTATAATACATCTCCCATTATTTATTGTGGTTCCTTGAACCCCCTTTATTGCCTCATAAAGCCGCTGGCTCAATCTCTCCATTCCAAGTTGTCCTTCTCAAATATTTATTATCCCACGTGACATATCCCAATTTCATCTTGCCATAAAGCCCTTTTCATGTCCGTCAGGACGACCTATCCCTGAGGGACGTGGAGGGGAAACTCCAATTTGAATTACTGCAAACGAAAGTTACAACGTTTTCCAAAATGGTGTTTGATAATAATAGCGATTTTAGAATTAATGAACTTTGCTGTGATGGCTTGTGATTATGCATACATAGAGGCGGCTTTGGCCTTCATATTATTTCGTAGTTAAGAAAGTATTCTATTATATTTAGAATCAGATTTCCTTTAATGGAATCTACTGTTGGGGTTGTTCTTATGGCGCTATTTTTGAAAAATATCTTCAAATGTCCGATGATCCGGCAAAAATGAGATCAGTTCATATATATATATATATATTCTTCGATCGGCAATATAGACTCTTAAGATCTTTAGCCACCCCGAGCTGGACCCAATATATTTGTCTGTTAACACTCAGTTAACAGCAGTTAATAGCAGTTATTATATTTATTTTATCGTTACCAAACTCGATAATTAAACGTTTAATTTAATACTGACGATCAGGTTCTTTAGTGACTGAAAGCTAACCAGTGGAAGATGGGGCTTTGAAGAGGGATTTTCGAAAATTTTAAGTACCCCCGTTATTACACCTCGGGTAGAATGATTGTACATAATCAATCTTATTGAAAATTTAATGTTCTTTAACTGTTCTTCTATACATGTTATTCTCTGTCGCATATTTCACGAAATATTTGTATTTTTTAGTTTTCAACCTTCAGTAAACCCCCAGTTTTGTTCAACTTATATTAACAATAAACGCATGTATCATGAAGCGTCTTGTCCGTAGCCTAATTACCAACTATTATTCGCCTATACATTGTGAGATGACGTCACTAATTACGATTTTATTTCTTGACTGGAAAATATTTTTTTTAATGTATACCATACTCGATACTTTAAGGTAGTACATTAGTCTTTTCACGGAAACTGGCGGCTTGGGGGGGGGGAGCCAGCAGGTCTCTTCCATTCCTGGCTGTAGTGTAGAAATATCTCCATTATTATGAGCCAAATTGAAGAATGTTATAGTTACAGGCTGTATTGTACATGTTATATGTTATAGGGTTAGGTAACTAACCCTATTATAATATTGGTGCTCTATTACTGTAGGCCTATACATTTTTTGTGACTCAAAGTTATTATTAGTTATTCCTAATGTCTTGATTTCAGTCTTCAGCAGCCCCCCACTTCTACTCATCGGTTTTTTATTTAGACGGAGAGAATATATGGTTATATGAGATCAGTAGTGTGAGTTTACGCAGCCCTTGTGTGCCGGATTAAATGGCCTCCGCCACAACACACAGTTAATAAACCAACAACGTACTTGAAATAATCAAACTAAAAACTATATCACAACTTAAATAACTCCACACAGGTTTTATCGAAGAGTGAAATATACAGTTAAAAGAAAAGAAACAAATTCTTGAAATTAAAGTATTGATTATAAAGACTAAATGTAGAAATTAGATGTCAAATTTTAAATTTAAGCTGCATGCTAGCCCAAGATGAACATACCCACAAAGTACATATGTAGGTCACTAAATGAATAGAACAGGTGTCGACATGGATACCATACAATATACACCCCTTACAATGGGCTGGCTCTGCTCTGGTTCGATACAACAACTGTGAACAAATATTTTTAAAAGATTTAATGATTTATTTTATATTTCTTTTTAGTATAGGTATAATAAGGGTGTATCCCTTAAACATGAATAAAACTTTCATTTTGTGAATTTATCTAGTATAAAACACTTTAAATAGTAATTTATGAATTTGGTAATTGTTTTTTTTCTTATTTCATTAACTTTAACTTAATATTGAAAAAAACAAATTGACATTACATGCCTTCTTGTACTCCTATTACATTAAATAAACGATGCATTGTTGAGCTACATTTACAATTATATTTTTTTTAAATGACATAAAATATCTCAGTTCCAATGTATCAGTTCAAAAAAGCCTAGAGCAGAATTTAAAGAACATTTTATGACAAATAAAAAGAGCCTTGTTCAAATCTCTGGTATATCTAGTAGGTATGGAGAGATTTGCAATTTTTTTATATTCGCCCTTTCCTCATTTTGATTTGCATCCAAAGAGATGGTGCAACACTGGGCATTACAACGATACTCAAAATGAAACATCAACATTCCAAGGCTTGCCTTTTAGCAGATTTCCCTTGAGGAAAATCAACTATGGAGGTTGTACTTATGACGCGATTTTCGAAAAATATCTTCAAATATCCATCGATCCTACCTAGTAGATGACGAAAATGAGGTCCGTTCAAAATTGTGTATATATATATTAGTCTGTTAACGCTCTAGCGGTTGCAAATTTTGTTTGATCGTTACCAAACTCTTTAAACGTTTTATGTGAAAAGAAAGATCAGGTTCGTTAATGGCTGAAATCCAACAAGTGGATACTTTTAAAGGGGAGGATTTTCGAAAATTCTTAATCTCCGTTATTGTACATCGGATCGAGAAATTATATAGAACTAATCTATTGAAAATGTAATGATCTATTAATGTTTTTTGTGCATTTTTTCACTATCTTGATTATTATCCGACACTTGCATTTTATAGTTTTCGGCCTTCGGTAACCCCCCCCCCCCTCTCTTACTCATTTCATATTAACAATAAGCAGTTATATTATGAAGTACATTATTTTAAGCATAAATGCACTCATTGAACTTTTACTTTTTCAGATAAATGCAAATACGCGGCACTCGAGGGAAATGTAGTTGGTTTACGTAGCCCCTGCGTGACGGAGTTATATTGAGTTGTCGAGATATGTACATACACACCTATGTATGTGTCTCTATAGACGTCACGTCAAATTTTATCAAAAGGGGTACAGTGCGGGTCTTTACAGAGAATTACGTTCAAATCTTATAACTGAAATTTTCACGATAGCCAATACTTTCTATACTTCGTACAATGAAGTAAATAAAAATCAGCGACCCATTGCCACAGGGTATCGACACATGTTATCTGTGCAATTAGGGAATGAAATTTTAATAATCTGAAAACTCACACACACCCCCGAACAACTTATAGGTCTTAAATAGCCCGATTTCTTTTAAGTGTTATGATCTTTTCGTAATGTATGTTTAATTTAACGATTTTCGAAAGCCTCTTTGACGGTCGGTGTATCTGTATTGTGCTGAGTATTTTATTATAAATTATTGGAAAAATAACCAAAGTTGAACTTGGGTCAGTTAGCGTAAGGAGTTTTCTAGTATCGGCATTCTTGGAACGCCTAGGAAACAAGAGCTTGTGTCCTGGAGAAAGAGTGAAACAAACAAATGCTAGGAATCCAATTATTCTTAAGAAGTCGAAAACCTTGTTGTCGCTTTCTTTCTCTCCTTCTTGGAAACATTTTCGTTCTTTCTTAGCAGGACATCTAATGTAGTAGCTACAAGAAAAGCAGTCTATACAGACAGAATACATTTATTGGGTATCAGTGGTTTCGGGAATACATGCCTGCCTAGCGTTGATTTGATCACATCCATTTTGAGAAGGTTCCTTGTTGTTCCTGATTCAATTCTGTCAACTGTCTAAATCCTTTTTGGAGGAGCTTCATTGATTATGGCATCCTGTTCATTGGAATTTTCCTATTTCTCGTACAGTTTCCTACCTTCGTAAACTTTTCGCATTACGTAAAAGCTTTTCACCTCTCCTTGGAGTATGGATTTTACGGATTCAGAGATTCCCCTTTGAGTACTTCAGCCCTTGCGCGGTCGTTTCCTTTCATACCTTTTTGAGATGCATATTCAAAATAAAGGCCACCCTTTATAACCCAAGACTTTTCATTTTTGATTGTACGTCACCTTTTCTGAATACTGATCTGCAAATGTTTCCTAGTGCGTTGGTTTTGGAATTGTCATGTAACACTGTTTACGGATTTTCCTCCAGCACTCTCAATTTTCTATACTAAAGAAGAACAAGGAAATGGACTCATTTACATCTCTATATACATCTATAGCTTCGGGTATATGAATTATGAATGGTCAACTGCTTTGTTAATGATTCAGTCAATGTTGATAGAACTATGTTCAGCTTGCTTCCTGAAGATGCCATCAACATTTCAGAATTGTTATCAATTTTCTGTTGCTATCGTATTAGCATTGGTTTCAGCATGCTAATCGCCCAATATGCAGAACATGAACATGCAGCATAAGGGTATGACGGTCATTAAAAAAATGCTTCTTGCAAAGGTTTCATTAAGAAACATTGTTGAATACAAATGAAAAATCAAGGAACCCAAGGGACCATATTTTATTCCGGATTACAGTTTAATGTTAAAAATTCTTAGTCGGTTAGGCACATCATAAACATTTCCTCTGGAAAAAAAAATCATTCGTGTTTCCGTTCATCCAATCCAAGGCTAATCAATTTTATTTTCGGTCCGTCTAGTAGTCAAATATTACTTGTTTATGTTTACATGTGTGTTCTGTCTACGGTCTGCAGATTCGTCTATGATCCAGTTTTCATTTTGGATTTTTAAATCCCCCCCTATCTAAACTTTCCCTATTTCTGGTCAGATTTCAAACATTGTCGGATGTGATCATTGGTGTTAAAAGATGCGCTTAAATATCAAGTACATGCATTGTTTTTTACGGACCTCATTTTGGTCAACTCCTGGGATCGATGGATATTTGAAGACATTTTTAAAAAATCTACCATGAGTACAACCTTAATCCCCTTAAGCGTAATCTGCTGGAATAAGGAGTGTTTTGGGTAGCAATGGTAGATATTAGTATTATTTCTGTTATATGATTTGTATATATTTCACAAAGACGCTTTCTCTCAAATAAAAAAAACTCGTAATTAATGACTGGAATAATTTATGGTATAACAATTGCATTAAAATTAGAGAAATCAAATCAAGTACGCTCAACTGGACTGCAAGTAATAGACACTCTAGAAGAAAAGAAATTGTACTTACACGCCTACGCACAGGACACACTAGACTAACACATTCATATCTAATGAGCATGGAAGATGAACCTATATGTCGCTACTGCAACAGAACGCTGACTGTAAAACACATATAAACTGACTGCACACAAGTAAAAATGTACCCATGACCCACAAATTTATACGAACTACTAGCCGACAGTAGCCAATTTATAGATGATGTTTTTAAGTATTTAAGAAATAATGGATTATTTGATGAAATATAAAAGCTATTATTTACCATTATGAAAATTATATACAGCAAGCACTGTACGTGGAATATAAGTTTTGCCTCCTTCCAGTTTTACGCTTTATAGCTTTTCACTGAGGTTTTTTTTTTTGTTTTATTTAGTTTTTTCCTCATGTTGTAAATATATTAACAATTTATAATTAGTTTTGTCCATTCTATTTATTTTGTACATTTGTAAAATTTAGCTTTGTAAAATTATATTCTGACATGTTATAAGACGAATCGCCATTGTAGCGGCATTTCAAATAAATAATAATTATATTATATGAATTATACTAAATTCCATCTTAAGGAAAGTATTTCACTATTAAGGAAACTCATTTTTTACCCATTTGGTTACATAGTCTAATCAATTCTGTTGCAACGGAAGGAGTAGAGTAGGTACTCAGTGAACTGTATAACAGCTTCAAAATCTCATTACGACGAGATTAATCGTTGATTATAATCTCAGGTTACCAGTGATTAGTTGAACCAAAACTCATTCAACCAGTGGACGTGCATATTAAGTAGATTGGTGATGTCAGAACTTCCGTTTCTACATAATGGTTCGCTATTTAACCAGTTGGTATGGTAACCTCTAATAGGGTTGCCTGCTTTGTTAAAACTGTTGTTGTTTGGTAGACTTGATGTAAAAGGTGTCGATATTGTAATTAATACAGCACCATACATTCGTTACCTCGAGATCAAAGACCATTTGAGAACTATTCATTTCGTAGAAAAGCAATCCTTGTTAGCTATTTCATTTATCAATGTCTTCACGAGATGATTCATCTCAATACCTTGGATCGAAAGATCATGAGCTCCTGATTCTAGCTGTTTCATTACTGATAATTTCATGGGAATCGACCTTCTGCTCAAGAAAATATTATCCGTAACTCGTTTAAAAGCGAAGAACACGATAAATGTGATTCATAATACCAAGGTCTTTGATGCTTTATGCATTTATGATTCATTTGGAGTTCAGTTTCAGGATGAGTTTTAGTTGCAGTATATTTTTGGTTGAAGCAATTGCTGTGTTGCATATTGCAAGCATACACTAAGGTAAAATACTATTCGGAAGTGATTTGCGTTACACGTAATAAGATAAAAAGTGCCCGTTAAGCAGGGGCTGTGTAAATTAAGCAGATTTCCCAAGTACTGGTATGACACACTACTAATCTCACCTCACGATTTATCCCCCATTTCTAAGTGAAAATCCTATGAATAGAATTCGAGACATACAAAGACTAAAACAATAACAGTCCGTCACGCAGGGGCTGCGTAAACTAAGCAGATTTCCCAAGTGAAGTTTTACAATAGAGAAATTTCACGAGAGCCGAGCAGTTAATGAAACGGCCGAACTAGCTTTTGGCGGGAAAGACACTTCGTCCGTTAGCCGCCCAGGATTTAATAAAAATGCAAATATCTCGGTTAATATTCAAGATAGAGAATAAATGAATATAACAATATTTATAGTAAATTTAATCTGTAATAAGATTGATTCTGTACAATTTTTAGATTCGACGAATAGTAACGGAGATATTTCGAATTTTCGGAAACCCTCCCTTCTAAACCCCCCCCCCTCCCACTGGTCCGATTTCAGCCGTTAACGAACTTGATCTTTCTTTTTACATAAAACGACTAAATATCGAGTTTGGTAACGATCAAACAAAAATTACGACCGCTAGAGCGGTAACAGACATATATATATATATATATATATATATATATATATATATATATATATATATATATATATATACACAGTTTTGAACGGACCTCATTTTCGTCATCTACTAGGTAGGATCGATGGACATTTGAAGAATAATTTCGAAATTTCCGTCATGAGTACAACCTCAATAGCTGATTTCCCTTAAGAGAAATCTGCTAAAATACAAATAATTCTCTTAATAAACAAATAAATGTATAGACCAACAGTTGTAGAGCATGATTGGTTCTATAAAATTTTTCCACCCGACTCATAGTAAAGGATATCTTTTGAAACTTGGAACCTCCCCTCTCTAAACCACCCCTAATCCTGGTCCGGACAATCTTATTTGATGACGTCAACACACTAAATATTTGTATTCTTCGCACACAGTAAAAGTCCAATAAAGACAATATTTGGTATTTAAACATTGAATAGTGTGGTTCAGGATGTTACATCTTATTGTCATTATGACATGGGTAGGAGGGGGAGGGGTTACTGAAGGATGAAAACTAAAAAAAATGCAAATATCTCCGTTAATAATCAAAATAATGAAAAAAACAACAAAAAAACATACATATAAACATTTATAGAACATCACATTTGGAGTATGATTAGTCCTTTACAATTTTTCAATTGGGCGCATATTAACGGATATATGAAGAATTTTCGAAATTCCCCCTCTAAATCCCCCCCTCCTACTGGTTGAATTTCAGCCGTTAACGAAGTTGATCTTTAGTTTAACATCAACTTTTAAATATTAAGTTTGGTAACGATCCAACCAAAATTGCGAGCACTAGAGGGTTAACGCATCTTTATGATTTTTATACTCGTTATCTCCTAGGTGGATATTATATCCATGACCGATGGATATTTGAGAATATTTTTCGAAAACCGTTTCATGAGTACGACCTCATTAGCTGATTTCCTTTAAGGGAAATAAGTGGGAGACGAAAACAAAAATGCGTTAAAAGTACTTGAAAACACAGGTTAAGTTTACATAGTTTCTTAGAAAAGCTAAGCAAAATTGGGGTAGAACGTTTTGAAAGAGGATACTAGTCTAGTGCTTTTTATCTCCGCAAAACCCAGGTGTAGGTACTGCGTCGGCCAGAATTCAGGAGCTTCATGAATAGGGATTTCTGGAACTCTTTTAAATGCAACAAGTTCTAACACGACAGGGAAAAATATGATATGCCTAATTCAAAAGCAATGTATGCACATTTCATTAGCTCCTCTATCGTATGTCTTGTAATCATTACTAGAGGAAGGCAAGAAAATGAGGATTTGAATTGGAAAACTATAATTATACATATATAAAAGTATATGCATAATTATATATATTGTGGCTTATTGTAGGATTAAAATTGAACCTTTTGAGATTCTCAGCAGCCCGCCATGTTTTTCTTCTCTCACAAAACTCTCAGGTTTTTCGTTGCCGACTATCTGGAGCGAAATAGCCTCTTTGAGAGAGGCATCAACTCTTTCATCTTTTATCACTCACAAATCTCCCGGGACAGCTTTATCTTTATTATTATCTTGCCTCATTCTGCTCAGTTTGCAAATTTTAATATTTCCTATCCCACTGTACCTAAAAATCCGTAACTCAGGGGCTGCGTAAAATATGTGGATTCTCTGCGTGCTTGACGTACTACTTATCTGACATTCTCCATTTTTACTGAAAGCCGATGTAAACTGGACATTAAATTTAATCTGGGAATGAAATGTTTTGTGGATGAGTGTATATCGTATTATTAGGCGTGTGGATTTATAGAAGGATGATACTAAAAAAATCAAAGTTACCCAAGATATGTGTAGGTATATTTTTTGTTCCATTAGTGTCAATGAAATAACGAATACATCATTGATTGTATAAAATTAAATTAACAACGATATTGGATATTAAAAACAATGAAGATATTTTGTATTCATAATTTTATCGCTTTAAATATGAAATCAAGCCGAAAGCTCATATTGAAAAATGTTGCTTGTTGATACCAATCTTATTGCAAATTTTATTTTTCACGTTGTTGTTTTCCAACTTTTCCTCTGAAAATCTAATATTAAGCGATATATTTGTAATGTTTTAGTTTTAGCAAGTTACCTTTAAGGGAAATCAGTTATTGAGATCGTACTCATGACGCGATGTTCGAAAAAAAATCCTCAAATGTCCATCGATCCTATCTGTGGCAAAACGAAAATGATGCCCGTTCAAAATTTTAAGTGTGTGTGTTTATATATATATATATATATATATATATATATATATATTTGTCAGTTAACGTCGTCGTAATTTTTGTTTGACCATTACCCAACTCGATATTTAAAACGTTTTATGTAAAAATGGAGATCAAGTTCGTTAACGGCTATAATGGGACCCCTGCTTAGAGGGGGAGAATTTCGAAATACTTCCGATGCTATGCGTCGGATCGAATTGTATAGAATCAATCTTATTGCAAATGTAATGTTCTATAAATTTTGTTATGGACGTTATTTCACTATCTTGATTATTCACCCAGATATTTGTATTTCATTTAACGCAAATGTACCAATAAGTGTTTCTTGGCCAGCTCAAATTTCACGTCCTGTTTACATAGGCTTCATTTTGGAGAAACATATAATGTGAGATGACGATATCGGCGTGGTATTGAAGAACTCCTAACGTAATGAATTTTCATTCGAATGCTTATGTAGATTAATTTTTACATTAATTGTTTTTGTTATCATCTGGGGAATTTTGTTACCAACAGGAAAGCTTGATTTCCTTGGGAACAAACAAGCAAGTGATGGATCAGTGTCATCAAGATATCAAATAAAAAGGAAAGAGTGACAATATCTCAGACTAGATTGTTAGAGCGCCACCCCTTTCTATCCTTAAGCTAGCTAAAGCTATTCGTTATTTAGTATGAGACTTCAATAGCTATGGATATGATAATTTTTTTTTTATCAAGCATTTTAGCAAATCACATCAAAAACACTTCTCTTCTCTCTCGAGAAAGGAACATCCAATCGACTCCAAGAACCTTACATAAATCCAAATTGACAGTTATGAGTCCCGTAGCGTTGACTCGAATGACAAGTAGAGTTCCGTAGAATGCATTGAGCCGTGAAGCCTACCGGGACGTGGGCTATTAGTATCCCGATCTAGCTTTCAATCAGGGATATCCTCCCCACCGAGGTACTGTCCTAGTTTTGCATACCTCTAGTCCTTCCTTTTCTCGGTGTGTCTTGTTTAGAATTAGGATCAAGAAATGAGAATTACTACCAAGGAAAGTATCGGATGTCCCCCTTCCAGGTCCTTTATTAGCAGATTTCGTCGTATTCATGACGCGATTTTCGAAATTTTTCATCAAATATCCATCAATCCTACCCAGTAGATGACGAAAATGAGATCCGTTCAAAACTGTATATATATTTGTCTGTACCCGCTCTACGCTCGCAATTTTGGTTTGATCGTTACCAAACTGGATATTTAATCGGACTACGGGAAGTGGGGGTTTAGAGGAAGAGAATTTTGAAAATTCAAAATATCTCCGTTACTATAAGTCGGATCGAAAAAGTGTATTGAATAAATCCTGTTGCAAATTAAATGTACTATAAATATTGCTATATACATTTATTCCCTATCTTGAATATTAACCGAGATATTTACATTTTCCAGTTTTCAGCCTTCAGTAAACCCCGTCATCTACTAGTGTCACGTAAACAATACTCTGTTAGATAGTAAACCACATAATTCAAATCTTAAATAACAAATATTGTTTTCCAGAGTCCTTTATTATACGAGATACGTGCTAATATGTTCTTGTGACCCCCCCCCCTTTCTTAAATTCTTGAACTAATTAAATTTGATTGATTGAGATCAAACTTATCCTGATTCGTTTTAAATTACTGTACTAGATATAGTACATAGTTTTCAATCAAATTAATACGTTATATTCAGATATATTACAGTAATTGTTTTGCTTTCCAGTAAGAATTTGCCAGAACTGTTTGTTTACACTTCAGATGTTTCCCGTCGGGAGATTGCTTATTATCGTTTGTATTTATTCACTTAATATTCACGGCGGTGTTGTGTTACCGGTATTTAGATTTATCTATTGTTAAACTTCACGCTGAAAATCTGCTTAGTTTACGCAGCCCCTGCGTGACGGACTTTATTTTTGCTTAAGTAGTCGTTTTCCATGGTCTAAAACTATTAGCCATTTATGAGGTGCTGAATGGCGAAAAGAGCATTTCACAGGTAACGAATCCACGAAAAATGCCTCGCTCCTTCTCAAATATAAGCGGCAGAGCAATTTCAGAGCACTTCTTACTCCATCATCAGTGCTCTACAGGCAAACACAAGTCATTCAAAATCATTATTAAAGTTTGGCTAGTACTTAAAATTATGTATGCATAGAAGGAAGATGAAGTTCACAATTTAAAACAGTACAAATAAAAATGTGCGATCCAATGAATAAAGCAGCGAGAATCTATAGGAATATAAAAACACAGTTAATAATTAAGTAAATAGTCGACCATTTATAATGATCAGTCATAAAAATATCATACAACAACAATATATATACCGCCTATAATGGGCAATATTAGAGACACGATACCCATTTTTTGTTATGAATGGATTAATTTAAGTACTACATATTTCCTTCATTTTCGCCAATTACCACAAATGTCCTGAAACATCCACTGAAATTAAAGAGGCGAATGAAAAAGTGGCGATTGAACGAATTAACGAATTTATGTTTTAAAAATTACCTATCAAAGGTGAGTTGAAAAGGAAATGGTCCATCGTCTTAATACAAATTTTCGATCAACTAAATCAGTAAATCATTCACTCATTTTTATCACAGTACAGTCGTTATACTTTTTAAGTGCTGTTAAACGCATATTGATGAATTAATAAATATAGGTTCAAATATAAATAATGTTTTCGATAAAAATAAATCGTAAAATACATAAACTAATACAAAAACTAAAAGTAGATTTTCATTGTGCTGGACACTTTGCTTAACTGATGCAATCTATTCTCATCCTGTAATTAAGAGCTGGAATTTCAATTTCAACTAGACATGCAATGTTTACATGCACGATACAATGTGCTTTTCCATCGCATTAGTGGGAGTTTACAGAATATAGAACTACAATAAATTTTCGATATGCCTGATAATATTCGAGTTAGAAAAACATATATATAGAACTACAATTGTAGATAATCAAATTTACAACAAAATTGTGTATGGGGCTCAGGTTAGCCATGCGAGTTAAAGCGTTGACCTTTATCTCACATGGCAAACCTAGAGTGGCGCGATTTCGATTCTCGCCTGGGCAAAGGAAATTATTTAGTGACGAAATTCAATTAAATAACATCCTAAAATCCCACCCTGGATAGAAAAGGATAGTAACCTGTAGATTACCCGTCCCAATTAGCCTGAGTTGCAAAAAGTGGACTTTAATAAATAATAAAAAACAAAATTGTTTACGTGATATTTTTCGATTTGAATTATATTTTCGAAGATACTTCGAGTTTGTGATTTTACCCTTCATTAATTTTCTTAATGATTAATATCGGATCAATTGAAGAAATCGTAAATATGTGTTATCTCCAATTGTTGAAAACCATTACATATTTAATAAGGTTTGTACTGAATGCAGTGTTCTACAGTTGGTATTCTGAATATTTTTTTTCAAACTGGAATATTAATGGAGTTATTTACACTTTAAGAATGAGCAATTGATTTTCACTTTGAGCCCTAATAATATTATACATCTAATGCTCAGGTAAAATTCAATGGTTTAGGGTTTTTGTAAAATCCGAAATTGAGAACGGGATCATTCCCAACTCTTAGGAGATCTGTATAGTTTAAGGTTTTTGATTGCAGGCTTTTCTTTTTTTGTTTTGACACAACCAAACATGTTGGTTCCAATATGCGTTAAATATATACGAGAATATTTTACAATCGGATTTATCCGGACTGAAATATTACAAAAGCGTAAGAATTTCCTAATCTTTGATCTTTGAGTTAGTTAACAATATAAATGCTTTCCTTATGATCTGATGTGCTTGGGCAGCCACTGACAGATGGTTTTGGCCCACTCGGCCCGTTCTTTCTAGTCCTACATAGAGGTATAAGAATAGATTCTTTTATATCAACGGCGCAGATAAACTTGTCACGACCAATATAAATGGTTATTGGGGCTATAGTCGCGCGACCTTAGAGAATGGAACAGAATTCTTCTGAAGGGTATTATCTTTCATGACAACCTTGTGATCTTCGCTGAATGCCAGGCAGAGATTAAATCGTCCAAAGAGCTACGAAAACAAATTTTAAGCTTGCTTGCTTTTTCAAGAACGATTTCTTTGTTTTCGCCATCTCATATAGTCCGCCTCTAGTTTTTATTTTTGGTATATCCCATTCACTTCTTGGGAATGATTTTTTTTTTAACGCTCCAATGAAAATGTAGAAAATTCTTAGCTTCGCTTTTTAAAAATGGACTTTTTACTTTTAGCAGATTTCCAAGATATTGTTCGTTATGAGAGGATTTCCTCCGCAATTAAAAGTCGTGAATGCAGAATTACAATTACGCTGGCTTAAAGCTACAGCCACTTTATGTTTTCATTGCTCAATGGAATTTCTTATTTGAAATTAGACAAGATAAAGAATACACAATGGTTCACTCCCTTCATAAGCGCACTGCCTTCTGAAAAACCATAAGAAATGATTTCTTGAAATCACTCATCCTTCCCCGCCAAGAAGATACGGTCTCAATTGAAAACGTTTTGGTCAACATGGATACGAAACTAATAGTACATATACCTTCTATACCTAAACCTTAGAAAGAAACACATGAAAATATTAGGCTTGCCAAAATGAAGTAAATGTTTTATTTTTACTGCTGTAGATCCTATCGTTTTTGTTTCAATTATATATAGTTAGTTTGATCATTAGTTGTATTGTTAGCCATTGGTTATAGAGTGCTAGTAGTATGTACCACCTAATCTCTAAGCTTTCCAATTTATTTATTTCTTTTTGATATAGTCTTTACATCCCTCCATTTTTTGGTCATTGTCACCTGTCACATTTTATAAAAAATAATTTTTTGTATATTGACGGCCATTGTAGATATAACAGAAGATATTATGTTTTTTCACAGTTGTTCACAAATTTGTTTACATCTTTTGTTTTTTTGTTCATTGTTCAGCTCTGAAGAAGGGACCCAATAGTGCGCAAAACTGTCAGCACTCTTAATAAAATTCTGTAATTGAAGAATAAAAAACTATATTTTAGCCGACATCCAACAATCTTCTACTAGGACTGTATAGTTAGTTTGATATTAAGAAGTAGCTTCTTGCATTAAATTTAAATACTAATTCCTTTGCATTAATCTTCTGTTTATGTTGTTATAATTCAACAATTTTAAGTTTTTATAAAATTTTCTTTTATTATTTTTTATTCTATATTTTCATTATTGTAAGAATGTATTTCGGAAGAAAGTGCCAATGGCTGAACACTTGCTATCAAATTGTATAATCTCGAAAGTAATAAATATGTTCATTCATTGAAACGTTGTTAACGCAGGATAAAATTCGCAAGTCAGGCAGCCTTAAAGCGACAGCGATATACAAATGGCGTGATTTCATTGCCCACTGTAATTTCTAATTTGAAATTAGTTCCACTGATCCCAATAAACATGGCTGATCAGTCCTATCTTTCATGTCGAAGAGAAAGTTCATAGTTCAGACTGTCCCATCCCTTTGGTTAAAGAGACAGAAAAAGGTAGAGGGTGTTGATAGCCAATATGCCACCTTGTGTCACACCCTGACAGAGAAAGCCGCCAAGTCCGGGCCGCCTAATGCATTTATATGCCGCATCTCCCAGCCTTCTGATTCATTCACGCTTTCACATCGCTTCCTCTCTTCAGCCTTATCACCAATGTGTTTTGATAACAGTGCTATCAGCTGCGAGGGGGCCTATTTCTCCACTGTTGTCTCATATTTCCTCTTGTTGCATCCTGGACTGAGCGCATATGCATCTAACTCAACTGCGTGTCAGCAATAACACGCCGTGTTATAAGACTCTATCATTAATATGAACGATAAGGTATTTGAAGATTTAATAAAAGATTTCTAATATCCATGAACAAATATGCTGTTTAGATTCCACACATGATAGGATTTTTGAAATATTTCTTGAAATCCCATCGATAGGTGGAACTAAATGAGGTTCGTACACATATTTGAATGATATATATATATATATATATATATATATATATATATATATATATATATATTAGGAGTACGAGTATTTACAAAGATAGAAGAAAACAATTGCAAATACATCATAATTATTATACTATTTAATGTCAATAGTCAACTTGGAGCAGAGGGACCCTAACCCCTGGAATGTTAGGGCCAAATAGGGCACATGCCCAGCTACGCCACAGGACTATCAAGAACTTTAGTAACTAAATCAAACTATATAAATAATCTTAAAGCTAAGAGCCTAACCTACCATATGCAACACTAGCCTATCCCAATAAGACAGTAAATACAGAATGAAATAAAACATGACACCCATAAAGACAAAAAATAGTTACTTTTAAACTAGGAAACAGCACTAATATATTTTCAAGTTCATATCTCATCTATGAATATCACCAAAAACACACTACTTACAAGCAAAAATAAAAGTAAACCTGAAATAATACAATATATAGCAGGAAATCAACTCCGTTCCCATCATCGGATCAATTGGTTGCCGTCCTATCCCCTGACGCTCTTCTGGGGACTCCCATAAGACACATCTGTCTCTGAAATAGATATTATATCTTCTTTCCCTGATTTTTTAAGGTAAGCAGACCCATGAAAGATACTCCCATCATTTAACTTCGTTGGTTTGAACAAATTTTAAGCAAGCCATTTTAATCTTTTTAAGGGTTTTTATTTTACAAAATAAAAATTACATTTGTTACAGATTGTAACGTGACGTCTCCAGAACTATTTTAAAATGTACATAGACAGCTTCACATGTTGCGATTTCCCATATTGTCAATATTGGAGGATTTTATTCTTCATCCCAATTATGTGTGTAAAAATGTTCACACTACTCATAATATATTATATATATATAATATATATATTATACATGTTTGTTACTGGTAATTTAAGTTTGATCTTTAACAAACTGGATCGTTATGCGTTCCCGGGTTCGGAAAATCAAAATTTCGAAGTATCTCCGTAATTAACAATACGTTGAAGGATTAAAAACATGTTATTTAATTAATCTTATTGCAAATTAAATTTTATGCAATCATTGTTACATACATTTTTTTCCCTCTCATACTAAAATTAACCGAGATAATTTTCTTATATCACGAATCAGCTTATTTCATGCGACGACTTATTCTTATATTCTTATCGTCGGAAAAGGAAGACTTGAGTTTAGAGAAGAGGTAAGAAGGGAAAATCCAAAATATCTCCGTTCTCCGAAATTAATTATAGTATTAAATTTTTTTTTTGGCTACCTTCTGATAAGTATGTTGCTACTAATTCAAATGAACGTTTCAGAAAGTATGAGGCTCAGAATTAGTGAAGAGAATGCCAACATGGCTCACGGAAGTTTTCAAGTGAAGACGTTTTTACACAAAAGTTAAATAATGTTTTACTGCTTTAAGGAAGATAAATCTTTTAGAATAATAAATTAACTTTTAGAATTCGGGGACAGGTTTCTCCATTGGTTCTATTTCTCCAACATTGTATATTTTGAAGACCCAACTTATTGAAAAGAACCCAGTTCTAAAGACGTCCCCTAAATGGATGGCTACAGAAACGTCTAAAAATTTTAGTTTGGATTATTTGACTGCTCAATCAAATAGATTAAATAAAATCACTTTTAAAAATAATAAATTATTTTCCAAATAATTTGTAAGCGCCTTCCTTCTTGTCTGTATTCTATAAATATGGAATTTGATTATAATTTTTGCTAGTTACATGATATCGATGAGTAATTGGTTTTCGTGCACATATCAAACAAGTTTGGTCCTAACTCGGATGTGAAATACGAATATCTTCTAGATTTTGAGGTATTTTCATTATAGAATAGGTAAAATCTAAATATTTGAGGAAAGATTTGCGATTTCGCTCCGAAGGTAGTTGGCTAAGTTAAACTCTATTAAAAGTTCAAATCGAAAATAGAATTGAAGAAGCATTATATAATTATATACAATCTTCTGCTCAAACTTTTGCAACATGGGGTAATATAAATCCTATCTTATAGTAAGTGAATAAATGGATTGCACAAAGATATTTCACTAAAATGATAATTCTCCTTTTTATGTTTCATTAATTTTTTATTTGTCATTTGCAATTGATTTTTGTTATTTTTGTTACAATTTTCTTTTTAATGTTTACAGAATTATTATTATTTAAAGCTAATTTAGTCATCGAAACATCAAGTCTTTAAAAAGCTTTAATGAATTCATGAAATGTATACAGATTTCTGAATCAGATATCATTGCCATAAGTTTCGATTTATTGAGCAGGTGTCCTTAAAAGAAATCAACCATTGATTTACAATATTTATGACGGCGGATTTCTTCAAATGCCCACCGATCCTCCCTAGGACATGATTAATATAAGCTCTGCTAACGCTAAAGCTACTGCAACTTTTGTTTGAACGGAACTAAACTCAATATTACTAACATTAAGTTCATTAATTGCAGAAACAAGGCATGTAGTTTAGATAAGAGTAAAAATGTAAATCGTAAATATTCTCTTTGTTATACTTCTCACTGATAATCAATCTTTATACTTAGGTTTTTTACTATGAGCATGGTTCAATACATTCTGCTGGAATAAGAACATTAACATTGACCTTACAGGACAATAGCCCCACCTCCTCTCCAGTGAAGCTTGAGAGATTCGTGTTCAGAGTTTTACGAAGTGAGTGATCAACTCACGGACGATATATCTCCTGTTATCCAAGGAGGACCTGAAATGAGTTGTCTCCAGTACATCGACGACCCTCATCGAACTCAGGGTCAGTTCACTTTGTGCCATCATGCCTCTGGACGGGACCTATGGGACTTATAATCGTTAGTAAATCCGAGGGACCGTCACACTAGCGCGCTCTGGTAGCCTAGCCTCTAGGTACCCATGCCTATATATATAAGGGGACGGAGAAGAAGAGGGAGAGTAAAGCCCGCTCCCTTGGTCACATACTCAGATCACAGACGCTCACACTCAGACTGAAGAAACTTATATACACTGGAGTCTTACGTCCCACACTAACATACGGAACACCACTATTTCGATTTCTTCTTCCGTCTACTCTTCATCAGCTTCAGCAGTTTCAAAACTCTATCCTGCAAACCATCACATATAATACATCCTTGAGACAAACCAAGGCACCAGAACTACACCAACTGCTCAACATACCCACAATCGCCTCTTTCATCAGACGACGCTACCACAAATTCTACGACGGACTTCAAAGCACCGACAACCGACTGTTCGACGACTTCCCAAGACCGGTACGACCAGAACGATGGCAAGGACCAACAGACCTCACAACAAGACTAGTAGACCTACTGGAACAATAGACACAGAAGAGGCGACACACCTACACACAGTCTTCTAAATCACAACACTCACACTGACACTTGAACAATAACACACCTATCTCTATCTACTAACCCTTTCTCCTTTTAGCCTACTCTCCGACTATCTTTCGTTTTACCCTAGCTATCAGTATCGACTGTGACCCTGCGCAGATCATCTTCAGCACGTCTCCTCAGACAACCAGCACCCGGATTCCTATCTACAAAACCGCCTTAAAATGATAATAAATATATTACAGAAAAAGGCAATCCTCACCCAAAATCCTTATCCTATCCTACATCACAGCCCGGTATGTATGTGTATATCCCGTGTATATGCGTGTGTACATGAGGTACTTGTTTTTATTTTGCATGCTTGCACGTTTTCTTTCGCTTAGTTTCCTTCGCATGCCCTTCTTCTACGCATGATTTTTCTTTTGGTCTTTCTTCTTTAGTCAGGTGTAGGGGAAAAAAAAAAAAGAGGGAGAGAGGGAGAAAAGATATGTCCTGTAGCGTAGGTATCGTAACTACAGTAATTCAGCTGTAGTTAGGTTTATAGTAGCCATTACCCATGCTGCTGAGGTCAGTACCTCACGCGACCTGCCCTGCCTCCTTTATCATGAGTTAACTTTCCCATTCAGTTTTATAACCTCTCCTTGATGTCTCAATTATTAAAGTTAATTAGTTCACATTGAAGGTCAAACGGTTTATTCGTGACACATGTAAGCAACTAAATATCATACGTGTAATATATTAGGTGGTTAGTGGCTCAAGTTAGTCATGTGAGTTAATGCGTTGCCTTTAATCTCACATGGTAAACCTTGAAAGGCGAGTTCTCCCGCCTGAATTTATTTAGTAATGGAATTCGTTAAATAAAATCCTTAGTCCCACCCTGGATAAAAAAGGGTGGTAACCGGTAGATAACCCGCCCCAATAGCCTAAGTTGCTAAAAATGGAAGTTAATAAATAATTTAAATTAGGTGAAATTAGCTGATGAGGTTCGATTTAAAGCGGAATAATTTTATTTAATTATTTATTTCGCTATATCACTCTTGAAGAAAATAACACAAGCACACACAAAAATAGTCCGCCACGCAGGTGCTGCGTAAACTAACCTGATTTCCCACTTGAAATTTTAAAACTGATAAATCTACATACTTTTACTCTTAACGCCACCGCGAATATTCAGTGAACATATACAAATGACAATGATAAATCATTCACACAATTTACATTTTAATAACCTCCACAACGGAAAGCGTCGGAATTGTTAACAAACAGGTCAGCAAACCTCTCAGAGCTGAAAGATAGAGATATTTCTTGACCGAAAAAAGAAGATATGTTACTGAAATATATATATATATATATATATATATATATTATATTAAAAACTATTTACTATATCTAGTATGAACCATTATAATTTTCATCTCAATGACACTAATTTTAGTAACTGAAGAACAATAGACGTGGGGTGAGGTCTCAGAACGTATTGGCATGTATCTCATTTAGAAATGATTTGTTTAACACAATATTTGGTATTTCATTTTGAAATAAGATGGCTCATGATATATTAGCTTATTCTGATCGTTCGATAACTGAACTAAAAATCCAATATGTCGTGTAATACTGAAGATAGAGAAAAAATGTAAATAACAACATTTGTAATAATATTGGTTCTGTACGTTTTTTCGATCTGACATATAGTAACGGAGATATTTCAAATTTTCTAAATCCTGTGGTCCGAATTCTGCCATTGACGATCTTTCTTTTTGAATAAAACTAATTCTAGTTTGGTAACGATCAAACAAGAATTACGACCTCCAGATCGTTAACAAACAAAATATATATATATATATATATATATATATATATATATATATATCTGTACATTGATTTTTTTTGCGAAATTTCACGATAACTTTTCGTTTCACATGTCATAGACACCATATCTGCATTTTGTTTCTTTCGTGTCTGTTTGTTTGTTTGTTTGTTAACTTTTCACGCATAAACGGCTGAACCGAATTTTATGAAACTTGGTATGTATATTACTACTAGCCCAACTTAGACTTTAGGCTATTTGAATATTCTCTAAGACGAACAGGAGAGGGGGTTATAAGGGAGGCCTGAAATTAAAAATAGCGATATTTAGTTTCCTATTGCTTTTTCAGCAAATATGCACATAACAAAAGTTGTTTATTTTGTAATTTAGAGTATCTTTTGTTATATGCACTGTTGCCGTATACGGAAGTATAAATGAGTTATACGCTAAAAACTATAGCGGGAGTCCACAATTTTATTTGGCTCAAAAGACTAAACCGAACTAAACCAAACTCGCTATGTGAATTAATACTAACGATTTCCTTATAATAAGCCATACTAACATTTCTAGGGACGGGCAGGAGTGGGGGTTATAAGGGAGGCCAGAAATTAATAATAATGATTTCCTATTGGGGTTTCGGCAAATATGCACATAACAAAAGTTGTTTATTTTGTTATTTAGAGAAATTTGCTCAACACTTCTTTTCAATATGAACTACCAGTTACCTCACCTGAAAAAATTAATTCAAATGTATGTCAATATTTTCTCCTTAATAATTCAAATCTATGCATAATGCACAGGAGACGGGAAATATGACAATATGCAGGACAGTGAAGTCTTACATAAAAAAATAATTTTATTATTAACAAATGACAATAACGGGTATTAACCCTAAACACTGGAACGGGTAAATGTCAAAATATTGTGCAAAGTAAAGCCTTGCCAAAAATATACCATCACTATTCAGCCTCAAATGAATTCCCGAGCGAAGCCGGGTATCTGAGCTAGTATATATATATATATATATATATATATATATATATATATATATATATAATTTTGAACGGACCTCATTTTCGTTATCTCCTGGGTAGGATCGATTGATGTTTGAGAATGTTTTTCAAAAATCTCGTCTTGTATATGTTAATGTATAATGCTGTAGTATTACAGGAATGTGTTGACTACCTTGAGTAAGTACGTTGAATAAGTCGTGTGGGTCTGTAAATGTTCACGTCTAATAAATAAACCAGAGGAGAGGAAAGAGTGACATGTGCGATGCCTCTGTAAGGATTACTTCGTTGCTCCGTCTTCATATGTCCATCATTCCATGCTTTAATTACATCTTTAATTTGTCTCTGTTTAAGTTCTTTGTATCTTGGAGATTGTGTTCTTCATCTCCTGGGTAGGATTGATTAACATTTGATGACATTTTTCGAAACTCGCTCTATGAGTTCAACAGCCTCACAACCTCACCAGCTGATTTCCCTGAATGTATATCTCCTAAAAATCTCATGTGCAGATACATATAGAATATCTATATAGGATTGGAAAGACGACAATATATACTTTTATATTATATAAATGAAAAATGGAGATAAAAAACCTTATAAGGAATGTTGCGATTCCCAGAATTCATCTCTAGAAACCCAATTTATAAATGCTGCCTTGTATATTTAAATGTTGCTCTTGTTCATGAAATAAAACTTTTATAATAATTTGTTTTTGTTTCAGGTGAGTTTCTGAATGATAATATTTGAATTCATCTAGAGAAGAATGAGAGTAAGAATATCTTTGTTCATGCCAGTTTAACTCATAGTAATCTATATATGTATTTGTATTTGATCTATATATCTATACAAGTATTAATATATTGTTTATTTTTTGTGCCGAACTCGATTTTAAAGGCCTCAAATACAAATATATATTTCATTTCAACACACACTCGCAAAATTAAACGGACCCCATTTCCGTAAAATTCTAGGTATGGACGGACATTTGAAGACATACAACCTCAATTGCTAGTTTCGTTTAATTTGCTAAAGATATGCCGTTTAAGAACATCATTAGTCTCATTGCTTCAGAAATGCCATTTTTACCTAAAAAGATGTGTTTGAGCAGATTTCCCTGAAGGGAAATCAGCTATTGAGGTCGTACTCATAACGCGATTTTCGAAATTTTTCTTCCATAGATCTAAATTTTCATCGATCCTACCTAGGAGATGACGAAAATGAGGTCCGTTCAAAACTATATATGAATATATATATATATATATATATATATATATATATATATATATATATATATTTGTCTGTTAACTCTCGAGGGGGCGCTAGTTTTGTTTTATCGGCACAACGCTCTGTATTTAATCGTGTGATGTAAAAAGAAACATCAAGTTCGTTAACAGCTGAAATCGGACCAGTGGGAGAGGGGGGTGTTAGAGAGGGGTCTACTCGTTCCCGCCGAAGCTTGTTCGGCCGTTTCCGTAGCTGTTCGGCACACGTATGGAGATTTCTCTATTGTATAACTTTACGTGGGAAATATGCTTAGTCCTTACGGGGGAACCTGCTTAGACGGACTTTTTAAATGTTTTCAAATGTTTTTTAAAGTGAGCTCTTTAACCATTGGAAGCTGTATCACTTTTTTTGTTACATTTTGGACTGTTTATTCTGTCAGATGTATTATTATGAATAATATTGACAAGTCTAGTGTATTTTTCTTTATTTATGGGGAGAACTTTCGGAAAATTCAAAAAGTCTGTCAAGCAGGGGCTGCGTAAACTAAGCAGATTTCCCACGTGAAGTTTTACAATAGAGAAATCTGCCTAATAACAGCTGAAGTAGTAAGTAACCTCTAAACCTATTCACGAGGGACTAATAGTTACAGAAACAGCCACCAGAGCTCTCGGCGGAAAGGCCGACCATACGCAGAATACAAATGCTAATATCTCGGTTAATATTCAAGATACAGAATAAAGGTTCAGAACAATATTTATAGTAAATTGAATTTGCAATAAGATTGATTCTATACAATGTTTCGATCCGACGCATAATAACGGAGATATTTCGACTTTTTGAAAATCCTCCCCTCTAAACCCCCCCTCCCACTGGTCCGATTTCAGCCATTAACGAACTTGATCTTTCTTTTTACATAAAACGATTAAATTCCGAGTTTGGTAACGATCAAGCAAAAATTGCGACCGCTAGAGCGGTAACAGACAAATATATATATATATATATATATATATATATCTATATATATATATATATATATATATATACAGTTTTGAACGGACTTCATTTTCGTCATCTACTAGGTAGGATCGATGGACATTTGAAGAAAAATGTCGAAAATTCCGTCATGTGGACAACCTCAATAGCTGATTTCCCTTAAGGGAAATCTGTTAAAAGCCATCTACAGTCTTTCTGAGCTTCGGGACAGTGCTGGATGAGTATTTTATCATTTTTCTCACCTTAAAGTTTATTAGGTATGTTATTTATTGTTATTATAATATAATAGAGCTGAGTTACTTTGGCGACTTTGCTCTTCTTAATGGTTAAATATTTTCAAATTGCCCAATAGTTTTAGTCCAGGGAGAGAATTCCTCTAGTCTCGCTAAAGATCTTTAACGTCTGCATACCATATATATATATATATGAGTGTGTGTTATTCCAGCACAGGGGAAATCTGCATATTTGACGCAGGCCCTGTGTGGCATACTTTTGGAGACCCTACAAAGAGCCACCCTACACTGCGTAAGTACTGCAAAAGGTCTACAAGAATAATATTGCAAAAATGATTTACTGCCTTCTTTCTTTGCTTATCAATATTTGAGAGAATAAATTTGAAAGGTGCAGCCATTTATGAGCCACGCTCTATTGGAGAGGATAAGCGTATAAAGTAGAGCAAAACGTGATAAAAGCGTGGGATATGAAAGGGATAGCTAAGAAGCTGAGAGGAGAATGGTGGAGGGATCCACTAGACTGGCAGATAGGATCGCTCGTGCCCTCCAGCGAGGTAGAAGACCTACCCCCATGCAGGCCTTTCCAGAATTTACAAGTGTAATACTAAAACTCGCTCGCTACTAACAGCAAAATGATCTTCAGCTCTCGGTTCTCTGGCACAACGACGTGTACAAAATATATATCAAACGAATTTTATTAATATTTTGATTTTGATTTGCACTGTAAAAATGCAGTACACAGAATAAACCTCAATGAATGGCAAGAACACTTGGAACATACTGAGAATAAACTGGTGGAAATAATACTCAATGTTAGGATGGAAAGGGAGAATACATAGATTCATGACGTATATTATTATTCATATAATAATCGCATTTCGCAACAGGGGCGATTTAGCGACGAATCAGTTATTTAATATACAGCATAATAATTAACATATAACCTATAACATATAACCTATAACATATAACCTATTTAACATATAACCTATAACATATTTAACATATAACCTATTTAACATATAACCTATAACATATTTAACATATAACCTATAACATATTTAACATATAACATAATCAACATATAACCTATAACATATTTAACATATAACCTGCAACATATTTAACACATAACATATTTAATATACAACATATTCAACACATATAAGATATTTAACCTATAACATATAATTATTATATTTACGTAAGTATGCTCATTTCTGCAAATATTTACACTATTGCCCTACATTATAATTTATTGAAAATGTTGTTTTGTTTCAAGTATTGTAATACGCGGTCTATGTACAGGCTACAGTCATGTAGTAATTCAGTCAAAGTGTATGGTAGGTCTATGTGAGTCCTTAGATAGCAGTCAGTTAGTATATGTTTTATAGTAAGTCTACAGTATTTGTACCTGACTCATTCTTGCATAATAAACAAAAAGTCCGTCACGCAGGGGCTGCGTAAACTAAGCAGATTTCCCGCGTGAAGTTATACAATAGAGAAACCTCCATACGAAAGCCGAACAGTTACGGCAAAGGGCAGAACTACTTTTTGGCGGGAATCTCGAAACGTTCGTTATCGGCCTAAATTTAATAAAAATCCAAATATCTCGGTTAATATTCAAGATAGAGAATAATTGTATATAACCATATTTATAGTAAATTTAATTTGCAATAAGATTGATTTTATACAATGTTTCGATCCGACGTATAGTAACGGAGATATTTCGAATTTTCGAAAATCCTCCCCTCTAAACCCCCCTCCTACTGGTCCGATTTCAGCCGTTAACGAACTTGATCTTTCTTTTTACATAAAACGCTTAAATTTAAAGTTTGGTAAGGATTAAACAAAAATTGCGACCGCTAGAGCGGTAACAGACAAATATATATATATATATATATATATATATATATATATATATATATACATCTATTCAGTTTTGAACGGACCTCATTTTCGTCATCTACTAGGTAGGATCGATGGACATTTGAAGAAAAACTTCGAAAATTCCATCATGAGTACAACCTCAATAGCTGATTTCCCTCAAGGGAAATCTGCTAAAAGTCCAAGCCTCTCTGTACTCAATACCACACTGGACTAAGAATAAAACATGGACAAATAGCTTACAGGTTACGAACTTACCTAAATGACTTGAACGAACTACTGGTTATCGCACATATTGTCGGCACTATTTCGCAATATTTAAAAAGTCCGTCACGCAGGGGCCCCGTAAAGTAAGCAGATTTCCCGCGTAAAGATTAACAATAAATAAATCTACATATCGGTAACACAACACCACCGTGAATATTGAGTGAATAAATACAAACTATACTAAGAAATTTCCCGACGGAAAGCTTCTGAAATGTACACAACCAGTTCTGACAACTTCTTAGAGAAAAGAAAAACAATTACTGTAATATATCTGAATATAACGTATTAATCTTCTTGAAAACTATTTGCTATTTATAGTACTGTAATTTATAATGAATCAAAATAATTTTTATCCCAATCAATCAAATGAAGTAGTCTAAAAGCTTAAGAAGGGGGGGGGGGGTCACCAGTACATATTTGTATGTATCTCTTATAATAAATTTCTTGAAAACAATATTTGGTATTTAGGTCTCAAATGGCGTGGTTTATTACATAACCGAGTATTGTTTATGTAACATGAGTGGAAGTGGGGGTTGGCTAAGCGTATATAACATTATTTATTATTATTATTATTATTTATTAACGTCCACTTTTTGCAACTTAGGCTAACATTATTTAAAGAACATTTAATTTACTATAAGATTGATTCTATGTAGTTCTTCGATTCGACTTGTAGTAACTGAGATATTTCGAATTTTCAAAATTCTCCTCCTCTAAACCCTCCCTTCCCCTCGTCAGATTTCAGCCGTTAACGAACTTAATCTTTCTTTTAGCAGAAAACGGCTAAATATCGAGTTTGGTAACGATTAAACAATAATTGCAACCGAAAAAGTTCGAAAATCGCGTCATGAGTACGACCTCAATAGCAGATTTCCCTTAAGTGAAATCTGCTTAAAATGAGTCTCTCAAATTCCCATTTCCAGTTTACATTTCAATTTCTGTTTAATTAGTCTGCTTCTTAATTCGGGAGAAATTCAGATTTGATGGTGAGATGATATGACCAGTGTGTCTTACCAGCAGTTTGGAATTCTGCTCGGTTTACTCAGCACTGCGCGAAGGATGTTATTCAATTTAGGAAAGTATTCTGCGAATAGTAGATTTAAGAAAGGAACTTTTCTATTATCAGCTCGGAGGCTGCCTTGTTCTTTCATTTATCTCATTATCAATATGCACGGTGGCGTTTAGATCAGTTCCTGAATATTTGAAAGCTTCCACTGTTCCTAAGGGCTTTTCTTACCCTCAATACTATACTACCATTTCCTCCAGGTACATATAACTTTGGTCATTTCTGTGTTTGTACTACTATTTTATTTACATTTTTATTAAACAGTGATTTAATTATTTTTAATATAATTCAGCTTTTGACGTCGAACTAATTAATGATGTGATTCTCGAAACATTTCTTGCAAACGTTATTGTTCCTCCCCAGGAGATGACGAATATAAGGTTCGTTGGAAACTATATGTATATATGTTTGTCTGTTAACGCATTAGTGGTAGCAATTTTTGATTGACCATTAATGTACGTGAGTTAGTTTGAAACTCGATATTTAAATAAAACTAAAGGTCAAGTTCACAGTTGAAATAAGACCTGCGGGAATGAGAGGTTCAGAGGGGTAATTTCGAAAATTCGAATATTTCTGTCGGATGATACATTCATTGTATACAGCCAACCTTATTTATTGTACTACTGTAATTCCCTATAAATGTTGTCATATATTTTCCTCCCTATCTTTAATATTAGCCGAAATATTTGCATGTTTTGCAGATTTCCCTTAAAAGAAATCAGCTATTGAGGTTGTACTCATGATGCGATTTTTCGGAAACTTTTCTCAAATGTCCATCGATCCTACCCAGGAGATGAGGAAAATGAGTTCCGTTAAAACTATATATATATATATATATGGCAAGAATAGACCTGTCGATGTACAACATTCCCGCCGTCTCAATGACAGTGGTGCCAACATAACGATTACTACAAAATCGTCAGGTTTATATGCCGGACCCTGTATATATATATATATATATATATATATATATATATATAACGGACGTCAGTTTCGTCATCTATTAGGAAGGATCGACGGACATAGGGACTTGAGGAAATATGACTGAAATCCGACCAATCGGAAAGGGAGTTTGGAGGGGAGATTCTGTAAATTCTCATTATCTCCGTTGTTAGTATTATGCGTCGGTTCAAAAAATGATGTAAAACCAATCGTATTCCAAGTCTAATGGTCTATAAATGTTGTTATATACGTTTTTTCACGATTTTCTTTATTAACCGAGATATTTCCACTTTTTAGTTTTGGCGTTCAGTGAACTACCACTCATACTCATTATATATTAACAATAAGCTGTTATATCATAAAGCACTCTATGTGAAGCCTAAATACCAAATATTACTCTCATTGAACCTTTACGTTTTGAGATAAATACAAATACGTGGGAAATCTGCAAGTTATTGCAGCCCCTCGGATTTTATATAGATTGCAGCTTTCATTTCTACTCGTTTCATAAAAACAGTAAGCTGTTATAAGTATAAATATAATCTATTTATTTGAAGCTTAAATAGTAAATACTGTTTTCATTGAATTTTTACTGAGTGGCATAGAATGAAATTCGTTGTTCCATGACGTCATCAACCAAGATTTTACGTTCTTAACTAGAAAATGTTTCTTTCGTGCATACTATACTCGACATTTAAGCGATTCAGTCACTAAAGTTCATAGTCGCCAATGACTATGATATCGGACTACGAATAGTTGGGTTTAGAGGGCGAATATTCGAAAATTCAAAATATTTTAGTTATTATCAGTCATATTGAAAAATGTAATAGAACCAATCTTTTTAAACTATTGATGCTGTACTATGTTATTCTGCACATTTTTGTGTTGCTAGTTGTGTTCTACTTTCTTTTTCTCAGCCTCTCATCTGATTTTTACTTAGAAATGGTGAGAGCAGATCAGCAGTGTGTAATGTCAGCAGGTGGGAAATCCGCTAATTTTACGCAGTCCTTGCGGTAGGTCTTTTTCTACATCCTACCTATGTTTTTGGCTAGTTTCAAACTCTGTTACAACAAATTTTGATCAATGCTTCAGAAAAGTCGTTCATGCATCACTCAGAGCTAGTTGCGATCATGATCTTTATTAAAATGTAACTTAACAATAAATCTCCCATGCAATTTATAACGGAGTGAAATTTAGTCCATTGGAGGAGAAATAAATATAAAATATCAAAATCAATTAAGTTTCGCGTGTGTACCCTTGAAATATTGTTCAGATGTAGGAAAAAAAAAAATGTCTTAACAAATGCCATACATTGAAGAACCCTTTACGGTTTTCCCCGTATGAAGTTTTAAAGTCTTTAAAAACTTTTTAAAGCAATAAGGGCGAAACACAAGCAAACATTTCATTTTATCTCGTATAAAAATGCTGAAGTAGGTAAAAAAAAAAAAAGGAATATAGAATTTTCAATGTTAATTAGGACAGATCTTAACTACTATGTGTTAATTAATATAATAGTTTTTAATTGACCTCATTTTCGTCATCTCCTGGGTAGGATCGATGGACATTAGAAGACATTTTTCGAAAGTCGATTCTCTTAAGGGTTTTCTAATCTCCAAAATTTCGGATTTTTAGATTGCATGAGAATTATTTACCTCTTTTTGAGTAGTTTCGGTTTGACATCTCATATCGACTCGCATATCTCAAAACACCTTACATTAGAAGGTTAAAATTTCATATTTAGGACTGTTGTATCTTATAGTTGTGAAAATATTCTTTTTGAATGGGGTAAATGTTTTTGCTTATTAGAGAGCGAAGCCCGTCTTCCGGGGCTACGTAAACTAAGCAGAATTCCCTTGTTGTGGAATGGTACACCTATTTTAACATCTGAAATCGGATTTATTTTTTTCTCACAAGCCCATGAGGCCTAACGTCAAATTCAAATTGGGTAGAGGTGCTTTGTAATACAATTGCCGAAATGAAAATCCCATGAGTAGGAAGGGGGGTTAACCTACGGCTGAAAAAAAAATAACTTACTGATATTCAAAATAGAGAAATAGTTGTATAGGATTAAATGAACAAGAATGACTATGTAACACTTTTCAGTCCGACTCAAAATAACAGAGATATTTTGATTTATTATTTGAACCTCTCCTAATTATCCGATTAACAAATTTTATCATTAGCTTTATATGAATCGTTTAAATGTTTAGTATGATGTCTATCAAGTATATATTATGTGCTCTGTTGAAAACATAACATTTATTGAATGCGTCACTTCAAAAATATTTGGATGTATGTACTTATCTAACATAGTAAAGCTTCGTAGAAAAAATTGTTTGACATTTAAGCTAGGCCATTTGAAGGATTTTTTTTGAAATTCCGTCATAAGTTCATTCTCAATATCCGATTTCCCTTTTGGATTATGTGGTCCATACTAGGAAAAAGTCCGTCACGCAGGGGCTGCGTAAACTAAGCAGATTTCCCTCGTGAAGTTTAGTAATAGATAAATATACATACTGCTAACACAACACCGTGAATAAATACAAACGGAAATGAGAAATGTTTCATCCAATTTCAATAACCTGCCGACAGGAAGCGTTAGGTTAGAAATGTAAACAAACGGGTAGTTCCGGCTCACACCGGAAAGAAAAACAATTACTGAAATATATCAGAATATAACACATTATTTTATTGAGAGCTATTTACTATATCTAGTACTGTAATTAATAATGAGTCAGAATAATTGTTATCTCAATCAATAAAATTTTAGTAGTCCAAAACTTTAAGATGGGGGGGGGGGTCGCCAGGGCATATTTGCATGTATCTCGTATAATAAAGGTCTCTTGAATACAATTTTTGGTATTTAAACTTCCAATAATGTGATTTATTATGTAGCAGAGTATTGTTTACGTAACATGAGTAGAAGTGGCGGTTTGCTGAAAACTGAAAAATGCAAATATCTCGGTTAATATTCAAGATAGAGAATAAACGTATATAACAATATTTATAGTAAATTTAATTTGCAATAAGATTGATTCTATATCATTTATCGATCCGATGCATAATAACGGAGATATTTCGAATTTTCGAAAATCCCCCCCTCTAAACCCCCCCTCCCTCTGGTCCGATTTCAGCCATTAACGAACGTGATCTGTCTTTTTACATAAAACGGTTAAATATCGAGTTTCGTAACGATTAAACAAAAATTGCGACCGCTAGAGCGGTAATAGACAAATATATATCTATCTATATATATATAAAATTGTAACCTCTGTCTGTACATTAATTTTTTTCGCGAAATTTCACGATAACTTTTCGTTTCACATGTCATAGACACCATATCTGCATTTTGTTTCTTTCGTGTATGTTTGTTTGTTTGTTTGTTTGTTTGTTTGTTTGTTTGTTTGTTTGTTTGTTTGTTTGTTACCTTTTCACGCATAAACGGCTGAACCGAATTTTATGAAACTTGGTATGTATATTACTACTAACCCAACTTAGACTTTAGGCTATATTAAAATTCTCTGAGACGAACAGGAGTGGGGGTTATAAGGGAGGCATGAAATTAAAAATAGCGATATTTCGTTTTCTATTGGTTTTTCGGCAAATATGCACATAACAAAAGTTGTTTATTTTGTTATTTAGAGTAACTTTTGTTATATACACTTTTGTTGTATACCTAAGTATAAATGAGTTATACGCTAAACACTATAGCGGAAGTCAATAATTTTATTTCGTACAAGGGACACAACCGAACTAAATAAAATTCGATATGTGTATTAGCACTAACGCCTTCATTATAATAAGCCATACCAACATGTCTATGGACAGGCAGGAGTGGGGGTTATAAGGGAAGCCTGAAATTAAAAATAGCGATATTTCGTTTCCTATTGGTTTTTCCGCAAATATAAACATAACAAAAGTTGTTTATTTTGTTATTTGGAGTAATTTTTGTTATATACACTTTTGTCGTATACCTAAGTAAAAATGAGTTATACGTTAAAACTTTAGCGGGCACTAACGGCTGAACCGAACTTAACAAAACTCGGTATGTCAATTAGCATTAATTATTCCATGATTATAAGTTATATTAAAATTTTTGGGTTCGAACGGGAGGGGGGTTATAAGGGAGGCCTGAAATAAAAATTCACTATATTTACATGTACAAGAGACGGGAAATATAAAAATATCGAAGACTGTGAACCTTATCGAACAAATAATTCTATTATTAGCAAATCCACGGGAAAGACGGGTATCAATCCTAAACACTGGGACGGGTAAATGTCAAAATATTGTGCAATGTAAAGCCTGTTAAAAAATACCATCACCATTCAGCCTCAAATGAATTCCCGGGCGAAGCCGGGTATCTGAGCTAGTATATATATAAAATTGTAACCTCTGTCTGTACATTGATTTTTTTCACGAAATTTCACGATAGCTTTTCGTTTCACATGTCATAGACACCATAACTGCATTTTGTTTCTTTGGTGTCTGTTTGTTTGTTTGTTTGTTTATTTGTTTGTTTGTTTGTTTGTTTGTTTGTTACCTTTTCACGCATAAACGGCTGAACCGAATTTTATGAAACTTGGTATGTATATTACTACTAACCCAACTTAGACTTTAGGCTATATTAATATCCTCTGAGACGAACAGGAGTGGGGGTTATAAGGGAAGCCAGAAATTAAAAATAGCGATATTTCGATTCCTATTGGTTTTTCGGCAAATATGCACATAACAAAAGTTGTTTATTTTGTTATTTAGAGTAACTTTTGTTATATACACTTTCGTCGTATACCGAGTTATAAACGAGATATACGCTAAAACCTATAGAGCAAGTGAACTATTTTATATGGCACAAAAGAATCAACCAAACTAAATAAAACTCGGTATGTGTATTAGCACTAACGCTTTCATTATAACAAGCCATGCCAACATTTCTAGGGACGGGCAGGAGTGGGGGTTATAAGGGAAGCCAGAAATTAAAAATAGCGATATTTCGTTTCTTATTGGTTTTTCGGCATATATGAACATAACAAAAGTTGTTTATTGTGTAATTTAGAGTAACTTTCGTTACATTCACTTTTGCCGTATACGGAAGTATAAATGAGTTATACTCTAAAAACAATAGAGGGAGTCCACAATTTTATTTGGCACAAAAGACTCAACCGAACTAAACCAAACTCGGTATGTGAATTAGCACTAATGTCTTCCTTAGAATAAGCCATACTAACATTTCTAGGGACGGGCAGGAGTGGGGGTTATAAGGGAGGCCTGAAATTAAAAATAGTGATATTTCGTTTCCTATTGGGGTTTCGGCAAATATGTACATAACAAAAGTTGTTTATTTTATTATTTAGTGATATTCGCTCAACAATTCTTTGGAACTACATGGTACCTCACCGGGTAAAACTAATTCAAATGTATGTTAATATTTTGTGCTTAATAATTCAAATCTATGCATAATGTACAGGAAACCGGAAATATGACAAAATGGAGAACAGTGAAGTCTTACATAAAAAAATAATTTTATTATTAACAAATCCACAGAAACGACGGGTATTTAAACTAAACACTGGGAAGGGTAAATTTCAAAATATTGTGCAAAGTAAAGCCTTGCCAAAAAAATACCATCACCATTCAGCCTCAAATGAATTCCCGAGCGAAGCCGGGTATCTGAGCTAGTCTATATATATATATAAAATTGTAACCTCTGTCTGTACATTGATTTTTTTCACGAAATTTCACGATAACTTTTCGTTTCACATGTCATAGACACCATAACTGCATTTTGTTTCTTTGGTGTCTGTTTGTTTGTTTGTTTGTTTATTTGTTTGTTTGTTTATTTATTTGTTTGTTTGTTTGTTTGTTACCTTTTCACGCATAAACGGCTGAACCGAATTTTATGAAACTTGGTATGTATATTACTACTAACCCAACTTAGACTTTAGGCTATATTAATATCCTCTGAGACGAACAGGAGTGGGGGTTATAAGGGAAGCCAGAAATTAAAAATAGCGATATTTCGATTCCTATTGGTTTTTCAGCAAATATGCACATAACAAAAGTTGTTTATTTTGTTATTTAGAGTAACTTTTGTTATATACATTTTCGTCGTATACCGAGTTATAAACGAGATATACGCTAAAACCTATAGAGGAAGTGAACTATTTTATATGGCACAAAAGAATCAACCAAACTAAATAAAACTCGGTATGTGTATTAGCATTAACGCTTTCATTATAACAAGCCATGCCAACATTTCTAGGGACGGGCAGGAGTGGGGGTTATAAGGGAAGCCAGAAATTAAAAATAGCGATATTTCGTTTCTTATTGGTTTTTCGGCATATATGAACATAACAAAAGTTGAAAAGTTGTTTATTGTGTAATTTAGAGTAACTTTTGTTATATTCACTTTTGCCGTATACGGAAGTATAAATGAGTTATACTCTAAAAACTATAGAGGGAGTCCACAATTTTATTTGGCACAAAAGACTCAACCGAACTAAACCAAACTCGGTATTTGAATTAGTACTAACGCCTTCCTTATAATAAGCCATACTAACATTTCTAGGGACGGGCTGGAGTGGGGGTTATATGGAAGGCCTGAAATTAAAAATAGTGATATTTCGTTTCCTATTGCTTTTTCAACAAATATGCACATAACAAAAGTTATTTGTTTTGTTATTTAGAGTAACTTTTGTTACATGCACTTTTGCCGTGTACGGAAGTATAAATGAGTTATACGCTAAAACCTATAGTGGGAGTCCACAATTTTATTTGGCACAAAAGACTCAACCGAACTAAACCAAACTCGGTATTTGAATTAGCACTAACGCCTTCCTTATAATAAGCCATACTATTTCTAGGGACGGGCAGGAGTGGGGGTTATATGGAAGGCCTGAAATTAAAAATAGTGATATTTCGTTTCCTATTGCTTTTTCAACAAATATGCACATAACAAAAGTTATTTGTTTTGTTATTTAGAGTAACTTTTGTTACATGCACTTTTGCCGTGTACGGAAGTATAAATGAGTTATACGCTAAAACCTATAGCGGGAGTCCACAATTTTATTTGGCACAAAAGACTCAACCGAACTAAACCAAACTCGGTATTTGAATTAGCACTAACGCCTTCCTTATAATAAGCCATACTATTTCTAGGGACGGGCAGGAGTGGGAGTTGTAAGGGAGGCCTGAAATTAAAATAGTGATTTCCTATTGGGGTTACGGCAAATATGCAAATAACAATAGTTGTTTACTTTGTTATTTAGAGAAATTTTCTCAACACTTCTTTTCAATATGAACTACCAGGTACCTCAAATGAAAAAATTTATTCAAATGTATGTCAATATTTTCTCATTAATAATTCAAATCTATGCATAATGCACAGGAAACGGGAAATATGACAATATGCAGAACAGCGAAGTCTTGCACTGACGGGTAAACGTCATAATATTGTGCAATGTAAAGCCTGCTAAAAAATACCATCACCATTCAGCCTCAAATGAATTCCCGGGCGAAGCCGGGTATCTGAGCTAGTATATATATATATCTATATATATATAAAATTGTAACCTCTGTCTGTACATTGATTTTTTTCGCGAAATTTCACGATAACTTTTCGTTTCACATGTCATAGACACCATAACTGCATTTTGTTTCTTTGGTGTCTGTTTGTTTGTTTGTTTGTTTATTTGTTTGTTTGTTACCTTTTCACGCATAAACGGCTCAACCGAATTTTATGAAACTTGGTATGTATATTACTATTAACCCAACTTAGACTTTAGGCTATATTAAAATTCTCTGAGACAAACAGGAGTGGGGGTTATAAGGGAGGTCTGAAATTAAAAATAGCGATATTTCGTTTCCTATTGGTTTTTCGACAAACATGCACATAACAAAAGTTGTTTATTTTATTCTTTAGAGTAACTTTTGTCATATACATGTTTTTCGTATACCGAGTTATAAACGAGATATACGCTAAAACCTATACCGGAAGTGAACAGTTCTATTTGGGACAAAAGACCCAACCGAAATAAATAAAACTCGGTATATGTATCGTTACTGCTGATACTTTCATTATAACAAGCCATACCAAAATTTCTAGGGACGGGCAGTAGTGGGGGTTATAAGGGAAGCCAGAAAATAAAAATAGCGATATTTCGTTTCCTATTTGTTTTTCGGCAAATATGAACATAACAAAAGTTGTTTATTTTGTTATTTAAAGTAACTTTTGTTATATACACTTTTTTCGTATACCGAATTATAAACGAGATATACGCTAAAACCTTTAACGGAAGTGAACAATTTTATTTGGGACATAAGACCCAACCGAACTAAATAAAACTCGGTATGTGAGTTAGCACTAACGGCTTCCATATAATAGGCCATCCTAACATTTCTAGGGACGTGCAGGAGTGGGGGCTATAAGGGAGGCCAGAAATTAAAAATAGCGATATTTCGTTTCCTACTGGTTTTTCGGCAAATGTAAACATAACAAAAGTTGTTTATTTTGTTATTTAGAGTAACATTTTTTATATACACTTTTTTCGTATACCGAATTATAAACGAGATATACGCTAAAACCTATAGCAGAAGTGAACAATTTTATTTGGGACAAAAGACCCAACCGAAATAAATAAAACTCGGTATATGTATGTGCACTAACGCTTTCATTATAACAAGCCATATCAACATTTCTAGGGACGGGCAGGAGTGGGGGTTGTAAGGACGGGAAATACGACAATATGGAGGGCAGTGAAGTTTTACATAAAAAATTAATTTTATTATTAACAAATGTGAACGACGGGTATAAACCCTAAACACTGGGACGGGTAAATGTCAAAATAGTGTGCAAAGTAGAGCCTTGCCAAAAAAATTCCATCACCATTCACCCTCAAACCGATTCCCGGGCGACGCCGGGTATCTGAGCTAGTATATATATATATATATATATATATATATATATATATATATATATATAGATATATATACAGTTTTGAACATACCTCATTTTCGTCATCTACTAGGTAGGATCGATGGACATTTGAAGAAAAATTTCGAAAATTCCGTCATGAGTACAACCTCAATAGCTGATTTCCCTTAAGGCCTTGACTTCCTGTCAACCTGGATCTTGGCGCATATTCGGATATTTGTCCTGTGGCCTAGTTCTCTCTGTCTGTTTATTTTTAGACGGTAGGTTTCTCGTTTTAACCAACTTCCATTCTACAGCTCAAATGCAAACTAATCGCGGTAAGGACCTAAATCCAGCAATGGCACCATAGGCAATATGGCTTATCCTTTCAGCGAATTTCTGATTCGGCTGTGTTTTGATCATTTAGGGCTAAAATGTTTTTAGGGTCCTGGTGTAGGTTTTACTATAGTATCTTTAGTAAAATAGCGCAGCTCTAGGGAAATATTTATAAAGAATGTTCTACTCTAATTTAGTCGCTCTAAACAATTTAGATTTATGACCTTTGGTAACACTAAATTTGTAAGGAAAATTTTTAGACCTTCATTAGATTGAAGGAATGGTGTGTTTCTTGTCTATTGGCAAGGAATAAATAATTATTTTTCTGTCTAGTCTAGGCCTTACATCAACGATAGATGGTTTGTTATTTATTATTATTTACAACCACTTTATGCTACTATGACTAATCTACAGGTTACCACCCTTTCCTAGCCAGAGTGATCCTAAGGAGTTTATTTAATGAGACCGTCACTAAATAAATTTCTACTGCCCAGGGCGGGAATCGAACCCGCCACTCTAGGTCTACCACGCGAGGTCAAGACCAACGCCCTAACTGGCATGGCCAACTTGAGCCCCAACGTTAGATGGACAACACTATGGGAATTCCTTTTTGCGATTTTTGTCCTTCAAACATGAGGAGAGGAATGGTGTGTTTCCTGTCTATTGCCAATGAATGAATAGTTATTAGCAGATTTTCTTTAAGAGAAATCAGCTATTGAGGTTGTACTGATGACGTGATTTTCGAAAACTTTTTAATAACCTCTATACTTCTGATCAAGAAATTGTAAAAAGCAATCTTATTGAAAATGAAATTTACTATAAATATTGATATATTTATTCTTTATCTTGAATATTAACCGAGATATTTGCATTTATCAGTTTTCATCCATCGGCAAATCACCACTTCTACTCATGTTACATAAACAATACTCTGTTACACAATAAATCACATTATTCGAAGCTTAAATACCAAATATTGGTTACAAGAGACATTTATTATTTGCGATAAATGCAAATAGGTTCTGGTGATTTACTAGATATAGTAAATTATTTTCAACTTAATTAATTTGCTATATTTAGATATATTTCAGTAATTAGGTTTTCCCGGTGAGAGGTTGGCAGACCTTTTTGTTTATATTTGAGACGCTCCTAGTGTCCGGGAGGTTAAAATTGACTGAAAGATTTCTTATTATCTTTGTACTTATTCACTTAATATTCACGTTGGTGTTGTGTTACCAGGATGCAGATTCATCTATTGTTAAACTTCACGAGGGAAATCTGCTTAGTTTACGCAGCCCCTGCGTGACGGACTTTTTTACTCTCTAGTCTAAGTCTTTCCTCTATCATAGAAACGCAGCTCTATGGGAATTCCTTTTTGCTTTTATTGTCATTCAAACATGATAGGAGGAATGCTGTTCTTTTCTGTTGGCACGTGCATTAAAGAATGGAGTTTTCTCATCTAAGGGCATCTAATTAATTATCTTAGTTCCTCTTCATACTCGTCAGTTTTTTCCAGGGAAATTATGTTAATTCCGTTACATACATAGTGTACATAACTTTGAGCAAAACTTACATCTCACATCCATCCTATAAATAGGAAATCGTTTAGTGGTCTCGGTTCTTGCCAGGGCTTAGCGTACTTCCCAGATATTAGTGAAATACAAATTACACATTATCTTCATTTGGTGTTCAAAAGAAGTATTTGTATTTAGCCGAGAGATCAATTGCAATGAACATCAGACAGGTGTTATGCTTTCAACAGGTCTATGCCTGGCGTCCGATGACAAGGGTATCGAATGAACCGACCTGAATATAGATTGTCTATCTTCTCCAAGCTATCATTGGGGCTGCATTCTATCGGTATATTTAGCTCTGCCAGTTAAATTTAGAGTAATCCCTCCTAACTCCTGTTTCAACATGTATTTTAATCAGGATCTAACAAAATGGCATCCTATATCAACGAGCTGGAATGATAACCATTTCGCAATCTATTTTCTGATTATACCCTGCTAGAAACTCTATGTGAACCAGATTTGAAATATAACCTACTCTTACGATGTTGATGCTATGCTGAAGCTAAAAAAAAAAAGGATAAAAACCTCCTTTAAGGTTCAAAGTAGAACTACAATTTTGTGGTGGTTAACAGGATATTTTGTGATTTCGATGAGGCATATAATAATAGATTCATTTACATTCTCTTTTTTGCAGTTTTCCTTAACGGAAATCAGCTATTTCGATTTTACTCATGACGCGAATTTTAAAAAATGTCTTCAAATGTCCACCGAATCCTATCTAGAAGATGTCGAAAATGCGGTCCGTTCAAAACTGTATATATATATATATATATATATATATATATATATATATATATATATTTGTTTGTTACCGCTCTAGTGGTTGTAATTATTGTTTCATTGTTACCAAACTTGATATATGAGCGTTTCATGCAAAGCTAAAGTTTGTTAACGGCTAAAATCAGACCAGGATGGGGTTTAGTGGGGGAAAATTTTTAAAGTTCGAAATTACTCCGTTATTACACATCGGTTCGAAAAAGTGTATGGAACTAATATTATTATATTTATAATAAGTAAATATAATTGTCTATAAATGTTGTTTGGAATTGTCAGTTTTCATCCTTCAATAAACACCCATTTCTACTCATATATTAGCAATAAGCTGTTATGTATTATGAAGCACACTATTTCAAGACTAAATACCAAATAAAACAACAAATCTGTTTAGTTAACACAGCCCCTATTTGACGGACTTCTTTTATAAACTTCGACCCCTCTTAATTTGATTTCAGCCATTTCTTCTGGTTTAACGTGAGACCATAAAGTATCTCAGTTATTAGGAGTTGGATCGAAGAATGCTGTCCCAATAAAGAATATTGTTAATCTACTGATGCTATACAATTGTTGTTCTATACTCAAATTGTGTACCTGTATTATTAAGCAAGTGTTTCGTACTTCATTGTTTTCAGCAGTCAGAAAACATCCGCTTCAAATCATGGGAATTTTACTTAGAAATACAGAATATGTGGTCGGATGAGATCACCAACAGCAGCACGTGGGAAATATACTTATAATATTCTACATAAACCTCCCCCCCCCTCTTCCAGACTGCCTCTGCGTGAATTTTTCATTATCTATTATGTATGATCAGTGAATACTCCAAGAAAATTAGCAAATGAAAAGGTGAAATTTCTTTATTCTCTTTAGGGGTTTTTTTTTTTTCTTTTTTTTTTTTTAAGAACATTTTAAGCATAGAATTATGCTTTTACTGCAAAAAGGTATACTCCTAATACTGGATTGATGTCCATATCTCTCTTCAAGTTATTAGTAGCAGAGTAAGGAGGCTTGAAAGCGCATTCTTGAGGGGTTGGTGGCTCATTATAGCAAGCTAGAATAGGTATTTATCAAGATCAGCTGAGCACGAGCCTCGCAGAAATGCGATGACCTTGCCGTATTTCCAGATCCCAATTACTTAGCGATGCTCAGATAGACCCACTGCCTGAAGGAATCAGAATGTATGTCCGCCTCTTCTGCTTAACAATATATGGTTCGGCTCCTTGCTGGATTTTTTTGCAAAGATAGTACCCAGATTTTCTTTCTCCTTTTCTCTGTTATAATTTGTGCCTAGGAATATAAAAAATAAATGAATAAACTAGCCCATCAAGGCGTGCCAACGTGTTCAACACATTTATTACTATCATTACTTAAATGTGCAAAATGTTATAGCGCACCAATATAATGCTTTCAATTATGTTAATGAAGTGAATGGACTATTAAAATATCTGGAATATGTTGCTACAGATGCCATCTCTATTTAAGGATTGCGTGGGAATTCAATAACAGAATTCTAAATATTTCTGGTTCAATGACTTGGATCAAAAAATCTTATAGGATATAATTTGTAGATCATACTACTACAAATAAATAATATACTATTTTTATTGTCTGTATGACTTAAATTTTGTATTAACTTAAATCTTACTGCATTAGCTCTCTCTCTCACTCATCTCTCTCACTCTCACTCTCCCACTCTCTCACTGTCCCTCTCTCTCACTCTCACTCTCTCTCTCTCTCTCTCTCTCTCGCTCTCTCTTTCTCACTCTCACTCTCTCTCTCTCTCTCTCTCACTCTCACTCTCTCTCTCTCTCACTCATCTGTCTCACTCTCACTCTCTCTATCTCTCTCACTCTCTCTCTCTCTCTCTCTCTCTCTCTCTCTCTCTCTCTCACTCTCACTCTCTCTCTCTCTCACTCTCACTCTCTCTCTTTCTCACTCTCTCACTTTCACTTTCCCTCTCTCTCACTCTCACTCATCTGTCTCTCTCTCACTCTCTCTCTCTCTCTCTCTCTCTCTCTCTCTCTCACACACACACACACACACACACACACACACACACACACACACACACACACACACACACACACACACACAGACACACACACACACACACACGCGCTCACACACACAAATCATAAACAAAGCAAAAAACAATATAAATATTAAACTTGAAAAGACCATACTTGGAAAAATGGAATAGTTTTGTTTCTCACTGAAACAAGGATTGTGGATACTGAAGTTGGTAGAACAATAACACTTGTTAAGCATTCCAAATATGAATACATAAAAAAATAGTTTGTAAGTAATTCGTTGGGCGTATGTCGGACTCTTGATATAATAATCATGGAAAAGTGGATTTGCTCAGAAAAACTGAAAACACAGAAATAAATCAAACCAGGAAATTCTAACTCAGGTAAGTGATAATATAATATCAAGGCTACAGGTGAAAAGGGCTTATTTTAAAGCACAACAATCTCATCACAAATATTTTCTAGGTAAGATTAATGTGCATAGGGAAAATGGCAGACCAATTAAATCACTTATTTACAACATTTAACAGCTCATGGATTTCGTTATGTTAGCTCAGGTTAGGCCTGATAGTTAAGGTACTATCACTTGGTGAAGCTAGAGTAGTGGGTTTGATTCCCGCTTGGTCACTACAAATTTATGTATTGTCGAATTCATTAAATACAAACCTTAGTTTCGCCCTGACTAGAAACCTGTAGATATCTCGCCCCAATTGGCCATAGTAACGAAAAATGGACTTTAACTATTAGTAATAACACGTTAGTGTGTAAATATCAGCTGTTATGTGAGTACGTGGTCCTGCTCCGTCTATTTCGAAATATCAAAATAAGTAGATACTTAATTAGGGTTATTTCTGATGATTTCCGCCAGTCTGACACTATAATTGTTGTCATCCGTTATTTGCATTCCCTAGGAGACATTAAGTGTTCTTTTTAATATGTGTCCAACAATTGTTTCTCCTTAAATTTTGTTCTAACTCAAATTTGAAAGGGGTTCCATCGCAGTTTCAAGTTTTAATAACACAAATTGATAGGTATTTCCTTTTTTAATCTAATAACATCCTCTGTTCCTATTCATTCCAATGTTGCGTGCCGCGCACTCTACATGAATGAAGGAGATTCCAAGGTAGTCTTTCTCCCTCTCTTTCTCTCTCTCATTCTCTTCGTGTTGTTGACCCACATAAACAACCTGCTGTTGGCAACTGCTAATACTGGCTCGTTTAAATTTACTCTCCAAGTCCTGCCAACAAATCTACCGTATAATTGATTCCGGTTCGCAATTGTTCTACCTCTGTTACTAATAAATTTTCTCTAAACATTCTGGATCCGTCTTCATTTTAATTAAAATTGTATGTTTTTGTATATTTTACTATTTCATTCATAATTATTGAAAGAAAAGGGGAGCCTAAACATAGCATACGTAAAAGCAGATTTCTCACATTGCTAGAATGACACACATGAAATGATATCATCTGTCATTCTGCACCCCATTTCTTAATTAGCAATAAATTATAGCAGTTTTAGCTAATCTGCCCAGTTCTATGGGTTGTGTCTTCCATGACTCAATGTTATCTGCTATTAAGGAGGAACATAACATGTGCAATGATCTAAGCCACATATAGTTTAGTAGGCAAAGACGAAGGCTAAGAAGAAAAAAAAAATAGTTAACCCGATTTATTCATTCTTAAATACATCAGAAGCTTTTACTTTGCTCATATGTGAGCACTTGTGTGATAGGGACAGTATTAGTATTTCGTATTTTAGAGTCGCCTTGTTAGAGCAGTGGTTATTAGCAGATTTCCCTAAGCAAAAATATCTCAGTTACTATGTGGTGGATCGAAACATTATATCGAAACATACCTATTGGAAATGTAATGTTCTATAAATGTTGTTTTTTTCACTATCTTGATTCTTAACCGAGATATTTGCAGTTTTTAGTTTTCGGCCTTCAGTAAACCCCGACTCCTACTCATATTAACACTAAGCTGTTATATTATGAAGCACTTTATTTGAAGCTTTAATGCCAAATATAGTTCTCATTGAACTTTTACGTTTTCAGATAAATGAAAATACGTGACTAGACTTATTCTAGAAGTATTCTTAGTAATTCAGAATATTTATCATTTTAGAAACATTATTGCTATTTCTGATTAGTTGCCCTTATTTTGGAAACACTGTTAATATTTTGAACTAGATACCATCATTCTGAAAAGAAAAAAAAACAACTAAAAAGCTGTTAGTATTTCTTAGTAAATATCATCATTCTAGGGGATCTATTAGTATTTTAGGGTAAATATCATTACTCTAGAGACTTTTGTATTTCTGAGTAGACGCCCTTATTCTAGAAACAGTATTTCTAGGTAGGGGACACTTTTGCAAACACTATAATTGTTGCTGAGTACGTGCAATTATTCTAGAGTCATTTTCCTTTTAGAGGTCATTATTTTAAAGAAACTATTACTGCTGATTTATTGTAGCATGATTTCTGAGAGCATGCTATTGTTAGAGATGCACTATTAGTTTTAAAATGCATTATAAGAGAACAGCGATAATATAAGAGAATAATGAGCTTTAAAGTTTTATTTTATTTCTCACAGTTGAAATCGGTGCTACTAATGAAAACGTATTAATGTGTGGTTTGTAGATTTGTTTTTGGATTATAGGCCATAATTTACTACCGTTTGCCCCCAAAACAATAAAGTTCAGAATTGTTTGAATTCCTTTTTCTTTCTGATAGTCCACCATTGAATAAATTATACATACATGGTGATTATGAATTTTTCATAGGATTAATAAAAGCTTAGTTTATATCAAATATCCTCGGGATATTTGGAATTTATTTAAGTTAAAACCTGAGAAAAGCTTGAAAACCCATATGTATTATTCAGGGCGAGAAATCTGTGGGGATCGAATGTTTTGAGGGCGCTATGATATTTCTGGGAGTTGGGAAAATCCACTTGACAGAATTGTGTTTCCCCTGCTATTTTAGACTCCGACACGGCGAAAGGTGGGGCAATGGAGAATTTGCCCCATTCTCTATATCGCTTTGCTAGGGAATGTTGTATATTGGTCTAAGAGGATATTGTAGGTCCTCGCAGAATGAGTTGAAGCAATATCTTGGAGATGGCTCGCTATCTACAGGGAGACATATACACTAGAATAGTTTATGGCCACGTCTTCCAAAGCTATTTCTTCTCCGATCAGTCTGGCTTTCTGATTGAATTATTGTCATGTATAACCGCAGTACAACTTCACAACAGGCACTGTAGTACTGCAGAACAGACTGTTGAACATTTATTCTTCCGCAGCAGTGTTGTTGGAAGTGAAGAATATTTTTACTTGGAGAGAGAGAAAAAGACGTCCAATTTTTTTTTTATTATTTTTATTTTTTTTTTACATCTTTTTCGCTCTCCAAGTTGAACATTTAAGGCACTATTGCTCACTAACAACACCACTTCGACTAAGCTTACAACAATAGTTTGTAGAGAGAGGCCAACAGACCAAAGGAACTTATTCAAAAATTACACCTCGTTACTCTATTCTACAGACGATAGACACAATTAATAAATTAATGAAATAGATAATCTTTTTAATCAAATAGTACTATGAATTTATTAATGCAATGGTTAAAACGTGGACTTGCACTTTTCAGATTTCGGTCCGAGAAGCCAACTCGATTTAGTCATAAAATCTTCTTCTAAAAAAACTAATCATCTTCTTAAAAATACTAATTATGATATTTATTATTATTATTATTTATTAACGTCCACTTTTTGCAACTTAGGCTAATTGGGACGGGTTATCTACAGGTTACCACCCTTTTCTAGCCAGGGTAGGATTTTAGGACGTTATTTAATGAATTTCGTCACTAAATAATTTCCTTTGCCCAGGCAAGAATCGAACTCGCCACTCTAGGTTTACCATGTGAGATAAAGGTCAACGCTTTAACTCGCATGGCTAACCTGAGCCCCTTATGATATTTAACAATCATTAAAAAGTTTACAGGATGTTGCTTTGTGGAAAAAGGGTCCAGAAAATCATTTTGTAGTCACCTTTCAGCAAATTTCCCTTAAGCTATTAAAGGTCGTACTCATGACTCGATTTTCGACATTTTTCTTCAAATGCCCATCGATCCTACAAATGAGATTACGAACATGAGGTCCGTTTAAAACTGCATATATATATATATATATATATATATATATATATATATATATATATATATATATATACAGATTTTAAAACAGATATATTAACGGACACAATTATTGTTTATTCATTACCAAACTTGATATTTAGTCGTTTATGTAAAAAGAATGATCAAGTTCATTAACGGCTGTAATCGGACCTGTGGGAGGGGGGGAAGGGAGGATAATTTAGAAAATTCGAAATATTTCCCTTACTATACGTCGAACCAAAAAAAATATATAGAATCAATCTTATAGCAAATTATTACGTTATATTCAGATATATTACAGTAATTGTTTTTCTTTCCGGTAAGAAGTTGGCAGAACCGTTTGTTTATATTTCAGATGCTTTCCGTAGTTAGGTTTCTTATTATATTTTGTATTTATTCAATTAATATTCAAGGTGGTGTTGTGTTACCGGTATGTAGATTTATCTGCTGTATAACTTCACGAGGGAAATCTGTTAAGTTTGCGCAGCCCCTGCGTAGCGGACTTTTATTAGACAAAGCTCTTCGCAGAAGCCCACTACGACTTGATTCATACAAACAATTTCTATTTGTATAAGCCAAACTTTATTGTTTATTTTTTTCCAGGCGGTGGTATATTCAGATTATATATAGGAACTAGTAGTGATGCAAAAAGAAACTACGAGATTACTCGTATTGGGGGTCTTGAGAAAGAGCGACAAGACGAGTTATCCTGGAATTTTGTTTTTTATATTTCATTTTTTTAAATTTTAGTTTCTTAAGCTAATTTTGATAAAATCTAATTTTATTATTATATAAACTTATGTTTATTATTAGTTGTATATACTAAAGCTGTTACTACTATATGTGTGATAGATACTCTGTATACTGTAAATATGGCCCTTTTGGTTAGGAAAAGAACAAATGAAAAATGGAAAAACCTCAGTACAACATACTTTTATTAATATACTAACTTCATTATTAGTTGTACGCAGTTTTTTTTGGTTAGACTTCTTCAGTATTTAGCCTCCAGTGCCACCCTTCTCCAGCTCTGGTTATCCTGGGCGATAGCATTTCCTACGTTCAACTACTTAATCGAATACTTTCTCTCTGTTTACTCGTGTCATCCTTCAGTCGTCCACCAATGTCCGGTTATTCCTTGTCGTGTTCAATTTGTCACGTTGCATTGCTTCGGGTGAAACGCAGTTTAATCCCACCCTTGTTACGTCACCGTACGCCGTCTTGCTTTTTTTTATACTAACGTGTCTTCGGATTTCCGAAGTGCTTACGTATTCATTTCATTTCCACTTTAATGATCCAACAAATAAAGTGTGTTAAAAATGATAAAGTTAAAATTAATGTCCCCACCCTTGGTGTAAATGACCGATGACGTATTTTGGAAAATTTTGAATGCGGTCACTAAAGTCTATCCTCCATAGTCTAAGGATCCAACAAATTAAGTGTGTTAAAACAGATAAAGTTAAAACTAAAGTCCCCACCCTTGGTGTAAATGACCGATGACGTATTCTGGAAATTTTTGAATTCGGTTACTAAAGTCTATCCTCCATAGTCTAAGGATCCAACAAATTAAGTGTGTTAAAACAGATAAAGTTAAAACTAAAGTCCCCACCCTTGGTGTAAATGACCGATGACGTATTTTGGAAATTTTCGAATGCAGCCACTAAAGTTTTATCCTACACAGTCTAAGGATCCAACAATAAAGTGTCAAACTTTATCTTTTTTAAATAAAGTTAGAATAACAAAATTACCGCGGTCGCCATTTTCAAAAGTGCGCCGTCAAGGGTGGGATTAAACTGCATTTTCACCTATTGCTTCTTCCTACATGCTATCCTTTTCGAACCGTCTCTTAAAAAAAACAGCTGTCTCGTTTCTGTTTAAACTGTCTTCTCTTGCTTAGGTCAAAGCCAAGTCTACGAAATTTCCATTTTGCGTCTTTTATTTGCGACATTTCTATTTATTACCGTCTTTAGGGACCTTGTGGGAAATGAATGGTTTAAATGTAATTGGATTGGGGAGAAGACTAGCTAACTTGCGATTTCTTGCTTCAATGAGGTCAGTTCCGTTTCTCATCTCAGCTGGTGATTGATGTGTCCTGTCCTGGTGAAGTAAAGCCAGTCTAGTTGGCAACAAGCCGAGAAGTAATTTTGGAATCTTAACGTTGATTACATCCGTGTTCTGTGGATTCTATCAAGGTTTTCAATAATCCAGAATAGATAAAAATCTAGGGTAGGTAAGAAATATCTGTTACGGGGGGAGGGTCACTCAAATGAGATGGTATGTTTATGAATGAAATGTAACAATGCTTACTTCCTAGTTTAAAATGAGATACTTTATTTCCCCCTTATTTAATGTTTTTGTCGTGTTTTGCTGGAATACAATGTCTCCTCAGATTCTGCTTCCAAGGATACTGCCACCCTTAGTTTATATCTGCTGCAGTGTCCGGAAGACCTTGACAATTATCTCCTCTGCCATGTGTGAGCTCGGTAGAGTTTTAGCAGATTTCCCTTAAGGGAAATCAGCTATTGAGGTTGTACTCATGACGGAATTTTCGAACTTTTTCTTCAAATGTCCATCGATCCTACCCAGGAGATGACGAAAATGATGTCCGTTCAAAACTGTATATATATATATATATATATATATATATATATATATATATATATATCTATCTATCTATCTATCTATCTATATATTTGTCTGTTACCGCTCTAGCGGTCGCAATTTTTGTTTGATCGTTACCAAACTCGATATTTAGTCGTTTAATGTAAAAAGAAAGATCAAGTTCGTTAACGGCTGAAATCGTACCAGTGGGAGGGGGGGGGGTTTAGAGGGGAGGATTTTCGAAAATTCGAAATATCTCCGTTACTATACGTCGGACCGAAAAATTGTACAGAATCAATCTTATTGCAAATTACATTTACTATAAATATTGTTATATACATTTATTCTCTATCTTGAATATTAACCGAGATATTTGCATTTGTATTCTGCGTGTGGTCACCAGTAGGCTATGTTCGGACTTTCCGCCGAGAGCTCTGGTGGCCGTTTCCATAACTATTCGTCCCTCGTGAATAGGTTTTGAGGTTAGGTTAACTGTTTTTTTGGGGCTAGACACTACTGGGTTATTACGCCCTAAATAATGTTTTAGGTTTAGAGGTTTCTTACTACTACAGTTGTTATTAGGCAGATTTCTCTATTGTAAAACTTCACGTGGGAAATCTGCTTAGTTTACGCAGCCCCTGCGTGACTGACTTTTTTTTTTTTTAGCTGGATGTAACCTAAAATAACTTGTACATCCGCGAATCTCTAGCTCAATAGTAAATAGCAGTAAGATGTTGACAATCATTATTCAATGCGAGTTTCATTTCATCTAAGCGTGCTCTATGCTTAAACCACGAGTAAAATTATACCTTAAAATTGCCCGTACTTGACTACGCGACCACGATGTCATAGTACGCACTTTAATCTGTCACTGCTAATGAACGACTGAGCCCAGAGATGCGCTGCTGTCGGCTACTATGCACACATAGACATGTCTGACCACACAGTAACTAGCCGCAACCTGAGTATTTCTGTTAAAACATATTGCAAAACTTTTGTTGTGCCCTACGTATATAATTCTGAACGGACCTCATTTTCGTCATCTACTGGGTAGGATCGACGGACATTTGAAGACATGTTTCGAAAATCTCGTCATGTGTGTGGCTTCAATAGCTGATTTCTCTTACGGGAAGTCTGCTAAAAAGGAACACATCCGGTCAGAGAATTATGACTGAGGTGGTCGACATGAATTCCAGACGTGTAGCCAGACTAATAATACCTTTCACTCTCAAAGGCATGATTCGCTGACACTCTTCAATAATATGGCTGCTGTGGTTAGATTTCGCGCCAACAAATCTCATAAACTTACTTAAAATACGATTAATTGAGTTTTAAATTAAATATAAATTATTCTCTGCCTCTTAATTTAAGCCTGTATTTGAGTATTGAGTGGGCGTGTTGATATGTGCCCTGAGCAAGATGCAGGAGTTAGATGGTGGCAGATAGGCTATGAACGAATTGGCTCTGTTCCAACGGCTCTATTTCAGAGGTGTTTGACAGAGGATATAGTCTGCCTCTTTTCTTGAATCCTACGCCCACAATTCCACTTACGATCACCGGCAGAAGGCAGTGGCATATAAACTCAGCTGAAGATTTGCTCATTTGTATTTAAATATCTATCTGTTTAGTGCTATTTCTTGGTCCTGGTTTGAATTGGATTGCATACATTTTCCAGCAGAAAGCTGCAAGACTGGTCCTTTTGATCGAATATGAATAAATAAATTTTTAAGGGACTACAATATTGTTATTCAGGTCTCGCCAGAACTTTTTATTGTTTTACAGCAATCGGTTTCCCCCTCCTGGGAATTTGCAATGCTAAGTTTAAAATTATACTCCTAAGTCAATATAAAAATCTTACAGGAGTACAAAAACTTATGCTTATAAGCCTTAACCAATCTGGTTATTTGTGTACAGGAGCCAATCTGGAGATTAACCCTGAGTCCATCTGCAGACAAATCTGTTGTTAACAAATAACCACATTGGTTAAGACTTCTAAATCATAAATTTCTATACCCCATGCAAGGTTTTTATAATGACTTAGGAGTGTAATTTTAAACTTAGCATTAAGAATACTCAGGAGGGGAAACGCTTTTGTCTTAAACAATAGAGTTTGTGTGACCAGAAGAACTTTTTTTGGTGTTTTAAAGTAGTTTTACGGGTCTGAGTAAAGATAAGGTGGAAATGTAAGGTGTTATTTATTTTTGTCCACTTTGTGTTACTAAGCCTAATTGTGACGGGTTATCTGCAGGTCACCAACCACTTCTAGCCAGGGTGGGTCTAAGAATTTATTTAATGATTTGGTCTCTGATTAAACTCCTATAACCAAAGTGACAATCGAATTCATAACTCAAGGTCAAGACCAACTCCTTTACTCCAGTAGCTATCCTGAACGCCTGAATAAAAATCAAAGAGCTTTTTTTTTTTTTTTTTTTATTTTATGAATATATAAGTAAAACAGTATAGAACTCTTTTGGTTTACACTATGGTTGCCTAAGCAACTTGTGTAATTTAAGTACGGGGACTAAGGGTAGTAATGTGAGTTAAGGCTTTGGTCTCACATAGAGACACGGATTCGATTCCCGAGTGAACGCCAGTAATTTATTTAGTGATGAACTCAATAAATAAAGTCCTTAGCCCTACCCTGGCTAGAAAATATGGGTAATATGTAGATAATCAAAATGCCGGAAATAGTTATTATAGCATTAAGTGGACGTTAATGCCTAACAAGTTAAGGTAGGTAAGCTATCCGTGATTATGAAAATGTGGGAGATTTACAGTCGATCATTCTAAAAAATTCAATATGTTAAAAAACATTTACAAAATCAACACATACAACATTTATAAAATTGCTTTTTAGATATAATAATTATAAAAATGATGTGCTCTAACATTTTTATTCAGTTATAATCTTCTTATGGGCGATGTAGAAACATTTTCCGATATCACAATTCTCATATCTGGAGGGCTTCCTTTTCGTAGTGACATCTGATTTCCTCCAGAAGCAATATGTGATGGACTCTCCACTCCATTGACAGGAATATTGATTCCACCATTCCATTTGGAACATGACTTGTATAGGATTGATTTCTTATTTTCTATTCCTGTATAGCCATATTCTTCATAGAGCATTAATACACTCTCGAATCTAATTGTCAAACACAACTGATCTTAGAGGTTTGGCGGGAATTACACCTTGGATAGTTCAACAGCTGATCCTCACCCCTCTCAAATCCCCACTCATCAAGTCCTTCTCCTGTCTCATCGAGTACTTTTCGTTCAATAGGTCGGATTCCCTTCTTTTATTGTAATTCGCCGAAAAGTTTAAATTCGCCATCCATAATATCAGTATCGCCATCTATATTCTTTAGACATTTCTTCTTGTCAACTATATACCTCCTTCTCTCAAAGTTCCTAACGGTTCCCTCCCTTACCAGAACTTTCGTGCCTTTTTCTTTTCGAGATTAGGTCTGATGACTGTTACAAAAAGTAGCCAATCTGGATCGACCTTGAAAAAAGTTTTACAAAAAATCAACAACATGAATCAAATGAAATGAGTGCCAAAAACAAGATCGGAGTGAATTTTTATTTTTCAATTCGAGTATACTTAATGACTGTATACTTTTATTTTCATTTATAGCATTGCTTATTATTTTTAACTGTTTTCTTTATGTATTATTACTTCGTAATTAGGTTATATTGTTGGTTCGTTTTAATATATTTTTTTTTCAAAAGTACTTAAGTAAGTTAAATAGGTATTTAATAACTAAAAAAACTGTTAAACTCAATCTCTAGTGCAGGGAGATGAAGGATGCGAATCAAGATCGTATTAAAAGGCCTTAACCCTTTGAAATGATTTATTTTATGGGCTGAGCACAAGAATACCCTGATCATGAGTGGTTCTCTCTTCAAGGGCGCTAAAGATGGAGCTGTGCTTTGAACTTGATCCGCCCCAAAAAATGAAACGTTAAAGATTATGATCTAGAAAACAATATCAGTAAATATAAAAATCCATAAGTAATTATAATGCAGACTGTACCTGCATCGCCTGGCTTTATTTAATTTTATTTTAGTTGTCTCCACATAGACAATTTCTGGTCCGATATGTTTTATTTCCTCATGTTGCACCATCAAAATCAGCAGTTAGGGACAGAATTTAACGAATATTATGTGAAACTAAAATATATTTTCTAAATTTTAGATGCTTTAGAAAATCTTCCAGTATGAGGGTCTTTCTAAATTTGTAAGTTGCTCTGCTAAATCGGACCAATCTTGTTAAAATATTGATGATCTCTAATTGTTGCTGCATACATTTATTCGTAACTTATTATATTAAGAGCTTAATTATTGTTTTCAGTTGGTTAGAAGTGTGTTATACCAGCACGTGGAAAATCAGTTAGTTTACACAGCCCCGGCGTGATGGACTTTTAGCAGATTTCCCCTCAAGGGAAATCAGCTATTGAGGTTGTACTCATGACGGAATTTTCGACATTTTTCTTCAAATGTCCATCGATCCTACCCAGTAGATGACGAAAATGAGGTCCGTTCAAAACTGTGTGTATATATATATATATATATATATATATATATATATATATATATATATATATATATATACTAGCTCAGATACCCGGCTTCGCCCGGGAATTCATTTGAGGCTCAATGGTGATGGTATTTTTTAGCAGGCTTTACATTGCACAATATTTTGACATTTACCCGTCCCAGTGTTTAGGATTGATACCCTTCTTTGCCGTGGATTTGCTAATAATAGAATTATTTGTTCGATAAGGCATCACAGTCTTCGATATTTTTATATTTCCCGTCTCTTATACATGTAAATATGGTGAATTTTTATTTCAGGGCTCCCTTATAAGCCCCCTCCCGTTCGAACCTAAAAATTTTAATATAACTTATAATCATGGAAGAATTAATGCTAATTGACATACCGAGTTTTGTTAAGTTCGGTTCAGCCGTTAGTGCCCGCTAAAGTTTTAACGTATAACTCATTTATACATAGGTATACGACAAAAGTGTATATAACAAAAGTTACTCCAAATAACAAAATAAACAACTTTTGTTATGTTTATATTTGCGGAAAAACCAATAGGAAACGAAATATCGCTATTTTTAATTTCAGGCTTCCCTTATAACCCCCACTCCTGCCCGTCCCTAGAAATGTTGGCATGGCTTGTTATAATTAAAGCGTTAGTGCTAATACATATACCGAGTTTTATTTATTTCGGTTGGGTCTTTTGTCCCAAATAAAATGGTTCACTTCCGCTATAGGTTTCAGCGTATATCTCGTTTATAATTCAGTATACGAAAAAAGTGTATATAACAAAAGTTACTTTAAATTACAAAATAAACAACTTTTGTTATGGGCATATTTGCTGAAAAAGCATTAGGAAACGAAATATCGCTAATTTTAATTTCAGGCCTCCCTTATAACCCCCACTCCTGTTCTTCTTAGAGAATGTTAATATAGCCTAAAGTCTAAGTTGGGCTAGTAGTAATATACTTACCAAGTTTCATAAAATTCGGTTTAGCCGTTTATGCGTGAAAAGGTAACAAACAAACAAACAAACAAACAAATAAACAAACAAACAGACACCAAAGAAACAAAATGCAGTTATGGTGTCTATGACATGTGAAACGAAAAGTTATCGTGAAATTTCGCGAAAAAAATCAATGTACAGACAGAGGTTACAATTTTATATATATACTAGCTCAGATACCCGGCTTCGCCCGGGAATTCATTTGAGGCTGAATGGTGATGGTATTTTTTAACAGGCTTTACATTGCACAATATTTTGACATTTACCCGTCCCAGTGTTTAGGATTGATACCCGTCTTTCCCGTGGATTTGCTAATAATAGAATTATTTGTTCGATAAGGTTCACAGTCTTCGATATTTTTATATTTCCCGTCTCTTGTACATGTAAATATAGTGAATTTTTATTTCAGGCCTCCCTTATAACCCCCCTCCCGTTCGAACCCAAAAATTTTAATATAACTTATAATCATGGAATAATTAATGCTAATTGACATACCGAGTTTTGTTAAGTTCGGTTCAGCCGTTAGTGCCCGCTAAAGTTTTAACGTATAACTCATTTTTACTTAGGTATACGACAAAAGTGTATATAACAAAAATTACTCCAAATAACAAAATAAACAACTTTTGTTATGTTTATATTTGCGGAAAAACCAATAGGAAACGAAATATCGCTATTTTTAATTTCAGGCTTCCCTTATAACCCCCACTCCTGCCTGTCCATAGACATGTTGGTATGGCTTATTATAATGAAGGCGTTAGTGCTAATACACATATCGAATTTTATTTAGTTCGGTTGTGTCCCTTGTACGAAATAAAATTATTGACTTCCGCTATAGTGTTTAGCGTATAACTCATTTATACTTAGGTATACAACAAAAGTGTATATAACAAAAGTTACTCTAAATAACAAAATAAACAACTTTTGTTATGTGCATATTTGCCGAAAAACCAATAGAAAACGAAATATCGCTATTTTTAATTTCATGCCTCCCTTATAACCCCCACTCCTGTTCGTCTCAGAGAATTTTAATATAGCCTAAAGTCTAAGTTGGGTTAGTAGTAATATACATACCAAGTTTCATAAAATTCGGTTCAGCCGTTTATGCGTGAAAAGGTAACAAACAAACAAACAAACAAACAAACAAACAAACAAACAAACAAACAAACAAACAAACAAACAAACATACACGAAAGAAACAAAATGCAGATATGGTGTCTATGACATGTGAAACGAAAAGTTATCGTGAAATTTCGCGAAAAAAATTAATGTACAGACAGAGGTTACAATTTTATATATATATAGATAGATATAGATATATTTGTCTGTTACCGCTCTAGCGGTCGCAATTTTTGTTTGATCGTTACCAAACACGATATTTAGTCATTTTATGTAAAAAGAAAGATCAAGTTCGTTAATGGCTGAAATCGGGCTAGTGGGAGGGGGAGTTTAGAGGGGAGGATTTTCTAAAATTCAAAATATTTCCGTTACTATATGTCGGATCGAAAAATTGTATAGAATCAATCTTATTGCAAATTAAATGTACTATAAATATTGTTATATACCTACATTTATTCCCTATCTTGAATATTAACCGAAATATTTGCATTTTAGCAGATTTCCCTTGAGGGAATCAGCTATTGAGGTTGTACTCATGACAGAATTTTCGACATTTTTCTTCAAATGTCCATCGATCCTAACCAGTAGATGACGAAAATGAGGTCCGTTCAAAACTGTATTTATATTTGTCTGTTACCGCTCTAGCGGTCGCAATTTTTGTTTAATCCTTACCAAACTCGATATTTAGTCGTTTAATGTTAAAAGAAAGATCAAGTTCGTTAACGGCTGAAATCGGACCAGTGGGAGGGGGGGGTTTAGAGGGGAAGATTTTCGAAAATTCGAAATATCTCCGTTACTATACGTCGGATCGAAAAATTGTACAGAATCCATCTTATTGCAAATTAAATATACTATAAATATTGTTATATACATTTATTCTCTATCTTGAATATTAACCGAGATATTTGCATTTTTATTAAATCTGGGCGGCTAACGGATCGGTGACTTTCCTGCCAAAAGCTAGTTCGGCCGTTTTCTTAACTGCTCGACTCTCGTGAAATTTCTCTATTGTAAAACTTCACGTGGGAAATCTGCTTAGTTTACGCAGCCCCTGCGTGACGGACTTTTTATGTAATCGGGCGGATAACGGATGAGAGTAAAACTTTACGTGGGAAATCTGCTTAGTTTACGCAGACCCTGAGTGACAGACTTTTTTTAATCGGTTCTGCTTCTTTTAGCATTCTAGGCGGGTCTTTGCGTAACTGAAGAACGTTACAGAGGTTTATATAGCTTGTTATGGTTCAGATAGGTTATAGAAGCCTTGCCTGACGGTCTAATGAAGCCATTCTGGGACTTACCAATCTCCACAGCTACCTTTTTCATGAAGACTGTAAATCTACGAGAGCGAATACTAAATCGACTCGTATTAAACTTTAATAAATGAGGAAACACAATTCGGACGGTTCGTCAGAGCGATGTCGGCCATCTGTTCTCATAAGCATTTCATTTTCCACGGTATCAGAAAGTGGTGGAATCCTCCCTTCCCCCGTGATGAGAATCCACCCCTACCCGACTCTATATTTCATTACTCCCCTCGGCGGTAGTGCCAATTTTCCACGCTGCTAGCTCCACGATCGCTCTAGCTTTAATATCTGCCGGCACCCCCACCCCCAACCCTCTAATCCACATACATGCACACACCAACGTGTGCGCGCGCACGCTCCTACCCCTTCCGGACCATCTTCCTGTTCCAAATCCCCCCCCCTTCCCCCCTTAATTGCCGGCATTAACCCGCTCTATTTGCCACACCAGCTGTTCCTTCGCTCGTCTCCCTGCATTTTAATAATCCTATTATGTTAGTAGTAGGGAGTACAATTATCGAATTAAAATTTATAGCTGCCTTTGAGAACTTCGGTCGTTAATAAAGTTGAATAAATCTCTTTAAAGGCAAATATTGTTTTAAATAATGATTTAATTAAAATGTAGCACTACAATGCTTTTCAGGCTATTTGGTAAAACGCAGATTCTCTTAAGGTAGATGAGCTATTGAGGGTGTAGTTATGATGAAAATAAGGCCCGTTCAAAACTTTTTTTTATATTTGGACACATTTGTACCAACTCCTCTGTTACTGCTTTTGTAGTTCCTGGTTTCATGATTACTCGTTACTTATTAAACGTGACTCTCCTCCTTAAGAGTAGAATGATCTCCGTGATTCAGTTAGAAGCCAATTCTGGATGTATGTGGTGCCCAGGGGACACTAAGTTACCATTTATAACATCACCGTCTTAAACAAAAATTTTTGCCGGGAGTTATGGGCTGGGCTTCCAGAGCAGCTCTCGTTCGTTTTGGGAAAGTCGAGCGGGCAACCCGAGGAGCCCTTGCCCGTTCAAGCTCTAGTTAAGGTCACTGACCAGCCTTGGGCAACGGTCAACCAAAGGTACCTTGTAATCCTTCCTGACAGGATTAATAGCTGATTTGCATTCGAAAATCTGCTTTAAAATGACGGAAAATGGTTTGGTGGCCTTTTATCTGCAGCTCTCCCTCAGCAGCTGTCTGTCCACGTGAGTGCTCACATTTAGAAATCAATATTGCAAGAGAAACAATTTAATTTTGGACCGGACACAATGTATTTTGATATTATATTACATGTTTCAATAAATAGCTTGACTTTCTCAAATTGTAATGAAAAATAATTCTTATAAAAAAATTACTCATATTTATTCAATTTACCGTGCGTATTTAGTAAAACTAAAACTTAATCGTAAATAATAATAAGATTTGATGAAAAATGACTAGATAATCATACAATTGATAACAAGTTGGTTTTTTTTAGCGGCAACTAGTGAGTGAGACACGTTGAAACTTTTCTTCCTTTCATTAATTTTTCGTTCATATTCTGTATTGTATAGCAAGACCTCCTCCTCCCCCCATTCTCCTAAAAAATAAACTATTTTTGGTGGCTTTGAAAAACACTGTGTTTATAGCAAACACGACCTAAACTGATGTTTTGATTAATTAACATCCTGTTTGTCGGACTTCCGAATCGAAAGGAGTCGTTGAATGGCCATTCTTTCACGAGCTGCAAATACTAGCGGCAAGAGCTTGTCAATTTAAATAGGTCGAGAATGAATGAAATGCAGAGAATGCAGAGAGACAACCTAGGCACCGCTGGCCAAGTTATATACAGAATTAAGGGCAATTGGATTAATGCCTAAAAGCTGCGTTGGTAATGGACTCTAACTATTATGCTTTGGTATTTACACTCAAAGAGCTTTAAACAGTACTTATTTACTAAAAAAATCTGGCACGTCTGAAGTCCAGACTATTTAGAGAGTTTATTTGTTTTTTATACTTAAACTTGAATGATTTTAATCTTATTTGTCTGAATTCGCTAGTTGGAGTTACTTTGCATAAATTATGACAATTAAAATAATCGAATTTACTTTATTGTGGAAATACCTTCTAACCCAAACCAATATTTCATTCATATGTTATTCCGGGCGATGATAGCCTAGTAGTTTGTCTCCCTAAGACCTTATGAAACAAAGAAATATTCATATGCAAGTTCATAGAAGTATTCTAAAGTTCCTCCGAGAAAAGCAACCAAAGAGCATCGTTACTGAGTTCGTATGAGAGAGGCGGCTTATTACAGCCATTCATTTCGAATGCCAAAACTGCACTTGATTTCCCTGTTCTTGGCAAAGGTGGTAACATTGCCAGATCCCTAATTTTGTTGGCATTCCTATTTGCTTACTATAAATAAACGGATTCTGTTAATTCTGGTACGGTAATACGGGTTCTGTTGGCATTGCAAGTTCATTGATGTCTTCTAAAAGGCTCCTAAAGAAATGCAAGCGAAAAGTGGCTCCTTCTAACATTTCTCAATGAATCCTCACAGTTAGCTGCTTTCCTGAAACCGTTATAGAGAATGCTTGCTCTCCTTGTCCTTGGCTAAGGTAGAGAGAGTGGATCGTTATCCAGTACAGTAATTATGTTGATAAACATGTTTGTCAATAACACATGGATCCATTCAAACAATATAAAACCCTGCTTTCGCAAATGAAATTTCTGTTACACCTTCTAACATTTTTTGGGAATGTTCGCCGTGAGTTCCTTTCCTGGGTTCAATTGCTTGATAATTTAAGAACTGCTCACATTAACTCCTTGACCTTGGAGATGGAAGAGGTTAAGGATCGTGGCCCAGTGCCGTAATTATGTTCACAAAAATATGTTTGTAACACATGGATACTATCAATTCGTATAAGTCCTTCTTGAAATTGCAAGTGCAGAGGCGTCTTCTAACATTTCTCAAGGAATCCACAGTGAGCAGCTTTCCTAAGTCCGATTGATAGAGAAGACGTGGTGCACTTTGAAGAGCAGATTAGCACACTTCCTCGCCATGACCTAGGCGGAGGTAGAGAGTCAGGTTCGTTGTTCAGTTTCATAATTGTGTTGATAAACATATACACAACGCATGAACATAACATACGTTCATCTTCTTGCAAATGTAAATGCACCCGCGCCTTTATAGTATCCCTAGGAATGCTAGTATAGCCCTGTATTGGTGAAATCGAATGAGAGGGAAATACTTGTTACATTTTGAAGGGCAGAACTGCACTCGAGCCCCCTGCCCTTGGGAGAGGATGGTTGCCTTGGCAACACCCTTGCAACCCCAACAACATGGCACTGCGCCAGCCCTATGTCTGTGGCCCTACTAATTCTTCCAAAGCCTATTTCTCTCTGCTAATCACTCCTGCTTTCACACTCCCAACAGCCAAACCAAACACTTTTCTCTTAGAGCAATTTGGGGATTTAAGTGGTCGAAAAACAAAGTTATATTTCAGGCAAATCGCAAGGGTGTTATATGCCAGGCGTGGTACAGGATGTTTCAGTCGACAATCCCACTGCTAGAGTTATAGTAAGGTCACACTTGATATAATAAGGTTATTCTTGTTTTTTTTTTGTTTGGAAACACGATTTCTTTAAAAAAAGAAATTGCCAACATAATAGGAACAAAGCAACGTAAATTATACGAAACAAACCGTGTGCCTAGCTTGAACTTAACAACGCTAAATAACATGAAAAAGTCCGTCACGCAGGCGCTACGTTAACTAAGCAGATTTCCCAGTTGCATCACGTATTTGCATTTATCTCATGACATAAAAGTTGAATGAGAACAATACCTATTTGTTATTTAGGCTTAAAAGAAAGTGCTTTATAATATAACTGTTTATTGTTCATATGGCATGAGTAGTCCCATTTCATTTTTTATTTTCCTATTTATCTTTATTTTGAATTTTTGGAGATTCAAAATAAGTTCTCAAGGTCAGTGGCATCTTGGAATTGATCCATTTTGTTGGCAACGATAATATTGTTATAAGAATTAGATGAAATTTCAAGTTGAGCCTCCAACTCCATTGAACTGTACAGCTGTTGATAGTTTGATAGTGTCGTCCCTTGTCACCTTCCAAAACTCTATGAATAGACTATTGTTGAACAGCTGATAGTTTCAAAGTTCATAACTCAGTCAGGAATGTTTAAAAAACTGATTTATAAGTCTAGCTATAGTTCAATAATCGTATAATTATTTAAAATGAATGTTAACCAGGATAAAGTGAAGATTAACATATTGATTGATCAATTTACAATTTTTATTGTATTACAGCTATCTTGCATTAGCAATTATTCAATTTTAATTATTAAAGTAACATTTATAAGGAATCAATACTATATTACTTAAGTTATTAACTAAATACAAAGTAAAATTATACACGTAAAAAAAAGTTTACAACAGGTAATAAGGACATTATATTTATGTCAGCAATTTTTACTTTTTTGATTGAAAATGAATCCCTTTTGATAAAAGAAAGTCATTGAAAAACAGGTCTTCTCGCAGGAGTTTTATCAAGATAGCAATTTTCCAAATTTGTTCAAGAGGTGTCACATTCTAATATTAGTATATTTTATTTTAGTTGCAGAATGAATCTGACTATTTTTTTTTATTTTTAAAAAGAGGATTCTCTTAAGAAGTAGGAAGGACAACCTTTTTTCAGATTTCCCTTAAGGGAAATCAGCTATTGAGGTCGTACTCATGACGCGATTTTCGAAAAATTTCTTCTTATGTCCATCGATCCTACCTAGTAGATGACGAAAATGAGGTCCGTTCAAAACTATATATATATATATATATATATATATATATATATATATATATATATATATATATATATATCTGTGTCTGTTAACACTCTAGCGGTCGCAATTTTTGTTTAATCGTCACCAAACTCGGCATTTAATCGTTTCATGTAAATAGGAAGATGAAGTTCGTTAACGGCTGAAATCGGACCAGTGGGAGGGGGGGTTTAGAGGGGGATTTTCAAAAATCCAAAATATCTCCGTTATTATGCATCGGATCGAAAAATTGTATAGATCCAATCTTATTGCAAATTAAATTTACTATAAATATTGTTATATACATTTATTCTCTATCTTGAATATTAACCGAGATATTTGCATTTTTATGAAGTCTGTGGTTGGGTATAGTTCGGATTAGATCGGCCATTTTCGTCAGTACTCGGCTCAGGTGGAAGCTTCTTCTAACCTTACCTGTCGTTTCGTCCTTACCTTCATTACTTTGTATGATTTATGCAAATACGTTCTGTTCATCCGCCCCCTCCTTCTTTAGTTCTTGTACTACTAAAATTTAAGTTATTAAAATATAAACTATTTTTACAATTCAAAAGCCGTTTCAGTTGGGAATTAATTAAAATTAACTGAAAGTTTTCTTATTACCGTTTGTATTTATTCATTGTGGGCTTGTATTACCAGTATGCAGATTTCTCTATTGTAAAACTTCACATGGGAAATCTGCTTAGTTTACGCAGCCCCTGCGTGACGGACTTTTTCAGCATTCGTCCAATCTTCAAAATTCTCAGAGAGTTTCTCTAAGTATGGCATTCTGAGTACTGATATACATATTGGCCCATTGAGTTGTCCATCCACATGATTAACCAATTTCTTAATGGCTGAAATCGGACTGGGGAAAAGGGGGGTTTCGGTGGGAGGAATTTCAAAAATACGTCTGTACGTCGGATTGAAATATTGCATAGAACTAATCTTATTGTAAATTTATGTCTATAGGTGTTGTTATATACGTATTTCACTATTATGAATATTAATCCATATATATAGGCACTTTTTAGTTTTCAGCCTTCAGTAAACCCCCACTCCTACTCATGCCATATGAACAATAAACAGTTATATCACGGACCTCTTTATTGTAAGCTTAAATATCTTTATTATGCAAGATTCGTGCAAATTCGCTCTGGTGACGCCATCTAAGGTTTAACGTTCTTGTCTCGAAAGTGTTTATTTGATCTATACCGTGCACGGTATTTAACCGTGTCGGTTAACACTAAGGATCATATTTGTCATGGGCTGAAAATTCAAAATATCTACGTCATTATGAGTCGGATCTTATATAGTTATAAAACCAATCTTGATGCTCTACAGTTGTTCTATTCAGGTTTTCATAACTCAAATATTTAGGCAGTAATTAGTAATTTCTTGTTTTCATTCAGATTGGCGGTGAGATGAGATCGCTAAGGTGTCATACTAGCTCATCGGAAAGTTACTTAGTTTATGAATGCCTGAATTTTTTGGTATAAATTAAAGTATTTTCACTCTCCCACTGTTATTTAATTTCACCAGGTATACAGATTATTAGAAAAATCTAATTATGTACGTTGATTATCCCCAAGCGGGAGCGGAAGTTGTAGGGAGATTATTAACACAGTTAACTACGTTAACTTAATTCCTGTGAAATATGGGCGTTATTGAATTACTTTCTATTCACCGACACTGTTGCATATACAATGTTATGCACATAACTATGCTTAATTATTGTGTACTCGGATTGGTTTTTGACAGGAAATATAAGTATTACAGATTATATTTAATTATTATAAATACTATCCAAGATTATGATTTGTTTTATTCACGGTCTTCGAAGCAGAGGAGAGGGATTGATTAGGAACTCATTTTCTTTATTCTTGAAAACTAAAAACATTGGATAAGTATCCTACAGTTACTTGAACCTTACAGTAGAACAATAAGCTGAGTCGGGAAGTACATGTGTTAACATTGTCTTGCTTTAAAAATGCCATCACTATTCAGTAACCAACGATTTCTCGAGCAAAGCCGCATCTCTTAGGTAATGTATGTAGATAGATTATCTTGAACGGATGAATTAGAAAATACATATCATTTAATAGCAGTATGCCCAGAGCTTAGTGAAGATTGGCAGGCCCTTTATCTACGTGTTACACAGACATATAGAAAGTTACTAGTAGTTGAGAATAATGGATAAGTTTTTCTATTTATTATTATTTTTTTCTTTTATTTGTAAATAAATATTAATAATTAGTTTATTTTTTGTTGACTTTTAAAGATAGAATAGTTATAAAGGATTATTTGTTTTATTTAGAATATTGTAATATTATGTTAATGTTATGTTTAGCAACAATCAATCATGCTGATTAATAATTTAGTAAATAATGGCCGAACTCAACAGACAGACTTATGAGTCCATGTTTATGTATGTTATATATAGTATAAGGAAAGATATTATTGTGATAACTTAATTATATATTTAACTTGTAAATTATTTCAAATTTCTAAATAAACATACTTTATTATTAACATTATTGTTATCTTGAACAGATTTATTTTCGTCATCTTCTAGGTAGGATCAAAGGACATTTGACGAGGTTTCTATAATCGCGCCATGAGTACATCCAACAATAGCTAAAATAAATCTAAAAGCGGATGCTCCTACGTCCTCGGCTCGGGAGTGAAAAACCTAAGCAGGTCAATGATGAAATTCATATACACAAAGGACAGCTGAATCTAAACATTTCGAAAAGAAGAAGATGCATGAATAATTCATCGGGCGCACAACAGAGAGCGCTAAGGCATGAAAATCTGGAAAGTCATTGGACGTTTATCCGGCCCACAGAAGTTTCTCTCTCGCCACACATGTTCCTGGCCAACTCCTTCATGTTCCATATATGCTACGACAAAAATACCCACGCAGCAGGAAAACTTCCGCAATCACCAAACTTAGTTTAATAATTTACAGTTTAATATAATATAATAATAATAATAATATATTTTGAACGAAATTCGCTAATTGCATTGCATATTGTAATATCTGCAGGCGATAACAAGTAATTGATCCAGTAAGCAAAAATGAGGGGCGTGCAGACATTTCTCGTTGCCTTCTGCATAAAACTATACAGCAGCAAAGGCTCCATGAGGGCAATTCTATCCACACCAATACAGCCATGAGTGGAGAAAATTCCACTAAAGGCCGGAGTGGTTAGAGAGCTATCCCTCACTAAACTGTAACCTGCAAAGCCGGACTAATGATAGGCGTTAGCCAGTAAGTAGACTACAATTTAATCTACCTTCCAGTCTTGCCCCCCTTTTTTTTTTAAATTTTCCTTTGCACATTACCCATGCACAAAGGGCGTTTATTTGCTACATGTACCATACTATTACAGTATATAACATGTATTATGCTCATAATTCATAGTGTTTTGTATACAAGAAATTATGTTCATAAATTTGTTCTTGAAATTAATAAAAAATAAATTAAAAAGAAAAGAAAAAAAATAAACGAAAAAGAAAAAAAATGAAAAACAAAAAAAAAGATAAACAAATAAATAATGTACATAATGAACAAACAATCAAAGTGATGAAAAATTAGTACGCATAATCAGAAAATCGAAACAATCCAATAACATGTTAATTTAACTTCATTAAGAAAGTTATGCAACTCATTCTATTGCATTATTCTTGATGCAGGCGTTAAAAAGAAAAAAAAATGGAAGGAATGCATAAATTATTATTCTTTAAGTAAGGTGTTTAAAATGTCCACTGTTGCTTTTAAGGTTTTAGAAAAATGCCTAAATACTAATGGGTATTTTTTAAACGAATTCTTTAGATCTGTTGGCCACTGGTCTTTGTTTTTGATAAGTGTTTGTTGGAGTGTTTCATAATTGTGTAGTAAGTGTACAAGTGTAGATAAGGTGTTCTATAGTCTGTTCACTCGTCCTGTCACAGGGGCAGTTTTTGTCATTTAGTATTTTGAACCTATGTAAATAAGATTTAGTAGTTCCGTGTCCAGTAAAAGTCAGTAGCAGTACAGGTGTTGACGTATTCCTAAATATTTGGGATGAATTTTTTTAAATGCTTGCCTTTGTCTGTTTTGTCCCATCGCTCCTGCCACTGCCACCCTTGTAAGTGTGAATTTAGACGAGGAGGTGGAAATTGTAATGTATCACAATTTTAACACACGTCATCCTCAATGTAAGGCCAACGTCAAAAATTCCGTCACGCAGGGGCTGCGTTAACTATCCATATTTCCCACGTGCGCCACGTCTTTACATATGTCGCAAAAATTAAAGTTTAATGAAAGAAATATTTGGTATGAAACCTTGTAAGGAAGTGGGTCATGATATAACAGCTTATTATTAGTATGACATGAGTGGGAATTTATTGAAAGTGGAAAAACTAAAAAATCCCGGTTAATGTTCATGACACTGAAAATATGTATTGAAGAGCATTTATAAACTATTCAATTTGCAATATGAATGGTTCCACTCACGCTTTCGCTCGGACGCATAATAACGTAAATGTTAAGAATATTCGAAATCCCCCCTCTAACCCCTCCCCCACTAGTCGCTCTAGCGGTCGCAATTATTGTTTAATCGTTACCAAACTCGATGTTTAAACATTCTATGTAAAACAACTAAAGATCAAGTGCGTCAATGGATGAAATCCGACTAGTGCGAGGGGGAGTTAGGGGGGGATTTGGAGTATTCTTAATATCTATGTGATTATGCGTCGGATTAAAAAATTGTATAGAACTAATCTTGTTGCAAATGCAATTTCTATAAATGTTGTTATGTACGGTTTTCAGAATTATTAACTGAGATATTTGCACTTTTTAGTTTTCGGCATTTTGTAATCCCCTACTCCTCCCCTACTATGTCATATTAGCAATAGAATGTTATATTATGAAGCAATTTATATGAAGCCTAAATAGCAAATATTGTTCTCATTTAACATTTACGTTTTGAGATAAATACAAATACGTGACGCACGTGTGAAATCTGTTTAGTTAACGCAGGCTTTGTAATGTTTCTATCTAGTTGCATAAACAAATGTTTATGGAATAAAATGTTTTTGTTAACGGCACACAAGCATAAATGAAATTCAACGAATGGGATAGTATTTAGAAGCATGAAAACGAAAAGTTATATTGTACTTGGCGTTAGTTTATAACATTAACCGGGGGCAAACTGTAATAGCATACTTCCCCGAAGGGAAATAGGTAGGTATTCATGAGAAATGAGTTATGATCCCATAAACTTGAGTAATAAACAGTGTTAGACCAAGGAGCAAGCTACTCATCTCTGTTCATCACATGAATTAATATAACATGATATATCTTATTCTCAGCTGAGATGGCGTATTATTTACGGGGGGAGGGGCGCTGAATTGAACAAGATGTGTGCCAGCAGTCATCTATGTGTCAGTCCGATTAAAATTTTACTTTTAGCAGATTTCCCTTATTAGAGAAATCAGCTATTGGGGTCGAACTCATGACGCGATTTTCGAAAAAAATTCTTAAATGTCCATTCATCCTACTCAGGAGACAACTAAAACTAGGTCCGATCAAAATCGTTAAATTTTATTTTCTGTTATGATTTGGACTATTTTATTTTATTTCTTCTTTCAGAAGACTTCTTTTTTTTTTAAAAAAAAAAAAAAAAAAAGAAGACTTCTGGGGCTCAGGTTAGCCATGCGAGTTAAAGCGTTGACCTTTATCTCACTTGGTAAACCTAGAATGGCGAGTTTTATTCTCGCCTGGGCAAAGGAAATTATTTAGTGACGAAATTTATTAAATAACGTCCTAAAATCCCACCATTGCTAGAAAAGGGTGGTAACCTGTAGATAACCCGTCCCAATTAGCCTAAGTTGCAAAAAGTGGACGTTAATAATTAATTAAAATTAATTAATTAAAAGACTTCTTGAATCTCTATATATGCATTTGCCTGTTGAACGCTCTAGCGGTCGCAATTTTTGTGGGATCGTTGTCAAACTTAATATTTAAACGTTGATGTAAAACTAACGACTAAGATGGTTAATGGCTGAAATCCATCCAGTAGCAGGGGGGATTTAGAGGGGGAAATTTCGAAAATTCTTAATATCTACGTTAATTTGCGCCCAATCGAAACATTGTATAAGACTAATCTTATTGTAAATGTATTGTTCTATTAATGTTGTTATGAATGTGGTTTCACTATCTTGATTATTAACCGAGATTTTGCATTTTTTAGTTTTCATCCTTCAGTAACCCCCCTCCCATCCTATCGTCATAATCTATATCTATATATATATATAAAATTGTAACCTCTGTCTGTACATTGATTTTTTTCGCGAAATTTCACGATAACTTTTCGTTTTCAAATGTCATAGACACCATATCTGCATTTTGTTTCTTTGTGTATGTTTGTTTGTTTGTTTTGTTTGTTACCTTTTCACGCATAAACGGCTGAAACCGAATTTTATGAAATTGGTATGTATATTACTACTAAACCCAACTTAGACTTTAGGCTATTTAATTTTCTCTGAGGCGAACAGGAGTGGGGGTTATAAGGGAAGCCTGAAATTAAAAATAAGCGATATTTCGTTTTCTATTGGTTTTTCGGCAATATGCACATAACCAAAAGTTGTTTATTTTGTTATTTAGAGTAACTTTTTGTTATAGCGTCACTTTTGTCGTATACCGAAGTTTAAATGCGTTATACGCTAAAAATGATAGCGGGAGTCAACAATATTATTTGCCAAAAAATACTCAACCGAACTAAATAAAACTCGGTATGTGCATTAGAACTAACGCCTTCAGTGTAATAAGCCATACCAACATTTCTAGGGACGGGCAGGAGTGGGGGTTATATGGGAGGCCTGAAATTAAAAATAGTGATATTTCGTTTCCTATTGGTTTTTCCGCAAATATAAACATGACAAAAGTTGTTTATTTTGTTATTTGAAGTAACTTTTGTTATATACAATTTTGTCGTATACCTAAGTATAAATGAGCTTTATGTTAAAACTTTAGCGGGAGACAACAATTTATATTGGGCACTAACGATACTTAAAACAAAGCCTCGTATGTCAATTAGCATTAATTCTTCCATGATTATAAGTTATATTAAGATTTTTAGGTTCGAACGAGAGGGGGGTTATAAGGAAGGCCTGAAATAAAAATTCACCTTATTTACATGTATAAGAGACGGGAAACATAAAAATATCGAAGACAGTGAAGCCTTATCGAACAAATAATTCTATTATTAGCAAATCCAAGGCAACGACGGGTATCAACCCTAACCACTGGGACGGGTACATGTCCAAATATTGTGCCATGTAAAGCCTGCTAAAAAGTACCATCACCATTCAGCCTCACATGAATTCCCGGGCGAAGCCGGGTATCTGAGCTAGTATATATAATATCGAATATATATATATATATATATATATTATATATATATATATATATATATATAATTGTAACCTCGTTCTGTTCATTTTTTTTTTTCGCGAAATTTCACGATAACTTTTCGTTTCACATGTCATAGACACCATAACTGCATTTTGTTTCTTTGGTGTCTGTTTGTTTGTTTATTTGTTTGTTTGTTACCTTTTCAGGGATAAACGGCTGAACCGAATTTTATGAAACTCGCTTAGCGGTCGGAATTTTTGTTTGATCGATACCAAACGCGATATTTAATCGTTTTATGTAAAAAACAGACGAAGTTCGTTAATGGCTGCAATCGGACCAGTGGCAGGGGGGGGGGGGTTAGAAGGGGGATTTTCGAAAATTGGAAATATCTCCGTTACTATACGTCGGATCAAAAAATTGTATAGAACCAATCTTATTGAAAATTAAATTTACTATAAATATTGTTATGTACATATTTAGATAGATATTTGCATTTTTATTAAATTTGGGCCGATAACAGATGACTGTTTCCCGCCAAAAGCTAGTTCGGCCCTTTGCCGCAACTGTTCGGCTCTCGTATGGACATTTCTCTATTGTATAACCTCACGTGGGAAATCTGCTTAGTTTACACAGCCCCTGCGTGACGGACTTTTATTATCACTGTGTTGATTATTAACGGAGATATTATCATTTTTCAGTTAACCCCCACTGCTGTCATATTAACAATAAGCTGTAATATTATGAAGCACTTTATTTGAAGCCTAAATACCAAAATAATTGTCATTGATCTTTAACGTTTTGAGGAAAATGCAAATTATGAGGTGACTCACGTTGGAAATCTGCTTAGTTAACGCAGCCCCTGCGTTATCTTCAGGTTTTTGAAGCATTGACTACACTGCTTAGTTCACCCCCCTCCACTCTGACTGAATATTTATGACGTCAGCGACCATTCCCTGAGTGGGAATTTAGATGATTAGTAGCTGGCTGATTGGAGAGTAAGGCTGTGAACAGTGAGTGTGGGGAGCATAAGAAGCTGATTGGCTGATTAGATTCTCCAATCAGGGGCCTGGCCCTAACTCCTCTAATCACCTTGGATTAGCCACTGTTTGCACTACATTACCAATACCGCACTTACTACAGCTCTCCCTACAAAGCGGACCGATACACTAAACCATGGCAAGGAAGGCCACGTGTATACTTTTAGCAGATTTCCCTTAAGGTCGTACTCATGACGCGAGTTTTGAAAAATTTCCGAATTGAAAATTAGGTCCGTTCAAAATTATATATATATGTTTTATGTGAAAAGAAAGATCAAGTTCGATAACGGCTAAAATCAGACCAGTGGGACGGGGGGATTTTGAAAAAGTGTACAGAATCAATCTTATTGCATATTAAATGTACTATACATATTGTTATATTCATTTATTCTCTATCTTGTATTTTTCAGCCTTCAGTTATCCCCAACTTCTACTATTGTAACATAAACAATGCCCTGTTATATAATAAAACATATTAATTGAAGCCTAAATACCAAATATTATTTTCATTGAACTTTTGCTTTGTGAGATATATGCAAATACGTTCTGTTGACCCCCCCCCTTACTTTGTTTTTGGATTACTAAAATTTTAGTGATTGAGATAAAACTGATTCTGGTTCATTACTAATTCCAGCACTAGTTTCAGTAAATTGTTTTCAATAAAATTAATATGTTATATTCAGATGTATTCCATTAATTGTTTTTATCAAATGAGGGAGGTTAGCGGACGTAAGCAAGATTCCCGCCAAAAGCTAGTTCGGCCGTTTCCGAAACTCTTAGGCACTCGTATGGACAATTCTCTATTGTATAACTTTACGTGGGAAATCTTCTTAGTTTACGCAGCCCCTGCGTGACGGACATTTTTAAACTTCTATCTATTCATAGTCAATATAATTTCCGTTCTTATTTACACATAAAACATTAATACATCCCAAACTGACTGGAAGGTAATAATTACATTTTACTGGACGCCTGCTCCAATGTGTAACAATTCCGTCATGCAGGGGCTGCGTAAACTAAGCAGATTTCCCTCGTGAAGTTTAACATTAGTTGTATCCCCATACTAGGAACAAAACACCACCGTGATATTAAGTGAACACAAATAAATGAATAAATAAATTAATGAAAACAAATGGTAATAATGGGGAAGCGACTGAAATGTAAACAAAAAGGTCTTCTAACTGGGATGGGGGTCACGAGAACATATCTGCAAGTATCTCGTACATAGACGTCTCTCGAAACAATATTGGTTTATTGTACAACAGAGTATTGTTTACGTAATACAAGTAGAATTCGGGGTTTGCTGAAGGCGGAAAACTGAAAAATGCAAATATATCGGTTAGTATTCAAGCTAAAGAATATATGTTTATTTTTTATATTTATAGTAAATACAATCGGCAATGAGATTGGTTCGAAGTAATACACTTGATAACAAGCAAAATCCGACGTCTCAGAAACATGACGTAGACTCAAATTGGAACTAACAATAGACGACTTAGTACATTCTGTATAAAATCTATACGTACTACTAGATGGAACAAAAATGGCAACAAACAGACAATAAAATTAACGTCTGTCTGTAACATTGATTTTTTTCGAGTAAAAATTTCACTTATACACGGAGGGAAGAAGTGATTTTAACAAGGCTCCGCATAGACGCCATAACTCTCCTTACTCATAGCTTTTCTTGAAAAAAAGAGAGCAGCCCAAATGCCATGTATGCAATTTGACTCGTTACAATAAAACACATACTGACAGACTGCAAGAGACGAGATCATTTACAGATACCCCACGACCTACATGACTTACTCACTGAAGGTAGCCCATACATACCCACTATACTACAACATCTTAAAGACATTGACATATACACAAAAATGTTAAAATTTACAATACTCACAATTAATACTTGCATTTATAAGAGAGGGCTGAATTTTCTAATAAATGTATGCTGCGATTCTAGTCTTTGTGTGTATGTTTTGTGTGCGTGTGCGAGCTTGTGTGTGTGCGTGTGTGTGTGTGTATGTATGTGCTTGTATGTTTGCTGAGCTCTTTATAAACTCTTTGAATATATGTAAGGTAAATATTTTATCGTTGCTTTTGGTCTAGCAAAACTGAAGGTTTTCTCCCCTTCCCGCCATAATGCAATTCATGACTTTCGTTGTCAGTAACTCACATTGAGTATGCAACTCCGCTGATACACGAGTTTTTTTTGTTTTTTTTTTTTCTTCTAAATCTCAATTATTTTAAATTCATTTTAGATACATATTCCATTTTATTCAACAATTTATATATTTTATTATATCTTGTTTAATATTTTTTGTTTTGGATTCTATATTATGTTTGTCAATTTGTTGTGTTGGATTTCTATTTATTGTTCGATTTCAATTTATTGTTCAATTTCTATTATTTGAGTTCCATTTTTGTTTTCTATTTCTGTTTTACGTTCCATTTCTGTTTTGTTTTTCCATTTCTGTTTTTGTGTTCCATTTCTGTTTTTGTTTCCCATTTCTGTTTTTGTGTTCCATTTCTGTTTTTGTTTCCCATTTTGGTTTTGTGTTCCATTTCTGTATTTTGTTTTTGTGTTCCATTTCTATTTTTGTTTTTCTATTTTGTTTTTGTTTTTCTATTTTGTTTTTGTGTCCCATTTCTGGTTTTTGTTTTCCATTTTTTTTTTCATTTCCATTTCTGTGTTTTGTTTTTCCATTTGGTATTGTGATCCAATCCAGTCCTGTTTTTCGTTTCAGTTCTGTTTGTCTGTTTCTGTTTTCTGTTACATTCCTGTTTTTGTGTTCCATTTCTGTCTATTTTTCATGTTACATTTCTGTTTATGTTCGTTTAAATTAATTTTGTTTCGTTTCGTTTTTTTATTTTTTTATTTTATACAGTTTTTTTCCCGAGCAACATCGCCACAGCTGCGAAGCTCCAAATAAATAAATAAAAAATACACTTTTCGATCCGAAGTATAATAACGGACATATTTTGGATTTACAAAATTTTCCTGTAACTCCCACCCCCTTCACCTTGTGTCCGATTTCATAAGTTCACGGACGTGATCTTTCTTTCAACATAAAACGACTAAATATCGAGTTTGGAAACGGTAAACAATAATTGCGACTGCCAGATCGGCAACAGACACACACACACACACACATACACACACACATAAAAAAATATTTATATATATATATTATTAACAAATCCACAGAAACGACCGTTTGTATTAACACTTAATATTCAGAAGGGTCTTGTCAAATAGTATGTAAAGTAAAGCCTTGCCAAACAAATACGAGGGAAATCTGCTTAGTTTACGCAGCCCTGGCATGAAGCCGGGTATCTTTTATAACTAGTATAAGTATATATATATATATATATATATATATATATATATATATATATAAAATATTGAACAAAATTCATTTTCTTCATTTTCTGGGTAAGATCGATAGGGATTTGTAGAATTTGATTTCTCTGTAGCTAAATCTTTAGCTAATATTTAACTGAAATTAATATTTAAAAGGAAGATTCTAAAACAACGTAATGGGATAGTTACTTGGCACACTGGAAAAAGAAGACAAGAGGCTAAATAAAAGAATAATACAGAAGGATTGTACAGGGCCCTAATTTGTGAACTGGAAAGTTATCGCTAACGAATAAGAAAGGTGGAGCAGGCAAAGATCTAAGAGGTTTCTGAATTAAGAATGGAATTTTGTTTTAATGAACACTAAATGAAGATTTATATGAGTTGGGCGGGCTGTTGGAGAGTTGGGTGGGTGTATCGTAGCATAGAATGTCAGGATGTGCTTGACGCGGGCCTCAGCCAATTAAGCGGAGGAGTTGAGGTGGACTAACTAGATATAATGAGCAGCTCTCTATCGGATAGTATTGGCTCCTATACAATACAATATAACAGACAATTTATTAGTGGTAGCAACAATAGTACAATATCTGCAAGTCTGCTTTTGAGCAAATATAACTTTATTAGTCGGTGACCTGAAAATGTTCTTTGGGCACGAAACGTATGTTACAAGTTACCATAAAGCAATTTAAGCTGTGCTTTTATTTTTGAGTGTCAGGCTCTGGTCGGTAATTTTTCCAGACTCAATGAACATTTATTAACTGATTATATATCATTATACATGAATGAATATTTATTTATTGGAGTTTCGCAGCTGTGGCGATGTTACTCAGAAAAAAATTTAAATGAAAACAAAACCCTAAAACATAACTTAAAAACGGAAATAAAATACAAACCAGAAATGTAAAACATACAAAAAAAACAGAAATTGAACACACACAAAAAAAAGAGAAATAGAACACAATGAGAGAAATGGAAAACAAAAACAGAAATAGATCAGAAAACAGAAGTGAAACGAAAAACATAAATGGAACTCAAAGACAAAAGTGGAAAACAAAAAACAGAAAAGGAATACAAAACAGAAATCGATAAAGGAACAAACAAAAGATAGAATCCAAAACTAACAGCAAAACCTGAAACATGAGAATTGAAAAACGAAACATAAGAGTCACGTTAGATAATAGGGAAATCAAATAAAAAATATTAAAGAAAATATAACAAAATAAGTAAATTGATAGAAAAAATTGAATATGTATTTTAGATGTGATATCAATGAATTTAAAATAATTGTGATTTTGATAAAATATAGGTGGTTTTTACAAAAAGTCTACATCTCTCTCATACACACTCGTGTATCACCGGAGTTTCATGCTCAATTTGAGTTACTGACAACGAAAGTCATGAATTACATTATGGCGGGAACGGGGGAAAACCTTTAGTTTTGATCGGCCAAAGCAAACGATAACAGAAACTTCACTAAAATAAATAATATAGGTTGGATTGGGTTAGTAAGTGCATTTGTGGTTGCGGAAATAATTTGGGGTATGTTAAACAGTATATTTGTGAACCTTTCTGCGACAAACAAGGTCATCTCAACATCATATCTTCTTTATCTCTAAAAGGTACTGAGACATTTGTGAGTTTTTATTTTAACCCTCCTTTTTTCTTCCCCATTGACTTCGGTCAAAAAGGACGTGCACTACTAAATGTTCCAATAGCCCTTTATATAAACATTTAGCATTCTAAGGTTACTTCTTTATATACATCGGAAGTCAACATCGAATCTGGGAGGGTAAAAACGGTTAATTCTGTTAAATTCTGAAAATCGAAATTATTGGCAAGCACATTACTTCCTTTTCTTCCAATTTTGGAAGTTTGTCCATATGCCGTGTTCTTATATAATAATCATACGTTGGCATAATAAATAAGAAGACAAAATAAAATAAGTAAAAAATACTTTAAAAAAGACTAGCACCCAGATTATGATTAATAATAAAGAAATATGTAGATGTCCTCTCGTAGTGACCTAGATATAACCGTTATGGAAATAATTGCTCATGGTGAAAAAAAGTGGTTCTTATTAGTCTTAACTTCGGCATAAATCAGTCAAGATAGATCGAAACAGACCTTGACCAAGTATGTAGAATAATACTGAATTAACTTGACAAACTCTACTATTTGTGCAGGTATTGGTTGCTTTGCAAAGCTTTGGCGATTTGTAATCACTAATGAAACAGGCTGAAAAACGGAAAACCTAATACTCAACCATTATAACATTTTAAATCAACATTTACCAGCATTTTATGACCAGGGGAGGATAACTAATATTGATGTAACATTAATAATGAGAATAGTACATAAAGAGTTAACGAGCTGAATATACCAACTGTATTTTTAAATATTTCTAAAGAGTTCAAATAATGATAGAATTTTGTGAATAAGTTATGATCGAAGCTTACTCCAGTAGTTTTTAATTAACTTGAAATAATTTACTTAAAATACCACTTCAATCTTCATTATATTGCCAGTGTGGTTAAATTAAGGTCATCATTATATATAATCATATATATATATATATATAAGCTTTGTAATATAAACATCATTATTATGTTCCATATTTTTTCTGTGAGTTATGTTTTCCTTATTCATTTTAGGTACATGTGACATCCTTTTTTATTATTATTTATTTTAAAAAAAGAAGTTCTGCGAATGTTTTTTTTTCTGCATTTATTATTTTTTTCCTTTTTTTTATAGTTGCTTTAAATCATTTTATTTTTATTAAATTACGCCAAGAAAGTTTTTTTTTAATTCAAAAACTTGTTATTAATTACATATAATCAATAATTATGTCATAAAACAACTAATATAGATTAACACAATTATATAGGGTGAACCTCCAATTGTTTGGGAATAATCCTGTAAGCTATTATAAACAAAATCTAAAATCTTAGCCTTGATATTTGAATTTTGAAACCATAAACCATTAGTGATAGTTCAAATGCATGTTCATCCGGATACTGCATAGTATATACACATTAAAAATACTCTCCTTACATAGGTTCTGTATATATACATACACACATATAGATGTAGTTAATTATTCAATCCATTATAAATAAATTCAATATTGCTCATTACTTAATGGTATTGACCGTTACTGAATACATTTAAGCATTCTTACTGCAGGCAGGCTGTGGAATCCATTAACCAGGCCAAAAAATATGTAAATTCTACTTAAATGTTTTTATTTTATTTACTACATCCAATAAAAATATGTAAATAGGATTTGCAACATATTTTTTTTGCCTGACATTTCTTTTCTCTCAGCCTTTAGCTACCTGTTCAACACGTTACCTGTTAATGCATATTGACAAGAACTAAATTTGAGCATCACAACAACTGAATTAGTCGAAGGTAGTTAGTTGGGAAGTCATAGTTGCTGAAATTGAATAGTCGTGTATAACAATTTTTCAACCATCAAAACGCGGATGATTGCCCCATTTACATCTAAAAAAGGAATAACTCTCTCTTTACATCTACAACAAACTTATTATTCAATAATTCTCTAATCTCCTTTCTTCAACTTTGTATTTCTTCATTTTGTTTCTTCAAAACTCCACTTTCTTACTATGAAACATACATGCATTGCGATACCAAGAGGAGATGTCTACGATTTCAAATATATTGGAACCAGAAGAGATCCATTAAAGCACTTTTGACCCTATAAGACCCATGGTATAAATTTAAATATGTACTAATTCTTATTATTTCTCAAACGTTTTCCCGCTGCACATTACAAACATTGGGTGCACCTAAAAGTGTTAACTAATGAGTAGTTCACGCTGTGAGAGTCTCATAAATTTTGTGCTTCTTGTCAGGCTTGAGTTAATTGGTTCTGCTGTCTGTAAGAAAGTTTTCTCTGAAGATGGCGTCGAGTTCTACGGTCGTATAAAGTTCTGTAATTCGATTTTGTCGAGCTTTTCGAGTCCTTTTTGTGAAGATTTTCTTGGATAGAGTTGAGATTTATGTCCGTATGCTTTCTCTTCTCCGTTTAATTTTCTAGAGATGTAACTTTCTTGATTCTTCTTTGTCATAGAATTCTCAGGTTTGCAGCTCAAGGAACTGCAGGAACCAGGGTTTACTGCTCAGAAAGCCTCAAAACATATCCATATGGCGTGTAAGGTATTTTTACAATCCAGTTTAGAGTCTTAGACACAATTGCAAATATCTCAGGTTTAAGCCTTCAACAAAATCTGTTTGGGATCAAAGAACTAGCAGCTATGTACAGCTGGTCATAGGGCCCCCCCATGTTAACAGCAAGAATGTTAGGCAGCTCCACTCTCATCTTTAGTTCCGTTTATTATATAATTTAATATCATGTATTTTACAGTAATTTAGGTTGTACGATTTGTTATTTATTAACGTCCACTTTATGCTCATTATTAAGACAGGCAATCTACAGGTTACCACTCATTTCTAGCCTGGCTGGGAATAGAAATTTTATTTAATGTGTTCATAACTAAAACAATTCCTATTGTTCTGGTGAGCATCGAACTCATGACTCTAGATTTTCCAAGTGAGATTAAGACCAACGCCTTAACAGACATGGCTAACCTGAGCCCCTATTTTTGAATATAGATTATATGTTAAGTGCTTTGAATTTTTACATTTTTTAATTAATATTTTATTTGGTATATTGTTGCTTTAAATGTTTTCTAAAATATGTATATTTTTATATATTTATGTGTATAAAAGAGTATCAACAACATCAGTGTTCAAACGTTAAATTATAAGGGTTAATAAACAACAATTTATAATATATAGTATAGTATATAGTAATGTGAATGGAAAATAAATAAAAGTAAAGTAGGTATGTACGAAAGTACATCACGTATTTTCTACGTGCATCACGCATTTGTATTTATCTCAAAATGAATAAAAAGTTTAATGAGTACAATATTTGGTATTTAGGTTTCAAAGAAAGTGTTTCATAATATAACAGCTTATTGTTATTATGATATGTGTAGGATTGGGGGTTTACTAAAGGCCGAAAGCTATAAAATTGCAAATATCTCGGCTAATAGTCAAGATGAAAAAAAAAAACATACATGACATCATTTATTGGTAATTTAATTTTCAATAAGATTAGTTATGTACAATTTTTTGATCCGACTTATAGTAACGGAGATATTTCAAATTTTTGAATTTTCCACCTCTAAATCCTCCCTCCAACTGGTCTAATTTCTACCATTAGCGAACTTGATCATTGTTCTTATATAACATGAGTGCAGTCCTTGTTGCATAATCTGCATTTGTGTCAGACACTGCCGTCAATAAGAGTTTGACGGGAGCATGATCTGGAAGCAATCCTTTTTTTCTTGGACAGCAGTAGTGTGAAACCTTCAGCTTTCGAAAACAGAGCCATCCTACAGAATAAAGCAAATCTACCTCTGAGTAAACCAGGCTATCGTTGTTACGACTGTCTTTTTTCATTATGAATATTGAAGTATTGTAAGTGGTAATTACATAAAAGATTCGCTGATTATGTATATTTCCCCGGATGGGAGTCCTTAGAAATCCTCTGCCCCGAAAGACCCAATTACATTCGCTCAACATAGAACCGAACTTCCTCTACGGGGGAAAATAACCACGGGAAGCGGAATAAAAAGTGGAATATTTGCTGGTCGGAAGGTGTCGGTGAGAGTATGTCGGGGAGAGCGAGAGGCAATGTGTAGGCGATAAGGGAATGGTGTAGCTAAGACAATGGGGATGTTTAATTCATGGGATGTTAGGGGAAACTGTGGATACTCCATGGGAACCCATCGCCTAGCACTACTGCCCCATTGTCAACATACAGGGCTTATAGGCTGGCAGATTGGGGTTATGGATTATAGTAGTCGAGAATGATGATGGAAATATGTTTTCATATGTTCATCGATTCTTCTAGGTAATGCGAAAATAAGATCCATTCATAAGTATATATATATATATATATATATATATTATATATATATATATATATGTGTGTGTGTGTGTGTGTGTGTGTGTGTGTGTGTGTGTGTGTATAGTATAGTATTTCATCCCCGACGTGTTTCAAGTGTCAGAACTCCTTCTGAAGGGGCTATTTCTATATAAATTTGGAAATAAAATTGATAATTACATTTTTCTATACCTTCTATAAATTAATTAAAAGTTTATGTTCTACACACAGCCATCACTAAATATTAAAAACAATCATTATATTATACTATGTGAACTATGTTATATAATAAATTCATCTTTAAAACTATAATTAGCTAATTCTTTTAAGCACATCGTCTGAATCGATTGAGTGTACTATAGTTGCTTTGCTCACTTGATTTAAACGTCGTGCTAAAATCTCTGTTATTTTGAGTCGGAGTGATTGATGATTGTAGATTGATACATTTATTGTTAACTCAAAAACTGTGCTAGTTATTTGAAGTCAATTTTAGCAGATTTCCCTTGAGGGAAATTAGCTATTAAGGTCGTACTCATGACGCGATTTTCGAGAAATTTCTTCAAACGTCCATCGATTCTACTCAGGAGATGACGAAAATGAGGTCCATTCAAAATTATATATACATATACATATATATATATATATATATATATATATATATATTGTTTAATATATTTTCGCAATTTTTGTTTAATCGTCACCAAACTCAGTATTTAATCGTTTTATGTAAAAAGAAAGATCAAGTTCGTTAACGGCTGCAATCGAACCAGTGGGAGGGGGGGATTTTGGAAAATTTGAAATATCTCCGTTACTGTACGTCAGATCGAAAAATTATATAGAAACAATCTTATTGCTAATTATATTTACTATAAATAATGATATATAAATTTATTCTCTATCTTCAATATTAACCGATATATTTGCATTTTTATTAAGTGTGGGTGCGGCTATTGTTCTGGATTAGTTCGGCCGTTTCTGTAACTGTTCGACACTGCTGTAACCTAACCTTTCTCCGTTCTTGCCTTCTAACCTTTTACTTTGTGAGATATACGTTCTGTTGATGCCCCCCCCCCCATATTCAAGATGGTTTTGTGTTACCGGTATGTAGATTTCTCTATTGTAAAACTTCACGTGGGAAATCTGCTTAGTTTACGCAGCCCCTGCGTGACGGACTTTTTTCTTCCTTCTATAACTTTCTATTATTGGATTTTTACTTTGAAAATGCGAGTGAGTCATTAGAATCTCATTTCAAACTTAGATTTTAATTACTGTTAGGTTGATAGAGAAATAGAGAATAAATGGTGAGATGAGATCAATAGAGCTTTATTCTAGCTAGTGGGAAATACTATTTTCTGAGACTTCCTCTAACTTTATGAGTAGTAATACGAATAAGAATCCTTGTATTGTATTAACAACCCCGGGACCCTGAAACTCTTCTTCGCTGAAGGGCTGTATTTCCGGATCTTTAGCATGTTTTTTCTCTCTACCTTTTTTTAATCTACTTGCGATACGACATATACTGACAGCATGCCGAAAACGATAACACCAGGACTTCCCCTACGACTTTCAAGAACGTTTGGTGGAAGTCAGCCCATACATTAACAACATATTCTCATGTCTACAAAAAATTCAAATACATATACGACAAAATTTAACATACAAATTAAGTCGTTGGTGTAACAAGATTTCAAATTATATGCATTAATTGTATTAGATACGTTTGTACACATGTATATGTTTACCCTGAAGGAGGAAATTACGACAATCATTAGCAAACGCACCATTTTCAGCCATTCATTTCCTATTGATCTTCCACCGACTATGCTCATCACCAATTGTTTTTTTATTTTTTATTTTTTTTTTTTTTTTATGTTCACTTATATAATGTTTATCTATTTCATTTCTGTTATTTGTCATTGATTTTTGGTATTTCTTATTGTTAAGTGTTATCTATTTTACTTTTGTTTTAGAACTTTGTACAATTTTTGACTTTTGAAAAAGCAAATCAGTGATCAATAATGTGATGTCCATAAATAAATAAATAATCTACATGCTGCCAGATGATAAAAGTTGCTTTGTTAATTAGAATCGCTAACATTACAACTCATATAATACAAATCCATCTCTCTGGTTTATCATGCCATTCTCAATTTGAACCGCTCTTTAACTATTTTAAAAAGGTATCTATACTTTTTTAATTGGTGTACTTCTTTCTCGCTTTTTAACTTGACCTATTTTTTCCTACTGTTTTCATACACAACAGCAAGTCTAAAGATTGTACAAAGGCAGTATCTGGTTTCCGTTGATGGAAACCTGCTAAACTTTTTATCAATTTATTTTTCTGTTTAGAATAACATTTGTTCATTTTTTTTCTTTTGTTGAGCTTTTTTATTGTTCAGGAAGTCGATCAGGCCAAAGTAAATTTGATGTTGTGAAGTATATAGATGTGGTGTTCTAGTATTTGGAGCGTGAAATCACTTTATGCAAATACCTCGGGGCTGTTTTTTGCCAATAAAATTGTATTTCCTCTTTTTTTGGTGACCATCAATATCGCCACAAGCACCCAAATCAATGCATGGGTAAATAAATATATAAATATGTATGGTTGTTTTTTTATTGACCTGGGACACTAATAGTTAAATCACTCTTTATTTTTTTTTTTTTAATATTTCTTTTATCGTTTCTGATTATAGTTATTGTTCGATTGGTTAGTCGTGTTCCATTCTTAGCCCACAACATGAACATCGTCAAATATCAATTACTTCATACGAGGAATATTATTAGACTACTTATAAGAAATTTTAAGTCAAGATTGTTGGGCACGAGGGAAGAGGGAGGCCTAGAAAGTCCTTTTTTGAAGGCATGAACCATTTTACGGATTTTGGTGAGTATAGTTACATAAAAAAAACACCTGAATTGTCCGTCACGCAGGGGCTGCGTAAACTAAGCAGATGTTTTACAATAGAGAAATTTCTCGAGAGCCGAGCCGTTAAGGAAACGTCCGAACTAGCTTTTGGCGGGAAAGTCACTCGTCCGTTAGCCGCCCAGATTTAATAAAAATGCAAATATCTCCGTCAATATTGAAGATAGAGAATAAATGCATATAACAATATTTATAGTAAATTTAATTTGCAATAAGATTGATTCTGTACAATGTTATAGTAACGGAGATATTTCGAATTTTCGAAAATCCTCCCCTTTAACCCCCCCCCCTCCCACTGGTCCAATTTCAGCCGTTAACGAACTTGATCTTTCTTTTTACATAAAACGACTAAATATCGAGTTTGGTAACGATCAAACAAAAATTGCGACCGCTAGAGCGGTAACAGACAATTATATATAAATATATATATATACATATATATATATATATATATATATATATATATATATATATATAGATAGATAGATAGATAGATATATACAGTTTTGAACGGGACCTCATTTTCGTCATCTACTAGGTAGGATCGATGGACATTTGAAGAAAAATTTCGAAAATTCCGTCCTGAGTACAACCTCAATAGCTGATTTCCCTTAAGGGAAATCTGCTAACACAATGGTTGCAACTACAAGGTGTTGCCTGTAGGTCACGATGATGACTAACTAAACTGCTCAAAAATGAATAGGGATATTGGGTGTTTTGTGGTATGTATGGGGCCTAGCATATTTTTTTTTTATTATAAACATCATTAATATTTATTAGAAATTATTGTCTTTTCCCCCCATAAAAAAGAAATTTAATTAAGATCGATTTAATTAAAATAAATAGGATAAGAAAAAATAACCAATATCCCTATTCATTTTTGAGCTGTATATATTTAGTTGGATAGATTGACAATGATTGCCTTTTATTTCAATTCAAGATTATTTTTTGATGAACTACGCCCTAAAGGTGGCTCTTGATCAGAAGAAAAACTGGTGGTCAATTACATTGTATGTTCTGTAAAACACCTTTTACAGCTCTTGTTTCTTCCATCATCATTCGCATAAATACCCATAATAATACCAAAATATTTAATCAATGGGTTTGTTATCATGTACTGTTTTTTGTTGTTGTGTTTTCTCTTCAAGTTTCTCGTTTTTCGGTCTTAATAGTTTGTGTTTTGAATAACCTGATTCAACACCAGCAGAAAATAAAACTGAGTGATTGGGCAAGTGAAGCCATGGCTGGAAAACGATGGAGCCCATTAATAAGGAGAGCTGCGAGAAGATTGACATATTTAAGTGATCTTAAAAAAAAAACAAAAAAAAACTTTATTTTAAATTAAAATTTAGATAGCACCAGTTAATGTTTATTTCAACTTCATACGTAAAATAAATTGTGAGAAGCCACAAAACTGTGTTCTGAATAAGCTGATTCACCACCATCAGAAAATAAAAATGAGTTTGTATTTAATTAATTCTTGTTACTTTTTATAAATTAAATTACTTTTGGTACTATTGGTAAGAGTTATCTACAGGCTATCAACCATTTCTAGCCAGGGTCTATGAATTTTATTTAGTGAGTCCACCACTAAATAAATTCCTATTGCCCAGGCGGGAATCCAACTTGCCACTCAAGGCTAAGCCAGCACTTTAACTCATGTGGCTTACCTGAGCCCTTGATACTTTTTATATTCGATAGTTATTTCCAGTTTTTTTCCACAAGCATCATCGCCTAGCAGCAGCACTAAATATAAAAATCAATTACATTCAACATCTTGGATTATTTTTACCATTTGTTAATTTTATCATGTCAAACAAACAAATAAATAAATAAATTTAACCAAAATAATTCACATACACTTTTATTTCTTGAAAGCCAGATATATAGGTATGTTTATTAACATGAAATGAATGGACATAGGAATTGATTCCCTGTCGTTCGAGTAGGACATATACTCAAATGAGAAGGGCTTGAAATAAAGCCAAAAACACCAATGAAAACAGTGGCTTACAGAGAAAATACTTGAATTATTTATTACGCTTTCTAATACATTCGTTCACAGAAATAAAATCGTTAGAGAAATATGTATATGTAATTTATATTACAATCATAATAATACTCAATGTAAAATTTAGATTCACAATTAATGTAGTATACTAAAAATATTTCTAGAAAATATTAAGGCGTTTATAAAAGGGTGTCAACTACCAGCATCATTTAGTAAAACATAAGAAAATAATTCTTATTTTATTTAATCTCATGCACATTTTACCTTATCTAGGATAGAATTTTAAATATCATAATTATGCGGATTAGAGTACTTTTCTTGAATTAAAAAAAAAAGATAAATAATAATAACTGCGTTTATAAATTAAAAATGGGGGAAAAAACTTGTTTTTTTATTGTCTTTATTCAACCTTGTATAATATTATCTCTTGCCGTAGTCATGACATCCCGTTATTCATATCCTCCACTCACTTTAACTGCACATTTCCGCTGCATTGCGAGTAACTTCATTTGATAACTTACTCAATTGTAATTATTATTATTCCCGTAGTGTGCCAGTCATACAATTGAGAGTCAGATATAACTAAATGGTATTTCATGTAATGAACTAATAAACTAGTAAAATTATAGAAAACAGACTGGATGAAGGCAGTTAGAGCCCACTGTTATTTTCCTCGTCAATAAGTTCGATGTAAACGAAGATATTTGTGGTTGTGATCTTTCGCGCACTTGCCTGTGGATCTTTTATAAGAGAGGAATCAGAAGCCAAAAAAAAATCTGAAAAACCTGAATGTGAAAACAAATAGACGTATTACATAAAGGCATTTCAAGACAATCCAAACACCTCATCTTAGGTGCATGGCTAACCGACTGGACTAGCACTAGTAATGACAACAAACTACGCACTATTTGCATGTGGCCATCAAGTTTCAGAAACTAGGAGAGAAGAAGTAGTTGTCTCGAGACTCAGAATAGGCCACACCAAATTAACACATTCATACTTAATGACACAGACTGGCAGACCTACTTACTCAACTTGTACCAATCTCTTGTCGTTCGGCATAGACTGACTGAATGGCGAAAACGACAACATCAGGACTTACCCTATGACTTACAAGAATTTTTGACGGAAGGCAAATACATTAACAACATATTCTCGTACCTATCAAAAACCCAAACATACCACAAAATTTAACATACAAATTAAACCTGTGGTATTCTACGAGATTTCAAATTATATGCTTTTGTATATGTATGTATTTATACGAGTATATACAGCAGTTACTCTGAATGAGGACACTACGACAATCATTAGCAAAAGTACCATTTTTAGCCAGTCATTTCCTATTAATTTATTCTCCAACTATGATTATCACCATTTTTTTTAATGTCCTGATCATAATTATTTGAATTTAGTACTTTGTTCACTTTAAAAATGTTCATTTATTTTACTTTTGTATTTTCTTTTGTTTTTTTGTTACTGGTACATGTTGTTATTTCTTATTTATTACACTTTTAGCAGATTTCCCTTAAGGGAAATCAGCTATTGAGGTCGTACTCATGACGCGATTTTCGAAAAATTTCTTCAAATGTCCATCGATCCTACCCAGGAGATGACGAAAATAAGGTCCGTTCAAAACTATATATATATATATATATATATATATATATATATATATATATATATATATATATAGACATAAATATATATTTGTCTGATAACACTCTAGCGGTCGCAATTTTTGTTTAATCGTCACCAAACTCGGTATTTAATCGTTTTATGTAAAAAGGAAGATCAAGTTCGTTAACGGCTGAAATCGGACAAATGGGAGGGGGGGTTTAGAGGGGGGATTTTCAAAAATTCGAAATATCTCCGTTATTATGCATCGGATCGAAATATTGTATAGAACCAATCTTATTGCAAATTAAATTTACTATAAATATTGTTATATGCATTTATTCTCTATCTTGAATATTAACCGAGATATTCGCATTTGTAATCTGCGTGTCAGTCACACAGGGGCTGCGTAAACTAAGCAAATTTCCCATGTGAAGTTTTACAATAGAGAAATCTGCATACTGGTAACACAACACCACCGTGATTAAATACAAACGGTAATGAGAAATCTTTCAGTTAATTATAATAACTTCCCAACTGAAACGGCTTCTGAGTTGTAAGAATAATTTTTATTTTAATAACTCAAATTTTAGTAGTCCAAGAATTAAAGAAGGGTGGGGGATGAACAGAACGTATTTGCATAAATCTCACTAAGTAAGGATGGTAAGGCAAGGTTAGAAACGGCAGGTAAGGTTAGAAGGAGCTTCCACCTGAGCCGAGAAGTTACGGAAACGGCCGACCTAATCTGAACTATACCCGACCACAGACTTTATAAAAATGCAAATATCTCGGTTAATATTCAAGATTGAGAATAAATGTATATAACAATATTTATAGTACATTCAATTTGCAATAAGATTGGCTCTATACAATTTTACGATCCGATGCAAAACAACGGAGATATTTGAATTTTCGAAAATCTCCCCCTCTAAACCCCCCCACCCTTTGGTTTTGTTAAATAACAAAATAAACAACTTTTGTCATGTGCATATTTGCAGAAAACCCAGTAGAAAAAGAAATATCACTATTTTTAATTTCAGGCCTCCCTTATAACCCCCACTCCTGCCTGTCCCTAGAAATATTGGTATGGCTTATGATAATTAAAGTGTCAGAGACAGTACACATACCGAGTTTTATTTAGTTCGGTGGACTCTTTTGTGCCAAATAATATTCTTGACACCCGCAATAATTTTTAGCGTATAACGCCTTTATAATTCGGTATTCGACGATAGTGTATATAACAAAAGTTTCTCTAAATAACAAAATAAACAACTTTTGTTATGTGCATATTTGCCGAAACACCAATAGGAAACGGAATATCACTATTTTTAATTTCAGGCGTCCCTTATAACCCCCACTCCTGTTCGTCTCAGAGAATATTAATATAGCCTAAAGTCTAAGTTGGGTTAGTAGTAATACACATACCAAGTTTCATAAAATTCGGTTCAGCCGTTTATGCGTGAAAAGGTAACAAACAAACAAACAAACAAACATACACGAAAGAAACAAAATGCAGATATGGTGTCTATGACATGTGAAACGAAAAGTTATCGTGAAATTTCGCGAAAAAAATCAATGTACAGACAGAGTTTACAATTTTATATATATATAAATTGTACAAATTTATATACATATATAATTCGAAATATCTCCGTTATTATGCATCGGATCGAAATATTGTATAGAACCAATCTTATTGCAAATTAAATTTACTATAAATATTGTTATATGCATTTATTCTCTATCTTGAATATTAACCGAGATATTCGCATTTGTAATCTGCGTGTGGTCACCAGTTGGCTATGTTCGGACTTTCCGCCGAGACCTCTGGTGGCCGTTTCCATAACTATTCGTCCCTCGTGAATAGGTTTAGAGGTTAGGTTAACTGTTTTTTTGGGGCTAGAAACTACTGGGTTATTACGCCCTAAATAATGTTTTAGGTTTAGAGGTTTCTTACTACTACAGTTGTTATTCGGCAGATTTCTCTATTGTAAAACTTCACGAGGGAAATCTGCTTAGTTTACGCAGCCCCTGCGTGACGGACTTTTTTTATTTGACTTGGTACAATTTTTGACTTTTTGAACGTCTGCTATTGCGTCTATCTCTGATACTAATTCTAAAATTCGCATCTAACTATCCCCTCAAGAGCATTCATTAACCAGTCATAATGGTTTGAGGTCATCCACATTCAAGATAATCCATAGATCTATAAAATCTTTAAAATCGAACGTCTACTATTGCGTCTTTCTTTGAGACTAATTCTAAAATTCGCATCTAACTATCCCCTCAAGAGCTTTCATTAACCAATCATTAAATGGTTATAATGGTTTGAGGTCACCTTATAAGAGCATAGTGATGCAGAACGATGTCCCAGCGATAACCCAGTAGCCTCGTGGCTGAGTCCGAGTTAGACCCAGTCATTACCTCGCACGGAAGGTCTTCCACGGAAATTATCTTTATCTCTCGCAGCTCGCCATTCGTTTTCATTACCATCCGCACGCTCGAGTCGTCACGCACACAGCTGAAGTCAATCTTTGCCTTCTCCTCTCTAATGATCGCCCTCCATATGATTCCTTAGAGTCTAAAGACCCTTCAATCCTTTCTCGTTTCAGCAGATTTACCTCAAAGGAAATTAGCTATTAACATTGTACATATCTCCCAATTTTCAAAAAAGGGTTATTGATATCAGGGTTTAATGGCGGTCATTGTGATAAAGACTGAAGAAAAAGCAATAATGGGGATTCATTGGGAATAATTTTGAATTTCATATAACATAACAATTTTTTAAAATTGAAAAACAAAAAAGTCAGTCACGCAGGGGCTGCGTAAACTAAGCAAATTTCCCATGTGAAGTTTTACAATAGAGAAATCTGCATACTGGTAACACAATACCACCGTGAATAAATACAAACGGTAATGAGAAATCTTTCAGTTAATTAAAATAAATTCCCAACTGAAACAGCTTCTGAATTGTAAGACTAATTTTTATTTTAATAACTCAATTTTTAGTAGTCCAAGAACTAAAGTAGGGGGGGAGGCGGTATGAACAGAACGTATTTGCATAAATCTCACAAAGTAACAAAGGTAAGGTAAGGTTAGAAGAAGCTTCCACCTGAGCCGAGTAGTTACGGAAACGGCCGACCTAATCCGAACTATACCCGACCACAGACTTCATAAAAATGCAAATATCTCGGTTAATATTCAAGATAGAGAATAAATGTATATAACAATATTTATAGTACATTCAATTTGCAATAAGATTGGCTTTATACAATTTTACGATCCGATGCAAAACAACGGAGATATTTTGAATTTTCGAAAATCTCCCCCTCTAAAGTCCCCTCCCTCTTTTCCAATTTCAGCCGTTAACGAACTTGATCTGTCTTTTTACATAAAACGGTCGAATATGGAGTTTCGTAACGATCAAACAAAAATTGCGGCCGCTAGAGCGTTAACAGACATATATATATATATATATAAATAATTTTTAAAGGACCTCATTTTCATCATCTCCTGGGCCTAAAGGGAAATCTGCTAAAAGGGGACAGATACACCGACAATTGTTTCAATTTTGATGTATTAAGCCTTAGAAAGACCTGAAACGTGGCGAAACTTTATTTCCGCTTAATGTTAACTGGCATTTCTCCACGAGTTTTATTTACGTACACGGCTAAAGCTAAAGTGAAGAGTTAAGCAGTGTCATAGTTATTACTGTTAGTACAGTGGAGCTACTGTAGTAGACTGTGGCTTATCTATCTCTTGAATCCGGCATAGGGCACACTGCTCTTCCTTCTCTGGTGTCGCTTCCTAATCCCAAACACGTGCTGCTAGTACTCCAAGGAGGGGGAAGCCAACTCAGTTCCGGGACCCTTATGCCTCCCTGCGAGGGGTTCGAACACCTAGTGTAGGCTGCCGTAGCAGATACCCATCTAGCGAAATCAGATACGGGCTGGTGTTCTCAAAGTGATTCCCCTAAAGGTTCTTCAAATGGCCATCGATCTTATCTTTGGAGTTGACGGATACTTGGCGAGCCAGAATGTGACCCCTTAAGAAACTTTTCAGTACATATTCAACCTCATAACCTTCTCCAGTATTCCTCCAGGGACCATAATAACTATGGAATTTCCAATGGAACGCCATACTTTTTTATCACGGATTCTTGTAGAAAATCAAATTCTAAAACCAATTTATATCTGTGAATTTTTCTATTTGATGCATCCTTTAGCAGTAAAATGCACAAAACCATTATTTCAGGAATGGCACATTTTATTGAAGAATGCTGTGAGATAAAAGTTGTGGTCAACTAAATTATCGTTGAAATAAGTATACGGGAAAGGAATGGATTCTAAAATAATAAAAAAATACAAAAAACAATAACGCAAAACCCAGTAATGCAAAACAATTAGAGCAATGTTTCCCCAACGCGGTTCCCGATCTTGCAGTAATGGATTATTAGCAGATTTCCCTTAGGCGAAATCAGCTATTGAGGTCGTACTCATGACACGATTTTCGAAAAATTTCTTCAAATGTCCATCGATCCTACCCAGGAGATGACGAAAATGAGGTCCGTTCAAAATTATATATATATATATATATATATATATATATATATATATATATATATATATATTTGTCTGTTGATGCTCTAGCGGTCGCAATTTTTATTTGATCGTTACGAAACTCGATATTTAACCGTTTTATGTAAAAAGACAGATCAAGTTCGTTAATGGCTGAAATCGGACCTGAGGGAGGGGGGGTTTAGAGGGTGGATTTTTGAAAATTCGAAATATATCCGTTATTATGGATCGGATCGAAACATTGTATAGAATCAATCTTATTACAAATTAAATTTACAATAAATATTGTTATATTCATTTATTCTCTATCTTAAATATTAACCGAGATATTTGCATTTTTATGAAGTCTATGGGACATGTGGTGGAGGGGTATGTTCGGATTAGTTCGTCCGTTTCCGTTAATTGTTCGGCTCTGGTGGAAGCCTCTTCTAACCTTACCTGTCGTTTCTAACCTTACCTTACCTTCCTTACTTTGTGAGATTTATTCAAGTACGTTCTGTTTGTCCGCCCCCCCCCTCCTTCTTTAGTTCTTGGACTACTAAAATTTGAGTTATTAAAATATAAATTATTCTTACAATTCAGAAGCCGTTTCAGTTGGGAATTTATTTTAATTAACTGAAAGATTTCTCATTACCGTTTGTATTTAATCACGGTGGTATTGTGTTACCAGTATGTAGATTTCTCTAGTGTAAAATTTCACTTGGGAAATCTGCTTAGTTTGCGCAGCCCCTGCGTGACGGACTTTTTTTTAAATGTTGAGCGAACAGCAATTGAGAAGTGAGAGAGAGATCCGGCATGCTGCAGCCAAATTTCGTTTTTGGGTGCATATAAATCAATGGCAGAGCGTAAGACTTTAGAATCACCTATGCCAATCAACATCGAGTATGGTCAGTGTGTCAGTCTTTGAATGTGCGCCCGCAGAGTAGTACACTAGTTCGCTGCCAGAGCGCGCTGATGACTTGGCGGTAGAGGAATGGGGGAGCGTTTAAATCATATCATACGACCACTCCCCAATCCCTTGATATAATGCAGTCCGTCACTCTAATGGAGACAACGTGTACCTGATCCTCCTTGGTTAAGGGGGGTTGTACGTCGAACTAGACGTACATCAACTGATCAATCACTCACTACGTAAACCTCTGATCCAGTTCCGCTCAGGGGCAGCTGAAGGTCTACAATTGTCAAACACCTCGGGCAATTGGGTCCTGTATATTTAAGGTGACGGAATTATTGATGTAAGTTAATTTGTGTTTGGTTTTTACGTGGTCAGCTTACTACCTCTTGCTTCATAACTGACCATTTCATTCATTTGATTTGTGAGGCGGGAGTACTCTTGAGGTGTCTGTCTTACCATTTCTGCCTTGTAGTTTCATCTGGTCCTGATCCTTGCTTCGGAAAGATCTGTTTGTGAGGCATCAACTTCTTTTTGGGAAAGCCTCATCTCTCAATTTCATTTTAATTTTCAAGGGAGTGGTTCAGGATGTCAGAACCCTTGTTCTAATAGGTTGTAAAATACGTCATAAATAAAAACTTCAGATTCTTGTAAATATTTTTAATCAATTATATATGACCCATTTTGATCTATTGCATGCTGCCCACATTCAGGTAATTTTGTAATTCCGTCCTCCCAGAACTACTGAGAGTTCTGAGCAATGAACTTCACTATGCGCTTTTGCAGTCCTCGAGCGAATTGAAGTGTTTCCCGCTAAGAAAGTTTTGAAGGGTCCGAAAAAAGTGAAAATCTGTTGTGGCATGGTCTGATGAATAGTATAGTGAATAGCAGGGATCACATCCCAGCCAAACTCCAATAATTTCTGCCGGGTCTGCAAAGACACGTAAGGACGGGCGTTTTCCTGATGGAAAACTATGCCTTTCCTTTTCTCATCCGTTTTGAGCAAGCATACCACTTAAAGATAAGAAATATCGGTAGAAACTGACGCATAAAAGCACCTCAACTAATCCCCTCTAAGGATTTGTAAACATTTTTGACCAATTAAACGTGATTTTATTAACACAGAGAAGATTAAATTGAAATATTGATACACTCTATGAACTTATTTTACAACCCAATACTTGTACTTGCATTATACAGACAGTCTACCCCTCGTACCGGGTTCTCCTCATAGTTTTACTTCAGCCAGGCGTAATGATCCGACTGAGAGAATAAATCTTACATATAATATTTCTAGAAGTTTTCTTTGTTACTCCTAGTTGTACTGAACAAGGGAACTTTTTGATGAACCCACCTGTTGAATTATGTATATTTAGGCGGTGGCAAAACTAAAGGCTTATAATAATTGGCTATTGGATTAACAGGGCTTCCATGACATGACTAGAATGATGATGGCTTGTAGCTAGTTAGGATGAGGGATGGGGGTAGTTAGCGCTATCTACAGGAAGAGAAGAAAACCCCTCCAGCCTTCTTGTTCTTTCTTGTCTCTCCCAGTAATGGCCAATTTTTCCCCTCCTCCGCGATAACGTCCTCCCCAACTCTCTTTCTTTATAGGATTTCGCTTATTTTCATAAGAATATTTTCTCTTACTTTATCTTGTTTATAAGATCCGTATTTGTATATACCTCTTTCAGATTGTGCAAGGAATAATAATGAAGCAACATTTATTTGTTGTGTTTTCACACACATAAAGTACATATTGAACGGGCTAGCCACATTTATTTCACATAAAAAATCGTACTAGCTTCTAAACATTTTCTGAACAATATATTTTGTTCTATCCAAACAAAACTAATCTCTCGAAAAAATAATAAGAATTTTATTTTACTCAAATACTAAGAGGGTTGCCACAAGCTCATATTGTGTTTTAGCTCATTCAAAACTATTTCAGCTTTCGACTGAATTAGTTCCACTCGGTATTTTTAATGCCAGACTAAAATATTTAGATATCCATAAAAGAAGTTAATTAATAAATATCATTTTGAATATACTGATTTAATTTTTAGACATAATTGCTGTCCGGTACCAGCATATTTTAACTCTAATTAAACAATTTCTCTTTGGCAGTATCTTCCATTAGCAATATATGTATAACTTGCAGCACATATTGCCCACCACTAGCTATTTATTTATTAGTTTGTGATAAATATTCAGGAACAGGTATTTTACCCTACAAATGGGGGGAGAAAGAAACATAATGGAGTAAATTGAAAAGTAAAAGAAGATAAATAAATAATAATAAAACATAAAAAAGCTCACCTCCACTCGCCATCTATTCTGTATTTATCCCGCAAAAGAAGCCAATGTAAACAGGAATTAAAATGTCCATTTGACTTGAGACATGTAGTGACACAGGTAATTAAATTGAAAATCAGACAAGAAGTGGGATTTCCATGAGGTTAAACCAAAAAAAAAAAAAAATGCAAATAACTCTGTTAGCATACGTGCCTGAGAAAAAATTTATAATATGACATAAAAATAATTAAAGTTACAACAACATTGATTTTTTTTAATTATTTTTTTGACCCGTGTCATAGTACATATATAGGTTTTTCCAATTTTCAATTACGGTAGGAGGCATGGAAGATGGGGTGAAATATAATACATACGGCTGGAGCTCTGAGTTTGGCTAGCGGTTGAAAATTAGAATTTATATGAAACGGTGATCTCTCAAGCAACTAATGGCTCCTTGACATCTGATTCCTAAACTATGATGCTAGGAAATCTATGATTCAAGGATGAATTAATTCTGCGAATGCAATTCATCAGCCTCACTGCTATATGATGTTCAACAAGATGATCTCAGTAATATTTTAACAAAATCAATTTTTTCTTGTATAGCTGATGAGTTCCCGACAAAAGGATTATTCTAAACTTTCTCAATACTTGTTTACGTTTGAAAAAAATTCGGCCATTTTCCTTTTAGCTATTGAGGTTATGCTCCAGACGCGATTTTCGAAAAAATGACTTAAAATCTCCATTGATTCTACTTAAGTCACAACAAAAATGAGAGCCGCACAAATAATATATTCTTCATAGTTTTATGGCATGGGTCACCAATAAAAAACATTTTCTCGCTTGGGAAGACTTATACATCCTGCCCTATATGTTTCGTGATTTACATACTACTTCTTCAGTTTTGAACGGACTTCAGAACACTCACTTCAGAAGTGCTCGTTTCCCTCTTCCGTACTCACTGTCCTCAATGGGGCCAATCGCAACGGACGTGGCTTGTATCTGGTGGTGGACAGTGAGCTGGAGGCAGGAATTGAGAATGGTAGTTGGTTAAGGCCTTACGGCAAGGAACAACTTCCACTAATTCCATCCTTCCGTAGTGTACACACTGTCCTCACTGGGGAGGTCGTTCAGGACAGTCGCAATGGACGTAAGAGGGAAACGAGTACTTCTCCATTTTTTTCTTCAAGCACCTTTTGCACAAAATCTTCATATTTTTGTTTTAGTTGATTACCCTTATGACAATAGAAAAATTCGTATGGTTTTCGTTTTAGCAGATATATATATATATATATATATATATATATATATATATATATATATATATATATATATTTGTCTGTTAACGCTCTAGCGGTCGCAATTTTTGTTTGATCGTTACGAAACTCGATATTTAACCGTTTTATGTAAAAAGACAGATCAAGTTCGTTAATGGCTGAAATCGGACCAGAGGGAGGGGGGTTTAGAGGGGGGATTTTCGAAAATTCCAAATATCTCCGTTATTATGCATCGGATCGAAAAAATGTATAGAACCAATATTATTGCAAATAAATATTGTTATATACGTTTATTCTCTATCTTGAATATTAACCGAGATATTTGCATTTTTCAGTTTTCAGCAAACCGCCACTTCTACTCATGTTACGTAAACAATACTCTGCTACAAAATAAATCACATAATTGGAAATTTAAATACCAAAAATTGTATTCAAGAGACCTTTATTATACGAGATACATGCAAATAGGTCCCGTTGACCCCCCCCCCCATCTTAAAGTTTTGGACTTCTAAAATTTATTGATTCAGATAACAATTATTCTGACTCATTATTAATTACAGTACTAGATATAGGAAATAGTTTTAAAGGAAATTAATGTGTTATATTCTGATATATTTCAGTAATTATTTTCTTTCCGGTGTGAGGCGGGCCGACCCGTTTGTTTACATTTCTAACCTAACGCTTCCTGTCGGCAGGTTATTGAAATTGGATGAAACATTTCTTATTTCCGTTTGTATTAATTCACAGTGTTGTTGTGTTAGCAGTATGTATATTTATCTATTACTAAACTTCACGAGGGAAATCTGCTTAGTTTACGCAGCCCCTGCGTGACGGACTTTCGTTATTATTAGTAGAATCGAAAAATCGTATTTAATCATTCTTATTGCAAATTTAATTTTCTATAAATGCTTTTTATTTACATGTTTTCTTTATCTTCAATATTAAAAAAAATATTTGTGGTCTTTAATTTTGAGCCCACAGTAAACCCACATTTTAGTCATCTCATGTACTAATCCAATATATCGTGGACATTTCTATTTTATCTGTTCCATGCTTCGTACTTAGCAGTTTCATTCAACTTTAAAGATCATGTTCGGCTGAAATTGGACATGGAATTGTGGGAGAGTTAGGGTTTGAAGAGAGGGGGGGGGGTCAAATATTAAACATATTTCCGTTATTATTTGTCTTATTGAAAAATGTAGAGCTTGCTAAAACTATTGGTGTAATTTTCTCGTAACTCAAATATTTAGCGAGTTATTCATATTTTCTTTCTTTTAGTCTTCAGTAAACCACTACTTCTACTCATTGCATTTAGTTAAAAATAAGGAATATGGGTAAGATGGGGTCAGCGTGTATGAAATCTGCTTAGTTTGCGCAGCCCCTGTGGTCCCTGGTTTTGAAGCATGATTATTGCTTATGCTATACATAAATTACTGGTTTCTAAAAGTAAATTTGAAAATTTCAAACTTGCATGTTGCCAGTAAATCAGAAACATTTAGTATTGTCTGTTTTTATTCAGTTATTTGCTCATTTTGAAGTTTTGCCACATCTAAATACATAAGAGTGACATAAGAGTATAAGTATAGGTAAAAAGTCCGTCACGCAGGGGCTGCGTAAACTAAGCAGATTTCCCTCGTGAAGTTGAGTAATAGATAAATATACATACTGCTAACACAACACCGTGAATAAATACAAACGGAAATAAGAAATGTTTCATCCAATTTCAATAGCCTGCCGACAGGAAGCGTTGGGTTAGAAATGTAAACAAACGGGTCCCGCCTCACGCCGGAAAGAAAAACAATTATGTACTGAAATATATCAGAATATAACACATTAATTTTATTGAGAACTATTTACTATATCTAGTACTGTAATTAATAATGAGTCAGAATAATTGTTATCTCAATCAATAAAATTTTAGTAGTCCAAAAATTTAAGATGGGGGGGGGAGTCACCAGTGCATATTTGCATGTATCTCGTTTAATAAAGGTCTCTTGAATACAATTTTTGGTATATAAACTTCCAATAATGTGATTTATTATGTATCAGAGTATTGTTTACGTAACATGAGTAGAAGTGGCGGTTTTGGTGAAAACTGAAAAATGCAAATATCTCGGTTAATATTCAAGATAGAGAATAAATGTATATAACAATATTTATAGTAAATTTAATTTTTAATAAGATTGATTCTGTATAATTTTTCGATCCGACGTATAGTAACGGGGATATTTTGAATTTTCGAAAATCCTCCCCTCTAAACCCCCCCCCTCCCACTGGTCCGATTTCAGCCGTTAACGAACTTGATCTTTCTTTTTACATAAAACGCTTAAATATGAAGTTTGGTAAGGATTAAACAAAAATTGCGACCACTAGAGCGGTAACAGACAAATATATATATATATATATATATATATATATATATATATATATATACAGTTTTGAACGGACCTCATTTTCGTCATCTACTAGGTAGGATCGATGGACATTTGAAGAAAAATGTCGAAAATTCCGTCATGAGTACAACCTCAATAGCTGATTTCCCTTAAGGGAAATCTGCTAAAAGTATTCCAGAATATGTAGATAGACTTGGGAGTTGTATCATGCTGTTGTAGCACGTTTAAGTATCTGGGAGGGACAGTTATGGAGGCCAATCATTTAAAAGAAGATATAAAAGCCATGGCTTCAAGGGTCTTCTTATTGATGGGCAATGTCTAAATATACAAAGCTGTAACCAGGTGGTTTTGAAATGTGTACTGTCAGAAAACCGAAATGCCCAAATGATGAGCGAGAGAGGCCAAGGTCTTACGAGGACTGTAGCGCTAAGTGAGAACATGATTAGTCTTACGGCAGGCATTAGTTTAATTAACATTTATAATAAATTAACAATAGAAATAAATTAACACTAAGCATCGGATTTTAATGAGTACTAAAAATTAAAAAGATTCAAATGATGTCTATAACAATTGTCTTGAATTTTTAGAGCTAATAGAATTCTATTTTTCCCCCCCCGCTCTCACTGTACGAAAAGAAAGTAAAAGAGATCTGACGAATCTTTTCCAACTCCCATAAACATTTCTTGATACTTCTTTTCACTTAATATAAATGTCTGAAAGAAGTGAGTGATTTGAAACAAGTGAAAAGATCCTTTTTGTTCACTATTTATCAGCCAGCTGATCTGACGGGGCACTTCTCAGACTCTCACTTCTCGGCGGGCTAGGATAACACAATAGTCTGTCTATATCTGCTAATGAAAGGGAATGCTATTGTCCGTGCAAGGCCTAACTAACAACAATGCTTTCTTATAAATGGGCTGACCCTGTTTTAATGGGACTGGGGAACATGTCCCTTAATAGTGACGCTAGTTAATTGTTTTATATATATATATATATATATATATATATATATATATATATATATATATATATTTATACGTGCCATATAACAGAATGGCACTGTAACTCATCTAGCAAATTTATTTAGAGCATTCGCACAGAGGCGAAATATCTCAAATTTCAAAAGCAATAAAGTTCAACAAGAACTAAAAACATTAACAATAGAAAAAATTAAAACACTGACAATGTCACAAAAACATCAGCATCAATAACAAAAAATATATACAAGAAAACAAATTGAACGATAACTTTATGGGGAAAATCAGAACTAGGAACAAAAAGCGCTAATGTATAATGTTACTTAACTAGTCTATGGTGGAAGGTCCACAAGAATAAGGGAAGTCTGCAAATAAAATGAGCTCTTCAAATAATTATTCAAACCATATTTACTTTTCAACTAATTTCGCGTCAATATGACGACTCATCAGGAGAAATTCTACTACAAGCAAGCACCTGAACTAAGTGGTACAGCTTTCTGTAGGACCTTCCACTTGCCGTTCAAGTCGGAGAATGTCTTACAAAGCATGGCGGGTCTTATCGGCTTATTTATATCGATACGTTACGAAATAAAAATATATCGATTATCTCTAATGAATTGTAGTTTAAATAGGCAAGCGAAATTTTATTGATCAACTTTTATTATACTTACGCTTTCAAAATCAAAGTTATGGGTGTATTTAATAGAGTGGGCGACTAGAGACGTTTTATTGTCTTTATGATCAAAGTTTATCACCTGTTGTATGATTCTTCTTTTGAGTAATTGCGATGATTTCCCTATATAACTTTTATTGCAATTCATACAGCCCATGTAGTATATATTATATTTGGTATCTATTTATATACTTAAATTTAAGTCAACGGAAGGATAATAAGGTCAAAACACCTCCACTCTTAACCGAACCGTCCTATCTTCAGTGCTCTGTGACACAACATTTATATTTTTGAAAAAAAAACATGTAATACATAAATAAATGTAATAGTCAACAAAAGTTAGTGACTACCTAAACTAACCTTGGTAAACTACCTTTTGTTGAGTATTACATTTATTTATATATTACATATTTTTTTCAAAAATGTAAATGTTGTGTTAAAGAGCACTGAAGATGGGACGGTTCGCACTGAAAGTACTCTGCATTTAATAAATGAAGAACCTCCACCAGCCAGCCCAAATCCAAAGTTATATTTAAGTAATCATCACAATTGCCATACGAGTTAAACGTTGACCATACGGATTGTAATATATCCGCCATAGACTAGTTAAAATATATATTCTAGTTTTGAAGGGGCCTAATATTCATCATCTCTTGGGTAGAATCGATAGACATCTGAAGAATGTTTTTGAAAATCGATTCGTGAGTTGAACCTCTTTGGCTTATAGGGATGCTAAAAATCCCTCCATATCTTCGCTAACGTTTCTTAAATGAAAGTAAGAGTGAGGTGTATAGGTTAGGTCTGGCTGAGTATCAGCGACCTCTTGCCGAAGCATCCATCGCTAAGTGTGTGGTTCCAGCTGGACTTTCTCAAAGACAACTCCCACTTAATGGCTTTAATTGGTCCTATGTTTAGGCTGCTCCACTAGTGCCCGCAATTAGTTATAATTTACTACCTTGGGGTCGTCTACCCGGAGTATCTTCCCGGATATCGCCTCGGAGAAGGCTCTGAGTTTTGTAACTCTTTATGGGGACATCTAAGATCTATTGCCGGTATCTGAGATGGCAAATTTATAGAATGATTTGCTGATTGATTGTTAGTATCGACTACTACAATGTGTATAGTATGAACTAGCATACAAATTGTTCCGTTAGTTCGTCTACGGCAACCCTGGCAATTTTTCCAGACTTCACTCAAGTTAATCAATTATTGAGGTTTTATCCAAGACAGGACGAAAAAGAGGTCCTTTCAAAATTAATTATATATATATATCAATTTAACGTAAAACTTAAGATCGAGTTTGTTACCGGCTTAAATTGGACATGAAAGAGAGGGGGGGTGTACAACATTGAAACAAATATCCCAGTTTGCTATTAGCCAATTTTAAAAAGTCCGTCACGCAGGGAATGCGTAAATTAAGCAGATTTCCCACGTTAAGTTTTACAATAGAGAAATCTGCCTACTAATAACAGTAGTAGTAACGAACTCTAAACGAATTCACGAGGGACGAACAGTTACGGAAACTGCCGACCACACACACTTAATACAAATGCAAATATCTCGGTTAATATTCAAGATAGAGAACAAATGTATAGAGCATATTTATGGTAAATTTAATTTGCAATAAGATTGATTCTATACAATTTTTCGACCCTACGCATAACGAACATATTTCGAATTTTCAAAAATCCGCCACTCTAAACCGCCCCCCCTCCCACTGGTCCGATTTCAGCCATTAACGAACTTGATCTTTCATTTTATATAAAACCATTAAATAACGAGTTTGGTAACGATCAAACAAAAACTAGAGCGTTAACAGACAAATATATATATATAATTTTGAATGGACCTCATTTTCGTCGTCTTCTGGGTAGGATCAATGGACATTTGAGGAAATATTTCGAAAACCGCGTCAAGAGTGCGACCTCAATAGCTGATTTCCCTTCAGGGAAACCTGCTAAAATTTGTATTTATCAATTTTTCTTCCATTTTGTATATATGCATTTTTTTATCACCATTTTTCAGTCAATCCCCGTTTTCATTCCCCGTACTTTAGCAATAAGCTCATTTATCATGAAACATCTTATTCTGGGTTCAAATACTAAATATTGTTTAACACGTGTGATAAATTCAAATGACGTCATTTGTAAGTAAGATTTCATGAGGAAAACGTTTATAGGATCATTACCATGCCCTATATTTAAACATTAGATTCGTTAATGACTAAAACAGGACAAGGTTCCCTGTTTTTTGAGTCGGATCGGTGTAAAACCAATCTTGTTAGGTTATTCATACTCTACAATTGTTGTTACATACATTTTTTCGCAACTCAAATATCAGTGAGTTACTCGTAGTTTCTTGTTTTCAGCCTCTCGTAAACCCTCTCTTTATGTAATTTTTTTATGTGATATATTAGATTTTTATATGATATGGAGATATCATATGTCACTTTAAAACAAAATATTTTGGGACATGTGGGTTTTAAATCGTTTTATTTTTTTTTGTTCTTTATATTATTTCTGTTTCATAAATTATGAGAACTATTCAGCTTTCTAAAGATAATATGTAGATCAGAAATAATCAAATACATCACTGGACAATTTTAATGCACTTTAAATGTATTAATATTTTGATTTAAGTGGGCGTTAATTTTAAGTTATAAAGTGCATAACATATTTATCTTATTTTCTAAAAAGCTTAAAATGCAAGGCTGGAAATTAAAACATTGTACAATGTAGGCCCGCAATATGTTTCATTGGCTCATGGCAAAACACAAATCGACCCTAAATTTTTCTACTTACATCTGATACATATACGTTACATAAATATATTCTTCTTCCCAATCGAGAAGATCGTTTCTTCTTCATGGTACATGCTCTTGAGTAAGTATTTCTGTTCAACGAGTAAATTACTCCAGCTGGTCGAGATAAAGCTGTACAATTCAACTGACAAACAAAGACATAAGTAAAGCTTAGAAGGTCTGGAATTGATAGGAGTCTTGGTAGATATCTTGGAGGGAGGTTCTTCTCGGACACTGGATGTTTATGATGATGTTTTCCCCTTTTCTGATAGCTCTCCCTTCTTATCAACTACTACTCATTGAACCAACTAGTATTTTTACTCTTAAGACCAAGGAAAAGAACTTCGCTCCGTGTGTACATGGTTGCAATGGATGCCGTTCGTAGTTATATTCGAAAGGGTATGTATTGTTTGAGGTACATAATAATTTATTACTAAATTAAAAGGCAATAAATATTTTTAGCCAATTGCAGGTAGAGGAGGAAAACGTAAATACGAGATGTTGAGTTGGTTTATATTAACAAACCTATGGTGGTCCTTCAATCATGTATATATTTTGTCCTTATTATGACTTTGGAAAAGCATAAGACAATATTTTCATTCAATAGTAGCTAGCGTCAGTAAGAATGCCAAGCGTGTTTATAAAATCAACATGGAAGTCTTTTTAGGAGACATCCCTTAAGGGAAATCAGCTATTCATTTTGTACTAATGACACAATTTTCGAAACATTTTCTCAAATATTCATGAATTCTACGTTCCTACGTACGAGATAATGAAAATTAGGTTCATTCAAAGTGATCTGTAAACACACACACACACACACACACACACATATGTATATATATGTTTACATACTCGCCTGTACCCTCTAGTGTTCGCAATTTTGTTCGTTCGTTACCAAACTCAACATATAAGTGTTTCTTGTAAAACTGAAGATAAAGTTAGTTGCCTGCTGAAATGGACCATGTAGGGGGAAAGGTTAAAAGGAGGATGAATTTGAAATTCAAAATATCTCCGTTATTATACGATGATACGATATTAATCTTGATTATTAACAGTCACATTTGATATTTTTTTACTTTCAAACTTTGTGTAGTGCTTCATCCAACAATAAAGATTATTTCTTCCAGGAAAGCTGTGTGGTAGAGGAACGAATTAATTTGGATGTACACATTAGGCCTGTTTTCCTCTACAATGCGTTTTATTTAGACTCCCGTAGCCCGGTAGCCGTGGTGCAAGCTAGTGGTCTCTGACGCTTTTCAAAGGCACTGAAGATGGAGCTGTTGCTCTGAAAGTGCACATTGCCTAAATAAAACGCATAGTTCAGGAAAACAAGTCTACTGTGTACATCCATAAAAAAATAAAGATTATATTCGTTAATGGCTGAAAATGGATCCCGGATAAGGGAGTTTAGAAGGGAGGGAATTTGAATATTCTTATGTCAGTTATTATGAGACCGCTCGAAAAATGTTATAGAACCAATAGTTTTAAACTTTCGATGGCCTAGAAATGTTGTTCTGTTCATTTTACGTAACTCAAATAATAGGCGAGTTATTCGCACTTTCATGAATTTAATCTTCGGCAAACCCTCACTTCCACTCATCTGAGAATTTTAGATAGAAGTGGAGAATAAGTGTTGAGATGAGATCGTTAGTGTATCGTATATCGGCACTTGGGAAATCTGCTAAGTTTACGCAGAGCCTGCGTGAAAGACTGTTTTCCTTGGCGGTGTTTAGAAAATTCTAACACATGAAAATGGGAAATGAGTTAGCTCAATAAATTAGAACTGGAGAATAACCTGTTGAATTGAAGCCTCCAGTTGATACCCAGATCACGTCCTATGGCCCAACCATGTTATACATATTTATGACTAAGAGTGATATCTGCTCTATAATTTATCCGGCTGTATGAATTCTCACTCCATGTCGTGTTTTATTTAGTTTTCCATGATTTACGTGCGGAGATTATTCTCCTTGACTATCGGATCATGTTTATTTCGATTCAAGCAATGCTTTTCCAATTTAAATATTTAATAAAAAATTCATTTTGTTCCCTAACTTTATCCTCAAAATTTAAGCTTTTGTAAAGTTAAGCCTTTGGACAGTTGGTATTTATTAATTTCAGCTTTTCAATTTTTGATGGAAAGTGGAATCCATATAGGAGATAAATCTGTTGATATGCAATGTATATTATAAGATTATCTGGAAATTGCCAACTTAGGCCGAAATGTCTTGATGCAATAAAGATTTTGATAACTTTGGGCCAATAGCTCTGCCAATTTTTATTTCCTATGGTGATAATGATTTTTCATTCTTTTTGTGGCAGATTAGTTCTTTGAGTATTTTGTCAATTGAGATTCATTTGTAGCCGAGATATTATATATCACTTTCTAATGAAATTAGACGAATGAAGCGCATCCTTACATTTCGTTTATTTAATATTATAGGAGTACAAAGAAGTTCTGTGGTGCCCACATTGGATTTTTATAATAAATTAAAAAAGGTGTAATAAATTTACTGTCTTTAAGGCCTTCTCATTGATTGGAGTCTCTTAGTGTGTCTTATATAGTTGGAGAATGTACAGCTACGAGTGTCTGACATTGTCATGTGTTTGGTGTGTCTGGCCTATCCTGAGTATGGCAAGAACAATTTCCTCCCGTGTGTACTCATATTGTTGGTGTTCAATATTTGATTGAAGTTTTCATACTACTGAGGTGATTGTTTTCATCTGGCGCTTATTCGGCCCCGAATGTGTCTCACTATGTCATCGCTTAGTTTGTTGCTGTGCATTGAATTTGATTAGAAACCGTAAATATCGTGTCATTTTTCATACATGTAGTTAATCGTTTTAGCAGATATCCCTTAGAGAAATGAGGTCGTACTCATGAAGCAGAATTTGAGATATTTCCTCAAATGTCCATCAAACCTACACAGGAGATTACAAAAATGTGGTCCAATCAAAATTATATATTTATATTTCTCTGTTAACGCTCTGTCGTTCCCAATTTTTGTTTGATCGTTACCAAACTAAAACGAAATATTGAGTTCATTAATGGCTGAAATCCGACTAGGAGGTTGAAAATTAATAAGATATCGGATCGAAAAACCTAGATTTTGCATTTTTTAGTTTTCGACCCTCAGAATTCCCCACTCCTATTAATGTCATATTAACAATTGAGGAGGTCTACGTAAAAAGGGCTGAAAAACCTAGTATTGAGATATTGTGAGTGCAAAATTTCACTTGTATATATCTCCTAACCTAAAACTTGTGCAACTTGAACTTCCAGTAATGAAATTATGTTCAATTTTTGGTGATGTAATTTATGCAGAAATCAAAAAAAAAAAAAAAAAAAAAATCGTTAAAAATATTAAATAAACTCCTTTTAAATATAACCTTACATCCGCCCTTCTTGCATAGACATTGCCAAGTAAGATCTGATATTATAAATTGAACAAGATCTGATATTGAATAAGAACTAAAATAAAAACACATTTACAGCTATATGTAGAAAGTTAGTTTCTTAATAATATAATACTGTATAAGAAACGTTACAGTATAGGATCCTCTTTTCTCAGTGAAATTACTACCAGAAAGTAGTTTTCCCTGAATGACACGAAGGCGTTTTTCATAAATTTGGTAAAGGCTGAGTAAATATTTGAAACAAACATTAATAGGAGTTCCGCTGCATTTTACCGAATAGTTGCACAGTATGTCTCTGTGTTTTTGAGGTGGTACACAGTGAGTGGAAGCACATTCAGCAACAAGATATCCCACAAGAAGTGAGTCTTGGTGTGCGTTTTCACAACCATAAAAATGATCAAACAAATTCTCGTGCTCATTTGCAGTAACTTTAGTTCCACAGGTTTGCTTACAACAGTTCAATATCGAGGTAAAGTTCTTAGTATCCATCCTACCGTCTTTTGAAGTATACGATTCATCCGAATATCGTTTATTCTTATTGTTTATGCGGTCTTTAAAAGATTCATTTTCCTTTTTTTCTTCAAAGTTTTGAAAATACGTTCATCACTAATAACTTCCTCCAAATTTCTCCTTTTTAAAAAGCACAGCAACAAACGAAACAACCTCATAATTTACACTGCACTCAATATAGAATGTTTACGAATCACAATAGCCAGAAAGCAGGCTAAACACCAGCTCATTCAAAGAGGTGGTAAAATGTGAATTAAAAAGATATAAACACGAAATTTCGTACAGATATAAAAGATACCACAAGGAATCTAAAAATGTCATCTCCGCAAAAAGGGCTTATACCGTCATACGCCCTTTTTATGTAGACCTCTTCAATTAGCTTTTATGTCATGAATCACTTTATTTGAAGCGTAAATAACAAATATTGTTCTTACTGAACTTTTCATTTTGAGATAAATGCAAATACGTGACGCTCGTGGGAACTCTGCTTATTTAACGCAGCCACTGCTTGACAGGCTTTCAATGATTTAATTTCAAGTTCTTTACAAATTTGGACTATGGATATTCTTTTCCATTTAATAATCGATATTTGTTGATGACATTGTAACAAAAATTACGACATTTATTCTGCACAAAGACTAAACAGGAAACAAGAGTTATGCTTACGTCACATGGATAGGTTAAGCCGTAGTGCATAGATGGATGAGGTGGATTTGCATTGGAGATGGGTGCCTCTGACATATGGCCGGCTATTAGCACTACTAATATTGCCCATATACTCGCCGTCCTTCCATTAATCTCGAACACCATTCACAAAACCTACGTCTACATTCGCTCCACGAGTAACGGCAGTGTGCTTACGCTTTTAGCAGATTTCCCTCAAGGGAAATCAGCTATTGAGGTCGTACTCATGACGCGATTTTCGAAAAATTTCTTCAAATGTCCATTGATCCTACCCAGGAGATGACGAACATGAGGTCCGTTCAAAATTATATATATCTGTTTATCTCTCTCTCTCTCTTTCTCTCTCTCTCTCTCTCTCTCTCTCTATATATATATATATATATATATATATATACATATATATATATATATATACATATATATATATATATATATATATATATATATATATATATATATATATATATATATATATTTGTCTGTTAACGCTCTAGCGGTCGCAATATTTTTGTATGATCGTTACGAAACTCGATATTTAACCGTTTTATGTAGAAAGACAGATCAAGTTCGTTAATGGCTGAAATCGGACCAGTGGGAGGGGGGGGGTTTAGAGGGGGGATTTTCGAAAATTCAAAATATCTCCGTTACAACGCATCGGATCGAAACATTGCTTATTGAAAATTAAATTTACTATAAATATTGTTTTATACATTTATTCTCTATCTTGAATAATAACCGAGATATTTGCATTTTTATGAAGTCTGTGGTCGGGTATAGTTCGGATTAGGTCGGATTTTCGTTAACTGCTTGGCTCAGGTGGAAGCATCTTCTAACCTTACCTGTCGTTTCTATCCTTACCTTACCTTCGTTACTTTGTGACATTTATGTAAATACGTTCTGTTCACCCCCCCCCCTCTTTAGTTCTTGGACTACTAAAATTTGAATTATTAAAATATAAATTATTTTTTCAATTCAGAAGCCGTTTCAGTTGGGAATTTATTTTAGTTAACAGAAAGATTTCTCATTACCGTTTGTATTTAATCACGGTGGTGTTGTGTTACGAGTATGCAGATTTGTGTATTGTTAAACTTCTCATGGGAAATCTGCTTAGTTTTCACAGTCCCTGCGTGACGGACTTTTATTGGTCACACACACCACATGCTGCAATCAAAACTTTAGTTATGCTATTATGCAAGTTGATGCGATGAAGCAGTGACAGGCCAGCAGCATATCCTTCACTTGATCAGCTGTTCTTGACATTTAGCCATAGTTGACATTTAGCGTGACTATTGACAATCGTGAACTTAGCTAAGCTCTGTCAATTACAGATCCCCCAACCGCTTAGATTCATCCCACTTTCTTTGCTTAGTCAAATATTATCACTCTCATTTTATTTGGCATTTGAACCGACGAAATTGTGCTACCCATGTTAGCCCAAGGTGTATATTATTCACCATAAAGATGTTCAAGGTTTGCGGATTTCATGACTACAGTTTATTACAGAATAGAATTCTCTAGTTGCAGGGAGTTTACAATGCCCAGGCATAAAACCGCTAAAACAAAAATCGCTCGTTAACCTTTAATTTTATGATTGAAGTGCATAAAATACAAGCTGTAGTAACTTTCATCCGCAACAGGATTGGTTATACGCCATTTATCGATCCAACTCGTGGGTTAGTCTTGACGTGACCGCCGTATAGTAAGGTCGAATCTTTTTATGTTAGTGTTTAACTCTTGAAGAGGCGTCATCGAGGACGCAAAACATGTACAGGAAAATAAATCAAATGAAAAATGAACTTTATATATTTAGAGTTATTAAGACTAATAATAATATTATTTACAAAATTAATTTATTTTCTTATATTTCATCATTGAATGGATAGACTTTTCAAGCTGTGTTCATTTTATTTGAGATACTTTTAAGGATTGTTTTATGTATATTATGTAATAAGCATATTAATTGACTTAATATTAGCAACTTATAATAGCAAACTCTTATTGTTAACGTTTTATAGAAATCATGGTAATAATTTTATTTATATTTTCAAAATATTTTTTGTGATCAGTGGTTTGAAAAATAGTGTACTCGTTTTGTTGCTCAATCATTAGAGTTTGATATAGATTATTAAAATATAGTAAGTAGACATTAAAATAAAATATTTTCAGGGCAGTGTAGGACTTTAATTTAGATCAATAATCGCCAATTCTGAAGAATGGATCGTTTTACTATGGGGAACAATAAACTTTTCTTTAGTATACTATTTCTATCAAATTCAAAATAGATTGATTTCCGAATAGACAAAAAACCTTGGAAATTTTGTTTGCCGTCTAAAGCAATAAATCATTTATTACAGTTTCTCGATTGACCTATTGTAAAACCTCTTTGGGGTGGAAAATGGCTAGTAACGTAGGATTTTAAACGAAAACGACGATTATTTCTTACAGCCCTGATATTGCAAATAAAAAGAGATTCCTTCTTTCAGTTGAGTACACCGCTTGCATACTTATGCCCTTTTTAGACTACAATTACCTTTCAGATCTGTTATAAAGGCATTTTATAGCACCTTTTGCGACAGTCTCAATCAAATATTTATTTGAAAAGCAATCTTTTCAGCCTAAGTCTTTATGAGAAATGTAATCTTTCTTTTTTATTTTTTATTTGCAGGTAAGTGTTTCTACCTGATGGCTTCAATACCATGTGAGTTGATTTTCTAATCTTTTCATTTAGATTCAGCAGAGAGTTCAATTACTGAGGATGGTTTAGCCACTCTTCCGAAAGTTAAATTGACCGGCGGAAGACTGGCTAGGTGACTCCATGAATTTTGATAGGTTTTTCCCACCAATTTGCATCTAGTAAAGACTAAAAAGGGGGAGCATACTGCTATCAAATAAGTTGTTGCTCTTTTGCATTACCTATTTATCTTATAAAGAAACTTGTTTTCCGATAAAATACAGTCTTCGTTGTGTTTTTTATTACCTTATATTACCATAAATAAAGAGAATTTGATGAGAAAAGAAATCTTTTTAAAATTACTTCAAAAAACTAGTCCTCTGTTTAAATGTTCACAACTCCCAAGCAAATTAAAATCTCCCAGCTTTTGTACTCCTGAATGTAACTATATTTACTTTTTCCTTTACGCCATAATTATAAATATTGTCCATTGCAAAATTACAAACTTTATTTCTCGTCACAGTAAGAATATAATAGAACTTGTTTTATTTATTTAATGAGTTCCGCAACGCCGGAGATTTACTCATTGTCAGCCCAGTGTCATTAAAAAAGCGAAATGAAAAAAAAAACAAGAAACGGAGAAAGAGTGTACTATGGCAAACGGTGATTTTTGAAACGGGTTATTGGCATGCTAGGGTCATATATGAAGCGAACAATATTGTATATGGAAACATCAGGGCGATGGAAATAATATAAATGAAAATGTAACTATGAAGGGGGGTGAGTAGAACAATTAAAAATAATATGTAAAAGGGATAACAAAAATATAAAACAAATCCATAAAAAAAAATCATAAAATCATTCGTCACACATTTTCGTCATCACCTAGTAGGATCGATTTGAAAATCTCATTAGCTGATTTCCCTTAGGAAAAATCTGCTATATGGTCTTAAAATGAGACATATTGACTAATTTAGTGGTATCAGGTTAAATATTTTTTTATTCTATCCATGTTCAACGAGGTCATACTGTTAGTATATTGTAATTGTATAGATGGTGGTTCTAGGTCATCTTTCCGTAGGGATGACCAGCCATTGTCACATATGTCATTGATCGTTCTACGTATGTATGTGTGCATGTGTGTGTGGGTGTTTGGTTGTGTGTGTGTATGTGTTCTTTGTGATGCCCAGCTTTGTATCCTCTAAACAACTACACCTGATTTCCTGCCGGCCACTGTGAGCTCTATTCCCAATGGCGATGCTACAACATTTTAAACTCCCATGCGTCGAGAAGTTCTGAATAAATGGTCAACCGCGCTATGAATCAATACTGTGAGATTAATATCAGATACTCGGCAACTTTTTTAATAAAGTTGAAGCTATGATTAAGAAACTTTTAGATTGGTTGAACCCGGTTCCCTAGGGTAATTTAAGAACGCTTCGGAACTATCTTTTCAAATTATTGAATCAATAATAACTTCGGTCAGCAAAGGAAATTTTAACAGCTTCATTGACGCAAAGGTCATATTAAAAATAGCTATTTTTCGAGGAATGTGTCTGTAGGCTCAATTTCATCACCTTGTTAAGTTGTTGGCTTTTGGTTTAGTTGTTTTCCAGTAACTTTTTATATTTAGAATATTCTTCAGACATATATAATACAAATTGAGAGGATTCTGTCAAATAGGGGGAGCTTATATTGTAGCACATTTAAGTTACTTATGTAAGAAGGTTAGATGCAGACAGCAATAGTATAATCTCAGATTTGATAGCCAGTATCGTCTCAATGACTACAAACTTTAAAGCTTTGCAATAGTCTTCCTCTTAACAATCTACAGGAAAGAAAAAAATGCAATTGTACAAAACGGTCAGCAGACCAGTTATAAATTTGCAGTTTAAACTAGGACAGTCTGCAAGGAAAACTAGTTAATTCTCCTGAAGGAGAAGGATTCTGAGAAAGATATTTGGAGCTATCAGAGATTGGCAAAGATATTGGCTCAGATGCAGCGCCAAATTCAAGGCATCTGTGATAGTAAGAAGGGCGCAGGCTAGGTTTTGTCACATAAATGGAACCTAACAGTCTAGCCTGAAACATATTTCATGGGTCACCAGTGCGAGGCCCAGGCAGAGATGGCTGTATGATCCAAAGGAGGACTTACGGAGGACGGGAACTTTGCAATTGGAGGATCCTTGCTGCAGAGCCCATAGAATGGTATGGCAAGGACCCCTGCCTAACCAAAATGAGGAAAGCAAAATTATTCTCAAGGAAAAAATATATACCCATAGAACACACCTTTAGGTATTCGGATATTAGACCTTGTCTTTATATTCTTTGGTGAAGATTCGCATGATATACATCTTCTGGGATTTAGAATGGAGTTTTTCATTCAGGCATATGTAATCTGTTTTGGGCTAAGACTTCCTTCCAGATGTCTTCCCTTAATTTTTGCGGTGTTCGTTCCTCTGAGATTATCTGAGATCTAGATGTAACTATCTAGGAAGCATGTTGAGTGATAAGTACGAGTATCTGCAATGAAAATGACGGGGCATTCAATACCCCAAATCTTCGAAAATACTACTAATAAAAGTATTCCAAGTTCATAAACTATTTTAGTTAATCATAAAGGCATTTCCTCTTTCGTTACATGTTGTAAACACTTTCAAGTAAATATATTATAGACATTTTAAGGTACTTTGGCCAAGTGCTTCAAGCGGTAGTAACTCTGAGCGCGATAAGTCACAGTAATATTGATAACAGGTGTAAACCTAGACTGGGGTTAATGGGCAGTTAGTAGCACTACTGATAAGGAATTAAAGTGAGTCAGCGAGATAATAGGTCGGTCGCCTCAGAGGTTCCGGCCAGTAGTCCAGCTGTAATTACTTTCTCTACAGCTCCATTTCCCAGCTGTTACTCTCGGAAGGGGAAAGGGTTAGTTAGAACTCTAGGAAAACCTTCCTAGATAAGTGTTTTCCATATTTTTTGTCATAATGTTCTTAGTTTTCACGAAATTGCCGAGTGGTGAAATGGTCGCTTGACGCTTTCCCCGCCTTATTTTGTTGGAATCGAAGGCCGGGCGTATTTACTTTTTTATTCAAGAAGCTCTAAATGCTGAGGGGGCATCGGGGGAATGGATACTTCCCTCTTATCTCGTTGACCAATGAAATAATTAAAAAAATTTTCGTCAGTCAGGGCCTGCTTACTCTAAACAGATTTCCTACGTACTGGACATGCTGCATTTTTGAAACTATCTATTCTACTTTTTCCTGTAAGAAGAAGCCGTCGTATAAAAATTTAGAGATCTTTTGGATTGCGAAATTAAACATTCCAGCTTTAGAGCTTTTATCTCTGCACAATTTATTTAACAATGCACAACACACATGGTAAATTATTCTTAACTACTACTCACAGTATGCACTAATAACTTCACTTCTTATTTGCACAGTACAATAACTCAGCATCACTTGAATCAGTGAAGATCACAAAACACGGCACCGCACTGATCTTCAAAAAGAACACGGCACTGCACTGTCCTTCACTTAAAAACTGGACTACACTGATCTTCACATAATACACTGTACAGCACTGAAACTAAAATGCACTGTTAGCTGCTCTGAACGCACTGTTGTTCACTAGAAGATATCTGAGAACAATCTAAGCTGTGTTTTTCATTTATCTGAGGCCGTGTGTGCCGGCGCCTTGGTCGGTGTGGATAGGTCTATCAAACCTATGGAGGTGTAGACTGTCTCCCTTTTCCTGAGCGGGGCGCTCTATTATAAGGGCGTGGGGTAGTGTGTTTGGGTTGTCATAGAGCGTTAATGGAATTTCCCAGCAACTGGCGGTGCTGGGAGGGTTAACTAAACTGTGTAATCCCGATGGAACCTTTGAGATACTTACCCAGTGCTTTCTTTACCTCTAGATCACTACCGCTCCGTCCTTACTGGTAATAAGAAGCCTCTGTACATTCAAAATGGAGTTGGTTCATGGAAAATAAATATGCCTATGTAAACTAATAAAGAAAATATAAACATTGAAACGTTTAGAGCATTAATTAATCATTGATTTCGTCACATAGTACATTTATCCTATTACCTCATATAGTAAAGTTTCGATGAAAACTATGCACATAGTGATACATTGGCTTATTGAAAATGTGGGGTGAGTATAAATGGGGATTTATGGTAGCCTGGAAACTAAAAATTTGATATGGACACCACATGATTTCTTTTTACTATATTAAATTATATAATAAATAAATTTTATGATGTAGTTAATTTAAAAGTATGTTATTTATAAACATCATTTATACATCTTTTTATAATTAAAAATAAAATGGCTATACAAAATCTGTATTTCTAATAGTATGAAGAAAAAAAAAAATTCTCCCCACTCCCCCCTCCAACAAAAGGATTACAACTGGATTTTGCTACTGTGCTAATAATGGAATTTCAACATTCTAAAAACGAGTAGCTTTTAGTTTTATGTACACAAAAATTTAAGTTGCATTGAAATCTAAAAACCAGAGTTTCCGAATATTAAATGTGTAATAAGATTGGTTACATAACATTTTTTATTTAACTCAAAATAGCGGAGATATTTTGTCTCGTTTTATTTTATCCCTTCTATTAATTCTGTCCGATTAATGAAACGCGTAAATATATATATATATATATATATATATATATATATATTGAACAGACATGATTTTTGTCATCTCCTTGGGCAGGATCGATGGGCGTTTGGAGATATTTTTCGGTCGTGTCATGAGTACAGCCTCAATTGCTGATTTCCTTTAAGGGAAATCTTCTGAAAACAAAAAATAAAGAACCATTAAAAAACTAATGATTAAAGAAATGTCTCATAAGATCCAGGGAGGGGTATCTGGCTCGAGGCAGTAGGTCAAAGATATACCGGTTTAGACGTCAAAATCGAGGCAATGCAATATACGCCCGTCACGCAGGTGTTGCGTTAACTAAACAGATTTCTCACGTAGGAGAATGACATACGGATGACTTCACAGTGTGTGTTATCAGCAAAGATGACATCATCTACTCTCTATTTTCTAATACCGTTATGCAAACAAGACTTTGTAACTAGTCGTTGATATATATATATATATATATATATATATATATATATATATATATATATATATATATATATTGTAATACAATATTTTAATGTGTGTTAAAATCTCATTAGCAGGCTATTACACCCTTAATATTTGATAAATAAAAAAAAGTTCGTTACACAAGTTCCTTGTAAATAAAGCACATTTCGCAAGTGCTGGAATGGTACACTGATGTCATCGCAAATTTAATTTTCTATTCTCCACTAATATGAATTCAGTGTACACGCAACTTAAAATTTAAGTTGGACATGAGGTGATTAGTGATTCGATTGGTGAAAATGCTTTGAGTAGGAGTGGGGGTTAGCTGAGTGCTTAAAACAAAAAATACAAAAAAAACTCATTTAATTTGAATATCATATATGTGATATATATATGATAGTAGAGGATTGTTGGGTATCGGCTTCATAGATTCTCAATTTTTCATATAACGGAGTTTATTAAATATGCTGAGTTTCGAGCACCATTGGTTCCCTTCTTCAGAGCAATTGTAGTAAAGGAGGAGCAGGTTGCTAAAACGCCTGCATTCAGCGAAAACTAAATATGGAATGAGAATATATATATATATATATATATATATATATATATATATATATATATATATATATATATATATTTGGCTTTGGTTTTTGTTACTTTTTCACGCCTAAACTACTGAATCGAATTTCAAGAAAACTGTTAATATCCCAACTTAGACACTTTAGCCTATACTAATATTCTCAGAGACGAACACGAGAGCCTGGAAAGAAAAATCGCGAGATTTCGTTTCCTAGTAGTTTTTGACAAACATGCACATCACAAAAGTTGTTTATTTTGTTATTTAAAGTAACATTTGTTATGTGGACTTTTGTCGTATAGCGAAATATACACTACAAGCTTTCCCAGGAGCCAATTGTAACATTGTATAGTGCTTAAACTACTAAGCGGAACTCAATGAAACTCTGTACTTATGTTAGTATTAGAAGGTATATTGGGATAAACATGAATTAGGAGCCTCTGTTTGTATCTATTTAACACTGTTGCGTTTAACGTTATTGTTTCTTTGTTGTATGATTTCTATTGGTAATTTAACGGAGAATAATACATCTGTCCTATGAGTTAGCTGGGGGTGAAATGTCAAAGGAGCTAGATTAGGAGTTAGCAAGAAGCCTGAATTCAAAGCTTCCAGTAAATTTGATTCAACCCCCCCTCCCCCTCCACCACTTTACAATTTAATATGAGATGGTTTGCTTAGATGGATTATATTTTGATATTATACTGCTTGGGATATTAAAATGTACACTTTTTTATTTTAAAATAATATCTGTTATGAAATTCAGGGGGCTTATGCAGCTGAATTTTTTAGGGTTATAAGTTTTTCCTGCAATACTTTCATCTATATTTTTTTCCATGGGTTATTATTGTTTATTTTTCTTAATATCAGACGAAGAAGAAAATGTTGAAAGTTTGAATTAATATTACAAGTTAACATGAAAAAGACCTTTTAATCTTAAATAAATTAAACCAGAAGCACAGGCCTTCTAAATATTACAGCAGACATGATATTAAAACTATGTATATGCACTTTTATTTTGCTTTTTCTATATTGAAATATAAACACAAACACACACTTCTCTGTTACTGCTCTAGTGGTCACATTTCTTTTCTTTATTCGATATATAAGCGTTTCGTGTACAACAAAAGCCAAGTAAGAGATGTTCTTTTATGTCTGTGGAGGGGGTTTAAGTGAGGAAAAGGAAATCGAAAATTCATAATATATATGCTACTAGCGGACTCGACAGACATTGTTCTGCATGATATTCAAGCGATTAGGATATTAAATTTAATAATATTATGTTTAAATAAAAAAAAAAAAAACTACTTTTAATAACACAACTATCAACTTTTGTTATGTGTACGTTTGCCGAAAAACCAATAGGAAACGAAATATCGCTATTATTAATTCCCTTACAACCCCACCTTCGTCTCCATATGCCGGGTTGATTTGTATCTAAACCATCTAGGGCGTAACCCGAACGCATACAAAACAATTCATGCAAGTCGGTTCAGTCGTTTAGAATGAGATCAGTGACATACAGACGTACAGTAGAAATATATATATATGTATATATATATATATATATATATATATATATATATATAAAGATTATACGGTGGATCGAAAAATTGTACACAACGTATCGAATTGAAAAATTGAATTTTTAGCAGATTTCCCTTAAGGGAGATGACTAAAATGAGGTCCGTTCAAAACTGTATATATATATATATTTTTGTCTGTTACCGCTCTAGCGGTCGCAATTATTGTTTAATCGTTACCAAACTCGATATTTAGTCGTTTTATGTAAAAAGAAAGATCAAGTTCGTTAACGGCTGACATCGGTCCAGGGGGAGTGGGGGTTTAGAGGGGAGAATTTCCGAAAATTCGAAATATCTCCGTTACCATAGGTCGGATCGAAAAATTGTGTAGAATCAATCTTATTGAAAATTAAATCTACTATAAATATTTTTATATAAGTTTATTCAATATCTTGAATATTAACCGAGATATTTGCATTTTTTAGTTTTCAGCCGTCAGCAAACCGGAACTTCTACTCATTTTACATAAACAATACTCTGCTACATAATAAATTACATTATTCGAAGTTTAAATACCAAAAATTGTATTCAAGAGACCTTTATTATACGAGATACATGCAAATATGTTCTGGTGATCCCCCCCCCCCCGTCTTAAGGTTTTGCGCTACTAAAATTTGATTAATTGAGATAACAATTATTCTGACTCATTATTCAGGTCTCTAGTACAGTACTAGATATAGTAAATAGTTCTCAATAAAATTAATATGTTATATTCTGATATATTTCAGTAATTGTTTTTCATTCCGTTGTAAGGCGGGCAGACCCGTTTGTTTACTTTTCTAACCTAACGCTCCCTGTCGGCAGTTTATTGAAATTGGATGAAACATTTCTTATTTCCGTTTGTATTTATTCATGGTGGCGTTGTTTTACCAGTATGTATATTTATCTATTACTAAACTTCACGAGGGAGATCTGCTTAGTTTACGCAGCCCCTGCGTGACGGACTTTCTATAAATGTGGTTTATATACTTTTTCTCAATCTGGAATATTAACCAAGATATTTGTAATTTTTAATTTTCATCCTTCAGTAAACTCCTTTAAGTCATCGCACGTTAATAATAAATCAACATATCTCGAAACGCTTAAATGCCAAACATTGTCATCAACGGAGCTTAATACGTTTACATGCAAATACGTTGTGATATGTCATCAGATAATATTTTACATGACGAAAATGTTTATTTTTCTATTCCTGACTCGATATTCAACACTAAAGATCACATTAATTACTGGCTGAATAGGTGGGGTTTAGAGAGAGAACTCGAAATTTCATCTTGATCATTTTGAGTCAAATCTTAAAATGTTATAGAACCAACATTTGTTAAACTATTATTGCCCTGCACATTTCTTCGTAACTGACAAATTGAACGAATTATTCGCACTTTCTCTTATTCAGCCTTCTTTTAAAATCTTTTAGCTTACCTGTAAAATGTTTCTCATCGTTAAAACCCCCACTTCTGCTTATCGGATTTTTTGATAATTTGAATTAAAAAATATATGGTGAGATGGATCACCAGTGGGTTTCATCCACTGGGAGGGAAATCTGCTTAGATTGCGCAGCTGTTGCTTGACAGACTCTTTATTATAATTAGAGATAGGTATTTTCTTCGAGGTGAGTGGCCAGTGGCTATTTATTATTCCTATTCAAAATATTCCTCGTGTGAAAGTTCTCATGACTGAGCCTGCCTTTGAGGAAGCAGTTCCGCCCTTAACACCCAATGGCTATTGTTGTGATGTTTATATTTGTTTTTTACTTCCTAGTAACGTAATACGTAACCATTTTTAGATAATTCCTCCTTAATGAAAGAGTGCTTTTCATATTACATATTATATATATATATATATATATATATATATATATATATATATTTATATAAGTCTGTAAGGACCTCATTTTTGTCATCTCATAGGTCATAGGTTGGATCGATGGACATTTGTGGAAAATCACGTAATTTACACCACAAGTGTAATCTTGATTCTTCAAAAAAACACTTTTACTGAATTTTCTTAATTACTTTGGAATTGTTTTGTTTGTAGGCAGTCATAAATTAAGTGCATTTAAGCTTGTACAGTGTAATTGTCACATGGGAAATGTTTGTCTCAGTTATGTATAGGTCACAATTTGTTGAGCTATGTCCGTCAATAGTTGTGTAAGAAGAAATGATTTTGGATTAGATTATGTTTTCTGGTATTTATCTCAGTATAAAATATTTCGGTTGTACTTCTTTTTCCCCAGAACTCTATCTGAATCGAGACATTTCATCGAAGTAAAATATGCTTCAGAAGCAATTTTCAAATTTTATTATACATGATGCTCTTTATCATATATATATATATATATATATATATATATATATATATATATATATATAAATTCTATAGGGACCTCATTTTTGTCATCAAATAGGTCATACATAGGTAGGATAGATGGACATTTGAAGAAAATCAAGTCATGAGTACAACTTCAATAGCTGTTTCCTCTTAAGAGAAATCTGCTAAAAATGCATGGTATATATTTCAAGTGTTATTTGAACTATAATTATTATTGTACACAACAAAAGTAACTTATTATATAAGAATTATTAAATTGATATTATAATAAAATGTATGTAAATTGATATAGATATTATAAAATGTATTTTGTCTGTAATTGAGATAATTTCATAACGATTGTATTACGTATGTATTAATGCTATTTAATATAATGTTGTGAAATTAATTGACATGATTTTAGAAATGGAAATAAAGCAATTCAATTTAAAAAAATAAATAGATAAATTTCCTTTCATATCACCGTATGTATAACACTTCTACGTCTGGCGAGAATATCTAATTTCAGATGTTATATATAGTTAGATCTAATCCAAGTTCAGATCTATATTCATCGGTGTACCATTTCAGAGTGTGTGTTTAGTTTACGCAGCTCCTGCGTGATGGAGTTTTGTATCTCTTCAGTTGTCGTTATTACGTAGGGTAGCACTTCTTAAAAAATCTTGTCAAAGTTTCGGTATAATTTATAACTTTTATCAACGATAATCTTCTTTCTTAATGGTCCATATAAATGGACCGATAACCACGCCAAAGAAACTGTAAAATAGGTAAAATTTTTGTTTTTATGAACATAAAAGGAATTTTCAATATTTTTGATGCTGGGGTTATAATTGTTTTAAGTAATGTTTTTGCTATCCTTTTTCCTTGATTAGGACTAGATTCAGAAGGGTTAGAGATGATGACAGAGAACAACCAATACCATTCAACTTACTGAAACACACTAGAAGACTGGTAGATCAACTGCGTATACTGATGGAAGTAAAAAATAAAAGTCCGTCACGCAGGAGCTGCGTTAACTAAGCAGATTTCAGAGTCACGTAATTGCATTTATCTCAAAAAGTAAAAGTTCAGTGAGAAAAATATTTGGTATTTAGGATTAAAATAAAGTTCTTCATAATATAATAGCGTTTTGTTTATATGGCATGAGTTGGAGTGGGGCTTTACCCAACGCCGAAAAATAAAAAATGCAAATATATCGGTTAATGTTAAAGATAGCGAAAGAACGTACATACCACTATTTATAGAAAATTACGTTTTCAATAAAATTAGTTCTATACAATTTTTCGATTAGATGCATAATAACGGAGTTATTAAGAATTTTCAAAATCCTCCCCCCCCCCCTCTCTAAACCTCATATGAACTTGGATCTTAATTTTTCATAAAACGTTTACATATCAAGTTTTCTAACGATCAAACAAAAATTACGACCTCTAGAGCATTAACAGACACATATATATATATATATATATATATATATATATATATATATATATATATATAAAATGTTGAACGGACCTCATTTTCGTCTTCTCGTTGGTAGGATCGTTGTACATTTGAGGAAATTTTTTGATTTACATTTATCATATACAAAAATCTGAATTATATTGATCATAAAATAATGTAGGCTCCCAAGAACATTTGCTAATAATCAAGTTAAAATTATAGCAATATTTAAATAATTGGAATAAATTAGCAATAATACACTGGCCCTAAATTCCAAGACTGAAATACACACTAATAGCAGAACACCGCAACAATGATTAATTGACGTAAAAGATCATGACAACATGTGTTCATGATTTGAATACATTATACTCACTACAAAACAAACAATATTCGATAAATTTTAAAACCGTAAAATCACTCATAAGACTGGGAGGTAATCATATTGCCGAATTTCTGGCTAAGCCAGTACCAAATGATAAAGACCATCATGTATAATAAAATTTGAAAATTACATCTGAAGCATATTGTAGTGGAAAACTCTAATGAAATGTGACGATTCAGATGGATATCTTGGGTAAAAGAAGTACGTCTGAAATATTTTAAACCTGAGATAAATACTACAAAACTATTTCAACCTTATTGTATGGTCGTTACCAAACTCGGTATTTAGTCGTTTTATGTAAAAAGAAAGATCAATTCGTTAATGGCTGAAATCGGACCAGGAGGGGAGGGGGGTTTAGAAGGGGTGAAAATTCGAAATATCTCCATTACCTTACATTGGATCGCGAAAGTGTATAGACTCATTGTTATTGCAAATTAGATGTACTATAAATACTGTTGCGTACATTTATTCCCTATCTTGAATATTAACCGAGATATTTGCGTTTTTCAGTTTTCAGCCTTCAGAAAAACCCCATTTCTAATCAAGTTATATTAACAATACTCGGTTATATAATAATCACATTATTCGAAGTTTAAATACCGAATATTGTTTTCAAGAGACCTTTATTATACGAGATACATGTAAGTATGTCCTGGTGACCCCCCCCCCCCCCCTCACGTCATAAGTTCTTGAACTACTAAAATTTGATTGATTGAGATTAAAAAAATTCTGATTCATTATTAATTACAGTATTAGATATAGAAAATAGTTTTAAATAAAATTATATGTTATATTCTGATATATTTCAGTAATTGTTTTTCTTTCCGGTAAGACGTTGTGTTAACTGTATGTAGATTTATTTATTGTTAAACTTCAGAAGTGAAATCTGATTAGTTTACGGAGCCCTTTGTGACGGACTATTTATTTTCATTAATTTTGTGAAAACGTACATTTTGTGAAAGTATAAAAATATACTCCCCCTTTATAAGGATACTATATACGGGGAAAATAAAAATAATATCCTTTTTATTGTTTCCTTTTTTGTATTGATTTGTATATATTGATTGTAATTAGTGTTGAGTGATTGTATGTTGTGCTGAGACCATTAATTATTATTATTACTATTACCTTGAAGCCGTAAAGGATGAATCAAAGTTTATGGAGAGATTGACCTTTTTATCTAACGTTACCCGACGACGAACTACCATTATTCAACCAAAATCATCGTCATGAAATATTCAACTCCTTTCATGAACCGTAAACTAACCTTAGATGGATTATAATTACTCTGATTATAGTTCAGTTGTGAAAAGCGGCTTAGCCAAATTGATGAAGGAGGTATCTTTTAATCATTTGGTAGTTGGACTTTCTCCTTATAATCAAAATTGGCGTGGGTAACTCGATGCATGGAATAACTGAATAACTTAGAATTTAAAATAGACAATTATTGGTTTTCCAACTCATCGCCAGGATGTGATTTTATAGGTCTTGCTTTTAATTACAGGAGTAGTAGGAATTACAGGCTTCCAATTTCTCCTTAGAGGTATTAAATGGATTTTGTATTTCTTACGAGTGTAATTGTTCAAGTATTCTTAGCATCTAACATAAGGGTTGTCATTTTCCATGACATTTACAGTTAGTTCGTCCATAAACAAGGCTACGTTAGCATTTACACACACTCTAGGAAGAGGCTTATTTCCAATTCAAAGTTGTGGGAAAGAACTCTTGGAGTATGACGGGAAAAAGAAATAGCTGTCCATTTAAACTCCATAATCGAATCACTTTACACAAGTTAGCTGGTGACATTTTAGAATTAAATTGTCTGCTATCAAGGTCTTACCTTAGATAGATTCCTGTAATATGTCATAACCTTTTTAGCAAATTTCCCTTAAGCTTTTCAGCTATTGAGGTCCCTCAATAAATAAATAATATATATATATGTCTGTTGCCACTCTAGCGGTCGCAATTATTGTTTAATCGTACACCATACTAAAGACCAAGTTCGTTAACGGCTAAAATCGTTCGTTATAGGTGGAGAATTTTGAATTTTTGAAATTTCTCTGTTATTGTACGTGGATCAAAAAATGTATATGCGTAATCTTATTGTAAATGTTATAGTCTTTAAAAGTTGTTATGTACACATTTTCTCTAAGATTAATATTAACTTAGATATTTGTGCCTTTAAGTTTTCAGTCTTCAGCAAATCCGCTTTTCAACTCATGTCCTAATAACAATAAGCTATTATTACATGAAACTCTTTATACTAAACCTAAATCCCAAATATTGTTTCCACGAGACCTTAATTATGCGAGATACATGTAAAATCACTGCGTCAAATGCGATGACGTCATTTATTAAGGTTTTACGTACTTGTCTCGAAAATGTTCATTTGAATTATATCATACCCGACATTTATCAGTTTTATCCAACACTAATGATCATGTTTGTTATCGATAGAATCCGGACCTGGAATAATGTGGGTTTTGGGGGGGGGGGGAGGGGAATTCGAAAATTCAAAACATTTCCGTTATTATGGTTCGGAAAAGTAAAATGCTATAGAACCATTACATATTTTCTCTAACATTAATATTAACTCAGATATTTAGAGTTTTTAGTTTTCAGCCTTCAGTACCCTCCCCCCTCTTTTAATCATGTGTTTTTACATAGAAATAGGGAATATGTTGTGATATGAGATCAAAAGTGTGTTTACCAGCACATTGGGAAATCTGCTTAGTTTACGCAGCCCCTGCGTGCCAAGACTTATTTATTTATATTTCCACTAAATAGTAACCCGGTGTAGATGGACTCCATTTCTTCCGAACATCTCATTTGTCTATTTGTTATCGGAAACAATTTGGTTTACAATAGAATGAATAAATTAGAAGAAACTGTAAAACAAAAAAAAAACTGCTTCATTTCATAGTTAAAGAAGAGGTTCCATAATCTATTGAATAAAGAATCCTTCAAATCTTCGAACTTAAAAAACTTGATAATTTATTACATGTTGAATCAATTATAATTTTGTTGGCCGGAGTTGGATATTTTTTTTTTTAATATTATTTTATTATGTGAGGATTTCGGCTATCTGCTCCAGCGGTTGGAATTTTTGTTCTGCGAACTTTCAATGGAAATGTGTCCATATTCGTCATGCATAAATTATTTTATTAATTCCATTTCATTTAAAATATCCTTTATAACTTTTAAGCAATTTTTGCCTTCCGTTATTAGTTTCTCATTTGGTTTTATTTATTAGTGTCGTTTTACAGATTTGTATTTTTTTTTAAAGTACTTACAGTATTTTTTTAAGTAATTGTAAGTACTAGCTATTAGAGTGTACTATTGTACCTTCTGTGCTTTATACCTGACAACAAGGTGGTCTTGCTTTTTTTAACTGTCAGCTGGTGGCGTGACGTCGGATCTTAGACAGGAATATTATTTAAAACTGAAGTATATTCTAATACATTTAGGCACCAAAAAAAAAAAAAAAAAACACTTCTGAATTCTTTTCGTAAACATTTTTATAATATGGCACTGTATAATGAAGAAAAATCCCTCCTCATAAAAATACAGCTATTGTCAAAGCTTTATAATACTTCTTGTTAATATAAATAGAAAGGATACATCAAACAACTTTTACTTGATAATTATATAACTCAGGCGAAACATTTACTTTTCAGAAATATTTAAAATTGTTGAAGCATAAATCTTGGTGGGCGGGTTATAGATACGCCCACATGCCTAAAACTTTTTAACAGAATAAGTCTTTTTGAACTGAAATATTCCTTAAGCTAAAAAATTTTAATTATGTCTGAATGTTTTGAGTTACCAAATAAGTCATTTTATTTCAGAAGACCTATTTTTTAAAGTGTACCGTTGTTGCGCTTGTTTCGGACATTACTTGACTGGAAGCAGTTTAAAATCTTTCTTGTTACATATCAATATGATCTATAATTATTCTCGATGAATTAAAAATTTCTGTAGTTATAAAAAGGTATTGATTAAGAAGAGCTTTAAGCTTATTTTACAAACAGCAAATATAAGACAATATATAGTGCGATGAAAATAAAACATTGGTATTAGTAATGGAAAAGAAAATGCTATTGTATTTGTTAGAACTGAGACGTGATATACAATAATATTTAGGGATGATAATAACGTCTTCCCATAATGAAAATCTGGGACGATATCGAGTTCGGTAACGATCAAACAAAAATTTCGGCCTCTTGAGCGTTAACAGACAAATATATATGTATATTTATAATTTTGAATGGACCTCATTTTCATCATCGGGGTAGCATCGGCTGATATTTGATAACATCAATAGCTGATTTCTCTTAAGGAAATTTTTTGAAAATAGTCCACTGACATTTGGACAGAAGTAAACGCTGGAAATAATTAAATTATTAAGTATAAAAAGTATATTAATTCATTTCTAAACTAACACCAATTTTGCATTATCTGAAAATCTAAACAGTAATAATTCTTTCCCCGAAAAAAAAACCGTTATGAGTAAATAATCATTTACAATAAATACAATTTTAAAATAAAAAAGCTGAATAAATAAAGGATTAAAAGTTTGTTTTAGGCTAAAAACTTGAAACTGGAGAGAAGAGAATCTGTCAATATTGAGGTTTGATGGGTTTAGGGCCAGAGGGCGCTGATTAACAATTAATCCTAAACCCCATTAAAGTTGAACCTATTTGCCTTTCGGATCGGCCTTTGCCAAATATTCTAGTTGCTCAATTTGCCGCATCAGCGCTGTCCTACACTTACCACTCAGCTGGTCACATAAATAAACGAAAGATCTGGGATTTCCTTCAAAGTACAACATTTCAAATGATTATAGAGTAATATGTATTGTTCATTTTCAAATCATTCATTAATATTTGTTAAGTGTGTAATATTTGCAAGGCATCTATGTATTTATATTCGGAAGTAGTGTAAGCACATATTCAACAGATAACGTACCTGTCAGCTTATCTGTGAAATAGGTTCATTAAAGAGACACAACATCAAATTAACGAAAGAATCGAACATTTACAGCTTAAGGGTGAACCGATTTTTGTAGTGTTTGAAAATGCCTTTGCCCTGCTGACTATCTCCAAAATAAAAATGAATGATGCAAGTGATGAACCATAGATCACTATAAGACAAAATAAAGGGAAACAAATACGAAAGTTCTTGCAAAGAAGCAACAGTGCAAGTAAAACATAAATATAAAAGAGGGTGGACGTAATTAAAAATGTGATGCATTTTTATTACAAAGTGGTACAATTATTGAATATAGAGTGTTTATTGGCATTATATATTAAAAAGTCCGTCACGCAGAGGCTGCGTAAACTAAGCAGATTCCCCGCGTGAAGTTATACAATAAAGAAATCTCCATACGTAAGCCGAACAGTTACGGCAAAGGGCCAAACGGCCCTTTTGGCGGGAATCTCGAAACGTTCGTTATCGGCCCAAATCTAATAAAAATCCAAATATCTCGGTTAATATGCAAAATAGAGAATAAATGTATATAACAATATTTATAGTAAATTTAATTTGCAATAAGATGAATTCTATAAATTTTTTCGATCTGACGAATAGTAACGGAAATATTTCAAATTTTAGAAAATTCTCCCCTCTAAACCCCCCCCCCCCTCCCTCCCACTGGTTCGATTTCAGCCATTAACGAACTTGATCTTTCTTTTTACATAAAACGACTAAATATTGAGTTTGGTAACGAAAAAACAAAAATTGCGACCGCTAGAGCGGTAACAGACAAATATATAGATAGATAGATCTATATATATATATATATATATATATATATATATATATATATATTTAGATATATATATACAGTTTTGAACGGACCTCATTTTCGTCATCTACTAGGTAGGATCGATGGACATTTGAAGAAAAACTTCGAAAATTACGTCATGAGTACAACCTCAATAGCTGATTTCCCTTGGGGAAATCTGCTAAAATGAAGGAGTTCCGTTAACTAAGAACCGTCCATCACTGAAGATAATTTTATTAGATCTGAAGTTTATAGAAGAATATCACTTGCTTTGTAAGCCTTCCAAATTAAAAGAAGTATTTTAATCAACTAACTACCGAATAATAGAAAACTAAGCAGATTTCCCACGTGAAGTAATACAATAGAGAAATCTCCATACAAGAGCCCAACAGTTACGGCAAAGGGACGAACTAGGTTTTGGCGGGAAATTCAAAAATCCGGTATCGGCCCAAATTTAATAAAAATGCAAATATCTCGGTTAATATTCAAGATAGGGAATAAATGTATATAACAATATTTATAGTAAATTTAATTTGCAATAAGATTGATTCTATACAATATTTCGATCCGATGCATAATAACGGAGATATTTCGAATTATCCGAAAATCCCCCCTCTAAACCCCCCCTTCCCACTGGACCGATTTCAGCCATTAACGAACTTGATCTTTCTTTTTACATAAAACGATTAAATTCCGAGTTTGGTAACGATCAAACAAAAATTGCGACCGCTAGAGCGTTAACAGACAAATATATATATATATATATATATATAGATATATATATATATATATATATATATATATAAAATTTTGAACGGACCTCATTTTCGTCATCTCCTGGGTAGGATCGATGGACATTTGAAGAAATTTTTCGAAACTCGCGTCATGAGTACGACCTCAATAGCTGATTTCCCTTAAGGGAAATCTGCTAAAATGTTTGCCAAGGGAGGGGGAGGTGTACTCTTCACAAAAGGGAATATAAGAAATCGGAAATAATGGAAATGAGAATGCAAAGTCGAATCATCATAACAATTTGGACTCACTCCAAAGTGGAAGTTCGAAATGATAAGTCTTATTAAGGAAAAGAAGAGTGATACTTCTTTTACATATCATAAAGTAAAACGATTTGCATTTGAATGGTAAGGTTAGTATTGAGCAGAAGACATCAAACATCTAATGGATTTGGTGAGTATAGTAATATGAACAGAGTAGCTCCCTAAGTAACGCATAATGGTTACAACTACATGGAATAGCCTTTCAGCATGATTAATAGTAGACTTGATGTCGAAATAATAATAATACTAATTATGGATGTCTTTCAACACAAAAAGAGCAACTAAACTAAAAAGCTGGGGAAAAGGTTGGCCACGTGGGTTAAGGCGCAGGTCTTAATCTCACCAAGAATTCAGTAAGCGTAACCTTTAAATCTTAGTGATGATGATTTTGCGATCTTTTTGTAGTATTTGTTCTAATGAAAAACGAAAATTTTCTATTACAGGTCTCTACTTAACAGAAAATTAATTAACAAGTAAATTACTGCAATGTTCACTTCATATCATTTACTGTAACTGGAAAGCCTATCGTTTTGTTCTTATTTCTATGTAGATAACATTTCCGCCAGTTGTGATTATCTCTTTAAACAATTAGTTCATAAAATATTTAATTTTCAGTTTCATTTTTAGGAAATTTTGATGTACTGTTCTTAAAGCGGGGAAAACAATTAACAAAACGTGAGATATCACCTGCATGGAGAAAATCTCTTTGGCTTACACATCCACTGCGGGAAGATGCTTTTTCTTTTTCTTTATCTCCCAAGCTTCTAAGAAGGATGGGGCAGTGTTGAAAAATGATTTGATTTGTATTCACTTGGGATCATATTGATCTGCTGGCGATAAATATTGACTGAGTTATGCCAAATGTCTGATAGTGTTATCTATTATATAAATCTGAGGGGTTGATATGACGGACGTATGGCTTGCTAATGGTACCATCAATCTTCAAACAGACAAATCATCTAGGGGGAGTGATTCTCCCTTCCATCCTCTCTTCCCCTTATCTACATTTATTTTATTGTATTTGTGTTATATTTCAATGAGCTATGATACTTCTAATATTGATATATTATTGATAATTTTTCTCCTTTTTTTGAAGGATATTTAGTAAGCTTTTAAATCACTATTAGCTAAACCATTGGTGTTTCGCTTTCTTTTTGTATTTAAAATTAAAGTTGAGGGATTTTCGCTTTTATGCTGATCTATCATCAGTTTCTAATATATATTCATGAGTAATTCGTATACTTTTTTTGTGTTACCTTATTTTGACTAAGTATTGATACATTACCTATGGTGCATTCTTATCTCATGGTGTGATTATATTTTATAGTTTTTGTTAGGTATTTATGCAAATATAGAGAGCTACAAATTAAGACAATACTGGCAACCAACCCTTTTATCAGTTTATCTTAGGTATACATCTCTTTATCAAAGTTCTTCAATTTCTGTTCGCTTTCTTATACATCTTGTACATGCTCTAGTAAGGCATTAAACTTTGTTATCTTGGCATTAACAGCTTTAAACGGTTTTACAATTTTTTAGGAGGACTGAACTTTCAATTAAGTGGTTTCAATTTGACTGATGGGACAGACGGGTTTATTAAGAATTTGTGAACATAACAATTCACTAGCGTTTGAGAAAAACCACATAAGTCCAAAATTGGAATTTTTTTTTTTTTAATGCATAAGTATCTACTCAATGATATCCTCCTTCGAGAAAAAGGACATAAGTTACAAACCACATTTGACTGTTCAGCAGTGAAATGAAAAAATCACACATGTTTTTTATGTATTATTTTTGTATTAATGTTTTTGTAATTCATACATGCATACGTACGTACATACATACATAAATACATACATACACACACACACACACACACACACACACACACACACAATATATATATATATATATATATTTATATATATATATATATATATATATTGTGTGTATGTGTGTGTGTGTGTGTGTGTGTGTGCGCGCGCGCGCGTTGGTGTGTGTGTGTGCGCGCGCGCTGGTGTGTGTGCAGCAGTTACTCTGTGCAAATTGAAATGGAGTAACGGAAGAGAAAAAAAAAACATAAGTCATACAATATTATCTAAGACTTAAGTGGAATAAGTCATGATCCCAAACATGTAAGTCATAATGAATATTAACCTAATGACATAAGTCAAATAATATCAAGCAAAATGTATTATCTATCAGTATGTAATTATGTATTGTTGAAACTGGTAATGGAAAGGATTTATTTATTTATAGTGAGCTTTTATGTTTTATAAAAAAAGCAAGAAGCAATTAAACGTGCCTCCTGAAAAGTTGTTGTTTTTGACTTAAGTGGTTTTTCCCAAATCTTAGTGAATTATTGGGTCATTTTTACTTTTTACTTTACCCACACCAGTTACTTTTTGAAGTAATAGTGAGTATATGAAACTTAAATTGACTCTAGTTGTTAGGTTGAAGAAATTCATTCAAACTGATGCTAAGCTATATAAATGTTATGCATGGTTTTTTTTGTAGTAATGAATCTCATACAACTTAGCCGTGCTCTTAAATCAGAAGAAATAGCATATAGGGCCTTGCAGAGGTATGGGTTATTGTATAAATCAAGGAAATGTAGAAAAGGAGACTAAATGGGGATTGTATTTCATAAAAAAAAGGTCCCTTATTTAGATGCAGTCTAAGAAGTTGCAGACAAGAAATCGGCTGCTACATGGTTCAGGAATTGTAAACTTACTTTAAGAAAGTGTATTTTGTTGATTTATGCCTGGGAGAATGGCTATGCAACGAAGAAATTTTGCTAGAATGAGTTATTATTATTATTTATTAACGTCCACTTTTTGCAACTTAGGCTAATTGGGACGGGTTATCTACAGGTTACCACCCTTTTCTAGCCAGGGTGAAAATAGAATGAGTTAGATATTCCTTCAAAAACCATAAACATACATTTTATTTATATTTAAAACTTGTTAAATACATTATTTCAAACATATGTTCATTGTGTTTTTCAATTTAACGATAACGGTAAAATTTGGGGCTCAGGTTAGTCATGCAAGTTAAAGCGTTGACCTTTATCTCACATGGTAAACCTAGAGTGGTGAGTTCGATTCTTGCCTTGGCAAAAGAAATTATTTAGTGACGAAATTCATTAAATAACATCCTAAAATCCCACCCTGGCTAGAAAAGGGTGGTAACCTGTAGATAACCCGTCCCGATTAGCCTGAGTTGCAAAAAGTGGACGTTAATAAATAATAATAATAATAATAACGCAAATCACTGTTTTAGAAATAAGTAACTGGTGTGGGTAAAGTAAAAAAGACTCCAATTATTTTCGTCGATAAACTAATTTATGCTCAACTAATTTTTCCACCTCTTCGAATTTAAATTTATTTTATGTACTTTTATGTATATAAGAAGTAATTTGTAGTAATGAAAAACATTGAAAGTCTTCTAGTTTATTTCTTAATCTCTTTTCAGTTTACTTCTTCAAATAATCAGTAGTGCTATTACTGAATACTTTTGGTCATTTATATTTACTTCAGTCTCCATCCCATTTTTAGCAATTTTCTCATGACGCGAGTCTCTGAGAATTTCTTCAAATGTCTTCCGATTCTACCCAGGAGATGACGGAAATGAGGATGATCCTCATAGGACCATGGAGGAGGCGAAAATTTCGAAATATCATAGAGTGAAATAAAAAAAAAAAGTCCATCACGCATGGGTTGCGTAAACTAAGCAGATTTCCCACGTGAAGTTTTACAATAGAGAAATCTGCCTAATAACAACTGTAATAGTATGAAACCTGTAAACCTATTCACAAGGGACGAATAGTTACGGAAACGGCCGCCAGAGCTCTCGGCGGAAAGTTAGCCGACTCCTGCCGACTACACGCAGAATACAAATATCTCGGTTAATATTCAAGATGGAGAATAAATGTATAGAACAATATCTATAGTAAATTTAATTTGCAATAAGATTCATTCCATACAATGTTTCCATCCGATGCATAATAACGGAGATATTTTGAATTATATTTTTTAAATATTTTTTCAAAAATCGCTCCTCTAAACCCCCTCCTCTCTCTAGTCCGATTTCAGCCATTAACGAACTTGATCTTTCTTTTTACATAAAACGACTAAATATCGAGTTTGGTAACGATCAAACAAAAATAGCGACCGCTAGAGCGGTAACAGACATATATATATATATATATATATATATATATATATATATATATATATATGCAGTTTTGAACGGACCTCATTTTCGTCATCTACTAGGTAGGATCGATGGACATTTGAAGAAAAATTTCAAAAATTCCGTCATGAGTACAACCTCAAGGGAAATCTGCTAAAAATTATAATTAATCATGTTCAATGTTTAGTCTGTTGACTCTCCGGCCTTCTTCATCAAGCGACTTCTCAACTAGTTTTTTTAAAAAAAAAAAACTTTTGTTGAGAAACTGATCTATGACCACAATTATAAAATTAAGTTTAAAAAAACAAAATTGAAAATATTTTACTTTGCAAAAACAGGGTTAAATTAAGTATAGGTTATGGTCTTTTTGTGACATCCTTCTATAGAAAATGAGAAAAGCCGTTTTATTATACTTATCTGGCTTTCAATTCTCCATAGAACTCCACACACAAATATTGTATGCAAGATTGTAACATTAAAAGCTCTAATCTGTATTGATGTTAATTTGAAGAGTATATGCATTTTTTTCTAGTATAATTCAACGAGTCTAATTGCTTGCACAAGCGTATATGAACAATTTAAAGAAAAATTAATCAAAACTGAAAGTATAATAGGCATTATAAAAGAAGGTGAGATTGTGAAAATTTCCCTACGTTGCTCAAAAGACACTCCTCATCTGTTCCCAAACAAATTCAACGCATTGAAATGGTTCCTTAGCTCGCAACTCAATTCATTCGACTTGAATACTGGGCTCAAAAAGGTCACATCGGATAGCTCTACAAGTATAATAGTAACTAATCCAATTAAACTTTGGACACGACAAGTAGAATAGGTAACATGCAAAAGTTTGCCTTGATCTCCATTCAAGTTTCTTAATAGAACGCCCGAAATGTCAAAGACTTTTGTGTGGCGCCTAATTGATTCGATGAACACTTTTGATCTGTTCAAAGTTTAATCACTTTCGTGATTGGCAATTGGAACAACTCTTAAATTAAGGCATAGTGAGTGCTCAATTGATGTCTTACCATATGTGGCTAAAATTGGTGTTCGTTTTGTGGAGAAATCTACATTATTTTCTCGTTATGAAATAATTTTTGCATGTCTTAGCTGAATATACAAATAAGGAAGTAAAGAAACACAGAGAGCTCCTTCTAGGGCGACAAACGAATACCATAGCCCATAGAGAGTTCCTTAGAACGACCAAAAAGATTTCGTCTGAAAGTATTATCCCGTTTAGAATCAAGCTGAGTTTACACTAGCAGCCAAATAAGGATGAACGAAAGTGTCTTAGACGTGACGTTTCCTCTCCTAAGATAAAGAATGAAAAGAAACTCCATATCGGGGAACCATGTTTTTGGACAATAGCCCTCTCACAGAAAGAAAAGCAGTCCATAATTCCGTTATCCACGAAATACTCCAATACCTTTGAGAAACACCTGTTACAACGAGAGTTGTTTTTTTTTTCGTAGGCACTTCGAGGACCTTTTTCGAGATGATGATGACATAGTCTCAGTAATTTATGATGAGGCATTGATGAGCAAATAGTCGATTTCGTCATGCGCCTTCTCCTGTGGTTCTTTATTTTTGGCTATCACATTGTATATTCATATCAGTATCTTCAGGGTGATATTCCTGTATGAAATGCCTCAATTCTCCTACAATCGTATTAGAGTGTTTATCTTATACAGGGCCTTTCAAAAAGAATGATCCGATTTCATTAAGCTATATCTTATTAACAGACAGTAATACAAGATTGCAATAAAGACACATGTATTTAACCGGTGTTGAAGTTTTGTTACCCCTCACAAATGTTCACAAACATTCAGTGTCCCGTGACTGTACGAACCAACGTTGGATGTTCACGTTGAATCCCCTACAGAAAGCACGCTGCACTGTGACAACAGAATTGGTCTTGGCGAACTCAATAGCACAGAACGATTTTCGTACAGGTGTAGACATTGGGGGTTCTGCTGCAATGCTGGTGTAAAGAACCATAAAGCATTGAGTCAGTTCTTTCTTTTTGAATTGAATATGTTTTATTCAATTAATTCTTATTACATTCTACATTCTGGAGTAATTTCATAATAACGGAGATATTTTGTACTGTCGAGTTCTCCCCTCTAAACCCACCACCACTCTTTTCTGGTCCAAATTCAGCCATTAAAGACTGATGAACTTGAGTGATGAATTAAACCCTCTAATATCGATTATGCTATGTATAAATCAAACAATTTCAAGTATCGAACGCAAAACATTATTATCGCTATCACTCAACGTAGTCACTTATCACCAAGTAAAAGTTCAATGAAAATAAGATTTGATATTCAACCTTCAAAAAAAAGTGGTTCATGGTATAACAGGTTATTGTTTTATGACATGAGTAGGACTTTAATGTAGGCTGATACTAAAAATAAAAGTCCGTCACGCAGGGGCTGCGTAAACAAAGCAGATTTCCCACGTGAAGTTATACAATAGAGAAATCTCCATACGAGATACGAACAGTTACGGCAAAGGGTCGAACTAGCTTTTGGTGGGAAACAATCATCCGTTATCGGGCCAAATTTAATAAAAATGCAAATATCTCGATTAATATTCAAGGTAGAGAATAAATGTATAGAACAATATTTATAGTAAATTTAATTTAGAATAAGATTGGTTCTATACAATGTTTTGATCCGACGTATGGTGACGGAGATATTTCGAATTTTCGAAAATCCCCCTCCCACTGGTCTGATTTCAGCCATTAACGAACTTGATCTGTCTTTTTTCATAAAACGTTTAATATCGAGTTTGGTAACGATCAAACAAAAATTGCGACCGCTAGAGCATTAACCTTAAGGGAAATCTGCTAAAAATTACAAATATCTCGGTTAATATACAAGATAAAGAAAAAAATGTATATAAAAACATTTATAGACCATTACATTTACAAGACGATTTTCTATACTCTTTTTCAATCATACGTATAATAACGGGGTATTTTAATTTTCAAAATTTACGGAACTCATTTTCGTCGACTCCTGGGTATGGATATTTGGAGACTTTTTTCGGAAATCGCTCCATGATTACAACTTTAATAGCTAAAACAATACATATTTAAGAATTCGTTCTTCAATGATGACTTTATTGTAGTTATTTGGGAAATATTTGTAAATTATTTAAAGTAATGAATACTGTCAATACAAAATGTTATATGTTAATCATTACTAACCGTTAACATTACCTTGAAGTCTAATCGCTTATATATTCTTATCAACTTTAAATTAAAGGTCATGAAATGTAAAGAACACATTTTCTATATGAATATATATTTTAGCAGTATACAGTTGTATAAATATATCAGTTTAATTTCCAATTCCGACTAGTTGTGAAATATAAAGGAGTTGTTTACTTTAGAATTATTTAATGGAGGAAGTAAGAATAACAATCATTTTAAAATAAATTTGACAATTTTTCCTTAAATTCTTAAAGTTCTAATTTACGAAAAATTATTTGGCTCATGTGGGGGTTTGTTACTAGCTGTTGGGTTCATTCACTTTTAGTGATTGAACCTCAACGTTCTTGAACTTGACTACTGAGTCCTTGGCAACAGGCGAAGTTAAAAATACAGTACTAAGCCCGGAGTGTAAACAATATCAGAGAAGTTCAATTTACTGGAATTCTGAGAAAGTTCTGTCAAACAAAAAGCTGTGGTCGGGTTTTATATTATTTTAGGATAACATAATTTGTGTTAATTAATCCCAATTTGCCTGGAGTAAACATTATAAGTATATTCTCTGTAACTAGTCTGAATAAAGAGCTTGTTTTTGTTCTGGGTTGGACATAATTACTTAAAAGTTAGAAATACAATATTTCTGTAGCCTTTCGAACGAACAGTGTTTCAGAATTGAACAAAGTTTTATAATAATTTGTATAAAGTTACCGTTATTATTTTCACAGTTTCCTCTTAGTATTTTTTTCCGAGAATAAGTTTCTTCTTTTCTTTCTTGGACACTTGAAAAATTCACGAGCAAAAGGAAGCAAAGAAAACTAATCTGGAGAAATGGGAGCAACCATGAGAAATAAATAGAATTACCACATTTATACCAATGACAGACACATACTACTATACCAAGGTGAGGTGTGTAAAAGTATATCGAGCATTGAGTTTTACTGAAAGTTCTGATTTACGTTTGAACAAATATTGGAAGGAAGAAAATGCAGTGGTATCCGTTTGTTTTATGCATGGTACAAGAATTGATGGAGAGCCATCTCTCGTTATCCTATGGCCTTTATAAGATAACTGAATACAAGCATTAGCCAAATATCAGGGGAAGAAACTATATGTTTATTATTACATATTTTAAACTTTAATAAATTGAAGTTTAAAATTATAAATTTAACTTCCCCTCACCCCAAAGACAGTTGGAATAATCTTCCGTAATGAAGAAGTTCTTAAATAAGTCCAAAAACTTATTACAGTAGTTAGAGGTTATATTCCCTTCTTTAGTGCAACCTAGTAGAGTACAGTGATTCGAAGATTCCCGGTTTCTTGGTGGCACTTCTGAAATAAGAAATGTTAAAAAAAAGGGCTAATTTTGACAAGATATCTACCGGTTACCGCCTTTCCAGCCAGGGGTGTAGAAACAAACAAAACCGTAAAAGTATTGAATATGTAATTTTTCTGTACTTGTCGGTTAACGGTAGGCCAATCCTTATTTAAAGATAAAATATTTACTGGTTCAAAACCGCGTATAGCTATTCGGAGTTATTGCTATCGCTTTAGGCTGTTCCTACTTGACTAGGTCATTTTACAAGGGGAGTGCACGGCCTTCTCCCCACCGATTCGAACGAATGTTTTTTAGTGTTTAGTACCTGATGAAAAACCAATTCTGTTAAATCGAGAGAACGTACTTCTCAAGAGTTTATCTAGAAAAAATTGTTAAAATTTACCTAAACGTCTTGAGTTGTTCCCAAGGTATCTTCTTCAAGGAGTCTCCCGTGGCTCAGGGAATAGCACTTTCTTTTTCTAGCCGGAAATCTCGTGATCGAAACTCGCCGGGAGCGACTATTTTTTTCCTGGATTTTTTTTTTCATTTTCTAGCTTTTCAGCTTCTAGGTCGTTTATTTAATATTAATATATAAATAAAAAGAAAGTACACAAATTTTCTTCAAATATATGGAACACACTAAAAATTAAAAAAAAAAAACTTTTTATTTATTTATAAATATTAAATAAACGACCTAGAAGCAAAAAATGAAAAAAAAAAAAAAAAAATAAAAAAAGTCGCTCCCGGAGAGTTTCGATCTCGAGATTTCCTGCTCAGAAAAAAAAAGAGCGTTTATTCCCTGAGCCACGGGAGACTCCTTAAAATTGATACCTTGGGAACAACTCAAGACATTCAGGCAAACTTAAACAATTGTTTTTTAGACGAACGCTTGAGAAGTGCGTTCTCTCGCTTTAACAGAATTGGTTTTTCATCAGGCACCAAACACAAAACACTAATCAATTTTCGTTCAAATCGGTGGGGCTAAGGACGAGCACTCCCCTTGTTAGTCATTCTGTGCCTTTTGTTATCAGAAAATGAGTTATCGTTTATAAACGCCATTTGGTGTTTACTATATTTGGTGATCGCTTATTATTACACCACTTGGACAGCTGCCTTGTAAAGTTCTTGTGGCAGATTATGGCCAGGGACGACCGCTTTGTGCAGCTACTGCGCCACATTTTTGGGCTAGCTCTAATTTCTAATTACATTTTGTCATTCATTCTAGAAGTTTTATTTTAAGTAATACATTTTTTTTTTTTTTTTTTTTTTTTTTTTTTTTTTTTTTTTTTATAAATATGATTTAATAATTATCTTAAACTACTTTTCTATTTGTTTCCCTCACTAGATCATCACTTTAGCTAGGATTTTTTTTTTCTCCCCAAATCCACATTTCTTTTTCTTCTACATCTATTATATTCCCTTTTACCGAGAGTCGAACTTTTGCTCCCGTAAGCAGTACACTATAAACGAATGACTTAGCAAACAATGTTATGGGCGTCCTATCTGATTAGTTACTAGTTATAAGTACTATTTTGGCTTTGGAAGTCTTGTTTAGCAAGCGCTATCTCAAAAAGATCTATAAATGAAGATCTAAGACTTTTTTATGCAGATGAATTGCAACGAAGATGAATATTGTACGTTGAAATATTTTTAAATAATATGTAAACCTTATGTATATTTAATTGAATAGGAGAACGAGGAAACCATGCGATGTCCACATCAGATATATTATGTTTAAACCTGCTTCTGTCAAATTATATATATCATTAAATCAACTTGCGCAGGGTCGTATTCTGTTTTGTTAGAAGACTAATAACGAGCGTAGATAGCGCTATGAATGAAGGTCGTTGAGATAGGGTAAGCGAAAGTATTATTCCCCGGCGAGATAGAAATTTTACAATTTATTTCTTGTTCCCTGACCTTTCTATCTCGCTGGAGATTGCATTCGCTGACTCGAGGGCTAAAGGATTGGATTATAAGGAAGTGATAAGAAGCTTTTCATCCCCTCTCTTCATCCCAAGATTGAATGGTGCCGCGTCTTATCTAGGGCTCGTCAACTAGAATTGCATGCTTCAATAGGCATGCTTAGGGCTTCATCTTCAGCAGTAATTCCACCATTTCAGAGAGCTAGGCGGCTCGCCATTTTATTCTTTTTGATTGTAAATTTGATATTCGTATTGAAAATTTACTTGCAATAAATGTGTATATCTTGTTATCCATTCACTATTCAGACTACAACACACGGCGTTACTATATCTCTGAGAAGAAGAAAATAACTTTATTAAAGAATTAAGTGTGGTCGCCCACCGATGGAGTTGCTGACTACGCAGCTAAATTATCAATGGCATGATATTAAAAAAAAATGTTAATGTAATAGGAATAAGTACACTACAAAACTTTAACAAAAAAATACATATAATAAAAATATGAAATGAAAATATAAAGAAAAAAGTCATCACGCAGGGGCTGCGTAAACTAAACAGATTTCCCACGTGGAGTTATACAATAGAGAAATCTCCATACGAGAGCCAAACAGTTACGGAATTGGCCGAACTAACTTTTATCTATGTTCTATAGAAAGTTCGGACTGAGTTTAGTTAAGGAGGCTCTTTGGAAAGGATAAGTCCGAGAGTGGAATGTATATTGATTGATATTTAGTTTTGATCACACTTCAGGTTAGTCGTGATTACTATTTCTGTCAAATTATTATTACATTTTTCGTTGGCTCTGCCATTGACCACTGGTTCCCTCGAAAATGTGCATCCTAGATAATGTACGATGTTCGTATATAGTATAAATCTTAAGTCCAGTCTCTACCGTTAATTCCTGCCCCAGGGATAATCCTTTACTTAAAATAACACTTGTGCTCTTTGTTGGCCTGATCTCTTTGCCTATTTCTCTTATGTCTTTATAGAGATGGGTGGATAAATTGTTTACTTTCTTCAAAAATATTTACAACAATTATCCCTTAATTATTCAGATTCTTGAACATATTGAAAACATAAACACACATTGACAATGATATGGGTTGTTTTTTTTTCTTTTGAATGGAGAAAAAATCGAATTTTAGATGACTAGACCAGCTTGCCGTTCTCCAGCCCCCTGGAAATCTGCTTAGTTTACCCAGCAACTGCGTGCTGGACTTTTTAAAATCCATCGACTCCTTGGCTAATCCATAGCGACTCTTGCTCTGATGCTAGGCGAGCATGAAGGTAGATTACCTGAGCGTATCGAAATAGGCCTAGGAGTGACATTGGAGTAGGGGGGGGGTGGTGGAAGGACAGAGGTATTGTCACCATTGCCTTGTGTCACCCACTCCTCGGTCCCCCCATTGTCAACACAGCACAATGGTGTAAATGTTGCACGTGTGTCAATTTGTGGAATGTCTGATTCGTGTGAACAGATACTCAAAAGAGCTGGTTAAATGTTGTGGGGATAATTGTATACGACTATAGGGGCATTCGTGCAAACCAGAGTTATGTATGTTATCATCAGGTGTGCATTTTAGCCTCACGGGAAATGAGCTATTGGTGTTGAACTGATGACTCGTGTTTCCTAAAATATTATCAAATGTCTATCGATCTATCATAATCAGGAGATGTTGAAAATGAGGTTCAATCAATATAATATTTACACACACACACGCACACACATATATCCAACTCATACGCAACCTAAGGTACCCGGGTTGAATGATGATGGAATTTCTTTTAGCAGATTTCCCTTGAGGGAAATCAACTATTGAGGTTGTACTCATGACGGAATTTTCGAATTTTTTCTTCAAATGTCCATCGATCCTACCTAGTAGATGACGAAAATGAGGTCCGTTCAAAACTGTGTGTATATATATATATATATATATATATATATATGTGTGTGTGTGTGTGTGTGTGTGTGTGTGTGTGTGTGTGTGTGTGTGTGTGTGTGTGTGTGTGTGTGTGTGTCTGTTAACGCTCTAGCGGTCGCAATTTTTGTTTGATCGTTACCAAACTCGACATTTAGTCGTTTTATGTAAAAAGAAAGATCAAGTTTGTTAATGGCTGGAATCGAACCAGTGGGAGGGGGGTTTAGAGGGAAAGATTTTCGAAAATTGAAAATATCTCCGTTACTATACGTCGGGTCGAAAAATTGTACTGAATCAATCTTATTGCAAATTAAATGTACTATAAATATTGTTTATACATTTATTCTCTATCTTGAATATTAACCGAGATATTTGCATCTGTATGCATGTGTGAGGTCGGCAGGAGTCGGCTACGTTCGGGACACTCCGCCGAGAGCTAGTGCTGGTCGTTTCGGTAACTGTTCGTCCCTCGTGAATAGGTACAGAGATACCTTACTACTACTGTCGTTATTAGGCGGATTTCTATATTGTAAAACTTCACGTGGGAAATCTGCTTAGTTTACGCAGCCCCTGCGTGACGGACTTTTTAGCTGGGCTTTACTATATCTAATGTTTTTACATTTACCCATCCCTGTATTTAGGGTTTATACTTGAATATCTAGTGACTAAAGCAAGCTTAAAGAATTTTTTAGTCTTGAAGAATAAAAAAATATATAAGATATCCTGATCGATATTTTGTTAAATATATACAAATGTTACTCTAAATAACAGAATAAACAACTTCTGTTATGTGTAGGTTTTCCAAAAAATCATCAGGAATATATTTTGTAATCCCCCGCTCTCTCTGAGAGTAGTAGTATAGCCTACAGCAGTATAAATCCAAGTTGGATTATACGTAACGAAGTTTCATAAAATTTGGTTCAGTAGCATAGGTGTGAAAAGGTAACAAACAAACAGACAAAAAAGTCAAATATTGTCGATATCGTTTTAATTCCATGTGAAACGAAAAAGTGTCGTGAAATTAGAAAAAAAAGTCAATGTATAGTTTGAGGTTACTATATTATATATACACGCACACACACACACCACACACACACATACACACACACACACACACACACACACACACACTTGGTTCGCTTTAATTTTTGTTTGAATTTTACCAAACTCGACATTTAGGCCTTTCTTATTAAACTAAAGATCTATTCTCTACCTTCAATATTAACCGAGATATTAGGAGTTTTTAGTTTTCAGCCTTCAGTAAACCTCCACTGCTACTCATGTCACTATAAGTGTAAGTATAGTCTGTTATATTATTATCCACTTTATTTGAAGCTTAAATACCAAATAAGGGTTCAATACTTCCTCATCTAGTAAATACGTTTTTACGCAAATACGCTTTGATGAAGTCATCATTTAAGGTTACGTTCTTAAATCAGATTTGTTATACAACATATACGATATCTACCTGTTTCATGTAACACTATATGTAATAATAAATGACTGAAATCGGATCCAGAATACGAGGGGAGGCTTAAGAGGAGGGGGTTTTAAAATTCAAAATATCTCATTATTTTTCTTAGAAATAGAGAATATATGGTGAGATATCAAAAGTATGATGTAATCGCACGTGGGAAATCTGCTTAGTTTACTCATCACCTGCTTGACAGACATTTTTTGTTCCCGAATAAGTGTCATCCTTGTTGTAGATCCTTCGGAGTGAGGTAGAGTATATTCATGATGCCTGGTTTGTTTTGCTACCTTTTTGGATACTTTCAGCACAAAGCTTCTTTAGATTGTGCAACATTTTAATTTTTAATTTAATATTAAACGCAAGGAATATTAAATATTGATGAACAATAGATGCTTTCCTGATAGTATCGCCATTGTTTCTTTACTCTTTGTAGGCCACGTACACTTTCACACTTCGTCATGCGTCCCATTATTCTATTGTGCATCTTTTACGTTATGCGAGCGCATATTGTATAGCAAATAGTAATATGAAAGGAAACAATATCAAAAGGGCTTTTAAAACGTCCAGAGCAGAGTAATTTAATTTAGTAGAAAAATTTGGCAAAATGAGGGCGAACATCTTTCAGTTCATTCACTAATTGATTTTAAAACCAATTAGTTTTTAATCACTCTGAAGAAAGGGAAATTGTTTCTTGAAAAGTTTGAAACAAATTAAGGTAAAAACAATATTTGCTTAATAATCTATTCCTCTTAATCAAATTTGAACCATTATTATTTTTTTTTATTCTTACAATAATCGCATTTCATGACTGGGGCAATTTAGTGACTAATCAGTTAAATTCATGTAATCACTTTATTATATTTACGTAAGTATGCTTATTTCTATAAATATTTTCCTTCCTTCCTTCTTTCAATATTGTCCTACATTATAATTTTTTGAAAATGTTGTTATGTTTCAGTTAGTGTAATACGCGGTCTATATACTGGCTATGGTCATGTAGTAAATTTGAACCAATTGAACCATTAGAAATTGTTTTTTTTTATTTTTTTATTTGAACTATTTTTTTTTGTTAATTTGTTACCGAATGGTAAATATGAGTATTCGATCTCGTTCTTCTGAAACTAATGTTCTAATTATTTCTTCTCTAATCCAACTTTATTAAACTGATTCTACGACCCAAATCTATCTAATTCATAAGTTATTCCCACCTACGTGATTTAATAAATTAAAATTTTTTCAATAAATTGTTTAAGTCATGTATATGTGTAAGTATTACTGCTTCTTGTGTAAGGTTTTGATATTTGCACCGTTTTTGTATTTTAAAATTTAGCGTAGTAATGAGCTCATTATCCCAATTGTTCATTTAACTTAATATGTCTTATTTATTATTATTACCGCAATATGTTTTTCAAATATTATCGAATTACCTTTTTTAATTGTTTAATTAGCCAATAAACATGGTTTCTTTTGGTTTTTTTTTTTTTATACCTCGGATTGAAGATACTAGATCAGTAGTGGTTCTAGCAATGATGGACGCTTTTAAAAGTTTGTTGCTCTGTATCTGTCACTCGTTTGGGTTCCCTAACATTTTGGTTTGGAGGGTAATGAAATGGCGGATTTGGAAGCTCGTGGTGCTCGAGAAGATGCAACTATGAAGAGTAACCTTTATCTCCACAGACGATTGGAAAAGTTAGTTTCAAAAGCTCATATTTCAAAGGTGGAAGTCAGACATGTCGAAAAAACATGACAATAAACTGCGATTAAACAAAGAAGTTACTGAGCGATGGAATACTGCAAGTAGAAACATCCGAAAAGAGGAAGCTGTTCTTGCCCGTGTCCGAATTGGACATACAAAATTAACACATAGTTATTGATTGAAAGGCTTATTCCCACCAACCTGCGGTTCTTGTAATGTTCGTCTTACTGTCTCACATCTTTTCCTTAACTGTAAAAAATACGATCTTCCAAGAAGAGCTTTGAACCGAACTTAAGAGAACTCCTTAGAGGCAATGACGAAGACAATAAGAATGCTTTTTTCATTTTTAACTGAAACTTGTTTGTTTCAAGAAATATAGATCCATCTACCTCTAATGACAATAGTAGATGCGGTATATTCTAATAAATAAATAAAAATAGCATTGTTTGGTACATTACATATTGAGAGAAGACATTATTTTTGATTTCTTAAACTGTAGCCGACAGGAGCCTGCCTCTCACTTTTTATTAAATATAAACCTTATTACTCTTTCGTACAATTTAAATAATTAATATCGTTTTTTTTTTTAGTTACCAAAATGTATAACGCCTCAAAGTAACCGACTATGGGAGTTAGCGTAGTATATTAGTAATAGAGTTGCCATTGGAAGTTACCATGGAAGACTTCGGTTTTGGCAGATTTCCCTTAAGGTAAATCGGCTATTGAGGTCTTACTCATGATGCGAGTTTCGGAAAATTTCTTCAAATGTCCATCGATCCTACCCAGGAGATGACGAAAATGAGGTCCGTTCAAAATTATATATATGTATATATATATATATATATATATATATTTGTCTGTTAACGCTCTAGCGGCCGCAATTCTTGTTTGATCTTTACCAAACTCGGAATTTAATCATTTTATGTAAAAAGAAAGATCAAGTTCGTTAATGGCTGAAATCGGACTAGTGGGAGGGGGGGGGGGTTTAGAGACGGGTTTTTCGGAAAATTCAAAATATCTCCGTTATTATGCGTCGGATCGAAAAATTGTATAGAATCAATCTTATTGCAAATTAAATTTACTATAAATATTGTTCTATACATTTATTCTTTATCTTGAATATTAACCGAGATATTTGCATTTGTATTCTGCGTGTGGTCACCAGTAGGCTATGTTCGGACTTTCCGCCGAGAGCTCTGGCGGCCGTTTCCATAACTATTCGTCCTTCGTGAATAGGTTTAGAGGTTAGGTCAACTGTTTTTTGGGGCTAGAACTACTGGGTTATTACGCCCTAAATAATGTTTTAGGTTTAGAGGTTTCTTACTACTACAGTTGTTATTAGGCAGATTTCTCTATTGTAAAACTTCACGTGGGAAATCTGCTTAGTTTACGCAGCACCTGCGTGACGGACTTTTTACTCAATGATTCAATATGACCAAACGAGTCTAGGCTTTTGTCCACGATCTTTCCTAAAAACTTCAATCATGAGGATTGTTAAAATGTTTCGATTATTTCTTGATATCACCACTGAAGACTGTGAGCAATGAGTGCTCATTTTATCTCGGTAATATGTCAAACCAGAAAATGACGTCACTGTATATTGTACATTCCTTTGAAGGTATTCTGAAATCATAGGTTATATTCCTTTAGTTATATATATATATAGTTGTGGTGAACCACATATATTTGCACACCACCTGTTATAACACCTTCTATACTTGTTATAAATCGGCAATTTACTCCATTTCAATTGATTTGACCATATTTGCTTTACTACGTTGTTTACCATGACCTATTTTGCATTTGGGCAGATTTCCCTTAAGGGAAGACAGCTATTGAGGTTATACTCATGACGCAATTTCCAAAACATTTCTTCAAATGCCCATCGATCCTGCCTAGTGTATGACAAAAAAGTCTGTCACGCAGGGGCTGCGTTAACTAAACAGATTTCCCGCGTGCGTCACGTATTTGCATTTACCTCAAAACGTAAAAATTCAATGGGAACAATATTTGGTATTTAGGCTTCAAATAAAATGCTTTATAATATATCACCTCATTATATAATATTTTCCCTCAGACCTTGAAGAGTTTTACTTTGTCAGAGCCATGCTACGTTGACTTGCTATATGATCTATTAACCATGACTCTACCTTTGACACCTACTTACTCTTGCGTTTGAAAATGTCCGACACACAGGTTCTGCGTAAACTAAGCAGATTTCCCACACGCTGTACACGCTTCGGATCGTGACACCGTCGATTCACCATTGAGTTTGTACTTACAAAACTTCGTGACTAAATATTTCTCCAATTGCTCATCGTTACTACCAAAGAGTTGACGAAAATAAATGTGTACTAGCTTGTTTGCTCGAAGTGATTTAGAGCTGACAAAGATGGGTTTTAGCAGATATCTGTTGGCGCACCTTCCAAAATGCAAGTCAATCTCATCACGTACGGTATGTATTTGAACATACTTCATTTTCGCCATCTCCTTGAAAATCTGCTAATGGAAAACAAAAATAAAAGTTTTATTTATTTTTTTGGCATTAAGCTGAACTTCTAGAAACATTTCACTCACACTCCCAAATTAATTAAGCCGCTTATTGAATTTGATATTGTTTATTGTTATTTATCCACGTTTTGCTACTAAGGCTAATTTTGACGGGTCATCTTCAGGTTACCACTCTTTTCTAGCCAGGACGGGACAAGGGATTTTAGCAGATTTCCCTTAAGGGAAATCAGCTATTGAGGTCGTACTCATGACGCGATTTTTGAAAAATTTCCTCAAATGTCCATCGATCCTACCCAGGAGATGACGAAAATGAGGTCCGTTCAAAATTATATATATATATATATATATATATATATATATATATATATATATATATATATATATATATATATATATATATTTGTCTGTTAACGCTCTAGCGGTCGCAATTTTTGTTTGATCGTTACCAAACTTCATATTTAAGCGTTTTACGTAAAAAGAGAGATCAAGTTCGTTAATGGCTGAAATCGGACCAGTGGAAGGGGGGGTTTAGAGGGGGGATTTTTGAAAATTCAAAATATCTCCGTTATTTGCGTCGGATCGAAAAATTGTATAGAATCAATCTTATTGTAAATTAAATTTACTATAAATATTGTTATATATATTTATTCTGTATCTTGAATATTAACCGAGATATTTGCATTTGTATTGTTTGTGTGGTCAACGGAACCCCGCCATGTTCCGGACTCTCCGCCGAGAGCTCTGGTGGCCGTTTCTAGAACTATTCGTCCCTCGTGAATAGGTTAGAGATCCCTTCCTACTACAGCTGTTATTAGGCGGATTTCTCTATTGTAAAACTTCACGTGGGAAATCTGCTTAGTTTACGCAGCCCCTGCGTGATAGACTTTTAGCAGATTTCCCTTAAGGGAAATCAGCTATTGAGGTTGTACTCATGACGGAATTTTCGACATTTTTCTTCAAATGTCCATCGATCCTACCTAGTAGATGACGAAAATGAGGTCCGTTCAAAACTGTATATATATATCTATATATATATATATATATATATATATATATCTATCTATATATTTGTCTGTTACCGCTCTAGCGGTCGCAATTTTTGTTTGATCCTTACCAAACTTCATATTTAAGCGTTTTATGTAAAAAGAAAGATTAAGTTCGTTAACGGCTGAAATCGGACCAGTGGGAGGGGGGGTTTAGATGGGAGGATTTTCGAAAATTCGAAATATCTCCGTTACTATACGTCGGATCAAAAGATTGTATAGAACCAATCTTATTGCAAATTAAATTTACTATAAATATTATTCTATATATTAATTCTCTATCTTGAATATTAACCGAGATATTTGCATTTGTATTCTGCGTGTGGTCACCTAGGCTATGTTCGGAGTTTCCGACGAGAGCTCTGGCGGCCGTTTCTATAACTACCGTCCCTCGCGAATAGGTTTAGAGGTTAGGTTAACTGTTTTTTGGGCTAGAAACTACTGGGTTATTACGCCCTAAATAATGTTTTTTAGGTTTAGAGGTTTCTTACTAGTACAGTTGTTATTAGGCAGATTTCTCTATTGTAAAACTTCACGTGGGAAATCTGCTTAGTTTACGCAGCCCCTGCGTGACGGACTTTTATTTACTGAGTTCGTCACTAAATAAATTCCAACTGTCCAGGCGTGGATCGAACTCTCCACTCTAGGTATACCATGTGAGATTAAAGGCCACATTTTAAGTAACATGGCTAACCTGAGCTGGCCTGAATGGGTAATTTCATTTGACTAGCTGTTTAGTTGTCGCTTGGCTGAGTTAATGCCGGCTGGTTGGGATTGTTGGAGAGAGACTGTGGTTTTGGCGATGTTTCTAACACCGGAAGGCACTGCGGTGGTTCCCCACAAAACAGCGCCATCTCTCTCTCTCCACAGCTTTCTTCCAATATCCATAATTGGTTGTCTCTTCGGTGAAAGTTCTAAGCTACACTTCACTCACAGCTCCTTGGTTTCGAATTTTAAGCTGATTGGACAAAAGAGGATTAACATATCATATATCTGGAATATGCTGGATGGTAGAGGAACAAATTGATAAGTATCAATAAAAAGGCCTTGTCCTCTACTGTTTTTAACTATGCAGAGTGCACTTTCGGAGTCAACGCTCCATCGTCAGTGCCTGATTATAGCTGTGTAGCCTGGACAACAACCGCCGGCGCCTCCAGAGCCAAGGCCTTTTTATTGATCCTTAACATTATTTTACAAGTCCACTGAAAAATATTCTCGGTATTTGTATTTATCTCGAACCGTAAAAGTTCAATGAGAACAATATTTGGTATTTAGGCTTCAAATAAAGTTTTTCATTATATAACATCTTATTGTTAATATGACATGAGTAGGAGTGGAGGTTTACTCACGAGAGAAATCTAAAAAAAAATGCAAATACCTAGGCTAATAATCAAGGTAATGAAGAAGCCTACATAACAACATTTATAGATTACAGTTTTATAACAAAGAAAATATTTCGAATTTTGGAAATTCTTCCCTTCTAAAACTCCTCTCTCAAAGATCCACTATCAGACCTTAACGAACTTGGTATTCATTTTTAGATAAAACGTTTATATATCGATCTTGGTAACGATCAGACAAAAATTGCGAACGCAAGAGAGTTAATAAGCAAAAAATTGTGGCCGCCAAACCTCACTTTCGTCAACTCCTAAGCGGATCGATGGACATTTGATAACATTCCTCGAAAATCCCGTCAATAGTACTACCCCAGTAGCAGATTTCCCTTGTGGGAAATCAACCTGTTACCCAGAAGGACTAATCAAGTATAGGTTACAGTAGCTGGAGAACAGAGAGCGAAAATGATATATGCCAGAGGACTAATTGAGATGTCAGGTCCAGATATCGGTAATTGATGGGGCAAGTAGGGGCGGGCGGGGGCGGCTACTCATTACCTGTGATGCCTACCGTCACTGCTACTTGCACATTTACCTGTGACGGCTCCCGTCACTGCTACTCACCTCTGATATATGCTGTCATCCCTACCCACCCCCTTTCCCTTTGACGAATGACATACCAGTGCACTTGTCATACTTTAAGCAGATTTCCCTTAAGGGATATCAGCTATTGAGGTCGTACTCATGACGCGATTTTCGAAACATTTCTTCAAATGTCCATCGATCCCACCCTGGAGATGACGAAAATGAGGTCCGTTGATAATTATATATATGTCATTGTGAGGATTTCGGCTATCTGCTCCAGCGGTTGGAATTTTTGTTCTGCAAATTTTCGATAGAACTGCGTCCATCTTCGTCAGGCATAAATTTGATTAGAATGGTTACTTAAATTAATCATATGTTGTGGAGTTTTTATTTTATTTTATTATGGCTTTCCACGTTTCTGAAAGTATAACACCGTCCACGCCGTTTATAGTATTTGCCCTCTTATTTATTTGTAGGGCTTCCAGGACTAATCTTTTACCGAGGTGGTCCTCTCTGTGTAAAACTTTTGTTTCGTCAAATTTAATTTGGTGAGGACAAATACTTGCGTGTTTGGCAATGGCGGATGTATTTGTTCTATGTTTTAGATCAGCCATGTGTTGGTTGACTCTTGTAGAAGTCTTCTTGCCTGTCTGCGCCACATAAACCTTACCACAATATATTATATTGTACTGTCTGAGTATAAATCTGCTTAGTTTACGCAGCTCCTGCGTGACGGACTTTTTATTACAGTCCGCCTTCCTTTGAGCTATTTACGGGATCATGTGTAACAATTATGTTTTTTAAACAATATTACAGGATGACGTTTTCACAGTGTTATCTTGATAAATTGAAGCTTTGAACTTATTTGTCTACGAGTTTAATAGGATTATAAATGTAAAGTAAATACTAATTTACGGATGTGAGATGATTAATTAATTATTCTATTGATTTTTATCATAAATATTAATCGGAATTAATTATGACAAAATTTAATCGAAATTAATTTAATAATCGTAATCGCGATTAATAAAATTAACCGTTAATCGCTAATTTGTCTAAGCAAAGAATTAATATACTTAAATTATTTAATAACGTTCACTTTTTTGCAATTAAGGGTAATTAGGACGGGTCATCTACAGGTTACCAACCTTTTCTAGCCAAGGTGGAACTGAGGAAGAATTAATGAATACTACATTTTGAAATAAAATGCCACCACTACCATAATATTATATAAAACATTGTTACCATAATAGTCACGAGTTTGAAGGATGAATTAAGTGTTTTAATAAATAATTATGAATCTACTAATCTGTCGTTATTTAAACAAAATTCTGTCAATCCTAATAAAATTACATTTCAGTTGAAGTTTTTGTCACATCAGTATCGCATGATAAACCTATAGTGGTGAGTTGGATTACGGCCTGAGAAATAGAAATTTATTTAGTGACGAACCCACTAAATAAAATCCTTAGACCCACCATGACTGAAAAGAGTGGTAACCTGCAGATAACGCGTCCCAAATAGCTATAGTAGCATAAAGTGGACGTTAACAAATAATAATAATAATAATAAAAATTAGTAAAAAGTTATAAATATACCATTTATGCATCATTAAGCAAAATTCTAATTACTATTTTGAGTCATGTCATTTATATTCATATTAAAAAGAATTGATTGATTTCAATTTTTTATAACTTGCCCAAACAGCAATAATCATATTATTTTTACCCTGATTAAGGGTTAATTATTAGTAATCTAAATTTGGATTTAATTAATAGTTTTTGGTCAGTGATCACGATTAACTTTTTATTCGTTTATCACGAATAATTTATTACTCTTTTTTCATGATTATCTTATTAATTCCGAAAACTTTTTAACCCTTTATCCTTATTAATTTATTAATCGTTAATTTGATTAGCTCTCTTCTTACAGATTAAAAGTGCTTTACAGATTGAACACACAAAAGAAAAATAAATATTTATCGTAGACTGCTTGGAGCAAGGAAAGAGTTATTAATATAACTAAACAGCTAGAAATGATACCAAAATAATTCCTTTGAGTAGCTTGTCCTCCCTTGACCCTTTCACCAGTCGCACAATTTAAAAGCTAATGACCTGTATATTGATCTAAAGGCTTAAAATATTTTGTGTCTGAGATACATATTTCAGTTTATGAATTCATGACTACACTCTAACGGTTTAACACTGCCTCTTTGGGGTCTATGGAATTTCTACACAAACTTCAAAATAATTTAGGCAAGAATAAATTATTTATTTATTTAAATGAGTTCCGCAGCGCCGCCGATTTACTCATTATTTAACTGTGATAAGAAAAGCGAAAAGGAAAAAAAAATAAACGGAAAAGGAGGGAACTATGGCAAACTGTTCTTTTTGAAAAGGTTCATTGGCATACCTAGCCTTACATGAAGCAAAACGATATTGTATAAGGATACATCAGGGGTGGTGAAAATTTTATTTGGACCAATACGTAAGTATTATACACAAATGGATGTTATTATACAAGATTTGTTACAAAATTAAGAGATTTTGGTACAATTTAGGACGTAGTCGTCCTTCAGTCATAGCACCTAAATTATGATGAGTTGCTCCACCTGACATCGGAAGGCTGCCATATCCTTACTAGTTGTTCACGATGAACTGAAATAGGAGCAACCTCTAATTCCCTGTGAATTTGGCTGTTCCTAACAAACCAAGGAGCATTCGCCGCTATTCGAAGTACATACTTTGCTCTGGAAGGACTGTAGTCTCTTTTTGTGTGTGTTGCTGATGCCCAGCCAGACTGGGCAAGCGTATGTTAATATAGGTAGTATAAGTGTTTTGTAAAGTAGTGTTGCGCAAGTCAGTTTCAGTGGTGTATTTTTGTTCATTAAAGGGTATATTTGTGTAAGTCGTGTTTGTGCTTGTTGCACTTTAACGTTGATATGGTTCCGCCATGTAAGTCGTGTGTCCAAATGTACTCCGAGATAGCGGATACTGTAGAATAGCATCTACTAGTTTGGAGTATCTATTATACTGCGGAATAACTCCTCCTACTCGGAGTAGTTCCTATTATTACTTAGTAGCTTCTACTAATACCCAGGGGCTAGTTAAACTAAGGAGATTTTACACATATTGGAATAGCTTATGAAATACGTCATCTCACATTATATTGTGTATACTGCAGACAGTTTTTCGTCAATATGACAGTGGGCTATAGTTATAAAAACAAGCCCAACTGGAATAAATAAAATAATAAACACCTAAAAAATACGTTAGCTTCAGGTATATATATATATATATATATATATATATATATATATATATATGTGTGTGTGTGTGTTTTTAATAGTATGTATGTGTTTATTATATAAGTTTCGTCTGATGACTGTTTCGCTTATCAGATAGTCCTGAATACCACGGAAACTAATATATAGTGATTTCCCTTTGCCTTCTCTTCTGTTTTTTAGGACAGTAAGAATGGGTGAATTTCCACTTGAGAACTGTTGGAGAGCCATCCCTCGGTAGGGTCCGTCTGAATGATAGGTATTTGCTAGCTTGAGTACAGAAAAAACGATTCTACGAAAAACGATGGATTCTAATGCACTCTCCAGCCTAGCTGTACTGATTTCCCTACAGGGAAATCTGCTAAAAGAAATAATTAAATAAAACTTCTCGTCGAGAGATATCGGCAATCTATTAGGGGTGTATTTTGGCATTGATGCCTGATTCAGATCCATTTGGCTGTTGGAGTTGTGGAGGAAGGTCGATGAGGGGGGAGGCGTGGACGTTTGATAAATTTAAGCCGGGATGAGTGACAGATAACAGTTAGTTTGAGTTATAGGACCCGGCTCTAGCTGATTGCCTGCCTCTCAGAGACCGATGCGCAGGTTCCGTTACTCGTTTCAACTTGCGCCACAGTTCCGACGCCTCTCTGTGCACGCCCTCGCAAAGGTTACGGCTTAAAGCATCCTAGCAGATTTATCTCTGATGATGATTGCACTCAGTCAAAGTCGAAGCGAATAGAGACGTTAGTGGAGATCAGAAGTAGGTACTGAATGTATTGTTCCATCAGGCAAGATTTCCCAGCTCGTCTATGAATTTCATTTTCCTTCACATTCTTCATTCGTATTTAAGTTTCTTCTTAGAATAGAGATTTACTCTTCAAAATTAAATGAATGAAATATTTAATAAATAATTTATTTATTATTTAGAGCTCCGCAACTGTGGCGACTTGGCTCTTCTTAAACATGGGGTGAAAACAAAACAAAAACAAAAAACAAGTAAACAAAATAACAAAACAAAGTAATAAGAAATAATATCAAACAAACACAAGAAACACGAACACAACAAAATAACAAGAAACATGTAAACAAAATAACACAAAAGGAACAAGAAACACGAACACAACATAGAACTAAAAACAGGTGTTAAATAAATAAGTGAAAAGAAAACTTGGTGACTTTGACAAAATTATTCATAAAAACAGTAATAATAAATTTCAATAAAAATTTAAACACATCACACACACACACACACACACACACACACACACACATGCACTCACAGACATTAAACAATTTTAAAATATGGAATTAAATATTCTCAAACTGCCCAATTGTTTTTAAATATGTCAGAATCGTGGCAATATGTGGGCTACCCTCAGTCAGTAGTTCGTTCAAGTCGTGTGGAAGTAAGTTCGTAATCTGCATTCTGTTAGTAGGTGTTTTATAGTTAGTCCAGTGTTGCAATGAGTACAAGTAGGCTTGTCTTTTCTGTTCATTATGTAAGAATGTGTCAGGTATGTATGTCCAATACGTAATCTTGTGAGGACGACTTGGTCTCTTCTTGAATATACGTTCTGTTTCTTTGTCCATCCAGTAACATTGCGTTTTATTTCCAATAGTTTGTTGTCAGCACGTAACCAGTGTTTTTGTCAGTCTTGGAGTATTTTTGTTTGTACAATCTTGTTGAGGTCTGTTGGTGTTAGTGTAGTTATGTCAGTAGTAGTCATTTGTGTTACTAGTTTTGCATGTTTGTCGATATCAGTCATTTGTTTAATGTCCTTGTGTCCGGGTAACCACAACATTTTAAGATCAAGGAAAGCTCGTCACTCATACGCTGCTGTAACAAAGGAGATTTCCCACGCATCTCAGCACATATTTCAATGTAAAACCCCAATGAGAAGTGATGCGGCTGGGGGATCGCTCGGCTTACTGTCGGCTGAAAACAAGCAAGTACGAATAATTCGATTAGTATTAGAATTAGGGAAAAGCCCGTCACGTAGGGGCTGCGTTAACTAAGCAGATTTCCCCACATGCGTTACGTATTTACATTAATCTCATGATGTAAAACTACAATGAGAGCAATATTTGGTATTTAGGCTTCAAATAAAGCGCTTCATAATATAACAGCATATTGTTGCTATGTCATTAGTAGGAGGGGTGGGGGTTATTGAAGGCCGAAAACTAAAAAAAAACGCAAATATCTCCGTTAATATTAAATGTAATGAAAAAAGTGTAGGAGTGGAGGTTTACGGAACGCTAAAAACTAAAAAATCCTAAATACAAATGATAGTCAAAATATTTATATAACTGCATTTATGGGAAATTCACCTTGCAATAAGATTGGTTATGTACAGTTTGTTCGATCCCACTGATAATAACGGAGATATTTTGAATTTTCGAAATTCCCCTTTTAAACCACCCCCTCCCACTGGTCCGATTTTCGACATTAACGAACTTGATATGTCTATTTACATAAAACGAATAAATTTCGATTTCCGTAACTATCAAACAAATACTATGATTGCTAGAGCGACAGACAAATATATATATATATATATATATATATATATATATATATATATATATATACCTGAACCTCATTTTTGTCATCTCCTGAAGGGATATTTTAGTTAATTTTTTGGAAATCTCGCCATGCGAACATCCCAATCGCTGATGTCCTTTAAGGGAATTATTATTAAATAAATAATGAAGAGCAAACATCAAAAAGGAGACTTGTAGAGAAGTTCGATAAAGAAAGAGAAGATAACATAAAGGGAAAAGCCATTAACAAATGCTAAAAAATAATTAAATTGAATAAACTAAAGGAATTAAAAAAAAAAGAAACTTGAAAAGGAGATTGAAAAATAAAATATCTCTCCATATTTTTTTAAAATTTTTACCTAAACCCACTTTATGCTACTACGGTTAATTGGAACAGGGTATTTACAGGTTACTACTCCTGTCCAACAAGGATGAAAGTAATGAATTCATTTCTAAATAAATTCTTATTCTCAGTCGGGATCTGATTCCACGAATTTAGGTTTACCAAAACCAGAGCGTTAATTCACATGGCTAGCAGGAGCGTCTTTTTAATTTTTAGAATTTGCTTTATAGAAATAAGTAGTAATTAAGATATTTTGATATAATCTTTGAGCATAATGATGGTATTAGGTGGTCTTTATTATGGAATTTATTATTCGGTTTTAAACATATCCTAATAGTTATAATGTTTACGTTAGCTTTCTAGAGCTATTACTAGCTCAGATACCCGACTTCGCCCGGGAATTCATTTGAGGCTGAATGGTGATGGTATTTTTTTGGCAAGGCTCTACTTTGTGCAATATTTTGACATTTACCCGTCCCAGTGTTTAGTGTCTATACCCGTCGTTGCTGTGGATTTGTAAATAATAAAATTACTTTATTATGTAAGACTTCAATGTCCTCCATATTGTCATATTTCCCGTCTCCTGTGCATTATGCATAGCTTTTAGATTAACATTGATTTGAAATCATTTGTTCAGGTGAGGTACCTGGTAGTTGATAATGGAAAGAATTGTTGAGCGTATCAATATTTCTACGCAAATTACTTGCTTCATACATTGTTCCCGAAAAAATGTATAAAACAAAAGTTACTCTAAATAACAAAGTAAACAACTTTTGTTATGTAAATATTTGCCGAAAACCTAATAGAAAACGAAATACCGCTATTTTTAATTTCAGGCCTCCATTACAACCCCCACTCCTGCTCGTCCCTAGAAATGTTGGTATGGCTTATTATAACGAAGGAGTTAGTGATAATACACATACTGATTTGTATTTAGTTCGGTTGACTGTTTTGTGCCAAATAAAATTGTTGACTCCCGCTATACTTTTTAGCGTATAACGCATTTATACTTCGGTATATGACGAAAGTGTATATAACAAAAGTTACTCTAAATATCAAAATAAAAAACTTTTGTTATGTGCATATTTGCCGAAAACCCAATAGGAAACGAAATATTGCTACTTTTAATTTCAGGCCTCCCTTATGACCCCCACTCCTGTTCGTCTTAGAGAATATTAATATAGCCTAAAGTCTAAGTTGGGTTAGTAGTAATATACATACATAAAATTCGGTTCAGCCGTTTATGCGTGAAAAGGTAACAAACTAATAAACAAACAGACACGAAAGAAACAAAATGCAGTTATGGTGCCTATGACATGTGAAACTAAAAGCTATCGGGAAATTTCGCGAAATAAATCAATTTACAGACAGAGGTTACAATTATATATATATATATACTCAAACATACACACACATGTTGTGTGTTTATTTGCCAATACCCCAAAGAAGTTTTTATGTGGCGTCAAACTCCGCGGACCTCTCCATAAAAAAATATTGGTTACCTCGCTAGTTTAATCATTTTAATGAAAAACCGTACAGACGAAATGCCATTCTCTTGATCTGATATTTGAACGAAATTTGATTGTATTATTTTTATTTGTTAATTCGTTCCTGTTAATTAAATTATCTAATCATTTTGTCTTTTTTCAGGTAAGCTGTGCCATACTTTCTGAAAGTGAATAACGGAATTGAGTGAGTAAATGAGATAATGTTACTTATATATTTATTTACATGAAAGTACTTTAATATATTTCATCATATACTTGGATATAGGTACATATTATCATTATTATTAAAATTTCACCCGTTTTGAGCTAATTTCATTTCTGGCTGGATATGAGATCTGTCTCATATTCGGTTTCTATTTAGATTTGATATACGAAACTTCCCAGATCTGTCTCTTGTATTCCTGCCATTTGAAGATGCAAAGCGCCTTTGTGTTAGAAGGCATCTGACACTTTCTGTGTTTCATTAGCATTTGAAAAGAAAATATCTTCCCAAATTATATTCTGTCATACCAAAGCTACGAGGCCAACATTTTTTTTTCTCTTTATGCTCTCTAAATCAAATAAAACTTGATCACTTGACAGACTGATAATGTTAAAGTCAATTGTTCAATATTTAGACCATTCATGTTTAAAGAAATATTTTTACCCCTACTATTAGCATAAAGTAGTAGGTATAATTGACTTTCACTAGCAGTTTAAATTTGTATTGTGTTAAACTAGCAGTTATCAATGAATGTTTAGCTTTCTAATAGTCATTAAATATGGAAGGTATTCATTTGATGCTATGTGAAGTATTGAATAAATGATTAAGATCTGAGTTTATTGGTGCCTTCTAAAACAATACAAATTTTGAGGAATGGAACTTGTTTCAGGAGAAATTTTAATGCTTAACAGAGTTGATTTTCTTATTTTATATCTCCTTTATTTTATAATGTAATGAGAAACAAAATTATGATTTTTTAAAAAACGTTATTTTGGTTTTTCTTGTCATTCTGCTACTATAAACGTGAATCTGTTTGTATTGTATATACTAAACATTGTTGTGGCTGTCTGCGTCGTAAAATGCCTATTTGTAAATTCTGCTCTAGCGTTCTCTGCACATGAGCTTACAAGTAAATGCTTTCATTTCCCATATCAATATATTCGCCCTCTGTTCTTTGTCTAACCGCTTGCTCATTTTGAGCATGATGTGAACGAACAGATGTTTGCGCGTCCACTTTTTAGCAGATTTCCCGTAACAAAAACTGTATGTATATATATATATATATATATATATATATATATATATATATATATATATTTGTCTGTTAACGCTCCAGCGGTCGTAATTTTTGTTTGATCGTTACCAAACTTCATATTTAACCGTTTTATGTAAAAAGAAAGATCAAGTTCGTTAATGGCTGAAATCGGGGGGTTTAGAGGGGGATTTTTGAAAATTCGAAATATCTCCGTTATTATGCGTCGGATCGAAAAAGTGTATATTATCAATCTTATTGCAAATTAAATTTACTATAAATATTGTTTTATTTATTTATTCTCGATCTTGAATATTAACCGAGATATTCGCATTTTTATTGTGTGCTTAGTCGGCCGGAGTCGGCTATGTTCGGAACTATCCGCCGAGAGCTAGTGCGGACGTTTCCGCAACTATTTGTCCCTCGTGAATAGGTCTTAGAGATACCTTACTACTACTGTTGTTATTAGGCAGATTTCTCTATTGTAAAACTTCACGTGGGAAATCTGCTTAGTTTACGCAGCCCCTGCGCGACGGACTTTTGTGATTTTCCTATAATTTAATTGAAATTCATTTCAATTTAATATTGTATTTTACAGATAAATAAATTAATGAATAAACTTATAACGTTATGCTGTTTGTTTAATTGCAAATTCTAGTTTAATTTGACACATTCTTCCTTTGCTACCATTTTGAAGTTGTTCATATTCAAAAATCAATTTAGGTAATGACTTCCACGAAGAACTGTCAATTTACATGGCACACACTGAAAACATACATCCATTTAATATTATTAAATAAAAAAAAAACGTCTAAATATATTATTTCCCCTTCGGATTGGTTTATTTCACTATATTGTTAAAGTCCACTTTATACTACTTAAGTTAATTGGTAATACATAATTGGTGGGTAGATAACCCCTCCCCCAGGCAATCAAACTTCTCTAATCAGCCTCAGAATTGTAAATTTATCTGGTGAGTTTGACATAAATAAAGTTTCTTTGCCCACGAGAGAATCGGCCATTAGATTAGCGAATTCTTTGCAATGCTTTAAAGCACACTGCTAAAACGCCAGCCTCAACGTAATTTAATTTTTAATTTACGTAATAATTGCATAAAACCACCAGTATAAAGTAGAACCACCAGTCTCTAAACAAATTTCACAAGAGCGGAACAGTTATGGAAATGGCCGAATTATCTCACTATTAAAACCGACAAGAGCCGAACAGAACCGACAAGAGCCGAACAGAACCGACAAGAGCCGAACAGAACCGACAAGAGCCGAACAGAACCGACAAGACCCGAACAGAACCGACAAGACCCGAACAGAACCGACAAAACCCAAATCTCATCATCCGTCATCTACACACACTTAATAAAAATGCAAATATCTGGGTTAAAATTCAAGATAGAGAATAAATGTAAATAATAATATTTATAGTAAATTAAATTTGCTATAAGATTGGTTCTATACAATCTTTCGATCTGACGTACAGTAACGGAAATATTTCGAATTTTCGAAAATCCCTCCTCTTAACCACCCCTGTAATTTATAAAAAAATTAAAGTTATTAACTATTTATTTTTTTTTAAAAGGGATAGTCCCTGAAGAGGTGGCAAGTAAGCCACGAAAAATATAGGGCAGTTTCAAAACATTTTGCACCGAAAAATTGTTTTTTATTGGTGACCCATGCAGTGAAATATGAAGAATATATAAAAAATATTGGGTCCAGAATAACAAGACATTTTCATATATACTGCTCAAAAATGAATAGGGATATTGGTTATTTTTTCTTATCCTATTAATTTTAATTAAATCGATCTTAATTAAATTTCTTTTTTATGGGGGAAAAAAGACAATAATTTCTAATAAATATTAATGATATTTATAATAAAAAATATGCTAGGCCCCATACATACCACAAAACAGCCAATATCCCTGTTCATTTTTGAGCAGTTTATATCCCATACATAACATTTGAATATATGCCCCATATAGGATATATGTCATATGTCACATACAAGCCATATGTTTATATGCTACATACGCAACATATTGTTACGTTATATTATAATACCAGTAATAATCGTAGTTAATACGAGTTCTTTTGGATTGAAAAATTAAACACACAAAAGTTTTACAGTTTTTATCACTGCACAATTTATTTAACAGTGCTCAATACACTTGGTTAATTATTCTTAATTACTACTCACAGTATGCACTGATAGTGTCACTGTTCTTCAGATTACACAGTCCAATAATTCACTCACGGTCACTGAACTACACAAAAAGACGACACTGCACTGTCTTAAACACGGTACTATAATGTTACTCACAGAGTCACGGTACAACGCTGTTCTTCTTATAAAACACTTTACCACACTGCACTAAGTAGCACTGAACGCACTGATGTGATCATCAAGACAGCTGAGAATAAACTAAACTATCTTTTTTTTTTTTTTTTTTTTTTTTATCAGAGTCCAGATTGCCTCAAAAAGGATTGTAAAACAAGGAAATGTAGGACCTTGTAAGCCCTACGTGGGTTTGAGTTGGTAGTCTCCTTGTACTGAGCGATGCGCTCTACTATAAGGAGTGGTTGTGAAAATTTGGTGTTGTGAGAGCGAATAAACTGTGAGTTGACCTGGTATCTGGCGGTGCCAGGTGGAAAAACTAAATATCGGCCGATTTGCACATGCTTATATAGAGCGCGGCAACATCAAAGGCGCGGTCTCAAAGGTACTGGACTCTTTAGTCTGGTACCTACTGGCGCTAGCAGTCCCTCGGTCGGTTTCATCTCCCTCCCAAATATGCGGCTCTCTCTCTGCTAATCCTTCATGTATTTAATATTCGCAACAATATATATGTCCTGGAGATAACATACTTATGTATTAACATTCAAATATACTAATTTATTATACTTGATTATATATAGCATTATATACTAAGTAATAGCGAAAAAAACCTCTATCGTTCTAAGTATTCAGGATCTACTGATGAGTTGTTCATTGTAAATATTTTTAGAGATCTTATAACCGGGCTATGATGACCTAGTAGTTTTTTTTTTCTCTAAAACCTTAAGAACAACAAGAATCAAATCGTTTTAGCCCGCAAATGCTGAATCGAAGAGTGGAGCTATTAAAATCTGCTATGATGAACAGCTGTTCAAACTGGAGGGGATTAAGTCGTGGGGTGATGTAAGAATGATAGCAATGATGATACTCAACCAACTGTGATTCAGCAGGGTTTAGGGTGCTTTGTCCGCTCAATTCCGATAACTGTTTATTTAAGCTCCCAGATGGCGCTATTGGAGATTTCTAAATTACCGTAAAGGATTACTTTAAACTCCAATTAGCTCTATTCAATTAATCGTATTAGAAGACAACAAGTGTTATAATGTTTTGTTTTTTATTGACGTACCAAGTTTACTATTTATTTCCATAATAATTTAGTTGTCTTAAAAAAGTCTAAAAAAAAAGTAAGCAGTTACGTTTCTACTTATAGAGTTATCAATTAAGCTTTAATGTAATTCATGCTCTTTTTTATTCATGTTCTTAAATTATAGAAAAGAATTGAAGAAGAAAGGCTCTACAGCCAATGTCACTTTTCGGAGATCAAAAAAGTCCGTCATGCTGGGGACAAAGCAGATTTCCTAACTGAAGTTTTTCAATAGATAAATCAACACACTGATAACGCATAACACCACCTTGAATGAGGGGGAGTGGGAGAGGGGGAGAGAGTGTATGTGGAATTTGCATAAATGGTGCTTTTCTGAATGGGTTTTTGTTTCTGAATGTATTCCAGAGGTTAGCCCCCCTTCCCCTTGTAATCCTCCCTCCCTCCCCTTTGCTGTTCTCAACACCTGCGAATAAATAACCAAAAGCTATGCCTGTTCTTGCTTTTGTGTGCACAAAGGATATAGCTCTGTGAGGTTCGAGCCCGTTTCTAAATGATATATGAGCAAATTATAGCGGTATAATATGCTCCAAGGAATTCACTATTATCATATTGTTCCATAAAATCCTCAAACGTGCGCAATACCGATATCCATTACAATTGCTTTGATGCCTTATTTGATTGTTGTTATTCGTAGTCAAGATATTTAATAATTATCTTATGTTCGCATTCGCTCGCATTGTTGTATTTGTGTTTGAATGTTTTAAACTTCTTTATTTCTTGACCGACCAAGCTACTCAAGTTTGTTTCCTTCTATTAAAAAAAAAAAATAAGCAGTCAGGGGACTGCCGGTAGAAGTGAAAACTCCTTTAGCTTTGATCGCTCATTTTTGGCATTGCTGAGAAATTTTTTTTACGAAGTCTTATTTTAAAAATATTTTTAGTTATTTATCAATAAGTAACAGTTATGTTCTATTTTACATGAAAAAATGAAATGACAAAAATAATAGTGATAAAAAAAATGCCTTACAAAAATAAGTTAAGTACACTCAGAAAAATCAATTTCTATCCATAATTTCAACAACTCTTGCACCATCATCACTGCCAGCATCAGCACCAATTTCTAAAAGTGATACGATCGGTATATGGTAGCTAAAGTAGGATACAAACAGCTTTGATTCGAATTTATTTAAATATCGGAATTTATTTAAATATTCGAATTTATTTAAACTTCGGATTAAAATATCTATGAAAGTAAAAATGGTAGATATATAGTATCTGTAAACGAAATGATGCTGGTTTTGTCCTCTTTAAAATGGTATGCGAACGAAAACTCTAGCTAATTTGGTTCAGGAGTTATGAAGAAAAGAAGCTCCTTTAGCTTTGAGTTGAGTACTAGCGGTGGTGTCGCGATTTCATACTTTTTTCCTCTCCCGCAAATGCTTCCTTACGGGGTGCACAACGTGCCTAAAGAAGTTTTCACTTCAAAAATATTTAGAAATTATAGTACTATCTATCGATGCATTCTTTTACTATCCGGATAAATAAATCACTTTCGTTTAAGGTGAATAACAGATAAGACTTTTAATTAAATGAGAAATGTTTGTTGAGCATTCATTTCGGTGGTATTAAAATAATTCTTTCAAAACTGGGACATATTGATCCGGTGACACTTAGGGGCTGTGAAAATTAAAAGGACTTGGCGACTTCATCCCAGGTTACTCGTGGAGCATAATTTGTCTGACTATGAGAGGATGAATGCAAATGGTGACAGCCGGAGCGGAAATGCAACTCTGCATCTTGCACTTCTTCTAATTAAGGCCCCTTTCTTCTATCTACTTCTAGCAGAACTTATTATCCACCCTGAGACTTCCATTACTTCACTCCTCAGATTTTAATTTATCTGAGTCTCTTCTTTTAATTTTAATTACTTTCGTTTAACTATATTTTTCAAACAGGCCCTTTATTAATGTACACCTTTTTCAATGATAAATCATCATTTAGACTAAATAAATTTGTCTCTCCCGTTTAAATTATTTATTTCGTTCGTTGGAAACGCTTCAAACCTCAGTGGTACCTCTTCTGGAGCCTACATAGGCAAGTTCAATCACAGGAATTAGAATACGATTATGACATGAGTATCATGTACAAATGGATGGTGAGTCTCGTAAATTTACGTCTATTCGTAACGTAGACGTAAGGTCCGGGACAGATAAATGAAGTCAGAGAGGTAAAACTGTATAGGTCCTTGTAACTTTCATCATAAGACCTTATCATAAAATCAGACGAAATATGTAAGTGGCGTAAAAAATACATTTTTCTGTAATCGTTGAATAATGGTAACATTACTAAACTGAAATGAGTGAAGAAAGTGAAACATTTTGCAATAGAGTGAAGAAAGTAATCACTTTCTTCACAAGTGAAGAAAGTGAATTGCCTTCTTAATCTATATATATATAAAATTGTAACCTCTGTCTGTACATTGATTTTTTTTGCGAAATTTCACGATAACTTTTCGTTTCACATGTCATAGACACCATAACTGCATTTTGTTTCTTTCGTGTATGTTTGTTTGTTTGTTTGTTTGTTTGTTTGTTTGTTTGTTACCTTTTCACGCATAAACGGCTGAACCGAATTTTATGAAACTTGGTATGTATATTACAACTAGCCCAACTTAGACTTTAGGCTATATTAATATTCTCTAAGACAAATAGGAGTGGGGGTTATAAGGGAGGCCTGAAATTAAAAATAGCGATATTTCGTTTCCTATTGGTTTTTCGTCAAATGTAAACATAACAAAAGTTGTTTATTTTGTTATTTAGAGTAACTTTTGTTATATGCACTTTTGCCGTATACGGAAGTATAAATGAGTTATACGCTAAAAACTATAGCGGGAGCCCACAATTTTATTTGGCACAAAAGACTCAACCGAACTAAACCAAACTCGCTATGTGAATTAATACTAACGATTTCCTTATAATAAGCCATAATAATATTTCTAGGGACGGGCAGGAGTGGAGGTTATAAGGAGGCCTGAAATTAAAAATAGTGATATTTCGTTTCCTATTGCTTTTTCAGAAAATATGCACATATCAAAAGTTGTTTATTTTGTTATTTAATGTAACTTTTGTTATATGCACTTTTGCAGTATACGGAAGCATAAATGAGTTAGTTATACGCTATAAACTAAAGCGGGAGTCCACAATTTTATTTGGCACAAAAGACTCAACCGAACTAAACCAAACTCGCTATGTGAATTAATACTAACGAGTTCCTTATAATAAGCCATACTAACATTTCTAGGGACGGGCAGGAGTGGGGGTTATAAGGGAAGCTTGAAATTATAAATATCGCTATTTCGTTTCCTATTGGTTTTTCCGCATATATAAACATAACAAAAGTTGTTTATTTTGTTATTTGGAGTAACTTTTGTTATATACACTTTTGTCGTACACCTAAGTATAAATGAGTTATACGTTAAAACTTTAGCGGGAGCCAATAATTTTATTGGGCACTAACGGCTGAACCGAACTTAACAAAACTCGGTATGTCAATTAGCATTAATTCTTCCATGATTGTAAGTTGTATTAAAATTTTTAGGTTCGAACGGGAGGGGGGTTATAAGGGAGGCCTGAAATAAAAATTCCTTATATTTACATGTATAAGAGACGGAAAATATAAAAATATCGAAGACAGTGAAGCCTTATTAAACAAATATTCTATTATTAGCAAATCCACGGCAATGACGGGTATCAATCTTAAACACTGGGACGGGTAAATGTCAAAATATTGTGCAATGTAAAGCCTGCTAAAAAATACCATCACCATTCAGCCTAAAATGAATTCCCGGGCGAAGCCGGGTATCTGAGCAAGTTAGTAATAAGCATAAATTAAAAAATAATTTGAAGTTGGAAATTAAATGCTTTTAAATGTTTCTTAACATTGTAAGAATTTATTTTAACAAAATAAATTGAAATGTGAATGAATTATTGGTCGAAATAATCAATATATTTTAAAATTTAAATATAATAGTAATTACTTTCCTTGTTTATAACCTGCACTTGTTTATAACTGCACTACTTCACAATCATCACTAGTTGTTTTATAACTATACTTATAACCTTTCACAACCATGCTTATAACCTACCAACAACATACCATAATCTTCACAACATCCTAATTTTGTTCATATTCTGGTTAGATCTGATCATGTATTACACGATTACAGAAAAAATTTAATATTACACTCGTGACGAAAGTAGAATTTACAACTCTCGTGAAATTACTACACTCAGTTTATTAACCGTTAATTTTTATTTTTTTCTGGAACTATTATATATTGCATATGTATTGTTATATATTACTTATCGTATAAGAGTATTTTAAATTGTATTATAAATTATTTAAGTAGAATACCTTAACGATACTAACATAAAATGGTCAGACCATTTATTCAATTCAATTTTCAAACAATAGTTTCATATTTAAAACCCAGGGGCTGCTTAATTATGCAAATTTCCCACGAGCAGGGCACCCTAACCATTCGCCATTTCACATTTAATAAGAAGCCTTTATAAACAGAATATGGAATTTAAGTTAGAATAATGATGACTGTTGTTGCTGTAAATGAAAACCGCTTTAGTAGAAATGCAGTTCAACAGTATACTGAAGACTATAAAATGCATTTATTTCGATTAATATTTGTCCTTGAGAATAAATGGTAGACACATTAGAACTCTAGAAATTGTTAATAAATTATTATAGTGGAAGCGTAGCCAACAATTTTTTCATCCTACCTACATTGTAAGTCACTTCCACCTGCCAGAATACCAACTCAGAATATGGAAGCCCGGCAAGCTCAACCTGGCATCAACCATTGGCACACTGTTACACGGCACTGACGATGATGCACAGCATCGAAAGCGCTTTGCCGTGTTAATAAATTATTATAGTGGAAGCGTAGCCAACAATTTTTTCATCCTACCTACATTAGAAGTCACTTCCACCTGCCAGAATACCAACTCAGAATCTAGAAAATTAAATTTGCAATAAGATTAGTTTTTCGATGCAACAATTAATAACGGGGATATCAAACATTTTTGATTATATTCCTTCTTAACACTTCTTACCTTATGAAAACTATATGTAAAATTGTAAATGGTAAATCTAGAGTGGCGAGCTCGATTCCCGCTTGGGTAGATGAATTTATTTAGTGATGAACTCATTAAATGAAATCCTTAGTCCAACCCTGACTAGGAAAGGGTGGTCATCTGTAGATAGGCTTTCCCAATTAGCTTTAGTTGGCAAAAGTGGACGTTAATAAATAATATTTTGGGGCTCAGGTATGGCTAACCTGAGCCCCAAAAAATTATTTTGCGAGTTAAAGCGTTGACCTTTATCTCATATGATAAACCTAGAGTGGCGAGTTCGATTCTTGCCTGGGCAAAGGAAATTATTTAGTGACGAAATTCATTAAATAACGTCCTAAAACCCCACCCTGGCTAGAAAAGGGTAGCCTAAGTTGCAAAAAGTGAACGTTAATAAATAATAATAATAATAATAAATAATTTAATTTAATATTGTAAAATTTAAATTAGTCGCTTTGTAATATTATGACTTAGCGATTATGTGAATAGAATTGGGGGTTTAACTGACTAATATTTGATCAATGATGGTGATGGTTGATTAATAAAGAAATGCAAATTTCTCAGGTAATATTGGAGTTAACGGGAACGAGTGTAAAATATTAATTTCAGGGAAATATTTAATCCCCAAAATTATGCAATAAGAAAAGTCATTTAATCACTCTACTCAATTTGAAAAAATGAGATATTATAAATTTCATCCTCTTCAAACGCTTAAATTTTGAGTTTTGTTACGATGAAACAAAAATTACGACCGTTTGAGCAGTAGCTGACAAATATATACACATAAACATAACAAAATACAGCATCTATTTCTATCAATACATATTAGATACGAACTCGTCTCATATCAAGATTACAACCTATATAGCTAATTACGACATTTAATTAATAAAATTTCATTATATCTTTAGTTGTTGCAATATTTTGCACGCTGGCTTTCATGCTACCCTGAATGAATATGTGTCATATGAATAGCTGTAGAACATCTCGCGTGAGACTGACAGTTATTTTAAGCGGAAATTCTGATTACAAGAGTGTTGTAGCGGAGAATTTCCTGTTAGAAGTGCCCTTGTAGCTAAGTAGGACAGCCATGTCAACACTAGCTACTTCTGTATTGGACAAGGAACCACCTTACTGTTCCCTACAACTTACTTCTCAACAATTAAACTAGACTGACAAGACAATTCAGGATGATGATACAATACATGCTTAAAAGTTCTGAACTTGCTTGTAGTTTCTCCTTGGCATTGAGTGTAATTATTTCTTTGGGTTATTTCTTATTCGTTTTGGTTTCTTTTCTATATTTTTACAAGTAACATTATAATTTATTTAATTTTCAGTAATTGGCCAAAATTATTAATTTATATCTGTAGAATGTGTTCATTTGTCGACAAATGAGTGCTATAAAGTTAACAAGCCACAGTTTTTAGCCAATATTTCGGAAATTATTTTCTGTTTCCCAAGATCCTAGACGGTAGAGGCTTGTTGCTTTTGTGAGACGAGTAGATTAGGGTTTTCCTTCATAAATGTTAGGGAATCACATAAATTATAGAGTAATAGAAACATCAAATATAGGGAATATCATAAAGGATAGAATGACGGAAACATCAATTATGGGGAATAACATAAGTTATAGAATTATAGAAACATCAATTATAGGAAGTAACATAGATTATAGAACAATAGAAAACTCAATTAAAGGAAATAAATTAAATTATAGAACAATAGAAACATCAATTATAGGAAATAAAATAAATTATAGAATAATAGAAATATCAATTATAGGAAATAAAATAAATTATACAACAATAGAAACATCAATTATAGGAAATAAAATAAATTATAAATCGTTGGAACGTCAATTACAGGAAATACAATAAATTATAGAATAATAGAAACATCAATTATAGGAAATAAAATAAATTATAAATCGTTACAACATCAATTACAGGAAATAGAATAAATTATAGAATAATAGAAACATCAATTATAGGAAATAAAATAAATTATAGAATAATAGAAACATCAATTATAGGAAATAAAATAAATTATAAATCGTTAGAACATCAATTACAGGAAATAAAATAAATTATAGTATAACAGAAACATCAATTATAGGAAATAAAATAAATTATAGAATAATAGAAACATCAATTATAGGAAATAAAATAAATTATAGAATAATAGAAACATCAATTATAGGAAATAAAATAAATTATACAACAATAGAAACATCAATTATAGGAAATAAAATAAATTATAAATCGTTGGAACATCAATTACAGGAAATAAAATAAATTATAGAATAATAGAAACATCAATTATAGGAAATGAAATAAATTATAGGCTAATAGAAACATCAATTATAGGAAATAACATGAATTGTAGAATAATAGAAAAATAAATTATAGGAAATAACATTAATTATAGAATAATAGAAATATCAATTATTGTAAATCACTTAAATTATAGAATGACAGAAACATCAATTATGGGGAATAACATAAGTTATAGAATTATAGAAACATCAATTATAGGAAGTAACATAAATTATAGAACAATAGAAAAATCAATTATAGGAAATAATATAAATTATAGAATAGTAGAAACACCAATTATAGGAAATAACATAAATTATAGAATAGCAAAAACATCAATTATAGGGAATAACATAAGTTATAGAATTATAGAAACATCAATTATAGGAAGTAACATAAATTATAGAACAATAGAAAAATCAATTATAGGAAATAATATAAATTATAGAATAGTAGAAACACCAATTATAGGAAATAACATAAATTATAGAATAGCAAAAACATCAATTATAGGAAATGACATAAATTATAGAATAATAGAAACGACAATTATAGGAAATAATATAAATTATAGAATAGTAGAAACACCAATTATAGGAAATAACATAAATTATAGAATAGCAAAAACATCAATTATAGGAGATGACATTTTCATTGAGGTTAGTTATATATAATTTGGTCCTATTTCAGCATTTAACCTACTTGGTCTTTATTTATACATGAAAATAACAAATATCGAGCTTGGTAACGATCAATACAAACATGCCAACATCACGATCAAACAAAAGTGTTAACCACTCTCTAGTGGTAGTAGTCGCTCTCGACAACAGACAAATTTAAAGATGTATATCCCTTATTTTCCATGATCACATGTGTTCATACCCAGAAGGATTGATAAATGTTACGAAAATCGCGTCATGAGACTAACCTCAATAGCCTCACAGCGTTTTTATGTAAGTAAATAAGGGTTTAGATAAAATAGACTGCACCTTTTAATGGATGGAATAAAAAAAACTACGTTTCCTATATAAATGACCTTTTTATTCGCCGGGAAAGTGGCCTATTCGACCTACTGAGAGTCTCCCACTGCTGAGGTCTCTTTTTTGCTCCTCTAGCTCTTTACCTCAACAAATTAGTCCCTCCCGAAGGGATACCTTTTTGTGTTAAAAAAAAAAATTTAAAGTAGCCACTGAAAGCGGAAAATTACAAGTTCATTTTTAGACTTGTTTGGTAAAGTAATATTTTTTTAATCTTCAATTTATTCCATGTTTCCTTAATAAAGAGGGTACTCTGAGAGTTTTTGTCTCAGCGTGTATCTCTTAATTTCCAATTAAAATTCTTCAACAATGAAAGAAGTAATTATAAAATTATCTTTGTCCTCGTTATCTTCCAACGACATTTATTGATATTACGGAAGTATCAGATGCTTATTTAAATTTTAAAATGTGATTTCATTTCCAGAAATGGTTTTTCATTGCACATATAGTTGTTGTTCTAAACATTAAGATGTTATCTTGTGATAATTTTTCCCGGATATAATAGACTCAGAAAAAATGTAACACTATCATTTAAAGAAAGTATAATATGAATTAAGCCAATAAAACAAATATGGAAAAAAAGATAACCTTTTAGATAATATTACCTGCTGTAATGTTGTTGAATTCTACTTTTAATCATTCCTTTTTTTCCTAAAGTTATGAAGTCATATAGAGTTGAATTATGAGTTCTAGCCTTTTTTTTTTGTGTCCTGGGAATTAATTCGAGCCAGGGTTAATGTGACCATTATTTCTTATTTAAATGGCCTCATGCTTAGCTTATAATTAAGTTATGTGAAAAGTATGAAATTACGTTTCTGTTATTACAGTATACTCCCATGTCAGTCTTTAAGTTTCCGTAGGTCTATTCCAATAAAGTAATAAAATTAATTCAGCCTGGAGTAGATGTCCATTCTACAGTTATCCATAAGACAATTAATTCTCCTTGTGACCACTCTAACATTTATGTTGGAGAAATAAAGGATATATGTCCTCTTTGGTCATTTTTCAAGAGAAGATATTTTAAAATATGTTACCCCATAGCCTCGTATCAAAATTTTAATTTATAAGATTTTTTTTTATTTCTGTTAACAATATTGGAAAATGTGCATATAGTGACAAAGTCCGTCACGCAGGGGCTGCGTAAACTGAGCAGTTTTCCCACGTGCTGATACTTGTAATCTCCGCTTACCACATATTCTCTATTTCAATAAAACAACCGATGAGTAAAAGACTCCGAGGGGGGGGGGTTCTGAGGGCTAAACTCGAGAAAGCACAAAATACTTGACTTACGGAAAAATGCATAGCTCGACATTTGTATATCATCAATAGTTTAACAAGATTGGTTCTATAACATTTTTACGATCCCACTCATAAAAACGAAAATATTTGGGATTTTCGAATTCCATCTCCTCTATATCCCACTATTCCATGTCCGATTACTAACAGTAATAACTATTATTTTTGGTGTTGACTGAAAAGTTTAATCGAGATAAACATATGTGTCAAAATAAACATTTTCGGGTCAAGTACCTAAAATCTTGATTGGTGACACCATCACAACGAATTTGCATGTATCTCGCATTATAAAAGTCTCATAAAAACAATATTTAGTATTTAGGCTCAGAATAGAGAGGTTCTTGCTACAACAGCTTATTGATAATATGATACTAGAAGTGGGGGTTTACTTAAGAATGAATACTGAAAAATCCGAATACCCAGGATATTCATAATAGAGAAAATTTGTATAGGGCAAACATTATTACTCATGACGATCTTCGAAAAATTTCTGCAAACATCCCTGGAACCTACGTAGGAGATGACTAAAATGTAATCCTTTCAGAATTATATATATATATATATATATATATATATATATATATATATATATATATATATATGTGTGTATGTGTGTGTTGTTACGTTTTATTACCAAAACCAGTAATAAACGTTTTTAATAAGAGTTCTTTTGGAATACAAAATTAAAGTTTCACAGTTTTTATCACTGCACAATTTATTTCACAATGCACAATACACTTGGTAATTATTCTTAATTACTACTCACAGTATACACTTATAGCGTCACTGTTCTTCAGATTACACAGTCCAACAATTCACTCACGGTCAATGAAATTCACAATAAGACGGCACTGCACTGTCCTTGACTTCGCGGCACTTCACTGGCCTTTACTTCGCGTCACTGCACTGTCTTAAACACGGCACTAAACTGGTACTTACAGTCACAACACTGATCTTCTTATAAAAACACTTTACCGCACTGCACTAAGTTGCACTGTAGCACTGATGTGAACATCAAGACAGGTGAGAATAAAACTGACTCGCTCGCGACTAGCCCTTCTTTATATAGCTTGTCGGCATACATCAAAGGGGAATTGTCTGGACCCGTCGACGTCTGACTGGAAGGTACAGGTAGGACCTAGGACATTCTGTAGGTTTATTTGATCTACGTCACACTTTCCAAATACGCAACTCTCCCTTTCTGAAGGATTATTCATGTATTTAATTTTCGCAACAATATATATATATATTTGCCTCTTCCAGCTCTAGTGGCCGCGATTTTGTCTTAAGTTACCCAAACTCGATAGAGTGTTATTTAAAACTAAATAAGAGGTTGGTTTACTTCTGAAATTGAAGCGGGAGAGGGGGGGGGCAAGGTGTCGTTATTTAATGATCCACTTTATTAGAAACTTAAACACAAAATATTGTTTTCATTGAAGTTTTACGGTGCTACGTGCATACGAATTAGATGTGTGATGAAGTCATCATTTAAAATTTTCGTTCGTTACTCAAACATTTGTATTTGTTCTATACCATAACTGTTCTATATTTAACTGCTTAATTCAACGCTAATGATTATATTAGTAAATGGCTTATATCAGCCAAGATTAGGTGGGTGGAGTAGGGGGAAAATTTGAAAATTCAAAATATCTATTACTATACCAATTAGAACCAATCTTGTTAAACAATTGGTGGTATACAAATGTTGTTCTACATATTATCTCGCAACTCAATTGTAAAGCAAGTGTCTCGTATACAGACTTCGCTAAACCCTCAATTGTATCCAGCTGATGTATATTTATAAGTAGAAAATATATGGTGAGAAGAGATCAAAAATGTGTCGGATCACCGCGTTGGAAATCTGCTGAGTTTATGCAGCTCCTGCATGGCCGGACTTTCGCTTATCATAAAAAACATTTTGACCTGATGCATTGGCACGGATATATCATAAGAATTAATTTAGTAGGTGTACTAGGCGAGGACCCAGTACATATTTTCGAGCTTATCCTATGGAATAATACCGAGTTGTAGGCTGGTAATGCCTGGTTTGTATATGGCCTGTGGTCAGGGTTCTGGCTGTTTGCGTTTGGTTTGGGCTGTTTGTATTGTTTTTGGCCTTGCTGGGTTGTTTACATTCCAGTTGGGCTAAGTTGTTTGCAGAGTTCAGATTTCATAATAGCAGTTGAAGATCAATCAATATTCGTATTAAATGTCAGGGCTTAGAAAATAGATAATTATTTTCATTGTTTTAAATTTATCTTCATTTTGTGTTGCAACACAATTTTTATTAAAATAAAAACAAATAATGAATACTGAATTTCATTCATGTCTATATTCCATTTAACTAGTTTCATTGTGTCAATTATCGTGTTGTTGACAGTGATTTCTTTTTATTGAGTTTTCCTTAGAAAAAGGGGCTATTGAGGATCCCCTCATTACCAAAAAAAAACAAAGTCCGTCACGCAGGGGCTGCGTAAACTAAGCAGATTTCCCACGTGAAGTTTTACAATAGAGAAATTTCACGAGAGCCGAGCCAGTGAAAGAAACGGCCGAACTAGGTTTTGGCGGGAAAGTAACTCTCGTCCGTTAGGCTCCGAGATTAAATTAAAAACAATTCAATCTCAAAAAACAACAAGAACACAAAAAATGGACTTACCGCTAATGATAGCAGCGCTCTGTACACTTATTACACCAACACTAAATAGTACCACAGAATATCCATTATTTGTAAGACTTAATACTGCTGTGAATATTAAGTAAACAAATAAAGGGCAAGTCAAATGGTAAGAACCTTCCTGATAGCAAACAGTCTGAGTTCTAAACAATCAGGTTAGCCAGCTTTTACCGGAAATAAAAGCAATTACGGAAATATGTTTGAATATAAGTTATAAATTTTATTCATATAACTATTTATTGTATCCAGTACTGTAATTAATAATAGAACGTAACCTACAACGTAATACAGCTGGATTGTAAACAAACAGGTTAGCCAACCTTGTAGTGCAGTATCGATAGATAGACCGGAAAAACAAACAATTAAAGAAATATATCTGAATATAAAATATTAATTTTATTGGAAATTATTTATTATAGTTAGTGGAGTAATTTGAAATGAATCTAAATAATTTCTATCTCAATCACTCAGATTTTTGTAGTCCAAGAAAAAAAGGGGGGGGGGTTCAACAGAACGTATTTGTTTGTTCCTCGTAAAATAAAGCTTTGTTGAAAACAATATTTTGTATTTAACCTAATAATGAGGTGGTTCATTAGATATCAGCTTATTATTAATATGTCCCTAGTAGGAGTAGGGGTTTACTGAAAGCGGAACTCATTACAAAAAATACAAATATCTCGGTTAATACTCATTATACGGAAAATATGTATAGAACAATATTTATAGTTAATTTAATTTGCAATAAGATTAATTTCATACAATTTTTTGATCCGACAAATAGTAACGGAGATATTTCGATTTTTCGAAAATCCTCCCCTCTAAACCCCCCCTCCCACTGGTCCGATTTCAGCCGTTAACGAACTTGATCTTTATTTTTACATAAAACGACTAAATTTCGAGTTTCGTAACGATCAAACAAAAATTGCGACCGCTAGAGCGGTAACAGACAAATATATAGATAGATATATATATATATATATATATAGATATATATATACAGTTTTGAACGGACCTCATTTTCGTCATCTACTAAGTAGGATCGATGGACATTTGAAGAAAAATGTCGAAAATTCCGTCATGAGTACAACCTCAATAGCTGATTTCCCTGAAGGGAAATCTGCTAAAAGTCCTTCAAATCTTCGTAAATGAGTGCCAAAACGAAGTCAGTTTGTGTTTTAAAAATTGTTATATGTAACATTGAATTTATTTCATGTAGATATACCACTTTGAGAGCAACTATATTTCGCTGGAAATTCACTAACATTTAAGCAATACCAAAAACATTTAGACTTATTAAAATAAAATTGGATATTAAGGACCTTAAAGGACTTTACAACGCAAAAAATGTATGTATATTACCGGAAAAATTGAATTATCCTTATTGGGGAGGGAATTGCAAAGAAAAAAAAAATATTTATCTCTATTTATATGCATCGGCTCAAACAGTATTGCATAACTTTATTTGTAAGTTCCCTTGCGTTACACGAATTTTACTTATATAAATTTAAATTCACCTATATATATTTCTCCTAGCCCAGGATCCTCTCAGTCAATAAATTAAACTGGTTAAAAATCTTCAACCTTTGAAGAAATTCAAATTTTGAAAAAAATTATACTCTGAGATTCATGAATTTTATTCTGTTTCCAAAGCACTATGTATTTGAGGACATTCCTACGTAGCGCAAACTCTGCTTTTAATGGTCGTCGTTTTGTCATCTATTGGATTCAAAATGGATAGTTATCTTGTAGTTAGAACTTACAATGAGAGTAAATGTCTCCTTAAAAATTAGGATATCTATAACTATAAATAACCAAGCATCCAATATAACAGCACTCGCAAAAATAAACCTTAGAATTAATGAGAGACAATGGATAGCATTTATAAAAAAATGTAGTTCCTCTAGGCCAGCTACTAAATCACAATTATTGTTTGAAAATATCTAGGACTTTGTGACATTCTTAGAATCTTTAGAATTGAGTTGAACTGATCCCTAAACTCTTTTAAAACTTCAACTAAATATCAATTATATTATTTCTACTTCATTATATATTTTTTTCATATTTTATTATTGATGGCTTCATAATTATTAATTTCATTTACTACTTATAATACTTTCATATTATTATTTATTTTCAATATTAAAATTCTAATTTAATTTGATGCTTTTTATTATTTATTATTATTATTTATTTATTAACGTCCACTTTATGCAACTGTGCCTAATTGGAACGGGTTATCTACAGGTTAGCACCCTATTCTAGCCAGGGTGGGACTAAGAATTTTATTTAATGAGTCACTAAATAAAATTCCTATTTGCCCACTCGAGAATCGAACTCGCCTCTCTAGGTTTACCATGTGAGATTACAGCCATCGCTTTAACTCACATGGTTAACCTGAGTCCCTTACCATGTATTATCATTTATGATGGGGCATGCGAAATGATATAGTTATAGGATTCTTGCCTATTGTGGTAATGTTTCTCACGAAACATATTAGTCTCGTCTGCAAAGAGAGGTTATGTTGGAGGAAAAGATATCGAATTACATAGAGACTGGAAGAAAGCCAATATTGACAGGTCATTTTTCATATGCGGTAACACGGGAATGATGAGTTGGGGAGGCATTTGGCACCGTCTTGGGTTTCTGATATAAGATCTCCAAGGTATATATATTGATGCTCCTTCCTCTTGCCAATATGGACTCTAAGCGTGTTTAACTTATTTACTACATACTCTCATTCCATGTTCTGAAATATTACTTTTTTATTTATCCTTCTACGACTAATCTATAAATCCACGGGTCGTGGGATATACACACTCTACTGCCCTTATTTAACAAAAAAGTCCCTCACGCAGGGGCTGCGTAAACTGAACAGATTTCCCTCGTGAAGTTTAAAAATAGATAAATCTACATAATGGTAACACAGTAGCACGCTCAATATTAAGTGAATAAATACAAACGATTATAAGAAAACTGGAAGCGTCTGAAACGAAAAACAAATAGGTGAGCCAACTACTCACCGGAAAGATAAAAAATTGCTGAAATATATCAGAATATAACATAGTAATTTTATTGAAAAGTATTTACTATATCTAGTACAGTAATTTATAGTGAATCAGAATAATTATTATCCCAATCAAATTTTAGTCGTCTAAGAACTTAAGACGGGGAGGGCGGGTCACCAGAACATTTTTGCATTTATCTCGTATGATAAAGGTCTCTCGAAAACAATATCTGTTGTTCTGTTTTGTAGAAGTGGGGCTTTGCTGAAGGCTGATATCTGAGAAATGCAAATACCTCGGTTAATATTCAAGATAGAGAATAAATGTATATAAAAACATATATAGTACATTTAATTTTAAAAAATAAGATTGATTCTATACATTTTTTTGATCTAACGTATAGTAACGGAGATATTTCGAATTTTCAAAATTCTTCCCCTCTACACCCCCTTCCCTCTAGTCCGATTTCAGCCGTTAGCGAACTTGATCTTTCTTTTTACATAAAACGACTAAATAAATGATTTTCCTTAGGGGAAATCTGTTAAAAATATTATAACATAAAATGATGAAACAAGATACAATAAAATGCTTTACACCCCTACCCCCAATCACGTATATATTTAAATTTGTATTTAAACTTCAGGAGTAAAACTCCTTAACACTCTCCGCGAATATATTGTATTAAATGTATTAACAAATATTATTTGTTTAGAAATAAAACTACATTTTCGAAGATTGTTTTTGAGCAGAACATGAATACTATCAGAAATGTTCAAGTATTAAATAAAACTAAAACTAATTTGTCTTCACATAGCTCTAAAAACAACTTATTATCAATTATATCGTTTCATTAGAGTGTAGACAAGTATCTCATTGCTTCATATAGTTGTAAGTAGACTGCCGGTGTGAGTAGAGTGCCCCCTACAGGGGTTAGGTAGAATTATCGTTGACCCGGAAGGGACATCTGAGGAAATTACGAACCAGCCGGCCAGTCGCCAACACCAGACCTATCTTCCTTCATGCTCCACTCTGCAGAGGCTGAATCTATTTAACAGTTGGCCAATGGCTATATGCACGTACCTGCTCACCCGTCTATCAAATTACAGTAGACTATTACCTCTTTTTGTAATAATATTAATCTTATCAACGTATCACTCATGGTTTATAATAAATCTAAGACAAATAACAAAGCCTGTAAATAAATATGGACGTACCTCCTCACACACCTACGGTCGACTATTACACCTTTTTGCAACAATTTTAACCACTCATGGTTTATAAAGCTTGTCTTCCTTTAATAAATCTAAGACAAATAACAAAGCTTGTGAATAAATTAAAAATTCACGTTGTATATTTAGTATTATTTAGACTGTAATTAATTTTATTTAAAAAAAAATGAATTAAGTATATATTGTGAGTGTGAATGTAAATTTTCCAAAGGGGAACAAAAAACGTGTGGACTGTTTATTAAGTTGTGCAATTTTGTACATTTGTTTAATCCAAAAGACACATAAACGACCTAATATGAAATGATAAAGTTCCATGAAAACATATGAAAGAAACCTTGGTAGAATGTATTAATAAAACATATAATATAATTATTGGTAAATAAATAATAAATTGGCATACTATAATATATAATCCGAAAAGTAACGAGAAAAAGGCCTCGTTCCTTTTAAAAATGAATAGTATTAGTCACTTTTATATAGAAACAGCTTATATGTAAGTCAAGTACTTGCTATTATTATTATATCTATCATATTTTTTTTTAATTTAATGGAGATGAACGCATTTCATTTTAACAGGGTGCGAGACGCGAGACTTTTCTATCCGAAACTAGGGTTTATGTTGAGTGAGTTTGCCACTAAATAAATTCCTACTACATACATGAAATCGAAGACCGACCTTTATCGCATTGTGAGATACATGCATATACATTATTTGATGACGTCATCAAATACGATTTTCGTAACTCGAAAATTATTTGATAATACCATAGTCGATATTTTACAATTTCATTTGATACTGAGAGAGATGGGGTTATAGAGGAATTTAAAAATTCAAAAGATCTCCGTTCTTTTGAGAAAATGCTTTAGATATCTAGATAAACTATTGATGCTCTGCATTCGTTGTTCATTGATTTCTTGCTCTAATATTAAGCGAGGTATTCGTACTTGCTTTGTTCACATTGTTCAGTAAAGCCCCCATTATTACTCATTGGATTATTTTCTTATATATATAGCATGTATGGTGAGAAGAGATTATTGGTAATGTGTAACACCAGCACGTGAAAAATCTGCATGTGTGCACCACCTGCGCGGTGGACTTTTTTATTTCCCTGAGCTGGGGTTCGGCCTTTTTGCATTTTGGGAAAGGGCTATACTACCATGGCTTCTGTTCTAGATGCCAAACACTTGGGTCTGGCGTCTTCCATGTCGGAAGGCTCCCTGATCCCAGCCTAGAGAGGTGTGTAGTAGTTTGTCGGCGCCATGTCCTTGCGCCAACTCAGGGCCGTTGTGGGCGAGACAATGGGACCATCCCATGTCACTATGCCCATCTGCTCCTGCACAACCTACACCTGTGGGCGGTTTCTTATTTGTCACCACCTATTTTCGGCATCTCATCACGATAATCGCTCCGAAGGCGGCGACACTCATTCATGTTTCTATTCATGTGTGCTGTCTCCAAGGTCAGGGGAGATGGCATCATATGAGTAACCTTCGTTAGTGTTATAGTGTCACGGGGCGTGCTAGTATCGCAGTGCTTATGGATCAGGGGGAGTCTAATGGGAATATACGGCTGACAACCCTTCGGAATGATTATTATACCTCTTAGATCCCGCCCACAGGTGACCTGACAGCGTGAACTGGCTACAGACCCTCCGAGTACAAAGGGACTCGTCAGTCTACTGGAGACAACTCATACCTGGACCTACTTGGATAACGGCGGTTGTACGTCGAGTTGATCACTCACTACTTAAAACTCTGGTCACGTTTGAGTCTCGCTCAGGGGGTGGCTAAGGATCGTAAAGGTCTGCATCGTCAACCGAAAAAAAAACCAGATTAATCCGAATCTAAGATCGAAGGCGACTAATTTGGTTGTAATGTTTTTTTATTAGTCTTCATAAGTTTCTAAAGATATTTGTGATAGTCAAAAAAAGTCCGTCACGCAGGGGCTGGGTAAACAAAGCAGATTTCCCTCCCGAAGTTTTACAATAGCGGAATTTCAAGAGAGCAGAACAGACATAGAGGCCGCACTAGCTCTTGACAGAAACTCACGACTAGACCCGGAGTTAGCCGATCTCACCTCGACAGTTACAATTATAAAAATGCAAATATCTCGGTTAATATTCAAGATAGAGAATATATATGTACATAACAATATTTATAGTAAATTTAATTTGCAATAAGATTGATTTCATACAATTTTTCGATCCGACGTATTGTAACGGAGATATCTTGAATTTTTGAAAATCCGTCCCTCTATACCCCCCCACATGTCCGATTTCAGCGTTAACGAACTTGATCTTTCTTTTTACATAAAACAACTAAATATCGAGTTTGGTAACGATTAAACAATAATTGCGACCGCTAGAGCGGTAACAGACATATATATATATATATATATATATATATATATATATATATATAGTTTTGAACGGACCTCATTTTCGTCATCTCCTAGGTAGGATCGATTAACATTTGAAGAAAAATTTCGAAAATCGCGCCATGAGTACGACCTCAATAGCTGATTTCCCTAAAGAGAAATCTTCTAATACTATAAACAGATTAAGAAGCAAGGCAATCATCAAGTATCTGGATAACATTCGAAGAGATTTCAATAACTTGAAAGTTAGTTATGTTAACTATGGACTAAGATAGTTACTCGAAGGGCATCTCGGAAGGAGGAAAGTGTTCAACATGAAGAAGTGGTGTCAGGAAGTGTCATGAACTGAGTAGGACAGATAACACATCTATTCATCATTTTTCCAGCAACAAGAAGCCTATTTTAACATAATTTTTAGCTGGATACGAAGTGTTTAGTGGCTTGAGAGGAAGTGAACTTATCATCATATTATTAGGAGTGGTCGTATATGAAAACAATAAAATGCAAACCTCTCCATTAATATTTGAGTTATTACAGCTAATGCAGAAAATTAAATTTTTTCAATAGGTATTGTAAAAGTTTTCATTGTGACTTTTCTTTCCTCCTTACCTAATGAAAACATCACGAAGCATTCAAGGTAAAATGAGACGCTTAGTTAAATATTTCTTATTCCTACTGTGAATTAGTAGGTTTCCCATTTCACTTAGGGGTTAACAAAAAATTCAAATATCTTGACAAATATATTGCTAGAATTAGGACTGAAGAAATGATGTACATATCAACAATCGTGCACAAGTACCTATATTTGCGAGAAAATTAGTTATATAACATTTCGCGATCCGATTCAAAAACGGATATACTATGGTTAGTTTGTCTTGCCTCTAATCGTCTGCCCTATTCCTGGTCTGAATTCAGCCCTAAAAGAAATGATGTTAAGTCTCACATGAAGCAATTTAGAAATCTGCTTAGTTTTGAGCTACGATTTTCACACGCTCCGTGACGATTTTCTTTCATATTCAATAGTAGATGTCATGACCACATTATTAAAGTATGTAACTTACGCTCTTTTCGCCCATTGAGCAATTGAACAAAATAGCAAAATTCTTCCTTTAAATTGTTACCCATCCACTGAGATGATAACGTCAGAGTTATACAACATGCAACTTCCAATATACTTCATAAGGAATATTTCAACGAAATAGATTAGAAGACTTTTCACGGGTCATTGATTGCTGAATGAAACCGAGAGAGAGAGAGCGCTCCCACGCGCGTGCGTGTGTGTGTGTGTGTGTGTGAGAGAGAGAGAGAGAGAGAGAGAGAGAGAGAGAGAGAGAGAGAGAGAGAGAGAGAGAGAGTGAGTGAGAGAGAGAGAGAAAGAGAGAGAGTTTTCCGTATATTTGAGCTGTCCCTTTAATTCAATTAAACGTGGAGGCAAAAGGGCAATCTACCAATTTCCCAAATTCTACCTTTCACCGTCCCATGAAAATGAAATTTGCCTGTTATGGTGAGACATCACTTAGAGGCCACTCGTCAGTCACTGGTGTGTGTGTGTGTGTGTGTGTGTGTGTGTATATACGTTTACGGGTTTCTTTTTGGCTTGAGAATGATGTTAATTAACAATGAAGACATCAGTAGTTACTTCACCGATACCACTCCTATTTTACAAATCTTTTTAGCAGGTTTCCGGTCGTAATGTTTCTTTGATTAATCATCAATTTGATGACCGAATTCGATGTTTAAGCGTTTCTAGTAAAACTAAATAAAAAGTCCGTCACGCAGGGGCTGCGTAAACTAAGCAGATTTTCCATGTGAAGTTTTACAATAGAGAAATCTGCATACTGGTACTTAACACAATACCACCGTGATTAAATACAAACGGCAATGAGAAATCTTTCAGTTAATTATAATAAATTCCCAACTGAAACGGCTTCTGAATTGTAATAATAATTTATATTTCAATAACTCAAATTTTAGTTTTTAGGGCCGGATGAACAGATAGTATTTGCATAAATCTCACAAAGTAACAAAGGTAAGGTAAGGTTAGGAACGACAGGTTAGAAGAAGCCTCCCACCTGAGCCGACAGAAATGGCCGATCTAATCCGAACTATACCCGACCACAGACTTCATAAAAATGCAAATATCTCGGTTATTATTCAAGATAGAGAATAAATGTATAAACAATATTTATAGTAAATTTAATTTGCAATAAGATTTGTTCTATACAATTTTTCGATCCGACGCATAATAACGGAGATATTTTGAATTTTCGAAAATCCCCCCCTCTAAACATCCCCTCTCACTGGTCCGATTTCAGCCGTTAACGAACTTGATCTTCCTTTTTACATGAAACGCTTAAATACCGAGTTTGGTGACGATTAAACAAAAATTGCGACCGCTAGAGTGTTAACAGACAAATATATATATAGTTTTGAACGGACCTCATTTTCGTCATCTCCTGGGTAGGATCGATGGACATTTGAAGAAATTTTTCGAAAATCGCGTCATGAGTACGACCTCAATAGCTGATTTCACTTAAGGGAAATCTGCTAAAATGCAGATCTTCAACGACTGGACGGACCAGAGATTTAAATGGAGACAAATGAGGAATTCGAAATATCCCCGTTATTTCGAAAAATCTTATATAATCAAATTTGTCACAAATGTAATTTTCTAAAATTGTTGATTTGCGCGTTCTTCTTTCTCTAAGTCTAATAGTATTAGAGATATTTAAATTTTTATAGTTTTCAGCTTTTTTTAAACCCCCACTCCTACTCATTTCACATTATCAATAAGTGACTACATCAGGGAGCGTCTTATTAGCAGATCTCCCTGCTGTTGTAACATAATGAAATAACAATAACATAATAACTTTCATATAACACGAATATAGCTTTAATAAAATTAACAATAATTGTAATAAAACATAACAATAATTCCAACATAATATAATAGCTAGAATATTAATTATAATGTAGTTCAACAAACATAAGACAATATACTGCAGATATACAAAAACACAAGACTGTGACCCCGCTCAATGTAAACAAACCAGAGAAGGTTACTATAACCAGAACTCTAGTGCAATATGTATAGTAATTTTTAAGTATCTTTAGTCTTTGAAAGTAAAAATAGCATAAAAACCTCCTGTTACACTCTAATTTAACAACAATGTGCAATATTATAAAGTAGCAACTCTATTTTTAGAGCCCTGAAGAAGAGAAAATAAAATTCTTGAAATATCGCCACAAACTAAGAAGTTTCTTTCACCAACTTTGACCAAACCTCCAAAAAAACAACAACACCATATATATAGTTTGTCATCGCTCTAGCAGTCGTATTTTATGGTTGATCGGTACCAAATAATAATAAGTTATTATATGAATTACTTTATTTGATTAGTAAATACAGAATATTGTTTTCATTGAACATTTCCCTTGTACGACACGTGCAAATACGTTGTGATGACGTCGATTTAGAGTTTATATTCTTTACTCATATTTGTTTATTTGATTTATACCATGATCGATATCTTATCGTTTCATGGAGCACTTTAGTCGTTTCGATTAGGTTAAGCGTAAAGAAATTCAAAATATCTCTGTTATTACGCCCAACACCGAATAAAGTTTCATATTCAGTTTTGTTACAAATTGAATTTTATATTTCTTAATAATAATACAATAATGAAATTTTCTGTTTTCAGTTTGCAATCCCCCACACATGCTGATCGGGTTTTTACTTACATCACCTAAGTCATTAAACAACTCATGTTCTGTTTAAATTTTATTACCTTTTTACATAGACTTCTTATCAAGGGAGAAATAGAGACGTCTCTAAGTCAATAGAAAGAAGCCGTTGTGCTATGCTAATAGTTATTGATAAAAACTAAAAAATATTTAATATTATTAAAAAGTATCCCGACTTTTATTGAAAAAACGTTTTTTTTTTTTTTTTCCAATACCGTCAAATTGTCTCGTTCGAAAAAACAAAAAAATCCTGTGGCTCATTGAATTAGCTCATACATATGTAAACAATGGGGTATTTTAGGGGTGAAAAACGTAGCCAACAAAATATACATTTCATAAAATATGTATATTTTGGAAATTATTCTCCAACTCTATATGCACAGCACTTTAAACATCAAATTACAGGGGTTGTTGAAATCTCTTCGAGGGTGCGATGGTGGGCGACTTTCCAATGAGGAAAATAAACACTGGAGAGTTAATTCAGGACTACAAACCAAATTGAAACACTCCTCCTAATGATTTTAATTTCACATTTAAAACAACAAGAAATGATTTATGCAAAGAATAAATACCGCCCGAACGTTGTTAAAATTGAATAACAACACACGCTTTTATACGCGTTGGATATTATGTTAAAATGAAATAACTCAAATCATTTAATATATTGTTTTACCTTTAATGAATCACATGGAGGTTGCAAATTGGTATAGTCTGTACGTGGTGGATATTGAAAAAAAAGAAGGTGGAGGCAAACAATTTTTTTAGGCACTAACGATTGAACCGAAGTTAACCAAACTCTATATGTAAATTAGCATTAATTCTTCCATGATTATAAGCTATATTCAAATTTTTAGGCTCGAATGGGAGCGGGGTTTATAAGGGAGGGCTGAATAAAAAATTCAAGATATTTCATTTTCTATTTGTTTTTAGGCAAACGTGCACATAAGAAAAGTTATTAAAAGTAGGTTTTGTTTTTAACATTTATTCGTATAACAATGTATGAAGCAAGTAATTTGCATAGAAATATTGGTATCCTCAACAATTCTTTCCAATATCAACATGATTTCAAAATAAAGAATAATGACTTATTTATATTATTTGTTTTTCATTGCATACTTTGTTTAATATCCTAATCACTTGAAATATCATGCAGGACAACATCTGTCGGGTCCGCTAGTGTGTGTATATATATATATATATATATATATATATATATATATATATAGAGAGAGAGAGAGAGAGAGAGAGAGAGAGAGAGACAGACAGACAGACAGACAGAGGTAATGGTTAGAAACGCTTTATATGTGCAAATTGAATAACAATGATAACCAATATATATTCGGAAGTTTACTCATTCTAATCAAACATTCAGAATGTATTAAGTTTCTTTAGTTGAAGGGGAGAAGCAGCTGTCACAACCATTTCAGCAGATACGATGATCAAAGCGAAAAGGAGATAGGATCATGCCATTTTTCGTATCGAAGATTTGTAGGAACGTATTGTAAGCTTTACTTTGTGCGGATCATCATTATATGCTGTTGGATGTTTATAAGTCTCTTTGTGTGTGCCAAACCATTATTCTGTTCCATCAATCAATTGATCATACAGTCACTGTTACTTCAAAAAGCCGTACCTCAAAATCGACAAAATGGTTATTGGGTGTATTTCTTATTTATTTACGCAATATCATAATAAAGTAATTCAAAACTGATCTATCAGGACTTTACACTATTCCCGGGAAGTCTTTTTAATGCATAAGGGTTTTATTTTATGAAAAGGAAACTTTTTTATTTTTTGGAAAGTACGCTATTTCTTAGGCTGCGTGCACCTTAAGAGCCGGGATCAGATTAATGTTCTTAAAATGATGACTCAAAGTCTACAAGGTTTGAGTAAACTATCCAAATGCTAGAACGGCACAAAATAACACAATTACATTTTCTATTCCCTACTTCTCCCGTAGAAAATAAGTGAAAAAGTCCGTCACGCAGGGGCTGCGTTAACTAAGCAGATTTCCCATGTGCGTCACGTATTTGCATTTTTCTCACAACTTAAAAGTTCAATGAGAACAATATTTGGTATTTAAGCTTTAAATAATGTGCTTCATAATATAATAGAATATTGTCAATATGAGATGAGTAGGAGTGGGGGTTTACTGAAGACGGGAAACTAAAAAATACAAATATCTCAGCTAATAACCAAGATAGTGTAAAAATGCACATAAGAACATTTATAGAACATTTCCAATAAGATTGGTTCTGTACAATTTTTCGATCCGACGCTTAATAACGGAGATATTAAGAATGTTCGAAATTCTCCCCCTCTAAACCCCCCCTCCCTCTGGTCCGATTTCAGCCGTTAATGAACTTGATCTTTCTTTTTGTATAAAACGAATATATATCACTCTTTTATATATTACTCTAGGGCGATAATATATATATATATATATATATATATATATATATATATATATATATAAAATGAGGTCTGTTCAAAACTGTGTATATGTACATATATATATATATATATATATATATATATATATATATATATATATATATATATATACACACACTTTTGAACAGACCTCATTTTCGTCATCTCCTGGCTAGGATCGATGGACATTTGAAGAAAAATTTCAAACATCGCGTCATGAGCACGACCTCAATTCCCTTAAGGGTTAAATCTGCTAAAATTGAAAGCTGGAAATGAAATATAGTGCGTTATAGTTGCTTGAGAATTAGTGTAGGTATACTATAGTCTGATAAGAAAAGAACTACCTACCTTCGTAAATACTTGAATTAGAATAAAATAAATTGAATGACAATTATATAATATAACGTGATAAATGCGATTAGTCGTGAAATATTTTTGTATGTGACGCGTAATTAAAGATATAGTTAAGATTGTGTATATTGCATTTTTGCAGTCCCTGCGATCATTTATTTATTTAGGTGTGTCGCAATTTAAGCGATTCACACAATTTTCTTGTTATAGTTCTAAAATAGTTTAAGTAAGGCCACCTTATAAAAACCAAAAAAAAGGTTAAAAAATCTACAGAGGCAGGTAAAATTACGGTTATTTATTTTATTTTTTTTTCTCTAGTGGATATTTTTCTAGTCTAGTGTTTGATTGTTTAATGTTATATCTGGTTGTAAATGTGTGTGTATTTGAGGTGTTTCATGATTTTTGTAATGTATGGGCTTTTGTCGTGTAGATGTTCTGATAGGTTGGTGGGTAAGGTCTTGTCGGTTATTAGTCTGCAGTCTGTAAGTAAGTGTTCGATAGTTAGTTGTGTATTGCAGAGTGTACATAAAGGTGGTTCAGTCCTAGTCATGAGGTGTCCGTGTGTTATCCGTGAATGGCCGTGCCTCAAACATGCTACGATCATTTGAGATTTTATTTCAAATATTCTAGTAGTTGTTGTATTCGGCGTTTTAGCAGCACACTCATTTGTAGGAGTATCTTATAAGTTCATTGAAAAGCTCCAAGCCGTAGCTGGGTTACCACTTGTAAAATGAAATGACCCGTAATCAGCTGTTAGCGCTACTCTAGTAGAATTGACGAAAATATGAGGTATCATTAAGAAGTACACTGCGTTTGTCTAAGAAGATAAAGTTTAAGAAATTTCCATTATATCAACAGTTTTATATGTAATAGTGAAGCGTGGACTCTTGCCATTTATCAAAGTAGCTCGTTGGCTAATAGAAGCACATATGAAAGACAACGATTAATTCGGTACACCTGGTACCATCTGTTCAGTAAGAAGAACAGACTGCGTTGTACGTACCGTGATACAAATCTGTAAACCTGTGAGCTTTCCATAAAATATCAGAGTCTAACTTAGATAGCTGGACTGACTGAAAAAAGGGTTGCAGATGTTGCCAATCCCCAGTTGCTGAAACCTTGCTGATGACCACGCTAAATGGCGAATGTTGTTGGGAGAGGCCCAGGATCTATAAAGTATGTAGCGCCTCTTATACTCTTCGCCACATGGTCTCCCTCATCTTGTTCTCTTTATATTATGTCGAGCGTTGAAGACTATTGATTTTCTCTTCCCTTTAAGTCACCCTTCGTTTGAAATTGGAGATATAAGATCTTTTTCAGACTCCAATATCACTCCTCAAAGATCCTAGAAATGAGAGAATATTGCTTGCGGTTTCTTCAACGCCGTAATTATGGTCCAGGAAAAAAAAAAGCCTTTTCACTTGGACCAGATTTCCGCTCTGAAATTGGGTTTTTAAAAAGTAATTTTTATTATCAACAGTCATTATCTTAAGTTTAATAGTAAGTAACCTAGATTATTGCAAAATGGATTGTGTTATTGAGAAGATTAAGCAGATTTCCCACGTCAAGTTATACAATAGAGAAATCTTTATACGAGAGCCGAACAGTTACGGCAAAGGGCCGAACTAGCTTTTGGAGGGAAACTCAGTCGGCCGTACGGCCCAAATTTAATAAAAATGCAAATATCTCTGTTAATATTCAACATAGACACAAAATGTATAGAACAATATTTATAGTAAATTTAATTTACAATAAGATTGGTTCTATACCATGTTTTGATCCAATGTATGGTAACGGAGATATTTCAAATTTTCGAAAATCCCCCCTCCCATTTGTCCGATTTCAGCCATTAACGAACTTGACCTGTCTTTTTGCATAAAACGTTTAAATATCGAGTTGGGTAACGATCAAACAAAAATTGCGACCGCTAGAGCGTTAACAGGTAAATATACATATAATTTTGAACGGACCTCATTTTCATCTCCTGGGTAGGATTAATGGACAATTGAAGAAAATGTTCGAAAATCGCGTCATGAGTACGACCTCAATAGCTGATTTCCCTTAAGGGAAATCTGCTAAAAGCAAACGCCATAAAACATACACAAACTACTCTCTTTGTCTCTCTGTCTCTCTTCACCCCTATATTGGGAATATTGGGAAACGAAATCGAACCTATACCATTTACACTGACAGGCTATGATTATGACTTTCTTTTTAGCAAGTTAGTGATAATTTATATTTACTTGTGTAAATTGTACCGAAACACAGAATTTAAATTTGTCAATGCTAATCAAGTGCAGACAACCATTGACCATCAAAAGCTGGAAGATATATATCCTGCATTTCTGTGAGGTAAAGTGTTCGTTTAGATAATATACTTTATTTTTTATTTTGTCAAATTTTAAAATAATAGAGGCTGAAATAAATGTAGGCACTTATGACAGAAGGATTTCCGAATTTTTTTTATTTTTTTATTTTTTTTTTTTAAAGAGATACTCATGTAGGGCGTAAGCTCTAAAAGACCCGAAACTTTATTTGCATAGAGAAATCGTTGATCGTTCTTGGTTCTTATCTTGAAATTCTAGATGCATCCCACATTGGCGGAGGTCTTTGCGGGTTAGTATCGCCTTGCGCCTTTCTGCATTTTTAGCTGAAGGGCTCTAAATAATCTTTAGAATAAAAGTCCGTCACGCAGGGGCTGCGTAAACTAAGCAGATTTCCCTCGTGAAGTTTAGTAATAGATAAATATACATACTGCTAACACAACACCGTGAATAAATACAAACGGAAATAAGAAATGTTTCATCCAATTTCAATAGCCTGCCGACAGGAAGCGTTAGGTTAGAAATGTAAACAAACGGGTCCCGCCTCACACCGGAAAGAAAAACAATTACTGAAATATATCAGAATATAACACATTAATTTTATTGAGAACTATTTACTATATCTAGTACTGTAATTAATAATGAGTCAGAATAATTGTTATCTCAATCAATAAAATTTTAGAAGTCCAAAACTTTAAGATGGGGGGGGGGAGTCACCAGTGCATATTTGCATGTATCTCGTATAATAAAGGTCACTAGAATACAATTTTTGGTATTTAAACTTCCAATAATGTGATTTATTATGTATCAGAGTATTGTTTACGTAACATGAGTAGAAGTGGCGGTTCGGTGAATACTGAAAAATGCAAATATCTCGGTTAATATTCAAGATAGAGAATAAATGTATATAACAATATTTATAGTAAATTTAATTTGTAATAAGATTGATTCTGGATAATTTTTCGATCCGACGTATAGTAACGGAGATATTTCGAATTTTCAAAAATCCTCCCCTCTAAACCCCCCCCCCTCCCACTTGTCCGATTTCAGCCGTTAACGAACTTGATCTTACTGTTTACATAAAACGCTTAAATATGAAGTTTGGTAAGGATTAAACAACAATTGCGACCGCTAGAGCGGTAACAGACAAATATATAGATAGATAGATATATATATATATATATATATATATATATATATATATATATATAAAGTTTTGAACGGACATCATTTTCGTCAACTACTAGGTAGGATCGATGGACATTTGAAGAAAAATGTCGAAAATTCCGTCATGAGTACAACCTCAATAGCTGATTTCCCTTAAGGGAAATCTGCTAATAGAAGTATATTCATTATTATTAGTCAAATGAAAATATGTTACATAACCATCTCCTAAACAGAATTTTCAACGAATTTTGTCTTGTACACTTTTATAATTCAAATAGCCGTCAAAGAGATACAGGTGGTTTTAGTATATTTTTGTTGTTGTCAAGAAATAGCTATTAGGGTTATTCACATTGGAAAAATAACTCAAAAATGTTTAAATCTGCGAGAATTAAATGAGTGCCAAAATTAATGTTAACTTAGACTAAAGCGAAGTGTAAATAAGTTGTTTTTTTCATTCTTAAACGTATTCATATTAATTATATTACATGTTATCCTGGGATGAAATGAGAGGGAACGCTGTTAAGCCCTTTAGCATATACCTCAAAAAGAAAAAGTTCAATGAGAACAATATTTGGTATATAGGCTTCAAACAATGCGCTTCATAATGTAATAGCTTATTGTTAATATGACATGAGTAGGAGTGCGGGTTTGCTGAACGCCAAAAACTAAAAAAATACCAATATCTCGGTTAATAATAAAAAAAAAATTGAATAAACATACATATTATCATTTATAGACATTACATTTTCTATAAGATTGGTTCTGTGCAACTTTCGATGCGAAGTATAATAGCGGATATATTAAAATTCCCTCTATAGCCCCCCCCTCCTACTGGTTGGATTCATCCATTAAAGAACTTGATCTTTATTTTTAACATAAAACGTTTAAATATATATAGTTTTGAACGGATCTCATTTTCGTCATCTCCTGGCGATATATATTTACGGTATATATTCGAAAATGAGTACGACCTCATCGAATATTATTCGAAAAATGAGTACACTCGAGGCTCGATTCATATTTTGACATTTTGGGTACTGTTCTCCTGTCTCCAGATTTCATTAAACCAGCCAAATAATCGCCAAGTTCTGAGTTTGAGCGCCATCTATATATAAATCGGCGCAGTCCCCCCCCCCTCCCCCTGGCAATCTGCTAGAGGGGCCTATAGCTCCCTGCCTATATAAATTGGCCCTTGCACTAACAACCCCTTCCCCCACACTCCAATATCGATTTTACACAGCTCTTTATCCCCTACTGAAAACACATCACTCTCCTTGTAGCTACCCCCTTCCACCTCAATAAAACTCACGGAAAGCTTCGCACCTCCATATCAAATTATGTTACGCAACTTCCATTGCTTCTTCTTTGTCTAATCTCTTTATTTGATTTCTTACAAGTAACATTTAGTCAAGAAATGAAGTCTTAATTGCTGACGGCAGAACACAACGTATTTGCATATATATCGTAAAGATTTGTTAAAAACAATATTCGGTATTTAACCAGGGAATAAGAACGCTTCATGATATATTCAATTGATGCTAATATGAGATGACTAAAAGTACAATATTTCGATCCGACTAATAGTAACGGATATATTTTCAATTTTTTATTTTAAGTCCACTTTATGCTAGTAGGCTAACCGGGACGGGTTATCTACATGTTACCATCCTTTTCTAGCCAGGATGGGCACAATGGGTTTATTTAATGAGTCCCTCATTAAATACATTTCTACTGCTCAAGGGCGGGATTCGAATCCGCCACTCTGGGTCTGCCATGGGAGATTAGGAACAATGCCCTAACTCGCACGGCCTACCCGAGCCCTAATTTTTTAGTTTCTCTCCCCATCTAAACCACCCCCTTGCCTAGTCCGATTTCAGGCGTTAACGAACTTAATCTTTCGTAAACTCGATAACATATAACAACGATTGTTATCGAGTTTACCACTTATCTAAAATATTTTTAATAGAGATGTAATTATTATTTTTGTTTGTCAACAGGGCGCTGACGATGATGCACAGCATCGAAAGCGCCATGCCGTTATAATAAATTGTCATAGTGGAAGCGTAGCTAATTTTTTCATCCTACCTACATTACAAGTCACTTCCACCTGCCAGAATATCAACTCAGAATAATCTTTAGTTGTACATGAAAGGCTTATATGTCGTTTCGTAAGTATTAAACAAAAATTGTTATCGCAAGAGCGTTAATAAGGAAGCGATTATACAACAGGATGGCTACTTGAAGAAATGTTTCTAATATCTAAAACTGTACAAACAGCGCCGCCAACGTATCTTGTTTTATGAGTCTGTGCTATTCTGTTTCTTTTAAAAACAATTTTCATTTTTTGTATCACAAAAATATTGCTTGGTACATATATATTGAAGGAAAAGTCACAATTTTTTGTTACTTTAAGAGTGGCCTACAGCAGTCGTTCGAATTTCTGATCAATATAAACCTTATTGCTCTCTTCGCCAATTTAAATCTTAAAATGTGATTTTTTGAATTACCCCAATGGACAATGACACAATTTTACCGACTATGGAAATAACCGTTGAATATTAGTAAGAGAGATTTATATTAGTAACTGAGCGATTTTAGTTTCGTAGTTAATTTTTTAGTATGGCCTACCTGGTCTAGGCTTTTTTCCAGAGCCAATCCTAAAAACTTCATCGTGTGGACTTATAAAATGACCCCATTCTTCATTGATTTCGCTTCAGGAGAATATAGACAGAGAAGAAGACCTAACTAATACAGAACAGCGACCACGAATATGATGATGTACAGACAGTGAATTGAGGCTTCGGGGTTACCACATCAATAAATCGTAGCGGGCTAGTTCACTTTGGCAGTATCGTGACTCGCCAGGTATGAATAGACACAACCTCTGGTGTGAGCTCGGTCGCCCATTCATTAATTCATCAGAGAATCTTTTGAATACCCCGCGGAATTTCCAGACACCGGTCGTAGTTGTATGTGCTTCTGAATGGCAAATATTAATGCATCCACAATGATACGCTTCAAGTAGGTCTATTAGTGTGTGACCCGTCTCTTCTTCGTACGTGAAACCGCTTTCTATCTTGAACATGGTCCGAATCCTGAGAAGAGGCAGCAGGTGTGGTGGGTGACCTGTGTGTCTTCAGAAAAGTCCGTCACGCGGGGGCTGCGTAAACTAAACAGATTTCCTTCGACCTGGTATAATACAGTACTGGCCTCATTTCACCATATATTACCTATTTCTAAAAAAATAAAATGAAATTTACAACACGGTTGGCTAGATATGGTTTCTTGATCTGACTCATAGTACTGGACATAATTTGAATTTTCTAGCCCTGTAACCCCCTTCTCTTCCTGTCCGATTTCAGTCGTTAACGACCTGATCTTTAGTTCTTAATGTAACGGTTATATGCCGAGTTCGATAACGATATGAGTAGAAGTGGGAGTTTACTTGAAGTCTGATAACTGAAAAATGCAAATGTCTCGATTAATATTCCATGCATATAAAGTATTTGTAGTACATTTAATTTGCAATAAGATTGGTTGTATACTATTATTCGATCCGACGTATAGTAACGGAGATATTTCGAATTTTCGAAAAGCTACCCCTCTTAACCTCCCTCCCACTGGTCCGATTTGAGCCACTAACATTGATCTTTCTTTAGGCTTTTAAAACGATTATACATTGAGTTTGGTAACGATCAAACAAAAATTTCGACCGCTATGTATATTTATTTATTTATTTGAAGAGCTCCACAACTAGGCAATGTCGCTCAGTACCAAAATATATGTCTACATGAGTACGACCTCAATAGCCGATTTGCCCTACATGTTTCGCGGCCTACATACAGCACCTTTTATTTCTGAAGTACTCGTCTCTTTAAACTCTCATTGAAAAGAAACCTTAATTTATTCTATATTTAATATTTTATTAGCCATACATTTCGGTTCAATGAGATATTCTTCTTGTTAAAAGGTATTCCTCTGGACGTCTTAAAATATAACGGTTTGCAGAATTGCGCTCAATTTTTTTTTTTGTTAAGTTAACATATTGACAATTTGTGAGGAGCTTAGTACGATTAGTTCAGAAATTGTTCCATGTTTTTTACGATTTTTTTTGTAGTTTCATTTGGAACCAAATTTATTATGTGAATCCATTACTCATTTTAGTAAGTTGTCATTTAAGAGAATAAGACATTGGAGGTTCGATAGGTACATGACTAATAAATACTGCATGATATTTAACCTATAAAAATCTGTATTTCAAACCTTGATTATTAGCGATGATCTAAAACATATTTCATAATTTCGAAGTTTGTTATCTAGAACGGCTTTACATAAAATAGAAAAAAAAATATAATCTATTTTTTCATACTTCCCTCTTGACTAGGAGCTATCCTTTGTATATTGAGAATAGCTTGAAGTGCAGTGAAAAAAAATAACTAACAAACTTTTAAATAGAAGCTGGTAGCTTCAACGAATAGGCTACCAATGGGAACTACTTGACCTTTTGGAAACAAACAGTGAACCCATACTCTCATTCATGGAGTGCATTTTATTTTAACGAAGCAAAGAGAAGATGTATTCAGCGATCCTTTATTGAATAGTACTTGAATAGATCCTCTTAGGGATGAAACATCCACGTTTAAAGGACGGTTAAAAAGTGTCACAGGCGGGGTTTGTTCCTAATTCATAAGAATTCTAAAACCAACGCAGACAATAGGTGTTGCCAAATGCATTTTAAGAAATTTTGTAAATGTCTCTCCCTCCTCCTGTCTATAGGAATGAATTTTCTTGTTATTGCCAACTGTAGGATCCGGAACTGCCCTGTCATTTACATTCAATATTATTATTATTTATCGACGTCCACGTTTTTTTACTATGGCTAATTGTGACGGGTTATCTACAGGTTACCACCCTTTTCTAGCCAGGTGGGACCAAGGATTTTATTTAATGAGTCCGTCACTAAATAAATTCATATCATGGGGAAATTGAGCTTGCTACTCTAGGTTAACAGTTTGAGATTAATACCAAGAGTGTCACTGACATGGATAACCTGAGCCCCTAAATGTATTAGTACCCACTTCAGCTGAGCATTTCTTGTACTCACTTCAGCGGTAGATATACTAAAAAGATGCATCACGCTGGGGCTGCGTTAACTAAATAGATTTTCCACGTGCGCCACATATTTACATTTATCTCAAAACGTAAAAGTTTGACAACAATAAATGGTATTGAGGATTCAAATAATGTGCTTCATAATATAATAGCTTATTGTTAATATTACATGTTTAGGGGGGGGGGCTTCAGTAAGCCAAAACTATAAAATGCAAATATCTCTGTTAATAATCAAGATAGTGAAAAACATGGATAACAACATTTCTAGAGCATTACGTTTGCAATAAGTTTGGTTCTTTACAAGTTGTCTATCCGACGCATATTAACGGAGATATTAAGAATGTTTGAAACTGAAACTCCCCCTCCCAATGGTCGGATTTCAGCCATTAACGAACTTGATCATTAGTTTTACATAAAACATTAAATATCGAGTTTGGTAGGAAACAAACAAAAATTGCGACCGCTCGAGTGTTAACAGACATATATATATATAGTTTTGAATGGACCTCATATTCGTTATTCCTGGGTAGAATTGATGGGCATTTGAGGATTTTTTTCAAAAATCGCATCATGAGTACGACCTCAATAGTTGATTTCCCTTTTGAGAAGTGTGCTCTTTGAAACGATATGTACTTTCAAATAGAACATGTATACTGTTAGGTAATATACTAGCAAGATCGTAAAATTTACAGGTTTTTTAATACATACATTCGGAATGTGTTTCTATTTTTTTTCTTTTTCTTTTGGAACTATTAACATTAGAGATCTTTTAGCCGCCCCAAGCTAGACATGAGGAATTCCTGATCAGAGTTTTGCATTGTGAGTGGCCACTCGACTTACAGCCGTGGACCAGCCAAAGAGGACATGGAATCGATTGTCTCCAGTAAACTGACATTTTACACTGAAAAGTCAGTGGTCTCCCATACTGTGTCAGCCTGCCTGTGGACAGGATCAAAGAGAGTATTAATCGTTAGCCATCCCGAGGGTATTTCGGACGTATATATTCCTAGGAATCCTGTGAATCTACAAGTTCTGCGGCACTAGCGCACTCGTTCACTAAGGAACTCCATTGGCGGGATTCGAACCATCACCTTTTCTACCTTCAGCTTACTGTAGTGGTAGATGTACCCACGCCGTAACTCTCCCGGCAACCGGTGTCCTAGCAATAAAATATTTACTTATATATAAACAATATTCCTAAAGGAGCTAAATTGAATTATTTGTCGTCACTTCAACTATAATTATTTATGTTTTAGCAGATTTCCCTAAAGGGAAATCAGCTATTGAGGTCGTACACATGACGCGATTTTCAAAATTTTTCTTCAAATGTCCATCGATCGTACCATATCTATGTCCATCGTAGAAGATAACGAAAATGAGATCCGGTCAATACTATATATATATTTATCTGTTACCGCTCTAGCGGTCGCATTTTTTGTCTTATCGCTACCAAACTTGATATATAATCGTTTTATACAAAAAAAAAGATCAAGTTCGTTAATGATTAAAATCGGACCTGGGGGAGGGGGGGGTTTAGAGGAGGGTTATTTCGAATATTCTTAATATCTCCGTTATTATCCGTCGGATCGGAAAATTGTATAGAACGATTACTATTGCAAATTTAATGTTCTATAAATGCTGTTATGTACATTTTATCACTATCTTGATTATTAACTGAGATATTTGCATTTTTTAGTTTTCGGTCTTCACTAAACCCCCACTCCTACTCAACTCATATTAACAATATTCAATTACGTTATGAATCACTTTATTTGAAGCTTAAATTCCAAATATTGTTCTCATGGAACTTTTAATATTTGAGATAAATGCAAATACGTGACGCACGAGGAAAATCTGCTTATTTAACGCAGCCCCTGCGTGACGGACTTTTGATATTTATAATTCCTAGAGGCGGCAATTTTCTTTTTTTACTTCAACAAATTAAGTGGCAAGTTTTTGAGCAACTTTACCTCTTTCGTAAAATGAGTATAAAAGGGTAGAGGCGACCTAATTGGAGATTTTGGCTAAGTCGGGGTCCTGAGCCTGTATTAGATTTACAAATGAGTTGCTTTGCTTTGATGTTGCTACGAGGGTAGGGAGATCATTTGCCTACGCACACATACGCAGACCATGTTCGGCTAGCCTACTCTCTTTTAGTATGCCGCTTTACCTACACACAAATTAGCATATTGTTTCCTCAACACTTCTTTTATCCTTAAAGTAATCCTCATCAAAAAACTATTACATTACGTCCCCTATTCGTCCACGCTCACCACCTGTATGAATTGCATGAAGTGAGATAAATGGAAAAAAGTTCATCACCCAGGTGGTATGAAAATTAAACAGATTTCCGACGTGCTGGTAAAACACATTGGTGATCACAGCTCTCTATCTATTCTCTATTTTTCCCATAGTAAGAAGCTTACTTGTACGGGAATTAAAATTTGAGCTGGGCAAGAGATGTTTAATGAAAGCAAAAATCAGATTGTAGGAGCGGGGATTATTTAAGGCTGAAAAAAAATAAATTACAACTAACTCGCTATATATGGGAGTTAAGGAAAAATGTATCGGAAATCAACTGGGCATCATTAGACGTTTAACTGTATTCAATCCACAGCATTTTTGAATTGGACTCACCACTCTCAATGAGGTAGTCAGAATTTTGAGTGCCCCCTTCAAACTCCCCCTCCCTCCGCCCTCCTGAGTCATGAGTGATGCGGAGGAATTCTAAATACCTCAGTTATTGCGAGGTGGAAAGAAAAAAGAAGGTTCGTTTCAACGAGTGTAAGAGGGGACGAGCACTTCATACCTCATAGGTCCTTGTATATAGACCACGAAACATTTTTGGCAATTTGGAATAAAATCTGTGTTGAAAGAAAGAAGTTTTTGCTGTGCCTTTTGTTTCTATTCAAGTTTGAAAATTATTTGAATAATTGGTACTGAAAAGCCATAACCAAACATTATATATATGAAGTAGAAAGAAAATGAGGACATCCCAGCAAAGCGATTGGCGTAGAAGGAACCCGGCACTGACCAATCTGGTCGAGTTGGCGCCTCGAATCAGCTAGAGCAAAAAACGGCCAGCTCGGCAGGCAGTAAGTTTTTAGTTGAGAATGAGTGATTTAACCAGTGATCGACTCGTGAGTTATTTTGCTGTGAAATACGATTCCTCTGTGTAATATGAATGTGAAAGGAACAGTGTATTTTGTGGTTAGGAGTGAAAAATAAATTAGCAAGTGTGTAAATAAAAGCAATGTTCATCAAATAAATTATGTAGTGATGAAAACGATATTTTGTATATTTAATTTTACAATCTAAAGAACCCTTTTAATCAACATTTATTGTTTTTGTAATAAACGCAAAAACAAAGGTTATCCCGCTAAGTTAAGACGTAGGTCTCACTTTCCTTCTCACCACTCACATAACTGTAAACATGTTATTTCGTAAATATAAATAATAATTTCCTTTGTAATATAAAGGAATATTCTAAGCATACCGTGTTGAGAAGCTTTTATTTAATCAAGTTGAATTTAAAAACCAAAGTTATGTTATGCTGAATTCGTTCCGGTTATAAAATGATTTGGTTTTTAGCAGATTTCACGTGAGTGAAATCTGCTATTGAGGCCGTACTCATGGCGTGATTTTCGAAATTTCCATTGTCCATCGATGCTATCTAGAAGATGACGAAAATGAGGTCCGTTCAAAACTGTATATTTATTCGAATATCCGAAATAACTCTAATATCATGAACCACTTCATTACAAGGTTAAATACCAAATATTGATTTCAAGAAAGCTTTATAATACGAGATATTAACAAATACGTTCTGTTGACCTCCTCCTTCTTTTCTGGGATTACTAAAATCTGAGTGATTGAGATAGAAATTATTTTGATTCAATCCAAATTACTCCACTAGCTATAGTAAATATTTTTCAATAAAATTAATATTTTATAATCAGATATATTTCATTAATAATTTTTCTTTCCGGTCTAGAATTCAAGTTGGCAGCCCTGTTTGTTTACTATTCAGAGGCTTTTCATTGTAGATTTATTATCTTGTAACTGAATGATTTCTCATTACCTCTTATGTTTATTCACTTAATATTCGCGGTAGTGTTACCAGTATTAATCTATTGTAAACCTTCCCTTGGGAAATCTGCTTAGTTTACGCAGCCCCTGCGTGACATACGTTTTTATACATGTCCAATAGTAAAAGAGCATAGGAGAAAATTTTTTTTTTTTTTTTTTCTATCGACTTAATATTTCAAAATGGATGGCATTCTGTAATCAGATTTCAAAATTATGGCCCTAAATAAGGGTCCTTTTAGTTGGCCGTGAGGGACTTTCCAAAGTTTGAAGTCTTCTCCAACTAAGAATTAATCCACTTTAAGTTCATCGCCTTTCTAAGTTAATAAGATGAAGGGCATTAGAGACCTAAACAGCTAAGTATTTGGACCATACTTAATAAATAATTAATGGAAAGGCTCACGAGTTCCCTAAATAGCTTCTAACTATTTATTTAAAGCACAGGCTTTACTTAGAAACACATCATTTATTAAGCAAGATCTTGAAATGTTGTTTGAAGTTTCAGAATGATTGGCATGAATTAGAAAAAAAAAAAAAAAATTCTTCCTTAGAGACTTGTCGATAAAATGATACCTTACAATTGTCTGAATTATTTGTGTTTTATGAGTTTTCAGCTTTCAAAAATTTCCACTCATGAAATTTCCTCTTCAAGCTATTTCATCAATAAATTGCGGACGCAGCGAAAATATTATTTCCGTGTATTCCTTATAAATTAAGTATACAAATGGTTTAGCTGCACTTTTTTTTTTAATTATTTCATTTCAAAAACATGTAAGATTTCTCCGTTCTGATGCATTGGTTCAGAAATTTTAAAACATAAATTAAAGTAAAAAAAGTTATAAAAAATTATGATTAATTAAAAGGTACTAAAATTTCGGAAAAGGTAGTAAAAAAGTAGATTTCCCTGGTGCCAGAATAATATAATGTAGTCATACACTTTATACTCCATTCCTAACAGTTAGATTTAATGTAAGAAGAAAATGCTTGAAATTTTAGTTGGAAATAAGTTTTTACTTCCTTGGTAGTGCAATTTGCAAAAAATTGTGTTGCTCAGATTTGAATGAAATCGTCTGTCTATAAACGGTGTTATACTTTTTTTTTCCTTTCAAGAATATTAAAGGAGATGTTTTCATTTTTTAATTTTCAGCCGTCTGTAAACGCCCACATTTAGTCATCGTACTGTAACTATAGAACGGGGTGGGGGTGGGCTAGACGGGTGAATTAGAAATTTTAATTTCTGGTGTATGAGTCGACGAAAAATGTTATAGAACCAATATTGTTAAAGTACTGATGTTCTCTACAATTGTAGCTTTATATATTTTTTTTGGAGCCATAAATAGTGAGCGAGTGAATCGTACTTACTTGTTTTCAGACTTCAGGAAACCTCCACTTCTATTAATCCGATTTGAGCAGATTTCCCTTAAGGGAAATCAGATATTTAGGTCGTACTCATGAAGCAACTTTCGAAAACATTTAATCAAATGCCCATCGATCCTACCCAGAAGATGGCGAAAATTAGGTTCAAAACTATATATGCATATAGATATATACATATATATATATATATATATATATTTATTTTTGTCTGTTAACGCTCTAGCGGTCGCAATTTTTGTTTGATCGTTACAAAAATCGATATTTAAACGTTTTATGCAAAAATAAAGATCAAGTTCGTTAATGGCTGAAATCGGACAAGTGGGACGGGGGGGGGGTTAGAAGGGAGAATTTTTGAAAATTCACAATATCTCCGTTATTATGCGTCGGATCGAAAAATTATATAGAATCAATCTTATTGCAAATTAAATTTACTATAAATATTGTTTTATACATTTATTCCGTATCTTGAATATTAACCGAGATATTTGCATTTGTATTCTGTGTGCCGTCGGAAGGAGTCGGCTATGTTCGGGAATTTCCGCCGAGAGCTCTGGCGGCCGTTTCCATAACTATTCGTCCCTCTTGAATAGGCTTAGAGATACCTTACTACTACAGGTGTTATTGGGCAGATGTATCTACTGGAAAACGTCTCGTGGTAAATCTGCTTAGTTTACGCAGCCCCTGCGTGACGGACTTTTATTTTCTTAGGAATAGAAAATGTTAGTAGTGCAGAGATCAATGGTGTGTCATGCCAGCCAGCGGGATATTGCTTAGTTTGTGTATCCCCGTTTGACGGGCGTTTTAGATCTGTGAGTCAAGAGGGCATTCATGATGAAGTGCTGCGTTGAAAGCGCTTTTTCCTCAATTAAAACATTACTTACCCCCCAACATTTAGGCCCTTAATATTCACATACCTCCAGGATAATCACTTCCGCCTGCCAGAAACATGTTTTTGCTTATTAGGAATTAAACCCCTCACACAGTTGCCCATTTTTTATGGGTTCCTGCTGAGACCAATTAGATTTGTAAACTGAGTTAGTGGCATCGCGTTTTGCTGATCAATCCCAAAAGTGGTAGAGAACCCTCTATACTTGAATTTCATTCGTTTTTTCTCCCCTCACAGTAATCAATTTTTGATTTTGTTGGGTTTATGGAAGAACTGGGAGCTGTATGTTTTAGAGTTTCGCAAATTGATTTCATTGGCTCCCTATCTCGGTGTTGATTAAATTAGAACTAATTTTCAAATCCCACCCCCCAGTCGGTATTAAATTCTATTAGAGCCTCCCCTCCATTTCTCCCCTCTCAGTCATTCCATATCTCACTCCGCGGAACTCGATACAAACCAACTAAAATCTCACCGGGAATGCTAAAAGGAGTATATAAAGCCCTTCGCAACTGAGTTTGTATAAAATTGTTTTAGTTTTGGATTCGCACAAGTGTAACGTCATCTGACAGATTATTCGTTATTTATAACTAACGATAAATGTAAAGTAGAAATGAGATATTTACTGAGCTAATATTATTATTTATTAACGTCCACTTTTTGCAAATTAGGCTAATCGGGACGGGTTATCTACAGGTTACCACCCTTTTCTAGCCAGGGTGGGATTTTAGGACGTTATTTAATGAATTCCGTCACTAAATAATTTCCTTTGCCCAGGCAAGAATAGAACTCGCCACTAGGTACTGAGCTAATAGCATATCGAAGTGTGAATAAATAACGTTGTTCTGGTTGCTACTGGTAGGACACACTACCATCTTAGACCATTCAATGTGGTCTACAGCAAGGATGCTGGAATTAAAAACTCCTAGCCTCCACACGTAGTCCTTGTTTTATCACACCTGGTGACAGTACATTTCGGGGCTCTTCCAGAATACCGAAATGTTCAAAAGAGGACAGTTAATTCACAATTTGTATGATAAATGTCAGGGCTTTGGCCAGAAATAAAAATTGAGGAAACATCATCTTTTGCAGAATAATGTGTCTCACTTTCCACATTTAGAAAAAGTCCGTCACGCAGGAGCTGCGTAAACTAAGCAGATTTCCCACGTGAAGTTTTATAATAGAGAAATTTTAGAATAGAGAGTGAAATAGTTACGGGAAGGGCCCGAACTAGCACTTGACGGAAACTCACGACTAGACTCGAAGTTAGCCGATCTCATCTCAGAAGCTGAAAACGGAAAAATGCAAATATCTCGGTTAATATTCAAGATAAAGAATAAATGTATATAACATTATTTATAGTAAATTTAATTTGCAATAAGATTGCTTCTATATACTTTTTCGATCCGACGTATAATAACGGAGATATTTCGAATTTTCAAAAATCCTCCCCTCTAAACCCCCCCTCCCACTGGTCCGATTTCAGCCATTAACGAACTTGATCTTTATTTTTGCATAAAACGTTTAAATATCGAGTTTGGGAACGATCAAACGAAAATTGCGACCGCTAGAGAGTTAACAGACAAATATATATATATATATATATATATATATATATATATATATATATATATACTGCTCAAAAATGAATAGGGATATTGGTTATTTTTTCTTATCCTATTATTTTTAATTAAATCGATCTTAATTAAATTTCTTTTTTATGGGAAAAACAGACAATAATTTCTAATAAATATTAATGATATTTATAATAAAAAAAAATATATATATGCTAGTCCCATACATACCACAAAACAGCAAATATCCCTATTTATTTTTGAGCAGTTTATATATATATATATATATATATATATATATATATATATATATATATATATATAATTTTGTATGGAACTCATTTTCGTCATCTCCAGGGTAAGATCGATGGTCATGTGATGAAATATTTAGAAATCGCGTAATGAGTACGACCTCAATATGTAGACATTTTAATGTACTAATTTCAATTACGATTCCAAATGTTTAATGCTGAAAAGTCAATGATTTCCATGAAAATCTTTTCCTCGCCATTTAATATTAATGTGGGTGGAGTTCCCGAAGACTTTCAAATTGAAGTGATTGACATGCAGAATAATACCGATTTAAAAAATGTATTTTTCTCACTAAACATCGAAAAGTTTTATAAATCTTATGTGAACCCTATGAAACTCCTCTTTTGAAAAATGCAAAGTAAATTATGTCTTTTTCAGAAGCATGTGTGTTTGCGAACAATTATTTTCGACCATGAAATTAATCAAAAATGACCACCGACGAAGACTGATTGATGCACGATTAGAAAGCTCCGTACTTGTAGCTACTAAAGCAATTGTTCAATATTTATCTGCTTGCATCGAAAAAACAGTGCCAAATTTCTCATTAAAAATTTCAAGTAAATTAGTTCTTCTATCCTTTTCTTGTTTGTTTTTATTTTGAATTAAAATTTGTAAATGAAATCTTTACTTTTTTTTATAAATTTTTTATTTTTTTATTCTAATGTTTATTATAAATTAAGTTTTGTAAGTTATTAATAAGTGCAACTTTATCTGTGCTCCCCATAAATATTTTAAAATTTAAATTGGCCCGTTGATTAAAAAGGTTGTTCACCCCTGTTATAGATCAATGTTTGAAGAAAATTGACATACCAACAAGATTGGATGTATAGAAAGTTACAGTTACATAGACAATTTTAAAAGGCCGTCCTCAGTCTGTCCTTTTTCTCTAGTTTGTTATATCAATTTACCTATGTTCATATTACATAACAGTACATTGGATTAGGTTTCTAGCTTGTCACCATGCCGTCGAAAGAAATGCCATTGACGTCTCTTCATAGATGCCGGTATTTGTCCAACAACAAAACGTTAGCCGGCTGTGGTTCTTGTGACCTCCTTGAGCACAATTGGATTTCATAATTGAAGTCGGTGAATGGTTTTTGATCCGTTTTGCGCCTATTGATGCCGATAGAGTGCGACCTCCTAACGTGAAATTGCTCTAGTTTGCCTTGAGTCTATGACAGCTACTCAAGACTCGAGCACGAGATGGATTGTCAGTCATCGATCAAGCTATAAATCTCTCATTTGTATGCAGCAACGATCAAACTGTAAACAGGTCCATTAAATAAAGTAATTCTGATATAATCTCAGTTTCTATGATAAATGCCTTTCGCCGAGCGAATGAATTGAATTGTAAATTTTATACATTAATACTAATGTTTTCTTAGTCTTTTCTCCACATTATTTTCAGTTCTTATTTATTTATTATATTTTTTTTCATGATTAGTAACTCTTTGCCATGACCATTTATTTGACTTCTATTACTCCATTATTCGGTACTACGTGTGTAACGATAACATTTGCTTTATAATCAGTCTTACATGGAAATTATGCTTTATAAAAAAAATATCTAAGCCACAAACAGCATAATAAAGATATACAACGTTGTTTGTAACTTATTAAACCAATGAGGTTCCCATACCATATATAACTATTTATAACTTCCATTGACTTAACGATTGCATTAAATTCCTTCTTGGGGCTCAGGTTAGCCATGTGAGTTAAAGCGTTGACCTTAATCTCACATGATAAACCTAGAGTGGCGAGTTCGATTCTCGCCTGGGTTAAGGAAATTATTTAGTGACGGAATTCATTAAATAACAAAGTCCCACCTTGGCTAGAAATGGGTGGTTACCTGTAGATAACCTGTCCCAATTTGCCTTAGTTTCAAAAAGTGGACGTTGTTGAATAATATAGTCATTTATTATACAAGTGACGAAAGTAGATCATTTTACAACCCGAGTGAAACGTTTACCCACACGAGCGAAGCGAGTGTGGTAATTTCACGAGAGTGTAATATTAAATTTTTTCTGTAATCGTGTAATACATGATCAGAACTAACCAGAATATGAACAAAATTAGGATGTTGTGAAGATTATGGTATGTTGTTGGTAGGTTATAAGCATTGTTGTGAAAGGTTATAAGCATAGTTATAAAACAACTAGTAATGATTGTGAAGTAATGAGGTTATAAACAAGTGCAGGTTATAAACAAGGAAGGTAACTATTATTATATTTAAATTTTAAAATATATTGATTATTTCCACTAATAATTCATTCACATTTCAATTTATTTTGTTAAAATAAATTCTTACAATGTTAAGAAACATTTAAAAGCATTTAATTTCCAACTTCAAATTATTTTTTAATTTATACTTATTACTAATTAAGAAGGCAATTCACTTCCTTTACTTGTGAAGAAAGTGATTATTTTTTTCACTCTATTGCAAAATATTTTACTTTCTTCACTCATTTCAGTTTAGTAATGTTACCATTATTCAACGATTACAGAAAAAATAAATTTCTTTTCTATACTTATTGATTAATAATATTGTTATCTCTGAAGTATGCTGGATGGTAGAGGAACCAATTGATAAGGATCAATAAAAATATTATAATATTAAAAATCAGTAGAGGACAAGGCCTTTTTATTAATCCTTAATAATTTTGTCTTTTTCAATGGCCTATTCCTTCTTGTTATAGTATGTTTGAATTAGTTTAAACATATCTCTGTCGTGGAGTAGTCATAAACTAGATGGGCATACGACTTCAAAGGAACTGTTGGGTCTTCGTAATAAAGCTTAATTTTCTCTTTGATTAATAATGCTTGCGGGAGAAAGTCCATACTGCCCGGTGTGTTTAACCACATTTCCAGAAAATTAGAAAACGTCCAGGGACTGATTAAATTAAGCATTTCCCAAGAACGGCATTCTAGTACTGCCATTACCATATATTCTCTACTTCTAAATCATAATTCTATGAGTAGAAGTCAGGGTTAAGTCTGAAAAGAAATAAAACGAATAACGCGCTTAATATTTGAGCTGAGAGATATGTATACGACAATAATTGCATATAGCATCCATTTGATGTACCACGTTTTCGCCATCTCTTGGATATGATCTATGGACATTTGAAGACATTCTCCGAAAATCGCTTCATGAGTACAACCTCAATAGCTGGATTTCCCTTTGGGGAAATTTTGATTCCCTTTTTTTAAGTTTCTTTCGGTTAATCATGGAACTTTTAAGCTATTTTCGGAGTCCTATGTCGACCAAATGTTTTGCTAAAGTTACTTATATAACTTGTAGGCTTGTACTTTGTACTTGGAGTAGTATACAAGCTCATTCTGTGCTAAACTTTGTGCCGAAAGTTTGTCGTGGTCAAGTCTCCCTCCCTGCTTACCTGTCGACCGCAGAGTCAGCTCGTCCGTCGGTATTTCAAGTTAAACTTGAACTTTTAGCCAACATCTTTCAAAGTGGACATACGCCTTTAGAAAATAGCTTTGCAAAAATCGGTTGACTAAATTTTAGGGTTGGTATATTTCCATTTGGGTGTTCTTTAAATATTTCATTATTTTAATCAATTATATATATTTCTTTGTACATTTAAAAATATTTAACACATTTAATGAAATATAAACGATCCAATAACATTTTACTACGAAATGACCTTTTGCAGACGTATTATTTTTAATTTACGATTAATATTATTATTTGTATAAAATTTAAAACTAATTTTTCTTTAGTATCGTATTTATAGGTATTTTTGACATCGACTATTTCATAACCCATAAAGTAGTCCATTTTTCCACGCCAAAAGAGCGTCTAAAAGAAACGAAGAGGTAATTTACAATAAATTGACTCCAACTGAGTTAAAATCTTTACTAAGAGAAAACATTATTTATTTGTGGCAACAGGAATCAAACAGATGACGGGTTAAATCTAAAATTATATATCCCTATTTTAAACCAATATCTCACTATTCCATCATACATTTGATCCAACGCCATTACTAACTGGAAATGGAAAAACAAACTCTTACTTAGACAGATTCAAACTTACTGGCTCAAATACTTTTAAATGCGACAGTTACACTGAACAGACATTCACCCACTTGCTATATGAATGTAGAATGACTCATGACATAGTTAAAGGCTCATATTCCCGCATGGCCTATCAGTTTGTTGATTTTATTTTCAAAACACTTAAATTTATTAAAAACAATAGCCAATGATATCCTTAAGCTGAGAGTGGAAACGATAATATAATATTAAAATTATCTAATTTTTTTTTTATTATTATTTATTTTAATGTTATTCCTTAATTGTTAATATTTAATGATTTATTAGTTGTAAAGTTTCATTTTCAAGTTTCTGTTTACATCTTTTATTAAGTATATATACTATTATATAAAAAATATTACAAGTTTTGATGAAATGCACATATAATGGAAATATGCATGGTATGTGCAGAAAAATAAAATCCCTTTACTTAGGGTAACTATGTAGAGGAAATAAGTGAGAAAAAAGTATTACATTAGTACTTCGCCTAACCTTGGCTTCACCTAAAACTGTCTATGACCTATTTTGTATTTTCTGCTGGTGGTGAGTGTGAAAAACCTGTCTATAACTTCTTTGTGAATCCTGAATGCTGTGACACAACAATTAAATAAAAATATAAACAATGTTCAATGTTCTTTCCCCCATCTTGATTTTCTTGCTTTTACCAAAAAAAGGAAAACTGGACAAATATTACAGTTACAGTAGCTATCTGATGGCGAAAGCTTATCACTATTGAGCATATGCAGCTTTTGAGGAGATGGCTCTTTGGCAATTTTGGCCTGGAATATAATTTCTATATGCCCTTCTGATGATTTTATGGTTGAATTAGGCATTAGTCTTTAAACTAGTAATTTTTGACTGATCGTTACCAAAATGCATATTTAAACGTTTTATATAAAAGTAAAGCCCGAATTCATTAATGGCTGAAATCGGACTGGAGAAGTGGGGTTAGGGGTGTAGGTTAGAGGGGAGAATTTCGAAAATTCTAAACATCTCCGTTTTATACGGCCTAACAAATAATTGTTTATAGATCCAATCATGTTGAAGCTCAAATGTTCCATGAATGTAGTTATATGCTTTTTTCACGAACTTGATTATTAGCTCAGATATTTTCAGTTTCTATTTTTCGACATTTTGTAAACCCCCTATCATACTAATGTCATATTAACAATAAAGCAGCACTTTATTTGCAGTTTAAATAATAAATATTGTTCTCATTAAACGTTTTATTTATGAGATAAATACATATACGTGGCGCACGTTAGAAATCTGCTTAGTTGACTCAGCCCCTTTTTTTTTTCATTTGGCATTTGATGCTTGAAAAATATTTGATTTTTTTAAGGGGGACTATATGCGTATGGTTCTTATTTAGAATAGTCATTAATCATGGTTCAAATAAAGATAAATATCTTAAATGGATAAATACATTTTCTTCATAAAACAACAAAACAACTATACTTGATAAGGGCTAAGGGGTGACGTTCCAACGAAGATTTTGGCTTAATAAATGTTAAAGTGAATTGTCCTATATTCTCTGAAATTTCAGTACTTTGATTTCAACCTTCCCCTGGTAATTATGATGATTTTTAATTCGGCCTCCAAGTAGTTAATATTCATACTATAGGCAGGTACGCCCTTGCGAAAGTTATATGAAGTAGGTCAGTGTTAATAAGGATTATTATATGGATGTTAATTATTTGCAATGTCTTTGACAGTTCTTCCTATGCTGGGGTATAATATTTACAGTCCGTCATCTCTAGGTTTACCTTATCTCATGAATATTATCTATAGCCTTTCCTTGAGCCTCCCACACTGGGCATCTATGCTCTTCTAGACGCCACTGCTATATTTTATTCATGAGTTTTGTCTTTTACAAGTGGTGTTTCATGTGTGGGGGGTTGAAAGGCTTTGAAAATTACCGATCCCCTTTGTCCTTTTAGTTATTCAGATTGTAAATGCTTATTGCCTTTATAGTTTGATGTGATTCTCCTCATTTTTAAAAGCTTTAACCTTTACCTTTAGGCGACGAAGGACTTTGGTAGAACAGGTGTTGCCTCTTCTGGGAAAACAAAGACTTTATTTAAAATATCCGCACTTAGTTTTTCTGAGGTTATCTCTATAAAACTCTACTTGCATTGCTATATCAAGTTATAGCCATTCCCGATTGCCGGCTACAAGGCACTATTCAGGCTATTGCTATTAAAATCCTGCACCTCTGTTGAATTTATACTCCAATAACCTGCATTATTAAAAAGTTTGATGTTGTGTTCTGTTCGGGTGCCAATTAATGGCAGGAAAGCACTGTGGACTTCTAATTTTTTTTTTTTTTTTTTTTTAAAAAAAAACGAGGAAATTTATTCAAATAGAAATACGGACCAGGAAAAAGCATGGTATAGCGAAACACATATTTTTATTGGAAATATACTATTCCGTGAAACTGTTGTTAGCTTATAGCGGAAAATGAATGTTTTTCTTTATATAACCAAAGAACTGTTTGGCGTATAGATTTCAGGTCTTATAAACACATGTATTTATGTGTTATGTAATTAACACATGTGTTTATGTAATTTTTTGTTAAGTATTTTTCAGCAGCCTCCATTATATTGAGTGCCTGATGAAACTAGTTTGCAAAATAAAAGATTTTTACTGCTAACATAATATATTTGTGTATTACAATAGTTATAGGTAATTAAATTTACAATAAATTGGTTGTATAAAATGTTTCGATCCGGCTTACAATAACAGAAATATTTCAAATTTTAGAAATTACCTCCTTCTGAACCTCATTCCCCACAGTCCGATTTCAGCCGTAAACAATCTTTTTTCTTGCACAAAACGTTTAAATATCGAGTTTGGTAACAATCAAACAAAAATTGCGACCCCTAGAGCGTTAACAGATATATATATATATATATATATATATATATATATATAATGAACACCTTATTTTCGTCATCTCCTGGATTGGATCGATGGGCATTTGAGAATATTTTTCGAAAATGGCGTCATGAGTACATCCTCAATATCTGATCTCCTTAAGGGAAATCTGCTAACAACATAATAGCTGATTTATGCTAAAAGGCTTCATAAATTCGGTAATAAAATTCCATCTTTACTGAATGATAACATACAGAAGAATTCATTCCAATTATTCACAGGACAATAGTATAAAGTGGATACAAAATAAACACTATAACAAAATTTAACTAGAGGGATTAATTGTTAAATGATTTTTTTAACATTGCATGTAAGTCAGTAGGTTTAGTAAGCATCACATATGTAATTACTGTGCTATTTTTGCATTTGTCGCTAATGTTCTTTAACGTTAGAATGGAATTAGTTTTAGACTGATTTGAAACGAATATAATAATATTTAAAAACATATCTATTCAACTTACCAGTGTTTCACCTGCAGAAGAATGAAAATGGCATAGTAAAATTTTAATGGGAATCTAGCAAAGCATTTTATGAAATCTTTCAGTTTCTTTTAATCATGTATTTTGTTGTTTTTTGTTTAGGCGTTGCAAAATCCATGAAAAAAGCTTTAAAGATATTTAAATATTTGGTGAACACAGTTATTTTCAGATACGAGTGCAGATTTCTCGTCCTGGAATGACACAAACCATATTTTTACAAGATCGTACTTGTACTGGACAAAGAGTTTCACTCATAAAAGCAACTATCTGGTAGCCTGCTCAGTGGTATTTTTGAAGAAATTGAAATTGCTCGTTATTTGATGTGCAAAAGCTAGTCGAGAGAGCTTAATATTTTTAATAAATAAAATATTTTCTTTGTTTCCCCTCATACTTTTGCCAATAATTGTATGTAAATGGTTCTTCCAAAGTGTTTACAACTCTTCCATATTTAAAATCCTCAGCTTTAAAGAGTTTTATATTTAGCACCCGCAACCCATTTTCCATTTGTTCAATTATTCATTGTTTATATAATATAATGAATAATAAACGCTTCTTTTCTCCGAGAAATGCTTGTCGTAAATATTCATTGAGGCTGAAGGATTCTGGATTTATTCAACGGTATTTAATATCTCTAGCAAAAATATATTTCGTCCTTCAAATTTATTTCTATTGACAATTCTTATGAAATTATTTTTAAAACTTCGTGCCGTGTTACGAATATTTAGTTCATTTAAATATCCATTAATATTAATAATTTAGTAAAAAATGTTGGTTGGGTTAGCTACAGGGGTTGATTGGTTTTAAGGACCTTATTATGTCTTATTATGTGTGTGTATGAATGTATAGTTTTATATTTCAAATCCAAATTGGCCACTCTATTATTTATGTATATGATTCTACTTGACTTGTAGCAGATTTCACTTAAAGACGCAATTTTTGAAAGATGTCCTTAAATTTCAATCGATCCTACGTATGTAGCACACGAAAATAATTAGGTCCTTTTAAAATTATATATGTATATATATATATATATATATATATATATATATATCCTCTGTCTGTACATTGATTTTTTTTCGCGAAATTTCACAATAACTTTTCGTTTCACATGTCATAGACACCGTAACTACATTTTGTTTCTTTCGTGTCTGTTTGTTTGATGGTTTGTTACCTTTTCACGCATAAACGGCTGAACCGAATTTTATGAAACTTGGTATGTATATTACTACTAACCCAACTTGAACTTTAGGCCATGTTAATATTCTCTGAGACGAACAGGAGTGGGGGTTATAGGGGAGGCCTGAAATTAAAAATAGCAATATTTCATTTCCTATTGCATTTTCGGCCATTATGCACATAACAAAAGTTGTTTATTTTGTTATTTGGAGAAATTTGTTCAACAATTCTTTTCAATAAACTACTAGGTACCTAACCAGGAAAAATTAATTCAAATGTTAATATTTTGTCCTTAATAATTCAAATCTATGCATAATTCACAGGAAACGGGAAATATGACAATATGAAGGACAGTGAAGACTTACATAAAAAAATAATTTTATTAGTAACAAATCCACAGAAACGAAGGGTACTAACCCTAAACACTGGGGCGGGTAATATGTCAAAATATTGTGCAAAGTAAAGCCTTTCCAGAAAAATACCATCAGCATTCAGCCTCAAATGAATTTCCGAGCGAAGCCGGGTATCTGAGCCAGTATATATATATATATATATATATATATATATATATATATATATATATATATATATATACTCACATACACACACAAACCTATAAGTTACCCTTCAAGTAGTTACGAGTTTCGTTTAATTTCCGGGGAGAGGGTGGGAAGGGTGGAATGCCTATTCTAAGATCTAAGAGTCTAAATGTATCCGTTATAATGATTATGATCGTATAATTCTATGTAACCAATCTACTTGCAAATTAAATTTTCTATAAATGTTGTTGTCATTAATTAAAATTTGAGTTTTTGACTGGATGATGTTTATTTTATTTACAATCTATTCGGCATTTAACCGCAGCATTCAATACTAAAATATGCGAAATGGCTGAAATCTGTCTAGGTACCTAAACCTTTTATAGCACCAGATTTGATATCATTTTGCCTCATACCGATCAGATGTAGTTTTCAGCATTGTGTATCCTTATCTTCTGATTTAGAGATTTTCACTTGTGCTAATATTAGCTTAGGGAGTCGTTCGTGTTAAAGCGTTGGCCTTAATCTCACGTGGTAAACCTAGAGGGGCGAGTTCGATTCTTGCCTCGACAGTAAGAATTTATTTAGTGACGCACTCATTAAATAAAATCCTTAGTCCTATCCAGGTCAGAATAAGTGGATATCCTGTAGATAACCTGTACCAATAACCCATAGTAGCTCAAAGTGGGGTTAAATAAATAATTTTGAACTTTGCTTGAGTGAACATATGATGTAATTATTATCTGCCTAGAGTGCTAGTTTTATTTAAACACCTGCCATGCAATTATATACGGTTTTTGAATTGTGCCAGGAGTGTCAATTCAAGGAATTAGAAACCAGCTTCGTTTCTTATTCGTGAAGTACATATATACTGTGCACGTGCGTGTTTTTGTACTTAATGTGAGCGAAGCAAGTGTGGAGAATTAAGTAGGTTGTTGCTAATGTTGCTAAGTTGGGTAGTATATTTTTATAATTAGTCCTGGCATATTGTGAAGGTGTCCTATTGGAAAGTTCAATTGCCGGGAAGCATAATAGGGTATTTATCCTGTAGATGGCGTGAGTTACGTGGCGGCAGTATTTTCCTTTCATGCTGTTATTCCGCATTAGTTTCCCATTTAGATGGCGGTTAACCTTTTATATACAATGGCTACCGATAATATAAGTCTCCCCATTTCTTGTTATTGTATTCATGGTGTGTGTGGTTTTTTTTATTGAGTAGGCCCTTGCATTTCTTTCCCGTTATTTCCGGGCAATTAATCTGTTGTATATCGAAGTGAGTGTGTTGCTGATGAGTCATACTTTTGCTGACGGTTCCTGCAGGTATTTATTTAATATATTCTTGAGATAAAACTATGTATGGTCACCTTTAAAAACTTATCAATTTATATCGAATATTAGTGATTACTAGTTTTAAACTACGTATACATCCATCAACTTGGAGAAGTCTTAGTAAAGTATAAAATATTTCAAATGAAAAACTTCGTAATTTTTTTTCTTTTTACTCCTATGCGGTAAAGGAATTATTGTAATCATGAAAATTATCGGTGTTCAGGTTCCAAAGGAATTATCTGTCTTGATCCTCCCTGAACCCATTTTAGCAGATTTCCCTTGAGGGAAATCAGCTATTGAGGTTGTACTCATAACGCGATTTTCGAAAAATTTCTTCAAATGCCCATCGATCCTACCCAGGACATGACGAAAATGAGGTCCGTTCAAAATTTTCTATATATGTATGTATATATATATATATATATATATATATATATATATATATATATGTGTGTGTGTGTGTGTGTGTGTGTGTGTGGGGGGGGGTGAGTGTGTCTGTTAACGCTCTAGCGTTCGCAATTTTTGTTTGATCGTTACCAAACTCGATATTTAATCGTTTTATTTTAAAAAGAAAGATCAAGTTCGTTAATGGCTGAAATCGAACCAGTGGGAGTGGGGGTTTACTTTAAGCCCTGGTTTAAGCCAAAAACAATATAATCCAAATATCCAGGTTAATATTCGTGATTCAGAAAATATGTATAGGAATAATTTAGAATTTATACATCATTCAATTTGCAATAAAGTTTAGTCCTATGCAATTTTTCGATCCAACGTATAGCAACGGATATGCAGATATTCCGAATTTCCCCTTCTAAACCCCCTTCCCCCCTCCCAGCCATTAACGAGCATGATCTTTTTTTTACATGAAACAATTAAATATCGAGCTTGGTAGCGATCAAACAAAAATTATGACCGCTAGAGCGTTAATAGACATGTATATATATATATATATATATATATATATATATAGAGAGAGAGAGAGAGAGAGAGAGAGAGAGAGAGGGAGAGTGAGTTTTGAACGGACCTCATTTCCTGGCTAGGATCAATTTCCCTCAGGGGAAATCTGATCAAAAATTACTAACTTCTCGGTACGTATTAGATACACAAAAATTTGTATAGGTACTTTTATTGTTTGCCTTGAAAAGGTCAATAAATGATGTTCTATGACATTTTTCGATCTGTTGCGTGATATTGTATAACTTTTAAATGTAATAATTTTAATAGAATTGGAACCGAACATTTTGTTGATTTAATGGAATAGGAGATCCCAATTAGCCTTAGTTGTAAAACGTCGACGTTACTAAATAAATAAATTGAACAGGAGAATAAGGAAGTCATGTTTTGGACACATCAGAGTTTTGAAATAAATTATGTCTACAATTATTTAAGTACCCAAAGGACTTTAAAGTTATCTTAATAAAAGAAAATGTTCTTTAGGTTACGTTAAAAATAAAAGAGGTTTAAAATTAAGTCCTTGACAGAGCAGTATTTCTCATATATTATTTTTTATTTGTAATTATCTGAAATATTCCCTTTTTTTGTACTTATTTCTGTTAATTTTAAATGTAGGGAGTCTAACAAAAAATCAATAATGCATTGAAAACAAGAAAAAGAGCTAGTTCAAAGAAATAACAAGATACTTTGCAGGTGTTCTTGACAGCACTTTCCTAATGTTCTGAATCTGCATGGTTTACCCAGGCGAACTTTTCCTGTTTCCTTTCGTCCTTCAGGTTTTCTTGAAGGACTTAAGCCCCATATATACAAATGGCGAGATGTTAATTGAATGCCATGGAGACAGGAAGGCCAAGCTATCTCTCACGAGTCCAACAAGGCCTTGACATCCCAGACCTTGTCTCAAGTCCTGGCTCGTTCTTCAGCCATGACTCCTCCATGATGTGAGACACTGCCCAGAATACATATAGCTAGCTATACCGTCTCTCCATGGAATATTCGTTATGGATGCCGAAGCTAGCATATTATAAATATGGTATATACAGGACAGGTTTTACATAGCAATAGCGGACAAACGCCTTGACCGGTTCAATCATATTGAAGAACTGAGTGAGAAGCAAAAAGTGCCTTGCTTCTAATTAAAATGTGTTAAAAAATATCTTCCAACGGAAACTCAATTATTAATACACTATGGATATTTCCATAGACTGTTAAATTAAGGTGTTATGGATTGGGGCAACTCCAAAAATCATATTTTAATATTTGAATTGCAAAAGAGAGCAATAAGGTTTATATACAATAGAAAGTTGAGAGACTACTGCCTCTCCAAATGTTTTTACTTGTTGTCTTTTTACTATCTTGATTATTAACCGAGATATTTGGATTTTTTTAGTTTTCGGCCACCAGTAAACCCCTCGCCTCTACTCATATCATATTAAGAATAAGCTGTTATTCCATGAAGCACTTTATTTGAAGTTTAAATACCAAATGTTGTTCTCATTGAACATTGGCTTTTTGAGATAAATGTAAATACATGGCGCATTTAGATGGGAAATAAGCAGATTTTCCCCCTACAAGCTCCATGTATTTACATTTATGTCAAAAATTCAATTAAGTTAACGCAGCCCCTGCCTTACGGGACTTTTTGTATATGAACCAAGATGCCATCAGTTTGTCATTCTATCCCGTCGGAAGTCTGCATAGTTTTCGCAGTAGCCACGTGATGAACTTTAGCAGATTTCCCTTAAGGGAAGTAAGCCATTGAGGTCGTACTCGTGGCGTGATTTTTGAAAACTTTCTTCAAATGTCAATCGACCCTACGCAGGAGATGTTTTTCTGTTAACGCTCTAGGGACCACAAGTTTTGTATTATTGGTTGAAAAATATATATATATATATATATATATATATATATATACGTTTTATGTAAAAAGAAAGATAAAGTTCGTTAATGATTAAAATCGGACCAGTGAGAAGGGGTAGTTTTGGGGGGGGGATTTCCGAAAGTTACTGTACGTCGGACAGAAAAATTGTATAGAACAAATCTTATTGCAAATTAAATGTACTATAAATATTGTAATATTCATTTATTCTTTATCTCGAATATTAACCGAGATGTGCATTTTTCAGTTTTGAGCCTTCAGCAAACCCCCATTTCTACTCATGTCACATTAACAATAAGCTGTTATCATAAAACACTTCATTAAAAGTTTAAATACCAAATATTCTTTTCATTTAACTTTTACTTTGTGAGATATATGGAAATACGTTCTGTTCACCCTCCCCCCCCCCCTTCTTTTGTTCTAAGTTTACTAAAATTTGAGTGATTGAGATAAAACTGATTCAGATTCATTAGAAATTACAGCACTAGCTTTAGTAAATTGTTTTAAAAATAAATTAATATGTTATATTCAGATATTTTTCATTAATTGTTTGTATTTCTGGTCTAACTATCTATTCAGCGCTGCAAGGTTAGCTGTCCTGTTAGGTTACAATTCAGCCGCTTTCCGTTGTAGAGATTATTAACTTTTATTGTAAATTGACTGAATGATTTCTCATTACCGTTTGTATTTGTTTACTTAAGATTCGAGGTAGTGTTACTTGTATGTATATTTATATTTATGTATGTATATTTATATAGTTATTTTTTTGTATTGTTTTGTTTTTATTTGAGTTTTGTTTTGTTTTTTAAGTTTTATTTTAGAGCAACATCGCCAAAGCTGCGAAGCTCAAATAAATAAATAAATAAAAATAAATATTTATCAGTTGTAAACCTTCACGTGGAAAATCTGCTAACTTAACGCAGCAAGTCGGTCTTTTTTAATTATTAGCTACGCATGTGTTGCCTATGTTACACTTACAATGTGTTTCTTTTAAATATTAATACGAACGTCAATCATCATAATTTTCATGTGATGACGTTAGAGGTGCAGTTAGATGCATAATGTGCATAAGAGCTGACCGCAAGGTATGGCGGCGTGCTGATAGCAAGCACTGCTATAGATAAGACTGCTCGTTAAGTCCAAGCAGTATTAGGGCTAATGAACAAGCCCTCATCACCATCCAGTCTACAGATACACACCCTAACTACAAACTCAGCCTTTAGATTAGCCTCTACTCCATTTAAGCCCTATCTACCAATTTAATTATGCAGAAGGCAGTGGATTGTCCGTTTTGTTCTAATTACAGTAGGGCCTCTGTGGTATGCTTAATATGCTTGCTTGGTATGGATAACTATCTATTAAACTAGATCATACCCAACATTATTAGAACCATGTATGTTTCAATTGTATTAAAAATGAAAGTCCGTCTCAACACAACAAATGCCGATAAAACAAGCAAATTTCCCTGCTATGTGAGCTCATCTTACAACATTTCCTCTATTTCTATGCAAAAAAAAAAACTAATGAGCAGAAGGGGCTGGTCGCTTACCGAGGGCTAAAAGCAAGGAAGTAAGAATAACTCGATTAGTATTTTAGTTTCGGGAAAATGCATAGAACAACTATTGTAGAACATCAATAGATTAACCCGATTTGTTCTATAAAATTTGACGAACCGACTCATAACTAACGGAGATATTTTGAATTTTCGAATCCCGTCACCTCTAAACCTTCGCTAATCCATGTCTGATTTCAGCCAATAACAAATATGATCTCTAAAGGTGATAGAAATGATGAACAGATCAAATAAACATTTTTGAATTGGAACATAAAATCTTAATTTATGACGTCTTCACGCAACGAATGTCCATGTATCTTACATAATAAAAGTCTCTTGAAAACAATCTTTGGAAACAACGTTGTTTGCATAAAATTTTCACTTTCTGTATATATAAATACTCCTCTCAATATAATATGAATGCGTAAGGTAAGAGTGTCCTATCCTAAATTTAGTGAAAACAATTGATTCTCTTCGTGTATGTTTTAGCAGACTTCCCTTAAGGGAAATCAGCTATTGAGGTTGTACTCATGACGGAATTTTCGAAATTTTTCTTCAAATCTCCATCGATCCTACCTAGTAGATGACGAAAATCCGTTCAAAACTGTATATATATATATATATATATATATATATATATATATATATATATATATATATATATATATATTTGTCTGTTACCGCTCTAGCGGTCGCAATTTTTGTTTGATCGTTACCAAACTCGATATTTAGTCGTTTTATGTAAAAAAGAAAGATCAAGTTCGTTAACGGCTGAAATCGGACTAGTAGAAGGTGGGGTTTAGAGGGGAGAATTTACGAAAATTCGAAATATCTCCGTTACTATTCGTCGGATCGAAAAACTGTACAGAATCAATCTTATTGCAAATTAAATTTACTATAAATATTGTTCTATAAGTTTATTCTATATCTCTAGGTTTACCATGCGAGTTAAAGCGTTGACCTTTATCTCACATGGTAAACCTAGAGTGGCGAGTTTGATTCTCGCCTGGGCAAAGGAAATTATTTAGTGACGAAATTCATTAAATAATGTCCTAAAATCCCACCCTGGCTAGAAAAGGGTGGTAACCTGTAGGATAACCCGTCCCGATTAGCCTAAGTTGCAAAAAGTGGACGTTAATAAATAATAATAATATATCTTGAATATTAACCGAGATATTTGCATTTGTATTCTGCGTGTGGTACCAGTAGGCTATGTTCGGACTTTCCGCCGAGAGCTCTGGCGGCCTTTTCAATAACTATCCGTCCCTCGTGAATAGGTTTAGAGGTTAGGTTAACTCTGTTTCGGGGCTAGAAACTACTGTGTTATTACGCCCTAAATAATGTTTTAGGTTTAGAGGTTTCTTTCTATTACAGTTGTTATTAGGCAGATTTCTCTATTGTAAAACTTCACGTGGGAAATCTGCTTAGTTTACGCAACCCCTGCGTGACGGACTTCTATTAATTTGTCATTCCAGCACGAACTGTCCATTTTATAAGTCTTAGTTTGCTGTCTGTTTTGGGTCCATTGTAATTGTGAGTGAAAATGTTTATTTTGAAAATCTTGTACTGTTAAGGTATTTGTCAATCTTGGTGTTTTGTGGTCTTTTTAACCGTTTTGTCTACTTTTCTATTCAGCCCTGAATTTCTGTCTGGTTGTCACAACATTCGTTTTTTTTAAATTGCAGTGCGTAGTTCACTTGGAAATTTTGTTTTCCCACTAACTTGTAAATGAATAAACAAAAATAATCATGCTAAATGAAACTCTTTACATTTCGGAGTCTATACGAATATTAAACTAAACTGAGGACGAAGACATAACTTAATTCCAACATTAACATTGTCTATTCCCATCCCACCATAGATTAATATTGGAATCATTAATATTAATGAAATACAGAAACCTTCATATTTATGAAAGTATTTTGCTTTCTTTGCTGGAGCTATTAAAGCGTGTTTAAATATTAATACTAAATAAACAATATTTCATGTTGCTACACCTGATAATTGTTCTCGTGAATAGTAAATTCTGATTTCCACGGGAAAGCCTTCTTGAAGAAAATCCAATTCATAATAACATAAACATGAGCGGAGTAAATTCCACTCGAGACCCGAGTTATTTATTAGATAGCCATCCCTCGGTAGCCTGCATAAGCTGACTAATGTTAGACTATTAGCCAGTTTGAGTATGCAGAGTACAACTTTAATCTGCTCTCCAGTCTTGCCCCACTTACAAGAGGAATGGCCATTTATTCCATGTGCTATAGTTTCGTTTGTAAATAACAAAAATTTGAGTTTTGTTTCATTCGTCACGTAATATATAGGTTTTGAAACTCCTTAACGCCAGTGTAATCTCATCGAAATGCCGAACGGAACCTATGTTTAATAGAGATTCCTTCAGACATTTTGGTCTAAGCACCTCATACATGAACATGAATTCCGGCCTTGGCATTCAGGCTGTGCCATGGCCTGATTTTGATTATGGTTAATGTAGATAATTGCGAGCTGGAAGGAGTGTGTACGGGGAGACAATATTGTCACAGGGTGTTCCTTTATTAATTACAGGTGTCCATTGATGCGGCCAATTCACCTAAAGGAGAAACACATTCACTCACACACTGTGGGTCGGCTGGCTCAGAACCTGGAGCTAATAAGGCAAGAGAGATGAATGGAGACCCATTCAAGTGACAGGGGAATGACAGGACAGAGAGGAATAATATTGCATGCTCCAATGACATCTCTCAAGAATGACATGTATTCACTGCAGTGGTCATTGCATGGTCATGGAACAACGATAAATGAAATATATGCATTATTAACAAATATATTATTTTATATATTTATTTTATTCTGAATTTATTAGCCGTACTATCATAAAAGTAAACGTTAATAAATATCTAACTAAAACGGTTTTAACTGTCAACAATAGTTTTTTCCGGGTATACATTTCAGAGACAACGCTGGTTGTTTCCTTGCCTACATATGGGAGACTTTAGTTACTACTTATATTGAAAACATCCTTTTTACTTCCTTGTTCGAAATTGAGGAAGAACAGCAATCGGAAAAATTATTGTTTTTCATATTTCAATGGAATTATCCATTTTGAGTAGTTTTGTAATGACGTATGTACATGTGCCTCACAATTAAAAAAATAACTACCCTTACAGTGTTGAAAGTTCATATTTATGGCTGTTGTGCCGACTAATTGTGCTCCTTTGCTTTTAATCAAAATCGACTTAGGGTAGGTGGTTTAGAGATTTTGGGGGGGGGGTGGATATAATATAGTGCAAACCTAGAACAGGTCCAAAAAATTTCATAAAGCTGCTTTTGTTTACCATCAAAAGATTTATAAATTGTGTCCTGTGGCATTATTTGATCAATTTTATAAGAATATGGATACCTTATATTCCTTTCGTATAATATAATTTTAAATGAAGTGTATCAAAACATTTTGCTTAATTAATTTAATTGCTATACACTGGTGCCTTGGGTTGCCCTTTTCTTTTTAATTTGTTGTTTTTGTTGTTGTATAGGGTTAAGGGCGAAAAACTACCAGGTTATCATCGCCCTGTAATATTTATAATTCACATTTTGGTATCCCCATCCATATCGCCATTTTAACAATATAAACGAGGATACAAACAATTTCACTTTAAATTTCTTTGTATAAACTCGTGTTTTTTACAAAATTACACTTTTTTTAATTTACTAAGACACTATGTATTTACATAACTTGAATAACAAAAATATTTAGTTTGCTTGAAAACATCAAACACAATTTATAACACTAAAAGATTCAGTCCCATTAGAAAACATTAATGCAACTGTGCTCCCTGTTAACACGAAAATCTAGCCCCAAAACTGCGGCAAAATGAATGCGTCTGACTTTCAATATAGCGAAATAATTGAAAAAAAAATTATTTTAAATTTATATAGTAAATTTTATATTTTAAACTTTGTGAGTTTGAGCTTTTATTCATTCCAACCAGCTCAATCAGGGTCGTGTGGTAATCGAGAAACTACTTAATTAACAAAATAATGATAGTTAGGCAATAACGCCATCAAATATACACATGAACCGTAACATTAATACAGTTACTCTTCTGGCAGTAGGTCAGACTCGCTGCGAACGAAACATTTTGTCTTGAAATGGATTATTCTTGATGAGGTACCATGGGAGATGTGAAACATGTAGAGTGAGGTAGTAATTATCTCGTTTATTGGGAAAATTCTTTTATTCTTAGACCTTCTGACCATTCACAAGAGTGAAGTTTGAATTTGAGCTATCATTTAAGAAGAACGTATTTCATATGAAATCACTTCAATTGCTCGTTTTTTTTAAGTTAATTCTGAAAAAGAAAAAAATATATTTTAATAGTGCGATTTTCTCTCTAAGGTTTTGTTTTATGTACTAAATAGAATTTTATAACATATTATAATTTATTTCCTTTACAATATGGCGGTGGAGACGGAAACCTTCTCGAGACGTAACTTGTTGACAAATTAGCTAATTTGGTGTCGTTGTGACTGCTGAGCACGTTCTCTGCAACACTGATCGAGAGGAAGGCATTAAACTGACCTAGTGTTCGATAACCAATCAACACAAGGCATCACTTTTTTTTTTTTTATACGAACACTTTTGGATCGTGCATTGAACGTCTGATAGGAATAATGACAATACCGTCTTCTGTGATAGTTCTAAATGGCAGTAGCCCGTCACGCAGGTGCTGCGTAATCTATACAGGTTTCCCACGTACCCGAATAACACCTTAATGATTTCAGTAATTAATAATTCATAAAGGCATATCATTGAAAAGGAATAATAAACATGCCTATATAAGTAGAGCCACACTTTAAATTTTAAGTATTTATTTATCTTTACGCAGACAGTACATGTTCCAAAGAGAGTCTTCAAACAATATTTTAACGGAATTAAGATTAACCTTTTGAATATGTTTAATTAAAATAATTATTATTCAGGCATAATGAAAACTGAAGTTCATAAAGCAGTATGTGAAATTAAAAGTCCGTCACGCTGGGGCTAACTAAGCAGATTTCCCATGTGAAGTTTTGCAATAGAGAAATCTGCATACCGGTAACACAACACCACAATGAGTAAATACAAACGGTAATGAGAAATCTTTCTGTTGATTTTAATAAATCCCCAACTGGAACGGCTTCTGAATTGTAAGAATAATTTAGATTTTAATAGTTCAAGAACTAAAGAAGGGGGGGGGGCGGACGAACAGAACGTATTTGCATAAATCTCAGAAAGAAATGAAGGTAAGGTAAGGTTAGAAACGACAGGTAAGGTTAGAAGAGGCTTCCACCAGACCCTAACAGTTACGAAAGCGGCCGAACTAATCCGAACGATACCTGACCACGTGTCCCACACACTTCATAAAAATGCAAATATCAAGGTTAATATTCAAGAAAGAGAAAAAATGTATATAACAATATTTATAGTAAATGTAATTTGCAATAAGATTGGTTCTATACAATGTTTCGATCCGATGCATAATAACGGAGATATTTTGAATTTTCAAAAATCCTCCCCTCTAAACCCCCCCTCCCTCTGGTCCGATTTCAGCCATTAGCGAACTTGATCTGTCTTTTTACATAAAACGGTTAAATATCGAGTTAAGTAACGATCAAACTAAAATGGCGACCGCTAGAGCGTTAACAGACAAATATATATATATATATATATATATATATATCTATATAAATATCTATATATATCTATATAATTTTGAACGGGTCTCATTTTCGACATCTCCTGGGCAGGATCGATGGACATTTGAAGAAATTTTTCGAAAATGGCGTCATGACCTCAAGAGCTGATTTCCCTGAAGGGAAATCTCCTAAAATGCACAGTTCAAATTTATTGAAGAATTTTGTACAGATACAACAGCATACAAGAACAGATACATATAATTTATAATTTATCAGCAAATTTATAATGTTCAGATAAAGAAAAAAGTTCATTATGCAGGAGCTAAACTAAAAAGATTTCCCAAGTACTTGAATAACATTGGAGACTGGAAATTTGATTTGGACATGAGATAAGTAACCCATTTTCATGAATATGATTGAGGGTTAAGAGAAGTCTGAAATAAAAAAAATAAAAAAATAACTCTCTTTATATTCAAGGTTTTAATAAAGGGCCAGTCTCAACACGTTAAAAATAAAGATTTTATTTATTTTTATTTTACTAAAGGAGTGGCCTTTTATTAAAACCTTGATGAAGAGACTCATTATCCAGACGTAAAAAAATATATCCTACTATCTGAGGTGTGAAAAATATGTATAGAACAACAATTATATAATATAAAATTTTCAACAAAGTTAGTTGTCATAATTATTTTTTTATTTTTTTTTTATACTTCTGATAATAAGAGAGATATTTCGACTTTGTTTATAGTACTATCCCTGTACTCTCTCTCTCTCTCTTCCTGATGAGTCTAGAGCTCTCTTTAGCCTCATACATCATTACAGACTCTCTTTTTGTCATCATTTGAAATTGTACGTTAGCAAAGAAATAAAAAAAAAAAAGAATAAATTATTTAATATACACATTTATTGGTTTTCCAGTTGCCTACTGCACCAGATCATCCAGCGATTAAGGCATCATGAGAAAAATTCAATTCCTTTAACGAAAGTCATAAATGGAGTTAAGTACATTCTAGGACAGAGTTGTTAGATAGCCATCCCTCGGTAGTCTGTAGCCTGCATAAGCTGACTAATCTATCCTCCAGTCTCTAGGTAAGATCATTTCAAGAGATTTCCGAAAATCACGCCATGCCTACTGTTCAGTGTAAAATTGAAGCGCTAATTAAACTATACCAGCCCCATCTGTTAGCAACTAGACCAACCAAGGATGTCCCCTGATGAGTGCTGACCTCTATAGCCTACCTTTGAAATCACAACCTGAGAGGGATCCTTGGGTTCAAAGTGCAAGAGATAAGGAAGACAGGCTGGGACAGTAGAGTGAGTAGGACAGCAGAGGAGAGAGTAGAGCCCCCATGTGCAGCAGCAGTTTTAGCCTTTTCTCACACCCATTTCTTTAGAACTTCCAGCATGAGTGAGTAAAGGAAGGAGCATCCAGGGGGAGAACAGGATGGAGGGAGGAAGAGGGAGAACACCATAGCAGCATCCAGGACAGTATCACCATATCAACAGTATCCCTTGAAGTAATGTATATACTAACTCACTAACACATATATGCCCTGCAATAGCCCATCCCACCATATCTTGTAATTATTCAATATACCATTAATGGTAATAACCGTTTTATAAATCATGGTCCTCCGGCATCAAATCACACATACAAAATTTACATGAACCAGCACCTCTCTCAAATTATTAACAAGCCGTTAGCGGGTAAGACCGAAGGGCTTGTAAATACACACCTACGATTTTATCAGAAATCGGCTAAAACAGAGAGGCAATATCATCTAACTCTTATAAATAATAATTATAATAATGATAAAAACTTTAGCTTACAGCTCATGTAATATTAATACCTGCCACATACGGTTTTGATTGTTGAGCATGATGGCGAATTGAAGTCCTTGAGTCTCTCTTAATACTGAGAATCATAGCAAGATCATATCGAATAATTCTAACCACACGGTATATATATATATTATTCAATGAAAGATTTTGAATTTATAAATTGTAGAAAGGAAAAACTTGATGTTTTATGGATTATTTTATTAAAGAAAAACCGTTAGGAAACAATTAGGTAGTAAAATAAGTAAATTAAAAGCCGTTGATTTGGTAAAACTATTTTCATATGATGTATTTTTTTAAACCCGACTACCAGGCCGTTGGCACAATTTATTGACCTTAACTATCTTGAGGATAGTTGTAACGCATCTCTGTATTTTCAATGTAACTTTTCTATTTTTTCAACAGGAACTTCAATATTTCAAATTATACCACAGAGCGAAATGTGCATAATTAAGAATTTCAAGACTCTTATCACTGAGAAATGAAATAATTTCCTTGATAATGTAATATAAATAGAATTCCTGATGAATTTTAATTTAATTTAAAAATATGATAGATTATTGAATTAAGTAAGCAACATAATTCTTGGTGTGTGTGTGTAATGCTTAAGGATACCTGATGAATTATTACCTGTATCTATATAATTATATACCATTTTCTGGTATAATGTTTACACTTATTTCTGTTTCAGGTAAGTTTCAAAATTGACAAGTTTGAAAAGGAAAAGGAACAAGCTGGTGAGTCCCTTAATCTTGCATCATATCAATCTGCAAATTCCCTGACACCTGTTAATATTCATGGTTTGGTGGTAAATATTAATGAATATGATTAGTAGAGTTATTCACGGAGTAGAGATGTTGGAGTAATGCATCAGTGATACCGCAACCTTCAGGTTGGGCAAATTAATTCCTCACTCCCTCTTATCATTTCCTGGAGCTTCGGGGTTCATAGTTCATACCCATGTCGTAACTTAGTTCATATAATCATAGCTGTAAGCTGTTATACAGCAATCTGCTCATGCTGTCGCATTTAGGTAAGTAGGTCGTACTGTGCCCTTTTTTAGCAGATTTCCACTCAGGGAAATCAGCTATTGACGTTGTACTCATGCCCCGAAGCAATATAATATACATCAATCCTACCTTGGAGATGGCGAATATGAGGTTTATTCAAAATTATACATATAGGTGTATATATATTGACCCAGATAAAAAATAGTATATAACCATTCGAGTTGAAGTTAAGTTTCTTTAAATGTTGTTCTATGCGCATTTTATCTGAATTCCCTTAAGGTCGAAAACGAGGTCCGTTCAAAATTTTATATATATATATATATATATATATATATATATATATATATATATATATATATATATATATATATATGGCTACCCATATGTTTGGCAGTTGCCACTCAAGAGATCACAATTTTTGTTTGATTGCCACCAAACTCGATATTTAAACGTTTTATGTAAAACTGAAGATTGAGTTCGTTAACGGCTGATTAAAGACCTGTGGGTAGGGGGGGGGGGATGTAACGGAGGAAATTTTGAAAATTCAAAATATCTCTGTAATTGTACGTCGGATGGGAAAATTGTATAGGATCATTATTATTCCTAATTTGATGTTCTATAAATGCTGTTTTAGCAGATTTCCCTTAAGGGAGCATAAGGGAAATCAGCAATTGAGGTCATGAGTACAAATGTAATTTTCGAAAAAATTTCTCAAGTATCCAACTAATCTTATTGCAAATGTAATGTTCTATAAATGTTGTTACGTAAGCTTTTTAGCAGATTTCCCTTAAGGGAAATCAGCTATTGAGGTCGTACTCATGACGCGATTTTCGAAACATTTCTTCAAATGTCCATCGATCCTAGCCAGGAGATGACGAAAATGAGGTCCGTTCAAAATTATATATATATATATATATATATATATATATATGTGTATATATATATATATATATATATATATATATATATATAAATATATATGTATATTTGTCTGTTAACGCTCTAGCGGTCGCAATTTTTTTTTCATCGTTACGAAACTCGATATTTAACCGTTTTATGTAAAAAGACAGATCAAGTTCGTTAATGGCTGAAATCGGACCAGAGAGAGGGGGGGGTTTAGAGGGGGGGATTTTCGAAAATTCGAGATATCTCCGTTATTATGCATCGGATCGTAAAATTATATATAACCAATCTTATTGCAAATTAAATTTACTATAAATATTGTTATATACGTTTTTTCTCTATCTTGAATATTAACCGAGATATTTGCATTTTTTAGTTTTCAGCAAACCGCCACTTCGTCATGTTACGTAAACAATACTCTGCTACATAATAAATCACATTATTGGAAGTTTAAATACTAAAAATTGTATTTAAGAGACCTTTATTATACGAGATACATGCAAATATGCCCTGATGACCCCCCCTCCCATCTTAAAGTTTTGAACTACTAAAATTTTATTGATTGAGATAACAATTATTCTGACTCATTATAAATTACACTAGTAGATATAGTAAATAATTCTCAATAAATGAATGTGTTATATTCAGATATATTTCAGTAATTGTTTTTCTTTCCGGTCTGAGGCAGGCCGACCCGTTTGTTTACTTTTCTAACCTAACGCTTCCTGTCGGCAGGTTATTGAAATCGGATGAAACATTTATTTCCGTTTGTATTTATTCACGGTGTTGTGTTAGCAGTATGCATATTTATCTATCTATCTATTTATTACTAAACTTCACGACGGAAATCTGCTTAGTTTACGCAGCCCCTGCGTGACGGACTTTTTTTTGACTGTTATGATTATTAACCGAGATATTTGCATTTTTTAGTTGTCGGTATGTAGTAACCCCCTCTCCTACTCATTTCATATGCTGTTATATTACTAAGTATTATATTTAATGAACCTTTAATACGAGAGTTAAATGAAAATAACTAGTGTTTTGACGTCATCAATTAAGATTTGATTGACTCCCCACTTCTACTCAGCGGATTATTTGTTTTTGGGAATAAAGAATATATGCTGAGATGATATTAGTAGTGTGTCATTCTAATTTGTAGGCAATCTGCTTAGTTTATTTATAGATTTTATTTATTTCAATTACCAAACTTGGTATTTAACAATTTCATTCAACAATAAAGATCATAATTGGCTGAGAGCGGACTAGGACAGGGGCCTTAAGAAACCCCCACTTCTCGGGTTTTTATGTAGAAAGTCCGTCACGCAGGGGCTGCGTAAACTAAGCAGATTTCCCACGTGAAGTTTTACAATAAAGAAATCTGCCTAATAATAACAGTAGTAGTAAACTATTCTCACGAGGACGAATAGTTAGTGAAACGGCCACACTAGCGCTCGGCGGAAACTCCCGAACATAGCCGACGACACTCACAATGCAAATGCAAATATCTCGGTTAATATTAAAGATACAGAATAAATGTATAGAACAATATTTATAGTAAATTTAATTTTCAATAAGATTGGTTCTATACAATTTTTTGATCCGACGTATGGTAACGGAGATATTTCGAAATTTCGAAAATCCCCCCTCTAAATCCCCCCCTTCCACTGGTCCGATTTCAGCCATTAACGAACTTGATCTTCCTTTTTACATAAAACGATTAAATTCCGAGTTTCGTAACGATCAAACAAAAATTGCGACCGCTAGAGCGTTAACAGACAAATATATATATCTATCTATCTATCTATCTATCTATATATATATATATATATATATATATATATATATATATATATATATAATTTTGAACGGACCTCATTTTCGTCATCTCCTGGCTAGGATCGATGGACATTTGAAGAAATGTTTCGAAAATCGCGTCATGAGTACGACCTCAATAGCTGATTTCCCTTAAGGGAAATCTGCTAAAAAGCTTACGTAACAACATTTATAGAACATTACATTTGCAATAAGATTAGTTGGATACTTGAGAAATTTAATGGCGTCATGACCTCAAGAGCTGATTTCCCTGAAGGGAAATCTCCTAAAATGCACAGTTCAAATTTATTGAAGAATTTTGTACAGATACAACAGCATACAAGAACAGATACATATAATTTATAATTTATCAGCAAATTTATAATGTTCAGATAAAGAAAAAAGTTCATTACGCATTAGCTAAACTAAAAAGATTTCCCAAGTACATGAATAACACTGGAGACTTGAAATTTGAGTTGGACATGAGATCAGTAACCCATTTTCATGAATATGATTGAGGGTTAAGAGAAGGCTAAAATCAAAAAATAACTCTGTTTATATTCAAGGTTTTAATAAAGGGCCAGTCTCAACAAGTTAAAAATAAAGATTTTATTTATTTTTATATTAGTAAAGGACTGGCCTTTTATTAAAACCTTGATGAAGAGACTCACTATCTGAGGTGTGAAAAATATGTATAGAACAGCAATTATATAATATAAAATTTTCAACAAAGTTGGTTGTCACATTTTTTTTTTTATTATTTTATACTTCTCATAATAAGAGAGATATTTCGACTTGCTTTATTGTACTACCCCTGAACTCTCACCCCTCTTCCTGATGAGTCTAGAGCTCTCTTCAGCCACATACATCATTACAGACTCTCTTTTTGTCATCATTTGAAATTGTACGTTAGCAAAGAAATAAAAATAGAATAAATTATTTAATATACACATTTATTGGTTGTCCAGTTGCCTTCTGCACCAGATCATCCAGCGATTAAGGCATCATGAGAAAAATTCAATTCCTTTAACGAAAAGCATGAGAGGAGTTAAGTCCATTCGAGGCCAGAGTTGTTAGATAGCCATCCCTCGGTAGTCTGTAGCCTGCATAAGCTGACTAATCTATCCCACCATGCCTACTGTTCAATGTAAAATTGAAGCGCTAATTAAACTATACCAGCCCCATCTGTTAGATACTAGACCAACCAAGGATGTCCCCTGATGAGTGCTGACCTCTATAGCCTACCTTTGAAATCACAACCTGAGAGGGATCCTTGGGTTCAAAGTGCAAGAGATAAGGAAGAAAGGCTGGGACAGTAGAGTGAGTAGGACAGCAGAGGAGAGAGTAGAGCCCCCATGTGCAGGAGCAGTTTTAGCCTTTTCTCACACCCATTTCTTTAGAACTTCCAGCATGAGTGAGTAAAGGAAGGAGCATCCAAGGGGAGAACAGGATGGAGGGAGGAAGAGGGAGAACACCATAGCAGCATCCAGGACAGTATCACCATATCAACAGTATCCCTTGAAGTAATGTATATACTAACTCACTAACACATATATGCCCTGCAATAGCCCATCCCACCATATCTTGTAATTATTCAATATACCATTAATGGTAATAACCGTTTTATAAATCATGGTCCTCCGGTATCAAATCACACATACAAAATTTACATGAACCAGCACCTCTCTCAAATTATTAAAAAGCCGTTAGCGGGTAAGGCCGAAGGGCTTGTAAATACACACCTACAATTTTATCAGAAATCAGCTAAAACAGGGAGGCCATATTATCTATCTCTTATAAATAATAATTATAATAATGATAAAAACTTTAGCTTACAGCTCATATAATATTAATACCTGCCACATACGGTTTTGATTGTTGAGCATGATGGCGAATCGAAGTCCTTGAGTCTCCTCTTAATACTGAGAATGATAGCAAGATCATATCGAATAATTCTAACTACATGGTACATACATATTATTCAATGAAAGATTTTGAATTTATAAATTGTAGAAAGGAAAAACTTGATGTTTTATGGATTATTTTATTTAAAAATAAATACCGTTAGGAAACAATTAGGTAGTAAAATAAGTAAATTAAAAGCCGTTGATTTGAGGAGTGTGTGTGTGTGTGTAATGCTTAAGGATACCTGATGAATTATTACCTGTATCTATATAATTATATACCATTTTCTGGTATAATGTTTACACTTATTTCTGTTTCAGGTAAGTTTCAAAATTGACAAATTTGAAAAGGAAAAGGAACAAGCTGGTGAGTCCCTTAATCTTGCATCATATCAATCTGCAAATTCCCTGACACCTGTTAATATTCATGGTTTGGTGGTAAATATTAATGAATATGATTAATAGAGCTATTCACGGAGTAGAGATGTTGGAGTAATGCATCAGTGATACCGCAACCTTCAGATTGGGCAAATTAATTCCTCACTCCCTCTTATCATTTCCTGGAGCTTCGGGGTTCATAGTTCATACCCATGCCGTAACTTAGTTCATATAATCATAGCTGTAAGCTGTTATACAGCAATCTGCTCATGCTGTCGCATTTAGGTAAGTAGGTCGTACTTTGACCTTTTAGCATATTTCCACTCAGGGAAATCAGCTATTGACGTTGTACTCGTGCCCCGAAGCAATCTAATATACATCAATCCTACCTTGGAGATGACGAATATGAGGTCTATTCAAAATTATACATATAGGTGTATATATATTGACCCAGATAAAAAATAGTATATAACCATTCGAGTTGAAGTTAAGTTTCTTTAAATGTTGTTCTATGCGCATTTTATCTGAATTCCCTTAAGGTCGAAAACGAGGTCCGTTCAAAATGTTATATATCCCCATATGTTTGGCCGTTGCCGCTCAAGAGATCACAATTTTTGTTTGATTGCCACCAAACTCGATATTTAAACGTTTTATGTAAAACTGAAGATTGAGTTCGTTAACGGCTGATTACGGACCTGTGGGTAGGGGGGGGGGTGTAAAGGAGGAAATTTTGAAAATTCTAAATACCTCTGTTATTGTACGTCGGATGGGAAAATTGTATAGGAATATTATTCCTAATTTGATGTTCTATAAATGCTGTTTTAGCAGATTTCCCTTAAGGGAACTTAAGGGAAATCAGCTATTGAGGTCATGAGTACAAATTTAATTTTCGAAAAAATTTCTCAAGTATCCAACTAATCTTATTGCAAATGTAATGTTCTATAAATGTTGCTACGTAAGCTTTTTTTTTGACTGTCATGATTATTAACCGAGGTATTTGCATTTTTTAGTTTTCGGTATTTAGTAACCCCCTCTCCTACTCATGTCATATGCTGTTATATTACTAAGTATTATATTTAACGAACCTTTAATACGAGAGTTAAATGAAAATAACAGGTGTTTTATTGACTTCCCACTTCCACTCATCGGATAATTTGTTTTTGGGAATAAAGAATATATGCTGAGATGATATCAGTAGTGTGTCATTCTAACTTGTAGGCAATCTGCTTAGTTTATTTATAGATTTTATTTATTTCAATTACCAAACTTGGTATTTAACAATTTCATTCAACAATAAAGATCATAATTGGCTGAGAGCGGACTAGGACAGGGGCCTTAAGAAACCCCCAATTCTCGGGTTTTTATGTAGAAAAAGCGAATATATAGTAAGATGGAACCACCAGTCTGCCAGTGGAAACTGAGCAATAATATTATTATTTATAATATAATAATAAGAATTATTTGTATTGAACTTAAGTTTACATTGTCAAACCCCTGGTGGAGTTGAAGAATATAAAGAGTAAGAGGTTCTTATATGTGAGCTTTAATGATTACATCCATTCGTTTTATGGACCATCATTCTTGTTCCCGGGACCTGTTCAAGTCATTTACGACATTTTTTCTTCTTATGGATTTTACAAGTGCTTTTGTTTGTTGGAGAATACAACTAATATAAAATACTGTCTACATAGCAAACATGAGTTCTCAGCCAACTTCATTCCACATTTACTTTTTCGAATAATCAGTATTTGAATTACTTGAAATACTAATCATGTGTTCAGATTGGGCTTTATGAGAATTAGATTCAGCCATATTTCCAAGCTTAGACTTCGTCGAGGCTTAACTCCGTTTTGTTTAAAGATTTTTCACTAGTTTTTTAGTATTTTTGACTGTGCTCATTTGGAAAGGTCCTACAACTGATGAGTAATATTACTTCAAATTTCAGCTGGTGTTTTAGCTTGCACAATTATCACCCCAAAGAGTCCTTACGCTGTCATTTATTAAACTATTTGTTGTTTTAGCTAGTCTACCCGATGGTCTTTTCTAGTTTAAGCCTGCTAGAAGTTGGTTAATGATAGGTCGTAAACTTGAATGTATTCTTTGTGTATCCTCATCCTCTTTTTAATCTAGAAAAGAACTGAAATTATTTTAAACGTAGTCATACAATTATTATACCAATGATGTAAATCGTGGCAATTAAATGAATGCTTTGATGTTTAGAACAGCTGATATCCGTCAATGAATTGGAATAGCAACGATTTTCCGTCAAAATATTAAGGTGAATTAACGGAAGTAAATGACCACTTTATTGTCGTCAAATTTTAGACATATCATAATTTGAAGCGCAAAGGAAATGGGACGAATATTTGAAAAACATTTTATTGTAACATTGTGTAAAATAAATCTAGTACTCCGTCAAAATATAACTCGCATTATCTTAGCAATCGGAAGAAAAAATGAAAAATTGTGTTAAACATTCTGCTTTAATTCTATGGAAATATCTATGAAGTGGTGAACGGAAATAGTAAAATAGAAATGGTTTTCTGTGGGAATGTATTAAGATTATTCCAAGGAAACCTTCATTCCCGTCAATGTATATGAGTATAGTGTAGCTCATATTGGCAAAATTCATCACCTACATACACATTTAATTTCACAATTTGCATGAGTCAATCTTGTGGAACAGTAATCAATTTATATTTACGCTAGAATATACGACGTTTAGTTCACACGACGTTTTGGATTTTCATCCTTTTGTCACACGAACTGTTTGTCATACATCTTAAACTTTTCCGTTTACTCAACTTTGTCCTGGGCTAGCACTTGGAGCGAAAGCTCACGTGTGCCAAGTGCTGTGAAGAAAAATTCGTTTGACACAAGTTCTTTTGACAAACGTCTTTAGACAAAAGTCTTTCGAACAAGTATCTTCAATTTATATTTGTTGGCCTGAAATTGAAACGCAGAATGTTGAAAATTATTATATTACTGATTTAAGCAGCGAAGTAAGACTGAAAAACACATTTCATACAAAATTTGTTCTTTATATTTTCCCCATGAAATTCATATTAACGAAAACACAGACGAAACTGTTTTAAAGATTGTAGTCCTTAGTTCTGGAGAGTAAATGTTTTTCTAAAGATGAAACCTACTTTCTAACCCCTTCCAATTCTTCTTGAAAAAAAAAAAATGTAGGAATTTACACCTACATTTTTTTTTATTTATTTATTTTTTTTTTTTTTATGATTTGGCATTAGAGTCGTTCTTACTGTAATATCGTGTAAATGGAGAATAGGACGTGTGATGACATATATGTGCCATGGGGAAATCCGCTTAGTTTACGCACTCCTTGCTTTATTCATATTCTTCAACCTCCTGGATTATACAAATTAGCCTCTCATAAATATTTAAAACATGTTTATATGCCTCCTTGCCATTTATCTGTTTATTAATAATTCTTGTAAATCTGAATCTCATATCCGTCTTATTTGTATTATGATTCAAAATGCTCGCAAGCACTTGAGGGAATTCTTTGATAGTTATCCTCATTCGTGAAATCAAACTGATTCAGAAACTCTATCAAGCAAGAGCTACGTAAGCTAAGTAGATTCATTCGATTTGTTTTGGCATACATTTAATTTAAAATCAAAAACAATTCCTTTGTACTTCCTAAGAATGAGTCTTTTGAACGAAAACACATCCAACTTAAAGTTGTATGATATCTGAATGTGAAAAAGTTTCAAACGTTAACGATAAAATACTAATAATTTCATTGTGCTGGAGAGTCCTTTGGAATAAGTACAGACTCATGAAAGATATCGATAAGTCCTACTCCAACGCACTCGGGAAATACACAGTTATTGTATTTTATTTTATATATATATTTTTAAATGAGAGTACAACTCCTATTCAAAACGTTTAATGAACTTCCTGAGACATAAATCACTTTCCCATAATTCAAGCCAAAGTTTCTGTTTGTCGGGGAAAATAACACTGCCTTAGCCAAGTCCTCCTACGAAATAAGAGCGCATATTGCAAGGCAATAATCACTCGTGTATGGTAAATCACAAGTCAGTTACTAGTGATTCACTGGCTGTCACCGTGAATTACTGCTTTGAAATAGCCCATTGTAGCGGGGAATATTAGCCTTGATCTGTCACTGACTCACGATCACTGTTCCCCTTTCTTATTGCCGATACACTGATTAGTCGGAATATAGTCATTATTACGGCTTTTTCCTTTGTATTCTACTTTTAAGTGTCTTTCTATGAGTTATTAATGTTATTTTGTTTTATCTTTATTTTATATTACTAATAAGGTTTTAATTTTAATACCTCCATTGCGTCACTTTATTTAATGGAGCACTTCTTAAATGTTTATTGTTAAATTATTAGATGCGCCCTTTACGTAATAGAAAAGAATACTTAATGCCCATAAAATAGCGAAACAATGTTTATATACCTGCATATTATAATTTAAAACAAATGCTCACTGGTTTGTTAGGAAAAGCCAAATCCACAAGGAATTGGAGGTTGCTCCTATTTCAGTTCATCGTGAACAACTAGTGAGGATATGACAGCCTACCGATGTCAGGTGGAGAAACTCATTATAATTTAGGTGCAATGACTGAAGGACGACTACGTCCGAGGTTGTACCAGAATCTCTTAAATCTGTAACAAATCTTATAACACTTTGTGTACAATACTTATGTATTGGTCCAAATAAATTTTCTTTCTTTCTTCTATAATTTAAAAACAAATTTTTAATTTTTGATTTGCTCTTACACCATTTAGCAGATTTCCCTTAAGGGAAATAAGCTATTGAGGTCGCAATCATTAGGCGATTTCTGAAAACTTTCCTCAAATGTCCGTCGATCCTACCCAGGAGATGACGATAATGAGGTCCGTTCAATACTGTATATATATATATATATATATATATATATATATATATATATATATATATATATATATTTGTCTGTTAACGGTCTAGCGGTCGCAAGTTTTGTTTGATCGTTAACAAACTCGATATTTAATCGTTTTATTTAAAACTAAAGCTCACGTTCGTTAATGGCTGAAATCCGACCAGTGGGACGGGAGTTTCGAATATTCTTAATATCTCCGTTATTATGCGTCGGGTCGAAATATTTTATAGAACCAATCTTATAGTAAATTTTCTATAAATGATGTAAATACATGTTTTTTCATATGTTGATTATTAACCGGGATATTTGCACTTTTTAGCTTTCGGCCTTCAGTAAACCCCCCTCCTACTCATGTCATATTAACAATAATACTTGAAGCCGAATTGTTGTTCTCAAGAACTTTTACGTTTTGAGATAAATGCACGTGGGAAGTCTGTTTAGTTAACGCAGACCCTGCGTGGCTGACTTTTATAACTCAGCGTTATAAATAGCGAACCAAATATCTCTCGAATGTAAAATGAACAATACAAAATTCTGATATTCTGTTGTATTAATTTAAAATTATTTCATTCGAAATTTATATGCGTATCATCCCGTTCCATCGGACCGAAAAATGACATAGAACACAATTAATAGGTCTCTTCTCGGTAATCGAAAACTTCCTATACAATTTTTCCCCCTCAAGGATGACTAAATCCAAGAGATATTAAATTATTTATTTTTTATCAAAAAATAATATCAAAGGATATGATAACAATTTTTATATATTCATAAATCCATGTAAATCCCTAGTTCGACTAATGTAGAGAGGTAAGGTAGTGTAGATTGGAGGTGTTTATGCAAGCGTAACTGATGTATAGCTGAGTTCATAAGACATGAGACAGTGGCTAGGATGCGCAGTAGCAAAGAAGGCTATTGCGCATGCTCCCGTTATCAGTCTGTTAACGACTCTCGTGAGCTACGGATATGTATCGGGCGTCCTGAAAACATTAGCCCTCAGTGTGTATGTAGTGTAGCTTGAAGCTAAAATCTAACCCTATCTTGGTTATGTAAGAAGAAATGTCGATATAAATCCCTGCAAGGTCTTGCTCTAACCTCAAGCTAATAGGTTGCAACAATTATTTTTGTTTTTAAAAAAAGAAATCGGTTTTCGATACTTGAATTTTAATATCGAACTACCGATATATCGGGGGGGGGGGGGATATCAAGTATTATTTAGAAATTTTTTGGGGGAAATATTGATATTTTTTCACCATCCCTAGTGTAGGTACCTGTCAATAAGTCGCCATTTAAATTTAAATTGACAGTGATAGTAACATACATTCAACCGGCGATGATAATGATGAGCCCTTAAGCGGCATTGAGGAGATGGGGTTGTCATTTGACCAATTTTAAAGCAATTATATATATATATATATATATATATATATATATATATATATATATATAAAATTTAAATTTTTATATTTTATTTAAATTCTATTTATTTAGATGGCAAATAAGTTATTTTGGTAAGAAAATTATCTGTAGGTTTTTAAAAAGGTATTTGTAAGTTTTAAGTATCACAAATCATTGTGTAATTTATAAAAAAAAAATGATCTTTACATTTTTAAAAATATATCTTTAAGTATTAAAAATAATTATCTGTAAGCTTATAAATTATCTTTAAGTTTCTAAACAAATATCCATAAGTGTTAAGTATAAATAATTTTCTGCAAGTTTAAAAAAAAATTTAAATAATAATGTCAAAATATTATTTATGTAAACTATGCAAGTATATGCAATTCCACTAACTTGCTATTATCACTAATCAATAATAAATTACATTTTTTGTGCATTAAATAAATTATTATTTTATTTTTTTATTCATGTTTGATTTTTAATAATGTTTAATCAATGCTGCTTCTCATTTTCTCCACTATATTTTTATATAAATTAGGAAAAGTAGAACATATACTAGAGAAAGGTTAGACTGCAGGTACTCAGTATCGATACTTAAAGGACTGGAGCAAGTGTACGGCATGCTGGCAAATATGTTCAGCTTGGGTAGTACACGTCCTCTCATCCCCACCAAGCCTACCACCCATCCCCACCCCCATGCGCGGACTGTCTCATGTCTCATGAACTCAACTATATCTCGCTGATATACCCGCGCGAACTTACACACCTCTTGCTCAACCTCCCGGAATATACAAATTAGCCTCTCATAAATATTTATAACATGTTTATATGCCTGCTTGGGCTTTATCTGTTTATCAATTATTCTTGTAAATCTGAATCTGATATCGTCCTTGTTTGTATTATAATTCGAAATGCATGCCGAGTTGACACCGCTTCGCAAGAACTTGAGGGAATTCTTTGATAGTTATACTCATTCGTGTTATCAAACCGACACAGAAACTCCTTCAAGCAAAAGCTGCATAAACTAAGTAGATTCATTCGATATGATTTGGCATACATTTAATTTAAAATCACAAACAATTTCTTTGGGCTTCTTAAGAATGAACCTTTTGAAAACCAAGCATCCAAGTTAAAGTCAAAAGTTATCTTAATGTGAAAAAGTTTCACAAGTTAATGATAAAATCCTAATAATTTCGAATACTTAATTTTAGAGATTCACAGAGAATTAATGAAACAACAATTGTAATAAATATTTTTTAAACATTATTAAGTATTTATTTATTAACGTCCACTTTTTGCAACTCAGGCTAATTGGGACGGGTTATCAACAGGTTACCACCCTTTTCTAGTCAGGGTGGGACTCAGGGTGTTATTTAATGAATTCCATCACTAAATAATTTCCTTTGCCCAGGCGAGAATCGAACTCGCCACTCTAGGTTTGCCATGTCAGATTAAGGTCAATGCTTTAACTCACACGGCTAACCTGAGCCCCCGTTATTATGTATATGACATTTTTCAATAATATGTCTAATAAGTGGGATATTTCCAATTTTACACTTTTGTTTAACAATACCACACCATAAGGAACCTGACCTTAAGTTTTACATAAAACGGTTAAAATGGTTTGGTAAAAATCTGAAAACAAACTGGCCACGCGCACGCACACACACACACACACACACACACACACACACACACACACACCCACACACACACACACACACACACACACTCACACACTATAGGGTGTCCGACGATATGTCCCCTCCCCCAAACACTTAATATTCTTGACGAGATGAGGCAGATTCCATCTTTTCACCAAGGATTTCATAACCAAAGTTAGTTTGGATCTACGTTGACTAGAAATATCATTTCTTGATTCTTAACGTGCTTCAGTCAACTATTTTTTATATCATACTCTGTTTCTAGGCAAACTTTCGTGAAGAATAGACACCATACTGGAAATGTTTACGCTAATGTTAATAAACAAAATAGCGAAAAAACGTATATATATATATATATATATATATATATATATATATATATATATATATATAGATATATATATATATATAAAACATAAACATGTCATTTTTAATAGGATTTGATCTATAAACATTTTCGATGCAACGTATAATAACGGAGATATTTCGAAATCCCCCCCCCTTCCCGTTCCGATTTCAGCCGTGGACGAACTCGATCTTTATTTTTATGTACGGATTGATGGTCATTTGAGGAAATTCTTCGAGTTTCCCCTTCGAGGAAATCTGCTAACACATGAAAAATGAAATATTCAAATATTTAGGGGGGCTTTGCGGTAATTGAGCTAGTACTAAAAACTCTTTTTAGGATACTATTCTATATGGTCTATTCCTGAGCTTTTTAGTAGAATAAGAACATGAAATAAAAAAATGGGAATCCTCATATGAAATAAGGCTATCAATCATTTCTCTTTCAATTCTCATATAAACTTATAAATTTCATCAATTGTTTATAGATTACAGCATTTTTGGTAGTACTAGATAGGGTAGAAAGTATTTAAAAATCCTGCCATGTGCACAAACTGAATAGTTGTTTTCTTCAACGAAAATCTGCTAAAGTGAACATAAGTTATGACTTATTTTAACAGTAATATACCATGTAAACAAAATATGGAACGGGATGGCAAAATATTGGGACGTGGCCATTTTGGAAGTTGCAGGTAGAAGTGAGGTCTCTTCGATCCATATATTAAGATGGTCATGAAAGACCGGTGCTGCTATAGGAAGAGATAAGAGTGGGCTAACGGAAGGGACTTAAGTCATGCCTAGTGACGTCAGAGCAGGATGCTGGCTGCTAGTCCACTCACCATCCTCTGTGCCCGCTATACTTCCGCTACTAAAGCCATCCTCCCTCCATCACGTATGATTAGCTCATCGCCCCTGAATCGTCTACCAGCTCTGGTCTGAGATGATATTGTCTTCGAACTGCCGAACCTATGCTAGCTCATATATCTTCTAAGGTTAGCCATCTTCTAAGGTAGTTCGGTATATGAAGGACAACTTGATCCGGAGTTAATTTCCAGTAGTTCATATCAGATTTTGAAAGACCATCGGTAATTTTCTACTCACGTGCATAACTTTACTTGGTCCTAAAGTGATATGAGTGAAGGCACTCATTTGTTTGGCAAGTTTGAATTTCTGTCAGCAGATTTCCCTTGAAGATAATCAGCCGTTCAAGGTTGTGCTCATAACGGGATTTTCAAAAAAAAATAAAAGTTTTAAAATGCCAGTCAATTATACCTAAATGATGACAAAACTTATATATATATATATATATATATATATATATATATATATATACATATATATTAATATTATTATTATTAATTATTTTTTGCTAATCTGGGTAATCGAACGGGTTATTCACAAGTTACCAACCTTTTCTAGCTAGGGTGGGACTATGGATTTTATTTAATGAGTTCGTCAATAAATAAATTCATATTCCCCAGGCTGGAATTGAACTCGCCACTCTAAGTTTACCATGTGAGACTAAAGACAACACTTTAACTCACATGGGTAACCTGAGTCCGTTTTAATAATATAATAATGGTTTATTAGTATTATATTTTAAAAAGTCTCCTAACAGAAGATGCGGATTTTTAATGGAGGATCTGGGCAAAAAACTATGAAATTTTAATCTGAACAAACTTAGTGATGGAATAGTTATTTTCATCACTAGTACGCAAAGTGTATCTTTTCTGTACGAGGTCGAGTTTCACGTACGAGGCGAAGCCGAGTTCGGGAATAAGACCGAGTACAGAAAAGATACTTTGCGTACGTATGTTGAAAATGACTTTTCATTATACTGTACCTATTCTTAAAAGGAAATAAGGTAAATATTTTAATATTTTGATTCTTATAAAAAAATCAGAAGATAAAGATATGAATTCTAAAATATGAAACATATGTTTATTAAACTGCAAAGGTTATTCAACAGTTAAATAGAATAGGCAATAGACCTATAATTTAAAATTAATATTTATTGTGCAATTTATTCCCACATTTTTTCACTTGAGAAAAGCATAACACTTACTAAAATTTTTTACATTAATATTGTCTCTTTCTAATAAACAAGATTTTAGCATAGAAAACTTAGACCATAACGTAGGTGGGCAAGTATTACTTCTTCAGAAAATACTCCGACTTCTCTTCTTTTTTTCCATTCAAAGAAGTTACTATACTCAGCTTCATACTTTGACCGGATTTCTTCGGAATTAATTCACTAACAGCTATGTTTGCTTCATTTAAAATATCTTCCGGAATATTTGAACACGCACTATTATCAAACATTGTTTTGATTTAATAAATACAGGTTAAGTAAGTATGCAATATACAATGAATGATAGTATAATGAGGAATATTCCAATAACAGCTGTTACTTTTCTGTACTAGTAAAGAAAAGTATCACTTTGCGTACTCAAACGATACACTGAAAACACATGTTATTTTAACAGTATAATGAAAAAGCGATTAACATGTGGTATATACGTGGCTGGTGTCACAACGTCTTTTTCTTCAATATGAGATCTACTCCATAAAACATCTTGGACATTCGCATTGCACGGTAACCACCGTGACTAGTGTAGGCAGTCCTCCAAGAATGGGCCTGTCACATCTCAAACACGGACAGTGCCGTGGAAATGCTTTGTAGATGACCCTGTCAACTGCGTGAACAATATCCATGTGCTGTTTGGCCGATTGTGACCTGTCTTGTCAATAACATAATCGATGTTGACTACCAAATAATCGATTCTCCACCACAGTTGCAATTCAAATTAGATAAATTCCAGATCCTTTCCCTTAAGAATTAATAACATATAACCAAAATGAATCTCTCGGTTAACCAATTAGTGTACATTGTGAATCCTTAAGTAGATTGTGAAATTCTATATATATTTATTTAGGAAATGTATTTTGTCACCATTATACCTTCCTACTATTAGTAGAAATGAGCGTTTACTTGGAATAACATTAATTAATTTCCACATAAAGCTTATTTTACTTGAACCACAACGTCGGGTAACAAAGTTAACTAACTACTTCCGAAGTCATCTCATTCTGGATAATGCCTGAACAGAATTTTATCATATTGTTTCTTTGAAATTAGATTTTTTGACCCCATAAACATTGATAAGTTCGTCAATATCCTGTCATTCCTTCATTCACGCAATATCACTGCAATTTGACGAAAATAGAGGTATTACTCTGACCTTAGTTAACCAAATCTTTACGCCAAATCATTATTAATTCTAAACGTCTAATTGCTATTTTTTACTTTACGAGTACTACTAATGAATGACTGTACTGATATTGTTCATGTTACAGAATATTTCTGTGACGTGATGATTAAAATTACGTTATGATTTGTTCATAAGTTAATCTAACCTTTATATTTACAAGGGAAACCATCTATTTCTATCCATCAACGATGGGTAATACGGTTAGTTTGTTAAACGAATTATTTAATTTTTCAGGTCAACTTTAAAGTAAATGTGAGTATGTGTATTTGTTTTGCTTCTCAGCGAAGCTCATCGATCTGTGTCAATTATTGATTTATAATTTTGGAACTTTCACATGTTACTGTTCTGATTACAATGTATATTCCATGGACGTAGAGTTTATTTAATGGAAGTTCACAAACCAGTAAATCAAACGCTATAGAGAACTCAGATACAACCACCGTAATAAATGGCAGTACCTACACGGCAATTTGTACGTCCATTTGAAAAGAAAGTTGAGATTACTAAAATTTATTGGAGTGCAGTGTCGCCGCTGACTTCCTCACGAGATGCTGAAACTGTGATTTATAGCTCGAAAGTGAAACACACTTCTCTACCCGTGCCTTCCACTGAAGTCACGATATATGTTCAAGCTTACATCTCGTATTTGATTGTCTCTTCTAACAATATAATGCCAAAACCAGAATGACTTTATTACTTTTATTAAGTCCAGTTCTAATATTTTTTATTTTACGTCCACTTTATGCTACTAGGCTAATCGGGACGGGTTATCTACAGGTTACCATCCTTTTCTAGCCAGGGTGGGCACAAGGAGTTTATTTAATGAGTCCATCATTAAATAAATTTCCACTGCCCAGGGCGGGATTCGAACCCGCCACTCTAGGTCTGCCATGGGAGATTAGACCAACGCCCTACCTCGCACGGCCAACCCGAGCCCCCTAATATTTTTTAAATCATAACAATCAGACAATACGATCTTCGTAGGATCTGAGTATCTGAAATCATTTCGGACCATTCAGTATCCATCCATATCCTTCAGTATCATTTTCTCCATTTGCAAGTCTTCCTCTAATCATTTGCAGGCAGAGATTAACTTAGGCCAATGAAGGCCTGAGCAAATACAATTTGAATTATTATTTACAGTAAAGTACAGCATTTTAAATAAGAAGTATTTTGTATTTAAATTACCAGCTACAAAATATATAAAGTATTTTTTTTATATGAAGTCCCTACATAAATACAAAATTAAATATAAGATACTGAAGTCTCTAGCAATTTAGCTTTTCAACTAATTCCAGACAAAAATTTGTAGCGAATTACGTATTGACCTAATGACCATTTTTCAAGTGTCCATTAATATTACCTGGTATATAGCGAAAATGCATTTTTTTATAATTTTATAAATATATATTTATGGATTTTGCCTTTGTATATTCATGTAGACATACACAGGCACGCCTACACAAAATCAGTGGACATTTCAAAAACAATGCCAAAAATGGAGTTATGAATGCAACATTAATTGCTGGTTTCATTATTTTTTATTCAAGAAAAAATATTTACTCTTATATAAAAAATTAATTCTTCATATTTTATGGTAAGGGTCACCGATAAATAACATTTTTTGGTCCATTAACTTTATTGAAACTTGCCACCTCTTCAGGGGCTAGGTCTTTAAAAAAAATATATAAAAATGAATAACATTAATTTAACAAAACCCTTAATAATTCTTTGCTAGATGTATTATTAGGTGCCTTCATATATGATGTATTTATTAAATCTAATTATAGATTGCTACTTACATTTCTGAAGTGCTCGTTTCCCTCTTACGTTCGTTGCGACTGTTCTCATAGAAGAGGTAGTTGATACTGAGGTTCCCGTGGTAGGTTAAGTCAGCTGACTACAAATTGATTATTTACACGTCAATCTTGAACTCGATTACTTTGCGTCATAATGTGAAATCGATTAATTTAAGATAAAATGTTATAGAAAAACAAGTAAAAAATGATTGAATTTCTGGATAATAGTATATTCCATCTCAAATTTCTATAAAATATAAAATTTCTGATTGCTCTTAAGATATATCTGCTTAGCTATTGTCGCTAAGGCACGAATTGTCCAAAATGTGCTTGTACTTTTGCCTTTAAGCTAAGCACATTCAGCGATAAAAGTGAGCTATTGTATGTATTTCAAATACGAATGCATTGTCTATTTTTTGTATATTAAAAAAGAAATACAGTAAGAAACAATGCTTTGTATTTTACGTCTTAGAAGTCAAATACAAAAACCGTATTCTGTTTTGAATTTAAAAAAATTCTATTTGAATAACAGCCCAGGTAAGAGGCAATGGCATCTAGAAGAAGTGGTCGATAACGAAGCGAGGATTCTTTTGTGGTCAGAGCCTTTTGATAGTTACTCCTTAGCTGTCTGCAAAACCAAGTTCAACGTGCATTCACCTTGCCTGGTTGGGATATTGTCAAAGGGTAAATTGATTACACACTCCTTGCATTTATAATAACAAAATATCTTCCATCTGGATAATGTTTGTCTATTTTAAATTGGACCTCATAACTCCATCTAAATCTGACGGCAATAGAGTGGTCCCGTGAAGAGTGGGAAGCTGGTTTTAAGTTTTAACTAGTTGCGGTTAGAGTTTCCCATAGAACCTGCCTGGGGTTAATCGTAATTGCGGTCAAGACGAGATTGAACATCATCTTTAGAGATTAGGCCTATTGTAAAACCTTGAACTATATTACATCACCTTGAAATATTTAGGCAGTTCGTTCGATGTACAGATCTTCTATACAAATCAATGGTTGTCCTCAGATGTACAACTCGTTCTAATACTTGAGTTAGGTAAAAATGCATAGAATAACAATTGTAGAACATCAATAGTTTAACAATATTGGTTCTATAACATTTTGCTTTCCGGCTCAAAATATCGGAGATATTTTGAATTTTATAATTCCCACTCCTCTCAACCCCAACTATTCCTAGTCAATACCAAATATGATCTTTAGCCTTGACTGAAACGGTTAAATATCGAGTATAGTAGAAATCAAATAAACATTTTAGAAAATCAGCTATTGACGTCGTACTCATGAAGCGAGTTTTGAAAAATATCCTCAAATGTCCATCGCTCCTACCCAGGAGATGACGAAAATGAGGTCCGTTCAAAATATTATATATATATATTTGTCTGTTAACGCTCTAGCGGTCGCAATTTTTGTTTGGTCATTACAAAGTTCATATTTAATCGTTTTATGTAAAAAGAAAAATCAAGTTCGTTAATGGCTAAAATCGGACCCGTGGGAGGGGGGGTTTAGGGGGGGGGATTTTTGAAGATTCGAAATATCTCCGTTATTGTGTGTCGGGTCGAAAAATTGTAAAAAATCAATTTTATTGCAAATGAAATTTACTATAAATATTGTTCTATATTTTTTCTGTTTCTTGAATATGAACCGAGATATTTGCATTTGTATTGTGTGTGTGGTCGGCAGGAGTCGGCTATGTTCGGGACTTTCCGCCGAGAGCTAGTGCGGCCGTTTTCGTAACTATTCGTTCCTCGTAAATAAGTTTAGAGAGCCATTACTACTACTGTATTATTAGGCAGATTTCTCTATTGTAAAACTTCACGTGGGACATCTACTTAGTTTACGCAGCCCCTGCTTGACGGACTTTTATTTGAGTAAAGAAAGAAAAAGCTTAATTGATGGCGTCAACATCATGTAACGTATTTGCTTGTATCTCAAAAAGTAAAAGTTCAATGAAAAACATATATGTGTATTTATGTATTTATATAAATACTTAAATATAAATAAATAAATATAAATAATTTATATATGTATATATGTATTTATGCTTAGAATGAGGTGGTTCATGTTATAACAGCTAATATAGCATGAGCAGCAAGGGGTTGGGGGTTACTGAATTCTGAAAACTAAAAAATGCAAATATCTCGGTTAATAATGAAGATACTGAATAAACATATATAACAACGGTCATAGAAAATTAAATTTCCGATGATTTCCCCTGAAGGGAAATCTGCTAATTCTAAATATACCCCTTTTGTGGGGTAGCGACGTTGCAATGTTTTTATTACACACTGGAAGAATTTTTAGCAGTTGCCGGATGTGAATGTAGGAAAAGTGTTTCTTATAGTTGATTATTCTGTAGATAAAAGGAGCACAGTTTCTTCTGGCTTGGCAATTATATTCCATTTGTGTTAATCTTACCTCTACATTAGTATGGAAATTGGTTTTTATTCTTGTACGCCTTATTTTCCAATGCATACTAACCACATTATTGTGGTCTAGATAAAAGTTTTCTTGGTGGTCATGTTGACTATGTAGGGCAGGTCTGAAAAAGTTTAGTACTGTTTTTTATTTGCTTGGGTGTTTTTTATTCGAAAAGTAATCAAACTCTGTGAATCTAAATTTAGTTAGAAAATTTGTTGCGTTGCATAATATTGCAGGTTTTGTTTATTTGTTTTCTTAGCTTCAACAATTTTTCCGCCTACCACCTGTCAACTACCCACAAAGAAGTATTATGTATGAGTAATGAATGAAATGAAGATTTGGATTTTTGTTTCCATCTTAAAAATAGAATAGTATATAGTTTAATCTTAAGAATTGAGTAACGTCTTAAATTATTATGTTATCGGTTCCGTTTCTCAACTCTTTGGAAGTTTTAATCCGAGTCACTCAAAATTATTTACATTTTAGCGCGTTTTAGGTCTTGTAGAAATTTTATTTGATCAATATTTACACGTTTTGTGTATAACTGGAGGCATAGCTCTGACAGATTGACATTATTGGAGGGGACAAGGGATTTAAAAGGAAGAGGTTGTTATTATTATTTATTAACGTCCTCTTTGAGCTGCTGAGGCTAATCGGGTCTGGTTATCTACTGGTTACCACACTTTTTACCCAAGATGGGACAGGGTTTATTAAATTATTATAAATTTCAGAGAGTTCATAACAATATATAAATTCCTATTTTCCCACATGAGAATTTAACTCATGACTATAGGAATTAATCCTTAACTCACATAGCTAACGAGCTCCAAAAGGAAGGGATAAATGGAATATATAATATGGAATAAAGAAATGGGTACAAGAATAAATAAATGGTATATAGTTAATATCTCTTTACCTATGTGACGCATTTTCTATACACCATGTCGCTGATCAAGGTGGTGGAGGTCAAACATTACAATTTTTGTGCAATTAATTTTCTTTTGATGATTGGCAGAGTTATGTGTATTCTTACTTTTAAGCAACAGGTAAAGCTCCATTCTTAATTCATCCAATTTTTGTATTAAGATATTTTACTGTTAATTAATTACAAGGTATTGTTTCCATCCAGCACTTACTTTTGGAGAACAAAGATTCCAAGATTAGGTAAAGAGGTCTTTTAGCAGATTTCCCTTAAGGGAAATCAGCTATTGAGGTTGTACTCATGACGGAATTTTCGAAATTTTTCTTCAAATGTCCATCGATCCTACCTAGTAGATGACGAAAATGAGGTTCGTTGAATATATATATATATTTGTCTGTTACCGCTCTAGCGGTCGCAATTTTTGTTTGATCGTCTCCAAACTCGATATTTAGTCGTTTTATGTAAAAAGAAAGATCAAGTTCGTTAACGGCTGAAATCGGACCAGTGGGAGGGGGGCTTAGAGGGGAGGATTTTTGAAAATTCGAAATATCTCCGTTACTATACGTCGCATCGAAAAATTGTACAGAATCAATCTTATTGCAAATTAAATTTACTATAAATATTGTTCTATACATTTATTCTCTATCTTGAATATTAACCGAGATATTTGCATTTTTATTAAATTTTCTTATTATTAGTAATTATTGTAATTAGTATTCCTTTTATCTACGGACTAATCAACAACGAATAACACTTCTCTTCCATTCACATCCGGCAACTGCTAAAAATTCAGCAGCCACGTCGCTACGCCACAAAAGGGGTATTTGGATTAATTAGCAAATTTCCCTTCAGGGGAAATCATTGGAAATTTAATTTTCTATGAACGTTGTTATATATGTTTATTCCCTATCTTGAATATTAACCGAGATATTTGCATTTTTATTAAATTTGGGCCGATAACGGATTTTTGAATTTCCCGCCAAAAGCTAGTTCGGCCCTTTGCCGCAATTGTTCGGCTCTCGTATGGAGATTCCTCTGTTGTATAACTTCACGTGGGAAATCTGCTTAGTTTACGCAGGCCCTGCGTGACGGACTTTTTCGTCATCAGCATGTCGTTCTAGCATTCATCGTTTTCATTCAAAATACAGTGTTATTTTTTGTTCTTCTAGCCCTATTACATATATTAAATCATTATGTATACATTAAATATAACATTGTATCTACTGTCTGGAGACGGAGCGTGTTTCACAATCTTCTGCCCCAGGCTGACATATTTGTTCCAACGGAGAACTGAGACCGATCGTTCCTAGTATGTCTAAAAGGATTTTGCTGTTGGCGGCTGAATCATGCGATGACCCAATTAGTCTGTTATTTGCTTTTAAAAGATTGGAATTTAAACGTTATCATTAAAAGGCCGTTGCCCTTGATGGAATTCGTGGTAGCTCCTTAGAGTAAATTGAATTCACCAATTTCAAATAGCTTCTCAAAAACTTACTTCAAGCCAATAAGAGAAGAAGACATTTATTTAATTACTCACTATTTAGTAGTTATTATGCAATAATATATTTCACTTACTAAATGTCGCTAGCTGGCATCTTTCAATAATTAACCTCAAAAGTATTTCGGAGAAATAGCAATCTTTTGATGTTTCCATCGTCTATTCAACTCTCGTTTAAACTAATTTTATTATTGATGGCACATGTTCCTTTAAATTTTATTTTCATAACAATAATTATGAGAATTTTTTTTTTTTTGAAGATTTTCTCATTTTGTAATGAAATAAATTATTTAATAAACAAAATTGTATTTAATTATAGAAAAATACAATCTAATTAACTTCTATGTCAAATATTTACAGATTTCAGCTCAAAAGAAATGTCTAGAAGTACTTTTAAGTATCAGGAAAATTATTTGAGTTTAAAATAAAAGTAATTTGAAATAAATAAAAATATCATTAAATTAATTTATTTTTCTTGAAATGCGAATGTGAGTAGAATAGTGTTGTTGTTACTAAATAGAGACCATTAATGTTTTTGGGAGCAGAGGAATACATTTTAATTACATGTTGCTGTTTCCCCATTTCTACTGTCAGATGTTATCGATAGAAACTTGCGAATAACTCATCCATCCATACCACAATAGTATGTATTGCCCGGCTTTAGAGGCAATAGATAACAGTATTTCAGACATCGTTTGTCAGGTGTTACCCAAAGAAGATTAGCTAGAACGACTGTTGTTTTTATTGAACTCTTGTGAGAGTGCAAAGATTACTATCTTAGTACTAATTACAAGAGCATTAATTGTTCTTTAAATATTTACTCTCGATTTATCTGTATTCTTTCTGGTTATTGATTACGATGGCTGTGGCTGACATAGATCAGCTGTTTGGAGGAGTCCATCTTGATTCCGGCTGTACCATACTAATAACAGAACGTTTCTTAATGATCATCTATTGCTGTTCTTAATAATCAATTCTATAATAATATATATTTTAGCAGATTTCCCTTCAGGGAAATCAGCTATTGAGGTCGTACTCATGACGCGATATTCGAAAAATTTCTTCAAATGTCCATCGATCCTACCCTGGAAATGACGAAAATGAGGTTGTTTCAAAATTATATATATATATATATATATATATATATATATATATATTTGTCTGTTAACGCTCTAGCGGTCGCAATTTTTGTTTGATCGTTACCAAACTTGATATTTAAGCGTTTTATGCAAAAAGACAGATCAAGTTCGTTAATGGCTGAAATCGGACCAGTGGGAGGGGGATTAGAGGGGGATTTTCGAAATATCTCCGTATCATCATATCAGCAACTGCCAGACAAGCGTGATAATCTATTTTTCTCAAAGATATATGTTGGACCGATGGAGTTGGTATTAAGGGGAAAACAAAAAGATCGATGTCTTAGAGAAAATTGGATGTATTTCTATCGATTTTTTTTTGGTCAACTCTAAAATTAATCGAGATATTTGCTAGTTTTGCTAGTTTAGCCCTACCTCCGCTTCTTTTTGTTTAACATTAGCAATAAGCCAAATCTTATTTCAAGCCTAAATACGACGTATTGGTTTCATCGAGCAAGGAGAAGAGGGGTTATAGAGAGGAGATAAAATATTAAATTCCAAATATCTCCGATACAAGGGATCGGATCAAAACATGCTACATGAACATTCTTGTTAATTTAATTTTTGCTAACATTGCTTTATACATTTATTATCTTACTCGAATATTAAACCAAATGTTGGCAAATTTTAGTTTTCAGGCTCCCCACTGCTACTAGTGTGATTTTCTGTTGGAGCACCAGTGCCACGTTAGATTTGCAGCACATTGTCTTTTCATAAAATTACTGGGAAATGGCCTACTGATCCGTAGAGTGTCCAGCACATGGGAAAGTTATTTAGTTTAGGCATCCTCTACGTAATGGACTTGCGACGGATTACTCAGGATGAGACAACGTAGATGTGAAACATGTGGAGTGAAGAAATAATAAACTCCTTTAAAAAAAATAAGTGTTTTATTTCTGAACTTCAGCATGTACACGTGTAAACATTATTTCTTTAGCGTGTCATACCCGTATAACCTGAGTGCCTACTGACATATAGCTTGCCATTGATTTAGAGCCATTCCCGGATAACCTGAGGGCATACTGCCTATTGATTTAGAGCTATTTTCGGATAACCTGAGTTCCTACTGGCTTGTAGCCTGCCTATTGATTTAGAGCCAATAACCTGAGAGCCTACTGACAGATAGCCTGCCATTGATTAAGAGCCATTCTCGGATTGAGTGCGTATTGCCTATTGATTTATAGCCATTCCCGGATAACCTGAGTGCCTACTGGCTTGTAACCTGCCTATTCATTTAGAGCCATTCCCGGATAACCTGAGTGCCTATTGACGTATAGACTACCTATTGATTTAGATCAATTCCCAGATAACCTGAGTGCCTACTGCCAGATAACCTGCATATCGATTTAGATCCATTCCCCGATAACCTGAGTGCCTACTGGATTGTCGCCTGCCTATTGATTTAGAGCCATTCCCCGATAACCTAAGTGCCTACTAGCTTGTAGCCTGCCTTTTGATTTAGAGCCAATAGCCTGAGAGCCTACTGACAGGTAGCCAGCCTATTGATTTAGAGCCATTCCCCGATAACCTAAGTGCCTACTGGCTTGTAGCCAGCCTATTGATTTAGAGCCATTCCCCGATAAACTAAGTGCCTACTGGCTTGTAGCCTGCCTATTGATTTAGAGCCATTCTCCGATAACCTAAGTGCCTACTGGCTTGTAGCCTGCCTATTGATTTAGAGCCATTCCCCGATAACCTAAGTGCCTACTGGCTTGTAGCCTGCCTATTGATTTAGAGCCATTCCTCGATAACCTAAGTGCCTACTGGCTTGTAGCCTGCCATTGATTTAGAGCCATTCCCCCATAAACCTAAGTGCCTACTAGCTTGTAGCCTGCCATTGATTTAGAGCCATTCCCCGATAACCTAAGTGCCTACTGGCTTGTAGCCTGCCATAAATTTAGAGCCATTCCCCAATAACCTAAGTGCCTACTAGCTTGTAGCCTGCCTATTGATTTAGAGCCATTCCCCGATAACCTAAGTGCCTACTGGCTTGTAGCCTGCCTATTGATTTAGAGCCATTCCCCGATAACCAAAGTCCAAACAGGCTTGTAGCCTGCCGGTTGTTTTAGAGCCATTCCCCGATAACCTAAGTGCCTACTGGCGTGTAGCCTGCCTATTGATTTAGAGCCATTCCCCGATAACCTAAGTGCCTACTGGCTTGTAGCCTGCCTATTGATTTAGAGCCATTCCCCGATAACCTAAGTGCCTACTGGCTTGTTGCCGGCCTATTGATTTAGAGCCAGTCACCGATAACCTAAGTACCTACTAGCTTGTAGCCTGTAGGTACTGATTTAGAGCCATTCCCCGATAACCTAAGTGCCTACTGGCTTGTAGCCTGCCTATTGATTTAGAGCCATTCCCCGATAACCTAAGTGCCTACTGGCTTGTAGCCTGCCTATTGATTTAGAGCCATTCCCCGATAACCTAAGTGCCTACTGGCTTGTAGCCTGCCATTGATTTAGAGCCATTCCCCGATAACCTAAGTGCCTACTGACTTGTAGCCTGCCTATTGATTTAGAGCCATTCCCCGATAACCTAAGTGCCTACTGGCTTGTAGCCTGCCTATTGATTTAGAGCCATTCCCCGATAACCTAAGTACCTACTAGCTTGTAGCCTGTAGGTACTGATTTAGAGCCATTCCCCGATAACCTAAGTGCCTACTGGCTTGTAGCCTGCCTATTGATTTAGAGCCATTCCCCGATAACCTAAGTGCCTACTGGCTTGTAGCCTGCCTATTGATTTAGAGCCATTCCCCGATAACCTAAGTGCCTACTGGCTTGTAGCCTGCCTATTGATTTAGAGCCATTCCCCGATAACCTAAGTGCCTACTGGCTTGTAGCCTGCCTATTGATTTAGAGCCATTCCCCGATAACCTAAGTGCCTACTGGCTTGTAGCCTGCCTATTGATTTAGAGCCATTCCCCGATAACCTAAGTGCCTACTGGCTTGTAGCCTGCCTATTGATTTAGAGCCATTCCCCGATAACCTAAGTGCCTACTGACTTGTAGCCTGCCTATTGATTTAGAGCCATTCATACCTAAACGCGTTATTCGGCTGACTCCGATAAACCCAGGAACAAATTTTAATTGCCGGTGACTTAAACGGTTTAGATTGAGAGGGTGGGCTAGGGCGCTATTCCATTTGGGAGCCCTGCAAATCCCCGACCGGGTAATAACTAAAAACTGTGGGGCGGGAGACGGGACTCTAATCTCCGCCAAACAGGATTAAGTCCTCTCCCTCCGTCGAGGAAACAGTCTTCCACAGGATTTACATCTCCCAAATTCATTACAATTTTAATCCACTTTGAAACTGTTATTAGTATTCAATTTTATAAAGGCTTTCATTTTATTCATCCTTTTATTTTACCGAAAATCTGTTAAGCCTATTTTGTAGACGAAGTAGTACTTTTTATTTTTATTTCTTTGTTCTACGATTTCAGTAAATGCTCTCTTTATATTAGAGATTCATGTTTTATTCTATCCACAGGGAAATTATTTTTGGTTTTCGGAATTTACTAAAAAAAAATATTAAACGAGCTTCGCAACGCCCTTCTAGCAAATTTCCCTGTAACTCACGTAGACAAATAAGTTATTGAGTAAGTACTCATATAGCGATGTGTATTAAAATGTCTGGAAGTTATGAATAAAATGGCCATCACGTATTTCCCACATGCTAGAATATGATGATCTCATATCACAACAGGAATTAAAATTTTAACTGAACATTAAATATTTCACCCCACTTCTACTCAAGTTAAGTGATAAGTAGAAGTGGTTAATTTTCGAGTGAGAGAGGACATGTATAGAACTATAAAGTTGCAGTGGGGGCCTTGGTTAAGCAAGGCTAAAATGAAAATTACGAAGGACTTACTTAATATTGCAGATACAGAAACAATTTATAGAAGATTTATAGAAATTTAAATGTTTGATACTAAGGTACTATTAAGGAGTGGCCATCGAGTCATGGGAGTACTACGGGAGGAAGTTGTTCTTGCCAGACTCAGGATCGGCCACACATACCTGACACATAGACACTTAATGACAAGGACTGACAAACACCTTACAATAAAGCACATACTGACAGACTGCATCCAAAGAGAAAACCTTCACATACCCTACGATATGACAGAACTGTTAACTGACAGCAGCCAATATATTCCACAAATACTAACATATCTAAAACACATCAACATTTACAAAAACTTAAAATACAAAATAGAATAGGGCTACATCATACCTAAAAAGATTTAAAAGGGTTAACTTTTATTATATTCTTTATACGGATATGAGAATGAATCAGACATTAAAAAAATATTTCCATAATATAGAAGTACAAAAAAGGTAAGCACATGAAGGAGTAAACATATCATCCAAATAATGCCAATCACCATCGCTATGGGGCACAAAACGAAATAAATAAAAAAAATAAATGTTTGATCCGGCTTATAGAATATATTTCCCCCTCTTAACTACCTCTCCCACCCCTGCATCGATTTCAGGCAATAACGATTATCATCTTCAGGTTTACATGTAACGCTTAAATATTGAGTTCGATACCGATCAAACTGTATATATATATATATATATATATATATATATATATATATAGAGAGAGAGAGAGAGAGAGATTTATATATATATATATATATATATATATATATATATATATATAAATATCTATATATAGTTTTGAATAGTCCTCATTTTCGTCATCTCCTGGGTACGATGGATGGGCTTTTGAATAAATATTTTGAAAATTGCGTCATGAGTACAACTTCAATACTTGATTTACCTAAATGGAATCTACTAAAAGGTTACTGAACCAATCTTGTTAAGTTATTGATGCTCTAAAATTGTTGAACAGTGTCTATTTTTTTCTTGGCATAAATATTAAGCAAGCTATTCGTACTTTCGTGGTTCCAGCCTTCAGTAAATCCCCACTTCTACTCATCGGAATTTTGCTCTGGCACACAGATTATGAGGTGAGATGAGATAACTAGCGTGTTATACCAGAACATGGGAAATCTGCTTAGTATACGCAGCCCATACGTCACGGCGTTTTTTTTTTTTATCGTTACCAAACTGAATATTTAAGCGTTTTATGTGGAACTAAAGGTGAGGTTCGTTAAAGGCAAATCTTTCCAGGGGTGGGAGATATAAGATTTAATATATCTCTGTTTCTAAAAGCCCTTGAGGCAATATTTTGACTTGTTAATTTTAAAAGAAATAGAGTAACCAAGTAAAAGGCAAAAAGACAAAGGATAGAAAACAATTTTCATCCAAAGGAGTTGAGTTGGAGCTGACCTGATCTGAAACGGTCTCAGCTGGTTTAGTTACATATTTAATCTAACCATAATCTATAAATATAATAATCTATAGCATTGGAATCCCTGAGAGAGGCAGCTCAGCTAGAATGCAGGACTGGCATAACTCACTGTTTTACTAGCTGGGAGGAATGCTCGCCACTTCTAATACCTAGGGCTTTGTCTTCGCCATCACAAATCAGCGGCGCCTCCTATCGGCTGAATTATGTATCCTCTATCGACATTTCGCCCTTTTTTATTCTCTCCATACAGTCTCTCATTGAAATAAATCTTTCTAAAAGCCTCAGGATACAGTATTTATCCATTAGGACTACCCGACTCTCTGAAAATAGCATTTCCCATTTTACAGATGCATTTTCACTCTAGTTGGAATTTCTTTCTCTCTCATATATGCTCAATAATTGTTTCTTCCTCTGTCATATATGCTCAATAATTGTTTCTTCCTCTGTCATATATGCTCAATAATTGTTTCGTCCTCTGTCATATATGCTCAATAATTGTTTCTTCCTCTGTCATATATGCTCAATAATTGTTTCTTCCTCTGTCATATATGCTCAATAATTGTTTCTTCCTCTGTCATATATGCTCAATAATTGTTTCTTCCTCTGTCATATATGCTCAATAATTGTTTCTTCCTCTGTCATATATGCTCAATAATTGTTTCTTCCTCTGTCATATATGCTCAATAATTGTTTCTTCCTCTGTCATATATGCTCAATAATTGTTTCTTCCTCTGTCATATATGCTCAATAATTGCTTCTTCCTCTGTCATATATGCTCAATAATTGTTTCTTCCTCTGTCATATATGCTCAATAATTGTTTCTTCCTCTGTCATATATGCTCAATAATTGTTTCTTCCTCTGTCATATATGCTCAATAATTGTTTCTTCCTCTGTCATATATGCTCAATAATTGTTTCTTCCTCTGTCATATATGCTCAATAATTGTTTCTTCCTCTGTCATATATGCTCAATAATTGTTTCTTCCTCTGTCATATATGCTCAATAATTGTTTCTTCCTCTGTCATATATGCTCAATAATTGTTTCTTCCTCTGTCATATATGCTCAATAATTGTTTCTTCCTCTGTCATATATGCTCAATAATTGTTTCTTCCTCTGTCATATATGCTCAATAATTGTTTCTTCCTCTGTCATATATGCTCAATAATTGTTTCTTCCTCTGTCATATATGCTCAATAATTGTTTCTTCCTCTGTCATATATGCTCAATAATTGTTTCTTCCTCTGTCATATATGCTCAATAATTGTTTCTTCCTCTGTCATATATGCTCAATAATTGTTTCTTTCTCTGTCATATATGCTCAGGAATTTATTTATTGGCGGAATTCATTAATTAACATCCTTTGTCCCGTCCTGGCAAGGAAAGGGTGGTAACCTGTAGATAACTCGCACCAATAGTCTTAGTTACAAAAAGTGTACGTTAATAACTAATTTTTTTTCAATAATTGTTATTTATTTTTTTAGTATATAAGTATGAACCAGACTACATTATTTCTCAATGTATTCCATTCGCAAGCCTGATACTTTGTGCTCTGTTTTCTGTAACAGTGGGGATACACTCATGACACGAATTATGAATCTTTTTTTCATATGTCCATCGTACCTACGTATGTATGTCGAGAACATCAAACTAAATTAATGGATTGTCTGAATTAGCTACATGGAGTAAAAAAAGTCCGTCACGCAGGGGCTGCGTAAACCAAGCAGATTTCCCACGTGAAGTTTTACAATAGAGAAATTTCAGAATAGAGATTCAAACAGTTACGGGAACAGCCCGAACTAGCTCTTGGCGGAAACTCACGACTAGACCCGAAGTAAGCCGATCTCATCTCAGAAGCTGAAAATAGAAAAATGCAAATATCTCGGTTAATATTCAAGATACAGAACAAATGTATATAACATTATTTATAGTAAATTTAATTCTATATAATTTTTCGATCCGACGTATAGTAACGGATATATTTTGAATTTTCGAAAATCCTCCCACTCTAAACTCCCCCTCCCACTGGTCCGATTTCAGCCATTAACGATCTTGATCTTTATTTTTGCATAAAACGTTTAAATATCGAGTTTGGTAACGATCAAACGAAAATTGCGACCGCTAGAGCGTTAACAGACATATATATATATATATATATATATATATATATATATATATATATAGATATATATATAATTTTGAACGGGCCTCATTTTCGTCATCTCCTAGGTAGGATCGATGGTCATTTGAAGAAATTTTTCGAAACTCGCGTCATGAGTACGACCTCAATAGCTGATTTCCCTCAAGGGAAATCTGCTAAAAAGTCCGTCACGTAGAGGGTCGTAACTTTCCCCACGTTCGTAGCAGATTTCACACGTACGTCATGTATTTGCATTTATCTCAAAACGTAAAAGTTAAATGAGAACAATATTAGGTATTTAGTCTTCAAATAAAGTGCTTCATAATATAACAGCTTATTGTTAATATGATATGAGTGGCAATTTACTTAAGTCCGAAAACAAAAAAAAAAAATGCAAATACATCATATTACAACATATTCCCTATTTCTATATGACAAATAAACAAATGAGCAGAAGGGGAGGGGGAGGGGTACTTAAGGCTGAAAACAAGGTAATTAAGAATAAATGGCTGAGTACCTGGGTTACGAAAAAATGTATAAAACAACAACGGTAGGCCAGCAATAGTTTAACAAGATTAGTCCCATAACATTTTACGATCTGACCCATAAAAACGGAAATATTTTGAATTTTCGAAACTCCGGCCCCCTCTAAAAGCCCTATTATTCCAGGTTCGACAGTAGCCTTTAACAAATATGATTTTTAGTGTTGACTGAAACGGTCTTGAGTGTGATTTTATATCACCAAACTTATTTGCAAAAAGTTGGGTGTTATAAAACGTTTCGATTGGATTTTTCATTTTCGATATTCGTCCCGCCTAACCTCCTTCCCTCCCACTAACCCGATTTCTGCCATTAACGGACTTAATCTTTAGTTTTACACATAGTTTTGAACGGACGTCATTTTCGTCATCTCGTGTGTAGGTTCGATGGACATTTAAATCAATTTTTTCGAAAATTGAGTCATCGGTACTTGTGTATTATATCCACCACATTTTAGTTCCACTAGTCCCACGCTAGAATGCGCTACTGAAGTGCGACGCTAGCTCTCCCAGGCTAATGAGGTTATCTTTTGTCATAGTTGCGTTCGCTATTTATTTGCTTTTGCTGTTTATTGTTTCTTAGTCCTTTAAAAATGCCTCCTTGGGATTTGCCAACGACTGAAGAAGACGCTGTTAAGTATTAACAGGAGAGGAATATTTTGGCTATCAGAAGAAAGTGTTCTAAATCACATTGTATGAAACTTTATAGTGGAAAAAAAAAAGTCTTTTTCTGAAGTGTAATGTAAAAAAGTGTGGTGAGCAAGTCGGCGTTCGGATTGGCACTTGGTTCGAAGGAAGTAAAATTCCATTTTGTAATGCATTGAATCATATTTGGTAGAATTCATATGGCGACAGCATCATGGGAAAGGAAATGGAGACACATTTCAGTGCATTTTAAATTGTATTTCCACACATTTCCCGCCTAAATGTGAATAAAATGTTTTATATTTAAAAATTGTGTTTTCTTTTATTTATCATTATAATTCCGTATAAGGTTATAAGGTAAGTATAACCTCCCTTGCGGGCAATGAATCGTACTACTTAAAACAGTAGCGCACTCTAGCGTGGAACTAGTGGAACTAAAATGTGGTGGATATAATACACAAGTACCGAGTCATCTGCTAAAATCAATGGCAACATGCCCGCTATTCGGTCATTGTTGAGAGGATCGTTAAATAACACTATTTGTTATTACCATTACTTGTATAATATATATCCAAGTGATGTTTCTTATCAACCCCTAATTTGGGTATCTGTCCGAGTCAAATGTGTTGCAATTTAAATCATTGCTGGCAGATTTGATTCCCCTCCCCCCAGCAGTCATCCACTCCTGATTCTTATTCCCAGTTATAATCAAGTCTTTAGTCCGGCACGAACGGGATCAACGATCACGGGAGCCGACACGCATTCCGAATGTAAATGCCCCGATGTAAAGGAAACGGAACCACGGGTTGTAATTTGGTGAGCTGAGTATAATATATTTTGCCCGGAAGGTTTGATCCGCTGAAGAAAACAGTTCATGTTTTCCTAGTCCAATTGAAACTGGCCATCTACATAATCCAAGAAGAAGCAATTTTCTTATAAGTTTACCTAGTGGAAAACTGAACTTTCTGGATAATTAATTAATTAATTTGTGTCATTGTAGTAGATTTGCTTTAAGGGAAATCAGGTATAGATGTATCCATGACGTGATTTTCGGAAAATGTCTTGAAGGGCCCATCCATCTTACATACCAGTGACAAAATAAAATGAGGTCAACGAAAATTCAAAATACCTTCGTTTCTATTAATGGGATCTACAAAAATTGTAGATAACCAGTCTTCTAATTAATTAAATTTCTATAAATCTTGTTTTATACATATTTTGAATAGGAACACATTTTTATCATTTTCAAACGTTTTTCAACAGAACTTTACTAGATGAGATAGACGCAAATATACTGTGAGATATGGCGTCATCAGTTATGATTTTATCCCTTACTAGAAAAGTCCGTCACGCAGGCGCTGCGTAAACTAAGCAGATTTCCCTCGTGAAGTTTTACAATAGAGAAATCTGCCTAATAACAACTGTAGTAGTAAGAAACCTCTAAACCTAAAACATTATTTAGGGCGTAATAACCCAGTAGTTTCTAGCCCCAAAAAACAGTTAACCTAACCTCTATACCTATTCACGAGGGACGAATAGTTATGGAAACGGCCACCAGAGCTCTCGGCGGAAAGTCCGAACATAGCCTACTGGTGACCGCACGCAGAATACAAATGCAAATATCTCGGTTAATATTCAAGATAGAGAATAAGTGTATATAACAATATTTATAGTAAATTTAATTTGCAATAAGATTGATTCTGTACAATTTTTCGATCCGACGTATAGTAACGGAGATATTTCGAATTTTCGAAAATCCTCCCCTCTAAACCCCCCCCCTCCCACTGGTCCGATTTCAGCCGTTAACGAACTTGATCTTTCTTTTTACATAAAACGCTTAAATATGAAGTTTGGTAAGGATCAAACAAAAATTGCGACCGCTAGAGCGGTAACAGACAAATATATATATATATATATATATATATATATATATATATAGAGAGAGAGAGAGAGATATATATATATATATATATATATATATATATATATATACAGTTTTGAACGGACCTCATTTTCGTCATCTACTAGGTAGGATCGATGGACATTTGAAGAAAAATGTCGAAAATTCCGTCATGAGTACAACCTCAATAGCTGATTTCCCTTACGGGAAATCTGCTAAAATGTTTAAATAGAGAATATAAGGAGATATGAGATCATAAGTGTGCCCTACCTTTGTACAGAATTTTATTATAGGTATCCCATGTGTGCTCGACTATCAGCCAATAATGACACCCTCTCCCTCACTGTTTTCTGGAGTTTTTAATTATTTTTTTTTTACAAATAGACAATATCTTCGTAATAAATTTATTTATTGGTTATTGGCCTGGCTTCTGGTTTTCACCAAGTGCTTCTGAGAGCCCTAAAAATAATGTACTCACTCCGACTGTGGTAGACACAATAGGAGCATCTAGAGAAGAATCAACTACTTTTCAATTGACAATCCCTGAAGATGATGGAAGCTTGTCCTTCAAGGAGAAATACATACCATTTGCTACCCTTGAGGAAGTGAGAGCGTGCTTTATCAGTTATCCCTTATCACTCACCCCTAGGCCCTTCAAGACTTCTGGCTTATCAACCCTCTATCACAAAATCGATAAGGTTTATTGTACGATTTTCTTCCTCTTGTCTTCACGCTCTTATTCAATCAGTATTTTCTATCAATCAAATATATCTCAATTGAATTGGTTTTGAAAAATGTTAAATAATCCAAGAAATATTCGTGTTAATTAGCACTTCATTTATTCTGAAGTATTTTAAATTTGACATATTGTTATCTATTACTAGCAGACCCGGCCACGCGTTGCTGTGGCTAAAGTTATTGTTATATTACATTGTAGTATACAATTTAAGAGGAACGGTAGGAGAACATCAGTCACGGGGTCCACCATGCTTTTAACATAGATGGTATTTGTAAAAAAATATGGTGACCTCCATGACAGATTTTCTACGACTACAATCCTTTAGTACAATGAAATTATTTACGAACCAAGACGGAAATGTTGAAGTTGGTACACAAATTCAAGGGATTAGGATTTGAAGGGGACGGACGTTGAATACGATTGATTAAAATTTTCTTACAGTTTATATTAAACTGATGAGCTCTTTCAACACGTTTGCGTCGTGCCTCTCTGGTGTTTGCGTTGTTGAGGTTAGATTTTTTCGGTGGCATTTTATTGAAAATATTAATTTAATCGTTTAAAAATATATTAATTAATTATTATAATTATGTGATAATACTTACATGTATATATTTTATAATTATAGAATTTTGAATAATGAAGCACAAATAAGTAAAAAGCAGGAATAATTTCACTGTATTATCGTCACTATAATTTGAATTTGATTTACACTTCGGTCGAAGTAACAATTGCTAACACCAAAAATTAAAGAAGTAGAAATAATTGAATTTCACGGTATTTTGTTTATTACAAAATAAATTTAATTTATACTTTAGCCTCAATAACACGTGGTAATCATGCTATTGAATTGTAGCTTATATGACACGTTTGTCGGTTTACCATAGCAGTGCCATCTATTGATTACTTACTCAATCCAGTCGAAAAGTATCGACATCTGTTAGAATCTTTTGGAGTTAACAGATAATTGTGACTGTCAATTAATTATAGACAAATAATTTGCAATAAAATAAAATTGCGACTATAATTAAAGATCTAAGCTATCCTATCTCTCAAGTTGGACCAGACTGCACACGGTGTGCCAATTTAATTTAAAATAGGTTAAGTAGTTTAGGAGTCCATCGCGGACAAACATCGTGACAGGAGATTTATATATATTAAGATTACTGTAGTATAAAATCGTGTTAAATCAATTAAAAACTTAAAACACATTATTCTTATTCTGGACTCAATATTTGTATATGTTCTTTAGAGTTTCATGGCAAAGGTCACCAATAAATAATATTTTTTCCCTACAAACTTTATTCATACTGCCCTACATGTTTCGTGGCTTACATACCACCTCTTCAGGGACCCTCCATTTCTGAAATGCTCGTTCCCTCTTTCATATCAACACACTCATATATACACAAATCTTGCACTATTACGCTTTTGTTTTTAAATCGCAATTTGAACAAAATTTTAATTTTGCAATCCACACAAATTTGTGCTTGTATGGGTCTGTATGTGTGAATTTCTGTTAACATAAATGATTAGACTTTACTTTTCTTTGGAATTCACTTTGAGCACTTAATTATATTTACAGTTGTTTATTTAGTTGTTCGTTATGTTCTGAATTTTGATCTATATTGTTTTGTTGGTATATTTTTATTTATTATTTTTTTGTGTTTTATGTTCCGCATATAAAAAATCTATAACATACATGCTAAGTGTTATAAAGATATGGATGTGGAGTGCTCTAATTTTTAATGTTAATATATTGAGAATCGGGCATCTCTTCTAATCACAAATCACCTTTCCGACAACGAATTAACAGTAGTAAGCATATTAGTTAGTAAATCATCACAGTTATTTTGATTCCGTAAGAAGTAAGTTCTTCACCTTGCGCTTTTTATAATTCTATTTGTGTAATATATTTTTTAAAGTGTATCTTTTAATTGAAATCAGCTACTGAAGTAGTACAAATGAAGCGATTTTCGAGAAATTTCTTCAAGCCTCCTTCGCCTCCTAGGGATGTCTAAAATAAAAAGTCAAAAGGTCCGTTCAAAATTAGTTCGTAACGGCAGAAATTGGACCGTGGAATGGATGAGGGTTTGGGGGGATAATATTCGAAAATTCAAAATATATTCGTTACTACAATATGAGTCGGACCGAACAATTAGAAAATTTAATTTTCTATAAATGTTGATATATAAAGCAAGCTATTCCTACTTAATTTTTTTTAGCTTTAAATAAACATTCAATTCTACTCTCTCACGTTATCAACAAGCTAATTTTACTTGGAAATCTTATTCTAAGCTGAATTGCCGAATATTGTTTCCAAAACATGTTTACTTGATCAATTAATTAGGGTTTTATTTTCTAAAATCGAAAATATCAATACTATACTCAATATTTAATAGTTTGATAAATCTCTGAAGATTATAGTCAATAATGGATTTTATCAGAAATAGTGTTCAGAGGGGGGTTTTCAGAAATTCGAAATATCTACTTATTATGAGACAGGGCAAAATATGTTTTAGAAGCAATCTTGCTAAAAATTGAGTGTTCTACAATTGTTGTTTATTCGCTTTATTGTACCTGAAATACTTAGGGTGTTATTTGTATTTTCTTGTTTTCAGCTTTCAGCAAGCCCTCACTTCTGCTCGTCGAAGTTTTACTTCGAGTAATTGAACGTCTCATACCTGGCTTAGATTTTAATTTCTGTAAACATGGATTTATGCCTAACGGAAAAATGGAAAATAGATTGGGAGGTCATCACCTGTGTGACATTCCTTAAGGGAAATCAGCTATTGAGGTCGTACTCATGACGCGATTTTCGAAAATTTTCTTCAAATGTCCATCGATCCTACCCAGGAGATGACGAAAATGAGGTCCGTTTAAAATTATATATATATATATATATATATATCTATCTATCTATATATATATATATATATATATATATATATATATATATATATATATATTTATATATATAGTCTGTTTAACGCTCTAGCGGTCGCATTTTTTGTTTGATCGTTACGAAACTCGATCTTTAACCTTTCTATGTAAAAAGACAGAACAAGTTCGTTAATGACGGAAAACGGACCAGAGGGAGGGGGGGTTTAAAGAGGGGGATTTTCGAAAATTCAAAATATCTCCGTAATTCTGTATCGGATCGAAAAAGTGTACAGAACCAATCTAATTGCAAATTAAATTTACTATCAATATTGTTATATACATTTATTCTGTATCTTGAATATTAACGAGATATTTGTTGCATTTTTTATGAAGGTCTGTGGTGGGGTGTATAGTTCGGAATTATGTCGGCCATTCTTCGTCATTTCTCGGCTCAGGCGGAAGCTTCTTCTAACCTGGCGTTTTTAACCTTACCTTACCTTCCTTAATTTGTGAGATTTATGCAAATACGTTTTGTTCATCCGCCCCCCCCCCTTCTTTAGTTCTTGGACTACTAAAATTTGAGTTATTAAAATATAAATTATTCTTACAATTCAGAAGCCGTTTCAGTTGGGTATTTATTTTAATTAACTGAAAGATTTCTCATTATCTAATCACGGTGGTATTGTGTTACCAGTATGCAGATTTCTCTATTATAAAACTTCACAGGGGAAATCTGCTTAATTTACGCAGCCCCTGCGTGACGGATTTTTTAAAATTGAAATGAGCAACATAGCCAAAGTTTCGAAGCTCTTAAAATGTAATGAATAAATAAATTCTTCTGTTTGTGTTGAGTTCTGAAGAAAGCGGATTATAAATTCTTTAACTACTTATACTTTCGTACTTCTTAAGCCGTTAGGAAGAAGACTTGGTTATGACGTATATTTCTCCACCATCCTGAAGAATTTCAGCCGAGAGAAATCCAAAATTTGCACATCTCCAATACAGAAATCGCTAAAGCAAGTAGCCGGAAAATTATAACCGTACTTTTTCCTTCAAGATTTACCGAATTACGATTTTCCTGACGTCTAAGGGCAAGATCTCATTATACGTGAGCATTTCTCTTCCCTTCGTCGGCCTTCTTCCCTGCCACTTACGGAAAGCATTCCACTCGACTTACTGTCTTATTCGCTCTTTCTACTCACGTCCCGAATTCTCTCACAAAGAAGTCTGTCAAGTCTTTCGGAGACTCATCCCATTATAATTCGCTGAGTCCCCTCCTTATTTTCTCCTCAGCTTAGGCTCAAAAGAAAGAAAAAGTCCGTCGCTCTAGGGGCTGTGCAAACTAAGTAGGGTTTCCACAGGGTAGACTGTTACGTGGGCGATTTCATCTCACCATCTATTCTCTATTTCTCTCTATTTAAACCGGAATACAAATTACGAGCTGCACTTCAAATGTTTAGTTCCTCAAAGTGAAAATGGGATTAGTACAAGTTTAATGAAACCGAATTTTCGATCACTTTCTCTAACCCCCCTCCCCTGGCATGATTTTATCTATTACTGAATATGATTTTTTGTTTTAAAACTTAACTTAAGGTACTGATTAAATAAAAATTATATTCTCTAAGTCAAGAAATTTGTATTGATGAGGACACGTGGAAAGTAATTGTATCTATAATTCAAAGTAGTAGGTAATAGTTGGGTTTCGGCTAATAAAGTTTTCTAAATTCTTCTTTTAGGGAATTTTTTATTTGCTGACAGTTTCGGGCAACCGTTGGTTCCCTTCTTCAGAGAAGTTCTGAAGAAGGGAACCACCGGTTGCCCGAAACTGTCAGCAAATAAAAAATCCTCTAAAAGAAGAATTTAGAAAATTTTATTAGCCGAAACCCAACTATTACCTACTACTTTGAATTATTATAATAACGGCTAACAATACAATTGATTAATTGTATCTATCTCCAATGAAAAGAACATTTGGTATTTAAGCTGGGAATAACTATCATTTCATGACATGTGGCTGATTGTTATTTTCAGAAGAGTTGCTTACTGCAAGCTAAATACATAACAAAATACAAATAACTCACACAATGTTCTAGATACGAGTAAAGTGTTAATCAATTTTGTAAACGCAGGTGTAGCGTAACGTTCCTTCTAGATTCACAAGTTCTTCTGATAATAACATTCCAGTTACTAAAAACTTTTATTAACCTCACCTTTGACTTAGTTCCTCGATGTATATTATTTTTTTGTCACTCGATCAAACATAAACGATATGAGGAAGGTGCGAAATGTCAAGCTACGTCATTATTTTCTGTAATAGTCGTCAATAAGGAGTTATATGTCGAGATAAATACCACGTAGAAAGGTCATTTTGCCCTTAAACAAGTAAACAAATTAAGCACCCTCTTTATGGGAGTTGTTCGGGGTCAAACTATCCAGCAGGCTATATTGTGAATATTAATTCACATCTCTCTCTCTCTCTCTCTCTCTCTCTCTCTCTCTCTCTCTCTCTCTCTCTCTCTCTCTCTCTCTCTCTCTCTCTCTCTCTCTCTCTCTCTCTCTCTATCTCTCTCCCTCTCATCCCCCTCTCACTCTCAACTATATACTCTCTCCACCCTCTCTCTCTCTCTCTCTCTCTCACTCTCTCCTCCTCTCCTCTCTCTCTATCTCTCTCTCTCCTCTCTCTTCTCTCTCCTCGCTCTCTCTCTCCATCTCTCTCTCCCCCCCCCATCTTCCTTGATATTGTCTTTCTGTTCTTAGATTATTAGCAACAACAGTAGCATTTCTCAGTTACAGGTCACTTTCCATTCTCTCTGAAGATGAAGGTTCTAGAGGTAGCTGAAACAGGTAGTTGCTCAGTGATAATACGAGGAATACAATATTTAGGCAGTACTTCGATGCGTTAGTTGAAATAATTTTGAAATGTTTATTTTACTATTCTCTGAAACTCTTGACTTGCGTGCGGATATTACTAAGACATAAGAAACTCTTTTAATGTCCAATCTTTCACTTTGTAATTTCTCTGAAAATAATTGTCCCACGCAACGTGTGCAACATTATTTCAAAGTTATGAGGTAAATGGCCAGCTTGAAATTCGTTTTTTCCCATCAGGACTTCAAAACCGAAATGTCTGTTCGTATTCACAAGAAGAGCAGCTGAAGTCCTCTAAGATTACTAAGTTACGGTGGTTGTTTTTTGTGAGGATGTCCTCATTTGCTCCAACGGCGGAAACCTGGGATTTCAGGATGTGTTGAAGTTCGATCCCCATTCATGCTTTGCAGATTTTAGTTCTTGCTTGAAGCTGCAAATGTATTGAGATTTGTCAGCACATTTCCCAACACAAATATTCTTCCTTAAATTGAAGATAATCTTGTGGAAAAAATAGGACATACCCTAGTTATGAATAATTTACTTCTTGTCCACTAAGAGGCTTGGCTTTCATAATTTTAGAAAAATAATCCTTTGTACATCTTTCGTTGTTTTAGTTAAAGCAGAACTAGATTTGATATAGAAATAATTATAAATAAATCTAAGCATGATCTATAAAACATTAAATTTATTAACAGCAGTATATTCTCCCAGTTTTCTCTTTCTCTCTCTGCAGCCACTAGAAACACCTCATTTTTAGTTCGACCCGATTTTCCATCGTTTCGAACCGTTTTAATGTTTTGTCCGTACAATAAATTTGCTGACACTGAATTTTGTTTGAAATCTCTACCTTCGTTTTAAAATCTCCAATATCAGTTTTGAAGAAGTAAGAAAATCCGAAATTGCACATTTCTCCTATAGTGGTACAATGATATTTAATAGGCCTAAAAATTGGTCTTGTAAAGCTTTTTGATCCGGCCCATAACATTGTATACATAGGGTGTCTATTACGTTCCTAACCTTTTTGAAGTCTGTGGTCGGGTATAGTTCGAATTAGGTCGGCCGTTTTCGTAACTGATCGGCTCAGGTGGAAGCTTCTTCTAACCTTACCTTACCTTCCTTACTTTGTGAGATTTATGCAAATACGTTCTGTTCATTCGCCCCCCCCCCACCTTCTTGGACTACTAAAATTTAAGTTATTAAAATATAAATTATTCTTACAATTCAGAAGCCGTTTCAGTTGAGAATTTATTTTAATTAACTGAAAGATTTCTCATAAGCGTTTGTATTTAATCAGGGTGGTGTTGTGTTACCAGTATGCAGATTTCTCTATTGTAAAACTTCACTTGGGAAATCTGCTTAGTTTACGCAGCCCCTGCGTGACGGACTTTTTTTACTTCATTTAATCCCAGATGCGCATGTATTTTCCCTCATAATATATCGAAAATCGCTAATTAGAATCTAAAATTGTACCTTCTGTAAATTACTTCTAAATATTGGAGTAAGAGAGCCGTGATTTCCTTTTGAAAGTCTTTTAGCTCTTAGGCTAGATGAGACTGATTTGTATTTAATTAAAAGATATTGATAACGTCAGGCTCCTCCACCTTCACCATGACAGTTTCGTAGATATTTTTTAGCGTATTCCAATTAAGTGGAGTCAACAATTTAGGGTATACTCATGGCGTCATTTGCGGAAAAAAAAGTCAAATATTCATCGACCCTCTTTATCGTTACCACCAAACATGATATATCATGAAAAATTTAAGATCGATTTTGTTAATTTCCGAAATCGTACCTAACATCCCTAAAATCCCAATTACCTTAGCTATTGTTATTCGGATCAAAAATAGCTATATAAATTATGTTGCTGGATTTGTGATTATACTACAATTGTTACATATTTTTATTAATTGAATAATTAGTTGCACATGTTTTCGGTCTTCTCTGAACCTCCCCAGTTTTGCCAAACCGAAAACTATTTTAAGCTACCATGACATTAATTCTTCTATATCTCTTGGAAGACGGCTTTCTTTTAGTAGATTTCCCTTAAGGGAAATCAGGTAGTGAGGTCGTACTCATGATGCTATTTTTGAAAAATTTCTTCAAATGACTCTAGCGGTCGTAATTATTGTTTGATCGTTACCAAACTCGATATTTAATCGTTTTGTGCAAAAATGAAGGTCAAGTTCGTTAATGGCTGAAATAAGACCAGTTGGTGGGGGGATTTTCGAAAATTCAAAATATCTCTGTTACTATAAGTTGGATGGAAAATTTGTACTAAAACAATCGTGTTGCAAATTAAATATATTATAAATATTGTTATATACATTTATTCTCTATCTTGAATATTAACCGAGATATTTTCACTTTTCATATTCGGCTATTGTCGGTTATGTAAGTGTTGGGAGCTTATTAAAAATTATGAATGATAATGAAACATTTTTCATTGGATTTATTCACGGTGGTAAGGGTTACCAGTAAACATATATCTCAATTGTAAAACTTCACTAGGGAAATCTGCTTAGTCTAAGCGTTACGGACTTTTTATTCTTCGACTATCGCCTCACCTTGATTTAGCCTTCTTACCGTCATGTTTCCATGAGTATATTTACGATTAACGGGTAATTAGTTCGTTTAAAGGAACATCAGTGAAAAACAAAGAATAATGATTAAATTTTGTTAGTCGCCAAGTTCGTTCAACACAAATAAATAGTGAATTAAATATGAAAATTGTTAGGGAGTGTAATGAAGGATTGTTGTGTTTATAGCTCTTTGGAATATTTATATCTCTCTTTATAGGTTAGGTGTAAAACATATGTTTTGTAGATTTATAAGATAGGCTTTTGTTCAAAGGCAGTCATGAGTTGAATAATAAAAGATACATACTCATTAATAATTCTAAACCTTTTTTGTGTTCTTAAGAACAAAAGTGATTATGATTGACGGCGAAGAATGACTGCCCCTAACTGAATCCATTGTTCGGGATTCGTTAGGAATAACTGACCATCGCTTTTATGTATAGTTTTAAATTATTATCTTTCTCTTTATATTTAATTTTTATATACTTTTTTTTTAATTTATTCTTTTTATATATTTATTTGTAGATATTCTTTTTTTATTTCACTTACCATTTTTTAATATTTTTATTTTATATTCTTATTTTTGGTTTAATTCATGTCGCAAACGTATTAACATTTATTTTAACTGAATTTTTATTTCATTGACTGTTACTTTTTTTTTAATTTATTGGCATTTGATTGTGTAGTCAGCAACTGACCATCAGTGAGCTGCCCCACTAAATAATTAATTAATAAAGTGCTTATCATTGACTAATAAATAATATTTGGTTTCAGAAACCTTAACCATGATAGTTTTAGCAGATTTACCTTAAGGGAAATCAGCTATTGAGGTTGTACTCATGACGGAATTTTCGAAATTTTACTTCAAATGTCCATCGATCCTACCTATTAGATGACGAAAATGAGGGAATCAGTATCGATTTTACTCACAGTTTGAATGGTGATTCAAAATTCACAAAGACTATTACTAAGACCATTCACTTGATGTTCATTAATGTTCGTTCCTTTTGGGGAAATTATAATAGTTGGAAAAGCGGGGGATTAGTATGCTAAACGTATACTTCTCAGTGATACCTCTGAAGAGGTGCATAATACTACGAAACTTACTGTAGGCAAGATGGATAGAAGGAGAGAGAGACTTGAAGGGAATGAGTTGTAAAGGCAGTGTAAATGCCGTCATATTGTCTACTGCAGGGAGACCTTTGTTTTGAACTTTAAATGCCAGCCGGAGCTCTTTAGAACCCTTGTAATAACTCTCTCTTAATATTGTCTTTTAATTATCCTTTTTTTCCTTTTTTTTTTTTTTTTTTTGTAACCTTAATATCCCATTCCTCTAATGAAACGATGAAATATTTTTAAAACTTTTCACCCTAAAATTCTATTACCTTGGGTTACTTTAACTACAATATTCTCTGAAACACGTTTGGAAAGACTTTTCGAAATTGCGAATCAATGTTTAGCGTAAGATTGCCTTCATTATTTAACTTAGCCATATTTCGAAAAGAAATATAACATAGTATTTAGAAAATGGCAATCTATTCCTGAATAAATTTATCTTATAAATTTGTAGCGTTCACCTATCTATCATTGCTGACTGGTCTTAGTATCAATAGATATGCAATATTTTTGGGCACAGTATATTTTTTTAAACTTTCGGTTGCCCTTTGCCATAAATGTTTCCGCTCAACAGAGCCATTTATGATTAAATGTTAAATGATCAGGCATTTATTTGAACATAGGCTGTTCTACGGTCATTGAAAATATTACCTGGTTTAATTAATTAATTTATTCCAAAGTCTAATTAAGTAAATATGATTTTTTTTTTGTAAATAAAGAATTATATTTTGTGTATGAATTAATCTCTCTCTCTCTCTCTCTCTCTCTCTCTCTCTCTCTCTCTCTCTCTCTCTCTCTCTCTCTCTCTCTCTCTCTCTCTCTCTCTCTCTCTCTCTCTCTCTCTCTCTCTCTCTCTCTCTCTCTCTCTCTCTCTCTCTCTCTCTCTCTCTCTCTCTCTCTCTCTCTCTCTCTCTCTCTCTCTCTCTCTCTCTCTCTCTCTCTCTCTCTCTCTCTCTCTCTCTCTCTCTCTCTCCCTCTCTCTCTCTCTCTCTCTCCCCCCCCTCTCATCGCTATCGTAGTTTTTATTAGTCATTCAAATTTTAGGATATACTTACATGCGACAGAAAGTCGTTTTAGCAGATTTCCCTTCAGAGAAATCAGCTATTGAGGTTGTACTCATGACGCGATTTTCGAAATTTTTCTTCAAATGTCCATCGATCCTACCCAGGAGATGACGAAAATGAGGTCCGTTCAAAACTGTATATATATATATATATATATATATATATATATATATTTGTCTGTTACCGCTCTAGCGGTCGTAATTATTATTTAATCGTTACCAAACTCGATATTTAGTCGTTTTATGTAAAAAGAAAGATCAAGTTCGTTAACGGCTGAAATCGGACCAGTGGGAGGGGGGTTTAGAGGGGAGGTTTTTTGAAAATTCGAAATATCTCCGTTACCATACGTCGGATAAATATATTGTATAGAACCAATCTTATTGCAAATTAAATTTACTATAAATATTGTTCTATACATTTATTCTCTATCTTCAATATTAACCGAGATATTTGCATTTGTATTGTGTATGTGGTCGGCAAGAGACGGCTATGTTCGGGACATTCCGCCGAGAGCTAGGGCGGCCGTTTTCGTCACTAATCGTCCCTCGTGAATAGGTTTAGAGATTAATTATTAGGCAGATTTCTCTATTGTATAACTTCACGTGGGAAATCTGCTTAGTTTACGCAGCCCCTGCGTGACGGACTTTTCTAAATTTCGTATACTATTTTCGAAATGGTGAGTTAATGCTTTTCTAAAATGATATCAACAATAGTCTTATTGCTATTACTGAGGTGGCGTGTAAAAGTGGCGATACAAGCCAAAAATAGGTCCTCACAAAAGAATTTCTAAGCTGGAGTATGCTGAATAGAATTTTCCAATTTCATTTATAAATTGAATAATCACATTTTAATTGTTTAATATACAGAATAGCGCTGATAAAAGACTTCTGAAGAACAGATAATTAATAAGTTAAATAAAGCATGGACTAAGTTGAGAGTTGCTCAAAGGATGAAGTTGGTTCAAGTCTTATAAAGTTTCCTTGCTAAATATTGAACATGTTCCGTCTGAGTTCTCTGCTTTTATAGAGGAAAACAGTTATTAATTATTATCCTTCTAGTACCAATTGCATAATTTTCAATAATTGATGAATACATATATTGATTCGAACTCATTTAAGTTTGAAACTGATAAATAAATAATTAATCGTAAATTTTTAAACCCTAAATAAAAAGCTGATATATCATAATATGTCCGCCTGCGTTTCATGTTCAGTGTTTCCTAGCGGTTATTGTTTAGGTGATCAGGGAAATTGCAATCTTGTTTGTCCAGTTTGAGGTAACGTATATGTTCATATGTCTTGTCTTGAGTCTTCTTCCTATTTGTACGTACTATGTATGCGTTTTTACATGGAAATCCATAATATGTATGTTCTTATTTTCAATGTTTTTTGCAAGGGATAGTCAGAGCGTATTGTTATTTTGAAAGCTGTGTGGATTCCTTCTTTCTGTAGAAATGGCTACTCAAGACTACAGGCGTATCTATGAAACCTGTTAACAACTTTGCCGCGAGGAAAAAAAAACTTCCCCAGGTTGAGTGTAACCAACTTACCTGAATATCGGACCACTCAGTACAAAAGTTAATACAGGACTTTGGAAGAAACTGTTCAGTAAAACTATCGACAGTCTTGAGGATGGTGCCGTTGCACTCACTGAATGCACTCGACGATCAGGTAGTAATGATGGCGTCCACCGATAGATTTGGCTAAAAACGCTGATATTTATGATATTATTGGTGAGTCGGTGTTTTTTAGAAGGAAAACAGCCCTACTGTGTACATCCATATTAATTCGTTCCTCTACCTCCTAGCTTCCCTGGGAGGAATTGAATGAAACGAATAAATATATATAAATTATGTATCTGATATACATAAAATAAACAGAGCCCAAAAAGTGAAACTTTAATTGAGGACGTTATCAAAAGTGTGTATGAATTTATCTCAATTAATATTATTATTATTTATTAACGTCCACTTTTTTGCAACTAAGGCTAAATGGGACGGGTTATCTACAGGTTACCGCCCTATTCTAGCCAGGGAGGAACTTAGGATGTTATTTAATGAATTTCGTCTCTAAATAATTTCCTTTGCCCAGGCGAGAATCGAACTCGCCACTCTAGGTTTACCTTGTGAGATTAAGGTCAACGCTTTAACTCACATGGCTAACCTGAGCCCTATCGCAATTAATAAAATTCCATACAAAAAAAATATTTGGTATTTAAGCTAAGAATAAGACTTTTCATATTATAACAGCTTATTGTTAATATGACATTAGTAGGAGTGGGTATTTACGGATGGCCGAAAGCAAAAAAAATGGTAATGCCTCGGTTAATATTCATGAAACATAAAACACGTGTGTAACAATATTTATTGAATATTAAATTAGCAATAAGACTGATTACATACAATTCTTCGATAGGGGGTATAATAACTGAGATATTTCGAATTTTGTAATTCTCCTCTCTAAGTTCTAAAACTGCCCACTAGCCCCATTATAAATATCGAGTTTGGAAATAATGTGTTTGGGACCTAGGATCGATGGACATTTTCGTAAATCGCGTCAAGAGTACAACCCTTCTAGCTGCTTCACCCTTGGAAAAATTTTGATGGGCTATAAAATTAATTTAATAGATTGCCTGAAAAGATTATTTTATTTATTTGGTTTGTGCCCCACAACGATGGAGATTGGCATAATTAGAATAATATATTTACTCCTTCACGTACTTAGCTTTGTTGTACTTTATTTTTATATTGTGGAAAATGTTTCTTAAATATCTGATTGTTTCTCATATCCGTGCTTTGTCTAAATGAATATAATAACAGTAACCCCTTTTAAATCTTTTTAAATATGCTTTAGACCTATTCTATTTTATACTATATGTTTTTGTAAATGTTTAAGTGTTTTAGATATGTTAGTATTTGTGGAATATATTGGCTGCTGTCAGTTAATAGTTCTGTCATATCGTAGGGTATGTGAAGGTTTTTTCGTTGGCTCTGTCAGTATGTGTTTTATAGTAAGGTGTTTGTTGCAGTATTTGCATATAGGGTTATCAGTCCTTGTCATTAAAGATAGTGTATAATTGTGTAGAAGATTATGTAAAAAAACGGGGCCATACAGGCTATTACTATTACAGCTCATATTTATCTCTTGATATTATGATGTTGACTCGTGATGTTTATGGTGGTGTTTTAACTGTCAAATACGTCATCCTTGTAATAGGTAGGAGATATTCCTGACCGCAGGTTTTGATACAATCTCCAGGAGAATTACCTTCCCTCCGTGACGTCTCGTGATAAACTTGATGGCGGAAGTTGTCGGGGCTGGGGGAAAACACTCAACCCCCCCTCACGTGAAAGTTCTCATCCTATTGGGACAGCTAACTTGCTGAAGCTCATTGAGCGCGGTTTGTGTCGTACATTCCAGGATGGGCGGCAGGTCGGGATTCCGACGATAGGAGCGAACTTCCTCAATTCCTGCCCCTCTGGTATTCCAGCTATCGACTACTCGTCTAGTTTTCCTAGGAGTTCTAAGAGGAATTTGAGTTGAAGTCTCTTCTTACAGTGTTGGCAGATTTCTCTTAATGGATCCAGGTATTGAGATGGTATCATGGCACGATTTTCGAAAAATGTCTTCAAATTTAAAAAAAAAAAGTCCCACGGAGGAGCTGCGTAAACTAAGCAGATTTCCCACGTGGGTCACATATTTGCATTTATCTCGAATTGTAAAAGTTCAATGAGAACAATATTTGGTATTTTAGCTTCAAATAATGTGCTTCATAATATAACACCTTAATGTCAATGTGACATGAATAAGAGTGGGGGTTTACTGAAGATCGAAACCTGAAAAATGCAAATATCTCGGTTAATAATCAAGATTGAGCAAAAACGTACATGACAATATTTATCGAGCAATACATTTGAAATAAGATTGGTTCTTTACAATTTTTTTATCCGACTTATAGTAATGGAGATATTTCGGAATCCCCCTTCCACTCGTCCGATTTCAGCCGTTAACGAACTTCATCTTTTGTTTTTTACATAAAACAATTTAATACCGAGTTTGGTAACGATTAAACAAAAATTGAACGCTAGAGCGTTAACAGAGAAATATATATATATATATATATATATATATATATATATATATATATATATGTCTATACATATATATTGCTACGTTTTATTACACGCGGCTCTCTCTCTCTGCCAATCTTTCATGCAACAATATATTTATATAGTTTTGAATGGACCTCATTTTCGTCATCTCCTGGTTCGATGGACATTTCAAGAAATGTTTCGAAAATCACGCCATGATTTTGATCTTAATAGCTGATTTCCCTTAAGCTTTATATATAAATACTAGCTCAGATACCCAGCTTCGCCCGGGAATTGATTTGAGGCTGAATGGTGATGGTATTCTTTTGGCAAGGCTTTCCTTTGCACAATATTTTGACATTTACCCGTCCCAGTGTTTAGGGTTAATACCCGTTGATGGCATTTATTAATAATAAAATTAATTTTTTATGTAAGTCTTCACTGTCCTCTAAATTGTCATATTTCCCGTCTCCTGTGCATTATGCATAGATTTCAGCTATTAAGGACAAAATATTAACATTGATTTAACCTAACGCTTGGCCATGAGATATTTAGTGATACGATAGTCGTAATAGTATGTGGCATTACTAGGATTAGGGGTTTACTGAAAGCCGATAACACAAACATTCTAATAACTCTAATAATTGTTGAGGGAGAGAAAGTTATTTTTAATAGTTAAAGCAAGGAGCTCAAATTAGCCATTATAGGTGTTGGCCTTAATCTCACATGGTAAACCTAGAGTGATGACTTCGATTCACATTTAGGCAATAAAATTAAATTAGTGACAAACTCTTTAAATGAAATCTTTACTCCCACCCTGGCTAGAATAGGGTGGTAACCGTCCCAATAGCCATAGTATCAAAAAAAAATGGACGTTAATAAATAATAGTAATTGTAGTGCGATATCTTGTTAATTAGTTTGTTTCTATGCCATTTTTCATTCGAACTCTACATAATTATGACAGGAATAAATGTGTGTCAATTAATTTATAAAGGGTTGACTTGATTTTCTTCCAGCCCTTCTTCACCCGAACAAACAATGTATATAATAAAACATGATATTGATTTTAATATTAAATATTCAACAATTTATTTGCTAATAAGAATTCATTAAAATTAAAAAGTTTGCTATAAAAATTTGAAACAATTACAATAAAAATTATACAATTACAATACTTTTAATGTATTTCTAAGTTTTATGATCTCATAAGAACTTTTTTAGCCTTCCACATACAGGCATACCGGAGTATATGATATTTTTTTATGAAGCTATATTTGACTGGCTATTTATTCTGGGAGGAAAATCCCACTTTGATTTTCCACGAGGCTGAACTTTGGTTACTTTATTTAGCGCCCAATATTTCCAGGTCACACCTTCTATTTTCTTTAATTTTATATCTTCCGGATTAACTCCTGAAATAACCATGCCAGGTCATTTATATATATATATATATATATATATATATATATATATATATATATATATATATAGAGAGAGAGAGAGAGAGAGAGAGAGAGAGAGAGCGTTTCTTAACAAATAATTGACAAAAATTAAGCACGACATAAACTTTTATATAATAGGATTCACGAATATCTTCTATATAAATAAAACTTCTTGGTTTGCCTGACTCTATATTTAAAGTTGGCGGGATAAAATTTGTTATTGTTTCCGTCCATTCTAAAAACAATGCCATCTTCCGTCTTTAGCTTTGTATGACTGTTTGTTACTCAATACTCATAAACGGCTCTGAAGATTTCTATGCAATTTTATATTTGTGAGTCAAATATTCCAAGGTCCCACTTGAATGAGAAGTTGAATTTTCAACCAGCAGCGGGAGTTCATTTTGACGTCAAAACCCATTATAGTAAATATTTTTTTATCGAGAAAATTGAGAGTACATATTGTGATTCGAATGAAGATTGTGGTCTTAAAGCGGGTATTCACTTTTATAAATTTCGTATTTCTGACTTTGACCGCTCAAGATTTTATTCGTGTTCTAAGAAAATACTTTAAAATAAGTGAAACTTGTTTTGCATATGAGTGAAGGGAATGGATATATTAAGTTAACATGAGCTATTTATTCTTTACTGCCACCTTCTGGAGAGGGAGGTCACTTGTATGTTCAAAAGTATGTTAATATTGATTTATCGGAGTAAAACGGAAAGAACAAACTGTGGTTTAAATTATTTTTGAAAATGGTATTAAATCCTGCTGAAAAATTAAATATTTTATTTCATAAATAAAAATTCTTTCGATTTTTTGAGTGTAATTTTGACTGATTCTATTTCATTTTTGTTTTGAGAAAAAAAAATTACCTCCCCGGCGGGGAATCGAACCCCGGTCTCCCGCGTGACAGGCGGGGATACTTACCACTATACTACCGAGGACTGGTTGGTAGATTCGGGATAGTTTTATCCTATTAATTCGCCTTTTTCATTTTATAATCAAACTTTATTTATACTGATTTATTTTTAAAAATTGGAGTATTATTTATTTAGCGTGAATTCTATCAGTAATATAAAGTAAAGTTACTATATTATACATTATTGTGATTATTTGGTATATTGATCTGAAATACAAACACTAATCTCATTCAATTCTTTCCTTTATTTATGCATTGAGGTTTATATAATAATTCCAATATACAATAAGTATAAATTTTATTGTTCTGTCCCTGAACCTTTTTGTATGTAAGCTAAACGTTCTGAAGACTTGGTTTTATTTCAAGCAATATATCGAAATATTTCAAGGAATTATTAACGTTAGGTAGCCCACTCATCTCTTCTCCTATGAATTAAGTACTTTTAGAAACTTGATTACTACAAAATACTTTAACTACACTTTCTAAGTAAAACGTAATTTTACTCCAACTCATTACTTCAATTCTTACTGATGAGTGGTTTGCGTGCCTCTGTGTGTAATGTATTTAAAACTTTGTCTAGGATAACTTGTTTGAATGTAACATTTTATCAAGTAAGTGTTTAATTCAAAACGCAAGTGGTTAATTATTTAATTCGAAATACATTTAACTCAATATTATTTTATTTTCTGTTCATTTTTCAATACGTTTACGGGTATACTTCTTTCTTTTAATGTCGCCTAGTTGTGGAGTACACAAAAATAAAATAAATAGTGTATAATTTTATAAATATTGTTCCTTTAATACAATCGATGAATTCGTATAATAAGATACCATAAGAATATGAAATAGGTAATTTACCAGATTGGGTTTTCCTTCCACATTTTGGAATACTTTCAAAATAAAGAATCATAGCAGCTTATAGGTAATACGAATTTCATTTCGGTACGGTTTTAGAAGTATTTCATTTCTAATTGTTTAATCCAAAATTACGAATGTCGTAGTTAATACTACACTGACGTCCCCTTAACCATAATACAATAATTTAACCATTAAAAATTTAGCCTCTGAAGATTTTCCAATGTGTTTATTTAAAGAAAAGAAATATTATTAACTAATATTTTATGCTACTTTGGAATTACATGCGGGAATCGAACTTACTAGTATCATCTAGTGAATTAGTACTCGCATGGCTATCATAGATTCCAATATGACTTTCAACGAATGCCATTGGAAAATGAAAATGAATACTCTATAAAAATAAATATAAAAATTTGTTGAGAGAAATATAATAACTTCTAAATATTTAGTTTAAAAATATGTTAATGCCATTGGTCAAAAATATGTGTTATCTTACTTACTTTGAGGAAGAAATATTTAAAGGAGTTGGAGAAATATCTGTTATAGAGAAATATGAGTGGTTTGAAACCTTTTAGGAAACCCGCCTGTAGAGAAGTTGTTCAAGTTCAATGATACGCCCCCAGGGTGCAGCACAAGACGGCTACTGATTGAGTTAAAGCGTTGCCTTCAGCAGAGATAGAGCCACTACCTTTTCTGAAGACACTTTAAACTAACAGCACAGGTTCTAATTTTCTTAAGACATGGAAAGACAATGAAGCATATATCCCACATGATAATTCGTAATGGACGTTATCATTCTTCTAGACATGGGAAAACTTTTTGATATGTCAGATGAATTTATCTTATAAACGATTGAAACACGCAGTTTTAGACAAACAAATCTCAATTTTAGCAGATTTTCTTTAGAGGAAATAAGGTATAGTCAAGTCGCGATTTTCGAAAAATGTCCTCGAAGGTTCATCGGTCATACCTAAGAGTTGACGAAAATGAAGTCCATTCAAAATTATATATATTCTGTCTGCAATTTTTGTTTTATCGTTGCCAAACTCGATTTATAAGCGTTTCATGTAAAACTGAAATTCGTCTTAAATCGGACATGAGGAGAGAGGGGGGGTTTAGAGAGGGAAAAATCGGAAATTTCTAATATCCGAACTTGATCTTTATTTTTGCATCAAACGTTTAAATATCGAGTTTGGTAACGATCAAACGAAAATTGCGACCGCTAGAGCATTAACAGACAAATATATATATATATATATATATATATATATATATATATACATATACATGGGTAGGATCGATGGACATTTGAAGAAATGCTTCGAAACTCGCGTCATGAGTACGACCTCAATAGCTGATTTCCCTTAAGGGAAATCTGCTAAAAAATAATATATGATTAAATTTGACATTTTGACAGCCGATAACCTACAGTAGTCAGGGAAGAATTGTTACTTTATTTCGTACCCCTGAAGACGTTAGTAGAAAAAATTAGAATATAGTGACGAAAATCAGAATATACTAGTTGTGGGCAGTTGAAAAAAAAATCAAAGCATAACTGGCAAGCAAGTGTTCAGGATTGCCTTAAACTGCTTTGAATAACGAGTGGTGTGTGTTTTTCTGGAGTTATATTTAATGTATTATGCTTGTATTGCTGTTTATTTTTAGAAAAAATAAATTAACAGATCTTACGTGGTATAAGAAAAAACATATTTTCTTCTTATTGTGAGTAAAAATGTTTCCGCCCGGGTTCGAACCGGGGACCTTGCGCGTGTGAGGCGCACGTGATAACCACTACACTACGGAAACTCACGGCCTCGCCCAGTTCAATAATTATACTTTAAAAGTATGGGCTTAGGCCTATTAAATAGCTGAATTAGTTAGAATAGAAAACTTAATATCCCTTTCATGATTTTTTATAAAATCGATAAGAGAATCCCTCAATAGGTTCTATTAACAAAAATAAATGGCTTGGATGGTTTCAAAAGCTTGGAAGGGCATTCCCCAAAGGGATACCATCTTTATTTGTTTATTTATTTTTATTTAATTCATAATTGTAATTCTATTTTCCTACATCATAACTTGACTCATTGATTCATATTCCTTCTGGTCTTTCTAATCCAAATTAGCTTTACTACATTTGGAATTAATTCTTTCCCACCCCAAAACCACTCGGAGTAATAAATAAAAGTTATTTTCCTTATTTATTTACTTTTAATATTAGTTCAGACGATTGTTTCATATATCGTTGGCTTCGCCTTCCTATACATATTGTAAAAACAGAGAGGCTTCTTCAGGACATAAGACGACTTTGTGTCATCATTTTCAGCCAGTTGCGGGTGCAATCATTTTGGATCTAAAACACTAGTCAACAAAAAAAAAAAATATTTTTCCTGTTCTAGACATATTGTTGTTGAATGGTTTTAGGGGTATTTTTCGTGATGATTCCGAATCTGACTCAGATTGTTTCTATCAAATTTAGTTTTCTTAGGACACCTTGATTAAATGGGGGTTCAAGGGGGTATCGGCAAATAAATTGTGAAGTAAAAAAAAGGGGCACTTACTTAGAATTTCTTAGCATATTTAGCGCCGAGGCCCAGTAGCAGTTACTTATTTCATCTTTGCCTCACTGATTTTAGGGATTTTTTTTCCAAGTAAGTACAACCAGCACCATTTTCGCCCATGGTTTTTATAAATATATATATAACGTTTTTAAAAAGTCTTAATTTTAAATGTACATAGAACATTTTTTGGATCGACCAAAGGCTGAAAAAACCTTGTATCCAGAAACGAGTGATTTCTACTACTTCTTATCCTGTTGTTTTTTTAAGTTTTCTAATATTTATATTTTTATAATCTTAATATTTTGGGGAGATTTTTTTGGTCTTATAGCCTAATATCGTTTGTGCTATACAAAAGCCCTTTATTCTGACACTGCTGAAATATCTCTCTTACTATAAGTCGGAACGAAAAATTGTATACAACAATCATATTTTAAATTTAAATTTATTATAAATATTGTTCTATACATATTTCCCGTATAATCGTATTACCGTATTTGTTTGATATATTTGGATTTTATAGTTTTAAGCTTTCAGTAAACTTTCACTCTTACTAGTGTCATATTAATAATAAGCTGTTATATCGTGAACCACTTCATTACAAGGTTAAATACCAAATGTTGTTTTCAACAAACCAAAAATTCATATCAAAATTTATATGAGATACAAACAAATACGTTCTGTTGAGCTCCCATTCTTTTATACTTGGATTACTAAAATCTGAGTGATAGAGATAGAAATTATTCTATATTATATATATATATATATATATATATATATATATATATATATATATATATATATATAAAATATTGTATATCTCATGCATTTCTGTTATAATGTCGAACTTGAAAAAGAAAAATTCTGGAATCCATTTTTTTCCGTTTCTTTTTGTCCTCTTTCTTTTACTAGATATATGCAAAATTATCTATCTTTCTATATATAAAAAATACAAATATAAAAAGAAAAGAATATTGAGAAATATTTTTATATCGTGAATAAATATGTTATAAAAATATCTTTGAAGTTTTCTTAAACGAAATAGATGAAAATGAGTCGTACAATATTTAGTTTTTATTTGTTCGTTTAAATACATAAGTTAAACTTTTAGATTAATTACTAAATACGAACCAGATGAGAATTTATTAGTTAATCACAAAATTTAATTTATTAATTAATATTTAAGTTTAAATAAAAGTATAATTTTAGGTGACAGGGAAAAAAAAAAAAAAAAGGAAAGGTCCCACCGAGATTTGAACTCGGATCGCTGGATTCAGAGTCCAGAGTGCTAACCATTACACCATGGGACCAGCTGATAACATCCGCTTTCTGAAGGCCACTAGACCAGACGGGATTTCCGCTCCTGTTTAATTATTTAAAGTAGTTTTAGTTAAAATTTCATTATGTACATTGGTATTATATTAAGCTGACTTCCGGTTATGAATATCTAAAATGAAATTCTAACTAATAATGTTCATTTAGCTCATATTTTAGAATTAGACATCTTACTGAATCAGAAAATGATAACACTCACTTGAAGTATTTGATGAAGAAGATAAAAACAATTAAAAGAATCAAAGATTTGGTAGTCACATTTAATATTGTGTATAAAGCCGCCAAATTCCACTAATTATTTGGTGTTTCCCCTCAAAAAAAGGGAAGTATATTTTCTGTCACCAGCATACATGGTCAATCCTACCGACTGTTCTTTATCTATATCTGTTTTTATTTTTTAAAGTTTTCTAGATTTTAGTTTTATAGAAATAGCCATATATTCGTAATTCACAAGGCACGCTGGCACTCTCTGAACTCTTTAGCTAGTAATTATTTTTTTTTTTTTTAAATCTTGTCTTACAGTACATAGAGCAAGAACTTTTCATTGCTAAATAAATTTTATTATGCCAATCTGGTTCATCAAGTAGATTTTCCTTTTAAACGTGAAAGTTGAGTTAAGTTTCAATTAAAAATGAGGTAAACAAAAGTATCAGTTCAGTGATCAATTTTTATAATTTTCTAAAACACTGGAATTTCAGACTTTTGGTAATACAATGATATATTAAATATAAATGACCCAATTCCTAAAAATACCTCAATTAAAAAAAAATAGACAATCCAGAGAAAAGGAATACATTTCGTGGTTTTTAATTAAATGTGTAACTAAAGAGCGAATAACCGAAATTACGCAGATAAAATTTCCCAAAAATAAAATTAATTAATCTTCTATTTGATAAATTACACATCTAAAGCGGCAACCGAAGGAAATGTAAATGAAAATATCTCCAGAATACGCAGTCTATTTATAAAGCGGATCGTTTAATCCACAAGAAATTATTAATTTGTCAAACTACTGCTTATATATCAGAAGCTCTTTTTATTTAAAAAAAAATAATAATAAATACATAAATGAAATAAAGTTTTAAATTCCTTATTTTATTCAATATTTTCTGATTCGTTGAGAAATTATGTCATACTTTATAATAGTTAAGGAATTTCAATGCTACAACACAATACAATTCAAATGCTGTTCCCGATAGCAGTATATAATTAATTAAGCTTTCTCTAATTAATTGACCATATTTTATAAAAAGAATATAAAATGTTAAAAAGAATTTGTAGGTCCCACCGAGATTTGAACTCGGATCGCTGGATTCAAAGTCCAGAGTGCTAACCATTACACCATGGGACCAGCTGATAGACATGCGTGATTTTTGACAGTATCAGTTTGCGTCATTAATAATTTCGTTATCAATATTTCTTGTCACGTTATTGATCTCTTGAAATTAACAATAACAAAGATACTTATCACTTTGCTAAATATATTTTGTATGTGAGAACCTTTAGGAATTTTATTTACTGATCACATCTGGTCAATTTTAGTTATTATTCTTCGTGAACAGATGATTATTGTGTTTTTCATGTTGTGTTTATGATTATCACATTTTAGCCAATTGCCATTGTTTCTATCCGTTATTTTTTATTATAACAATGCCAGTATATTTCGAATATGAAAAGATCATTTATGATAGCTTTTTACCTTTTATTTCTGTTGCAGTAGGAATAATAAATTATCTACAATTATACTAAATATAATGTTCTGCAAATATAAAAACAAAAAATAAACAAATGCATTAGAAGTGGGGTTTATGGGAAGTCCACGATTGAGTTTGTACTCATAATAAGATTTTTTAACTTTTTTCAGTAGTCGCTGATCCTATTTATAAATAACTTAAGCTCAGCCTGTTGAAATTTCTAATGTTATTCTATTTTGAAAATTCCTCTCGTCTGGTTTATCCATACCCATCAGCATAATTTTAGCTATTTGAACTGAAATGATAAAGCCTGGAGGTAGGGGCTGGTATTTCGTCTCATTTAAAAACACATTTTTATTCTCTCCTCGAACGTAGACATGGAGATGACTCTTCTTCTTTATTGATAGAAAGTCCATGAAATTTCCGTGCTTTGAGAGCTGGGCTGTCAATAGTTCGTAAATTATTGGGTTTCTTTAATCTACAAAGGCTGTGTTCAACAGCCACCTGTTGTTACTTCTGTCAAATAAAACTAGTTATATATAATAATATAAAAAAGTCCGTCACGCAGGGGCTGCGTAAACTAAGCAGATTTCCCACGTGAAGTTTTACAATAGAGAAATCTGCCTAATAACAACTGTAGTAGTAAGAAACCTCTAAACCTAAAACATTATTTAGGGCGTAACAACCCAGTAGTTTCTAGCCCCAAAAAACAGTTGACCTAACCTCTAAACCTATTCACGAGGGACGAATAGTTATAGAAACGGCCGCCAGAGCACTCGCCGGAAAGTTCGAACATAGCCTACTGGTGACCACACGCAGAATACAAATGCAAATATCTCGGTTAATATTCAAGATACAGAATAAATGAATAGAACAATATTTATAGTAAATTTAATTTGCAATAAGATTTATCCTATACAATTTTTCGATCCGACGCATAATAACGGAGATATATCGAATTTTCAAAAAGCCTCACCTCTAAACCCCCCCTCCCACTGGTCCGATTTCAGCCATTAACGAACTTGATCTTCCTTTTTACACAAAACGATTAAATTCCGAGTTTGGTAAAGATGAAACAAGAATTGCGACCGCTAGAGCGTTAACAGACAAATATATATATATATATATATATATATATATATATATATATATATATATATATATATATATATATATAATTTTGAACGGACCTCATTTTCGTCATCTCCTGGGTAGGATCGATGGACATTTGAAGAAATTTTTCGAAACTCCCATCATGAGTACGACCTCAATAGCTGATTTCCCTTAAGGGAAATCTGCTAAAAACATCACTAAACAGATTTCCCCCTCGTTGGATGACACACTAGTGGTTTCATCTCATGAATTAGTTGTTTATATTTAAGTCTGGAAAAAATGTATACAACAACAATTATCTGAACAATTAGCCACCAATAACCAAGAATGGTTTAACAAGATTGACTGTTGAATATTTGTTGATCCGACTAGTAATAACGGATATATTTGAATTTTCGGATCCCCCCCCCACTCACTAGTTCGATTTCAGCCACAACCGAATATGATCTTCAAGAAACAGTTAAAAATCGAATATGGTGTAGATTAAATAAATATTTTCGAGACAAGAAATAAAATCTCAATTGATTTCGTCATCTTACTTCGCATTTGCATGTATCTCACATAATGTTGGTCCGTTGAAAGTAATTTTTAGGATTTAAGTTTGGAATAAGACGTTTAACGATATATTGTTAATGTAACAATATAATAGTTTAATTTTAACAAAACTAAAAGTGGGGTTTACTGAGACCTGAATATTACAAAATGCAATTCTCTCGGTTAATATTCGATATAAAAATAAAAAAGTATACAAAACTACATTAAAAGGCTATTCAATTTGCAATTAGACTCGTTATATACAATTTTTCGTAAAAACGGAAATATTTTGAATTTTTACTCCCCTACTCCTCTAAACCCCCTTTCCTCTCACTTCTTAAACTGCTAACGAATTTGATCTTTAATTTTACATGAAATGCTTACATATGGAGTTTGGTAATGATCATATATCATATATACAAATATTTATTTATATGTATATATGTGTATGTATATAACATGTAGAACGGGCCTATTTTTCGTCACCCTCCTATGTATATTCGTTGGATGGTCATTTGAACAGTGGTGCTCGCGTATAGACACTGTGGAACTGCAGCAGCCCCAATTTCCACTTGATATTATCTATAACATTTAATATAATGAGCCTTTTTTCTTTAATTCTTTATTTATACTTGTATAATATATAATCCTTAGGGCAGTAACCACCGCCCAGTTTATGGAAAAAGATACAAAAATCTTTGTATGGAACTGTACGCTTCACAGTTCCAGCTGGGAGGTGTTCGGCTGTTGTGCGCATTGCCTCAGAGGTAGCTCTACAAGGAATAGAGAGCACTGTCTTTCCCGCAGTGCCGACCGAATAGATTAAGCTTGAACTGTAACAATTTAGGTTAAAATAAGTAAAAAATGTTTGATTTTGTTCTTTTAGGATTTTATCGAGTTTCTGAATAAATTTTCTTTTTATACATGTTTTTTTTTTTCCTTTTAAACAATTTTAAAACAAAGACAACATTTTCTGGAGCAGTACCCCCACTAATTTTAGCTACGAGCCGCCACTGCATTTGAAGAAATTTTTAGAAAATCGCATTATGATTTCAACCTCAATAACTTATTTCTAATCTGTCTACATTAAATTACTGTATTATTGTAGTCCTTGGTGTTTTAAAAGACTATTTCATTAATGAAAGCTAATATTTTTATTGAGTTCTAAATTCTGATTTTATTTGTTTTCAGGTGAGTAGGCGGTTGTTGTTGTAAAAGTTCAGTAATCCTTCACTAGAGAGGAGGAGGTGAAAGGTAAGTACAATGGTTCTGGTATACAGCCGAGAGAGTGTGCTAGCAGCAAAGAAGGCTGGCTATTAGTACCGACGCCAAAGCCAGGTAGCGCTCTTGGACAACGTTTCTCTGGGAATCCGCTAGATGCCACTACCTTTTACTAAACAGAACAGATGTCCACTCTTCCAACAAATAATACACATTTAACGTTTAAATATTCCAAGGATACTTAACCATAACTGGAACACAAATTGGTTATCATCAAATTATAATTTTAAAGACGAAACCGATTATCAGGAAACGGAGAACACCGTCCAGAATAAGTAATGATTCTTGTAAGAATTGATTACTCAGCAATCACACACGCATATCTCCTAAAAAATCCTTTTTATAAAATCTTTCAAAATTTTAATTCAAAATTAACAGTAGAACATGTGTTAGTGTATCATTCTTTTTACAGAAGAACGTACAACCTCGTATGCTTTCAACATAAAATTTTGAAGAATAAAAAAACTTTTTTTTAAAACTGTAAACGTTATTAATGTAATAATAAAATAAAAGTTGGTACTTATCGATTATCGGGAGGCCACCCATGTAAAGAAAATCACTTTATTATTTAAAATAACACTTATAGAATTTATTTGAATGAAAAAAATGGAATTATTAATTAGAGTTAGCCCAAAACTGGACGCCGCGGAGTAGCTGCATAAAGTGGTCGTCCCCGGCCGTCGTCAGGAGATATTTTATCTGTAAATAATGTTATATTAAATAATAAAGTGATTTATTTTTATTATGGGGCTCAGGTTAGCCATGCGAGTTAAAGCGTTGACCTTTATCTCACATGGTAAGCCTAGAGTGGCGAGTTCGATTCTTGCCTGGGCAAAGGAAATTATTTAGTGACGAAATTCATTAAATAACGTCCTAAAAACCCACCCTGGCTAGAAAAGGATGGTAACCTGTAGATAACCCGTCCCGATTAGCCTAAGTTGCAAAAAGTGGACGTTGATAAATAATAATAATAAAAGTGCAGAACAGCAATTGTAAAACATTAAAAACTTTATAAAATTAGTTCCATAACTTTTAGCAGATTTCCCTTGAGGGAAATCAGATATTGAGGTCGTACTCATGACGCGATTTTCGAAAATTTTCTTCACATGTCCATCGATCCTATCCTGGAGATGACGAAAATGAGGTCCGTTCAAAATTATATATATATATATATATATATATATATATATATATATATATATATATATATATATATATATTTGTCTGTTAACGCTCTAGCGGTCGCAATTTTTGTTTGATCGTTACGAAACTCGATATTTAACCGTTTTATGTACAAAGACAGATCAAGTTCGTTAATGGCTGAAATCGGACCAGAGGGAGGGGGGGGAGTTTAGAGGGGGGATGTTCGAAAATTCAAAATATCTCCGTTATTATGCATTGGATCGAAAAATTGTATAGAGATAGGGAAATCTGCTTAGTTTACGCAGCCCCTGCGCGACGGAATTTTTTTTTGATCATTCCCATTTCGAATTCCCCTCAAAACCCCCACCCTCTTCCTTTGCCTGGTTTGATTTCATCCATTAACTAATTTAATTTTTAGTGTTAAATGAAATAATACAAATAATCGCTTAATATTCCATAAGAAAAAATTGCATAAAATAACAATTAATACGTTAGGAACAGGATTAGTAATATTAATTCCCCCTCCCCCTTTTCCCTTCGTACCGAATTCAGATTAACGATCTATATTTTTACTTTTACATAAAGCGTTTACGTTTCTATTTTAGTATTAATCAAACAAAAATTGCGAGTTATAGAGCGTTAACAAACAAATATATCCTTTACAAGCGGGTATTTGTTTCTGAAGGATCAAACCTATTGGAAGCAAGGGAGCAATACCAGCCCAAAAATTTGTCTTATGAACTGCATATATATATATATATATATATATATATATATATATATATATATATATATATATATATAATACGAACTCAATAACAACTATTGATTAAGAGGCTGTCACAGGGTCTCCGTTTGTTCAGTAAATTTCTTCCGTGCTGGATATATATACTGATGATGTTATCTGCACATTTCATAATCTAGTTTTCTTTTAGTAACAACCCTTTGGATTTATAGGATAAGTTCTTTTTAAAATTTAAACTGCAAACTAGAAGGCGAGTGGTAAAGTTACTTGTGTGTGTATTTACTTAAAGAAGAAGAAGAAAAAAAAGGACTGCTTTAACACATTACAGAAAAAAAAATCATCGTACAACAATTATGTAAATGTTTATAATTATGTCAGAAAATGTTTATTATTAACTATTTCTGCTGTCATTGATATTTTTTCTTTAATTATTATTTTACTTTTGTTTATCATTTTTTCATGTAAGTCAGTTTTTTTTCTATTTCTCTATTTGTTTGTTTAGTATTTTTTTGGTTCCGTTTCAATATATCTGTATTTGTTAATTAGGGCATTTTTTATATTCATAATTTATGTATCGTGTTATTCGAAGTGAAAATTTGCTATGTTATTTGAAGTGGAAAATAACAATAACAATATTTTTATAAATAGATTTTCATGCTCTAGAAAAACATAAAAAAGCATTGCTACATTAGTAATATATCATTAGGCTCATAATGAAATTGATAAATTTCTAGTCGTGAAGAAGAGCATCCAACCTTTATAAAATAACTGCTAATTCTCTTTTGTATTTTTTTTTTTTTTGAGAGTAAATCATTTTTAATATGAAATAGAAAGTTTGTTATTATTTCGGCTAGGGTATAAACGAGGAAGTTAATAAGGCCCTATTAATATAAATGAGAGAGACGGCGTTATAGTTTGTGGTTTAGAAAGTTTATGGGGCGTATTACTTGTAGTTATCTCTAATATGTTTCTGGCTCTTACTAATATTGTCATGTGGTTCCATAAATTAAGTGATAGAGGTTACAAGAAAATTAACTTATTGACATTATTGTCGGAGTGTCTCTTCAGCTTAAACTCAAAACTCAATACAATTCCTGTTCTTTAATTTTTTCTCTTTTGTCGAATATTACTGATTACATATTTTTGTTTTCGACCTCAAATTAACCCCAACTCCTACTACCTTTCATATAAAGCTGCAATATTATACCAATGAATAACTCAATACTGTTCACTCATTTACAGACGAAATTTTAGCTCAAATCAAGCTCAAATAGGGTTCTTATTATAAGGGACGTAGAGGATAGCGTGTCACTCCAACAAGTGGGAAATCTGCATAGACGTAGCTTACTGCCATCTTTGGTAACTTTTAGCACATTTCCCTTAAGGGAAATCAGCTATTGAGGTCGTACTCATGACGTGATTTTCGAAATTTGTCTCCAAATGTCCATCCATCCCACGTAGGAGATGACGTAAATGAGGTCCGTTCAGAACTGTATATATATATACACATATACACACGATATTTAGTCGTTTTATGTGAAAAGAAATATCAAGTTCGTTAACGGCTGAAATCGGACCAGTGGGAGGGGGGTTTAGAGAGGAGGATTTTAGAAATTCGAAATATCTCTGTTACTATATGTCGGATCGAAAAATACTATAGAACCAATTTTATTGCAAATTATATGTGCTATAATTATAGTTATATACATTTATTCTCTATCTTGAATATTAACCGAGATTTTTGCATTTTTCAGTTTTCAGCCTTCAGCAAGCCCCACTTCTACTCATGTTACATAAACAATACTCTAGTATATAATAAGCCATATTATTCTAAGCTTAAATATCAAAAATTGAATTCAAGAGACCTTTATTATTCGAGATACATGGAAATATGTCCAGGTGATCCCTCCCCCCGTCTTAATGTCTGGGATTACTAAAATTTGATTGACTGATTGAGATAACAATTATTCTGAGTAATTATTAATTACAGTACTAGATATAGTAAATAGTTCTCAATAAAATTAATATGTTATATTCTGATATATTGCAGTACTTGTTTTTTCTTTCCGGTGTGAGATGAGTTTGTTTATATTTCAAACGCTTCCTGCCTGCAGGCTATTGGAATTGGCTGAAACATTTCTTAGTTCCGTTTGTATTTATTCACTTAGTATTCACGGTTATGGACCTTGCGATACTGGATTCGATCCGATATCTGGTATCGATACCATACTGGTATAAAAGTATCGATACTCCGATAATATCGCATTAAAAGTATCGATACCAAAGGTATCGGTATCGAAACACCTCTGATTATTAAATCAGGTTTTTTAGAAAAAAAATTGTGATTTATTACTGTTATAAAACGTCAGTTTTATCTCTTTAAAAAACGTTTTCTTGATTCTTAAAATAAAAAAAAAATATTTTTGTTTCATTATGGAAATTGATGAAGAATGTAGGTAATCCTCAATTGGAGGTTATCCTTTATCCCCTGCCTTTGAAATATCGTACTACGACATAATTTGATTTATTACTCATTATCATGTATTTTATTTACTTTAAATTCGAAATTTTTATTAATTTACTTTAAATTCGAAATTTTTATTAATTTACTTTAAATTCGAAATTTTTATTAATTTACTTTAAATTCGAAATTTTTATTAATTTACTTTAAATTCGAAATTTTTATTAATTTACTTTAAATTCGAAATTTTTATTAATTTACTTTAAATTCGAAATTTTTATTAATTTACTTTAAATTCGAAATTTTTATTAATTTACTTTTAATGTAATTAGTTGATATTAAATTATCAAACGTTCGATACCAATACTCATATTTTTGTTGCGATACCGTTGAAATATCGGAAGCAAAGTATCGATACCAATACCCCTAGTATCGAACAAAAGTATCGATACCTACCCATATCGGTAGTATCGCAACGTCCCTATTCACGATGGGTGTTGGTGCCTTATTATGAATCGGATCAAAAAGTGATAGAGCCTACCTTGTAAAACTATGGATGCTGTCAAACTGTTGTTATGTACACTTTTTTTCGTAACCCAAATATTAGCGAATTATTCTATTGTTCTTGTTTTCAGTCTTCAGTAAATCCCCACTTCTACTCATCGGATTTTTATCTAGAAATACAGAATATATGGTGAGATAGGGTCAGCAGTGTGTCACACCAGCACGTGGAAAATCTACTTAGATTACGCAGCCCGAGCGCTACGGACTTTTCTAATTCCTTTTGCCTTTTCAGGGTTTTATATTAATAAATATTCCTTCTGTTTGTTTTACGGTTATTTGTTCAATGCCTATTTTTTTTTTCATTCTTTGGGGAGGAGTAACAAATAAATACGAATTATTTAATGCCGCCGAGGTATTCCGTTAAGTTGAGGGTTCGATTCCGCAAGATTGAACCTGTCGGCTGTGGTTATAGTACTCCACAAGGCTCTTTCTTTCTACGGATTTGTCCCCGCTAGCCATTCAAGCAAGATATCAGTCTAGTAACAAATAGATTTCTTATCTAATTTTTTAGCAGATTTCCCTTAAGGAAAATCAGCTATTGAGGTTGTATTCATGACACGCCTTTCGAAGAACTGCCTCTAATGTCCATCGGTCCGACCCAGTAGAAGAGGAAAATGAGGTCCGCTTAAAACTATATATATATATATATATATATATATATATATATATATATATATATATTTATTTGTCTGTTAACGCTCTGGAGGTCGCAATTGTTGTTTGATCGTCACCAAATTCGTTATTTAAATGTTCGTTATTTAACCACACCTACTGGTCTCAAATTAACAGTAAGCTGAACCACTTTATTTAAAGCTCAAATACCAAAAATAGTCTTCATTACATATTTACTGTGCGAGGTACATGCAAATACGTAGTGTGATAATGTCATCGATTAACATTTTCCAGTCTTGAGTAGAAAATGTTTACTTGATCTCTTCCATACTCAATAATTAACACTTTAATTCAACTCTAATGTTCGTAATCGTTAATGTCTGAAATTGGATCTGGAATAAAGAGGGGTTGGAATTTCAAAATTTCTCCTTTTTCGTGAGTTATATCGAAAGGTTTTATAGAATCAATCTTGTTAAAATATTGAAAATATGGTGATATGAAATTAATACTGTGTAATACCATCACGTGAGTTTATACTTTTATTTTTTAAATCAAATTTGTAGATTTTGATTTATATAATTCCTGAAAGTAGGGTTCGATCTGTAGGACAACAATATTCTTAAATGAATTATAAGGCCAGTTCTAAATAAACAAATTGCTTGAATGGAATATCATTTGAGGTTGGAGATTGTTGTAGCAGTGGATAAGAAGGCTTGTGACATTCCTCCAAGAAATGGAAGTAGGTCCAAGGGGTACATCAATATTATCTCGTTGAAATAGAAAGGTATTAGTTAGTTAATTTTGCTTTAGTTATGACTTAGTTCATTTTCACTTTCATTAATGTGTAGAAAGCATGAACCCGATGTTTGTTTGCATTATTATTAACCATCTTTACTGTTTTAATTAAGTTAAACTCTGTTATTGTTGTTTACTTCTTAACTAGACTCATTACTAAATCTCTCTTAGCTGATTTCCCTCAAAGGCAGCTATTGAGGCCGTATTCATGACGCGAATTTCGAAATAAGAAAAGTATTCCACTTGTTGGAATCACAAGCAAGTGATCTTATATCTCAATTCATTTTCTCTTTCTTGTACAATATGTAAACATGAGTTGAAAATTGAAAGAGCTGTACAATGAGATGCTTTGTGACTCAAAGTAAAACTCGGATGTGTTAATAATCTTTAGTTTTGGACTAGTCAGTTAAATATCTAGTTCAAGATAAAATTATGTTGCTTATTTTATTATTTGCTATTTAATGTTGCAATAATACATTTCATTCCCTCCCCCCCCCTTACACCTGCCTAAAGAAGAAAGTCCAAAAGAAAAATCATGAAGAAGGGCATGCGAAGAAAACTAAGCGAAAGAAAACGAAAGAAAATAAAAACAAGTACCTCATGTGCACACGCATGTACACGGGATATACACATACATACCGGGCTGTGATGTAGGATAGAATTAGGATTTTGGGTGAGGATTGCCTTTTTTAATACATTTCATACTATATAGGTTAAATGTTAAGGAGGAATGAGTAGAAGTTCTGGACTAAAGGGGACGGGGAGTTAAAGGGGTGGAAATTGAAAATTCTTCTTTGCTTGTTAGAGATATTGAAAAATGTATACAGAACAAGTTTGTTTTACCATTAAAAGCTACCCTCTACTTATGTTTAGCAGTTCACATAATGCATCACCATAATACCGCCCTATGATCTCGTCTCCTACATTGACGTTTTCATTGTCCCGTTCGTTTGATCGGAATGCATACCTTTCGCACAATACCTCCTGCCAATATAAATCCCATTAGCGTTATTGGCTCACGATATTGGCGATGAAGGAGAACACGTCAGGTGTATATCGTGAGTGGCTGCTACGGAGCCTTGACATTTGTCCTATGAATTACCGGACCCACCCAGCGGTATGCCTCGACTTCTGCTCCGACATTTAGGCTAATGTCTGGCTCGAAACACGTCGGCCTATGTACTCACCCTATTGTCCGCCTGTCTCTAGCTCTGACCTTTGGATCGGCTAGAATGTGGAGAAGGGTCTGTGGTCGCCACCGTAACTACTTCTTCATACATGGAGAAATGCTCTCAAGGTTTCCTTACTTATCCCATTGCCAACTTTTTAGCAGATTTCCCTTAACAGAAATCAGCTATTTAGCTTATACTCAAGACATGATTTTTGAAACATTTCCTCAAGTGTCCATCGACCTACTTAGGAAGATAAACAAAAATGAGGTCCGTTCAAAATTTTATGTATATATAGTTAGAAATACAGGTAATAGCAATTTTTATTTGATCGTTAACAAACTCGATATTTAAACGTTTTAAGTGAAAAGCCCATCACGCAGGAGCTGCGTAAACTAAGCAGGCTTCCCAAGTTCACGTATTTGCATTTATCTCGAATAGTAAAAGTTAAATGAGAACAATATTTGGTATTTAGGCTTCAAATAATGTGCTTCATAATATAACACCTTACTGTCAATATGACATGAGTGGAAATGGGGCTTTACTCAAGACCGAAACCTGAAAAATCCAAAAATCTCGGTTAATATTCAAGATAGAGAATAAACGTATATACCAACTTTCTATATACAAATATTTATAGTATATTTAATTTGCAATAACATTCATTCTATACGCTTGTTCGATCCGACTTATAGTAACAGAGATATTTCGAGTTTTCGAAATTCCCCTCTAAACCGCCCCCCCCCCAATGGTCTGATTTCAGCCATTACGAACATCAATCATTAAAAAGAAAGATCTATCTTTTTACATAAAACGATTAAATACCGAGTTTGGTATCGATTATATTTTTGAATGGACCTTATCTACGTCATCTCCTGGGCAGGATCGAAGGACATTTGAAAATATTTTCGAAAATCGTGTCATGAGGAAGTACGACCTTAATAGCTGATTTCCCTTAAGGAAAATATGCTGGAACTAAAGATCAAGTTCGCTAAAGGCTGACATCCGTTAAGTGGGGGGGGGGGTTAAAGGGAGGGGGAATTTCGAAAACGCGTAATACATTCATTATTATGCGTCGGAACGAAAACTTGTATATCACCAATCATATTATAAATGTAGTGTCCTATAAATGTTGTTAGTTATGTTATTTGAATATCTTGATTAATAACCAAGATATTAGAATATTTCAGTTTTCGGCCTTGAGTAAACCCCCACTCCTCCTCATGGCATATTAACAAAAAGCTGTTGTGTTATGAAACAATTTATTTGAAGCCTGAATAACAAATATTGTTCTTGTTGAACTTTTACGTTTTGAGATAAATGCAAATACGTGACACACGCGGGAAATCTGCTAACTTAACGCAGCCCTTGCGTGAACACATTTATGTTTCATTGTGTATTGGTATCTATAATCGGGTTTATGCCCTTAGTACGAAATTTAAGGAGTACCGCTTCTTGTGGTCAATTTATCTCATTTTAGCAGATTTCCCTTAAGGGAAATCAGCTATTGAGGTTGTACTCATGACGCGATTTTTGAAATTTTTCTTCAAATGTCCATCGATCCTACCCAGAAGATGACGAAAATGAGGTCCGTTCAAAACTGTATATATATATATATATATATATATATATATATATATATATATATATATATATATATATATATATATATTTGTCTGTTACCGCTCTAGCGGTCGCAATTTTTGTTTAATCGTTACCAAACTCGATATTTAGTCGTTTTATGTAAAAAGAAAGATCAAGTTCGTTAACCGCTGAAATCGGGCCAGGGGGAGGGGGGGTTTAGAGGGGAGGATTTTTGAAATTTCGAAATATCTCCGTTACCATAGGTCGGATCGAAAAATTGTATTTAACCAATCTTATTGCAAATTAAATTTACTATAAATATTGTTATATACGTTTATTCTCTATTTTGAATATTAACCGAGATATTTGCATTTTTCAGTTTTCAGCAAACCGCCACTTCTACTCATGTTACGTAAACAATACTCTGCTACATAATAAATCACATTATTGGAAGTTTAAAAACCAAAAATTGTATTCAAGAGACCTTTATTATACGAGATACATGCAAATATGCCCTGCTGACTCCCCCCCCCCATCTTAAAGTTTTGGACTACTAAAATTTTATTGATTGAGATAACAATTATTCAGACTCATTATTAATTACAGTACTAGATATAGTAAATATTTCTCAATAAAATAATGTGTTATATTTTGATATATTTCAGTAATTGTTTTTCTTTCCGGTGTGAGGCAGAGGTTAGGTTAGAAATGTAAACTAACGGGTCGGCCCCCGTTTGTTTACATTTCTAATCTAACGCTTCCTGTCGCCAGGTTATTGAGATTGGATGAAACATTTCTTATTTCCATATGTATTTATTCACGATGTTGTTGTGTTAACAGTATGTATATTTATCTATTACTAAACACCACGTGGGAAATCTGCTTAGTTTACGCAGCCCCTGCGTGACGGACTTTTTCTAGTTTTCCCTTAAGGAAATCAGCTATTCAGGTTGTGATACATTTTCCGAAATTTTTCTTCAAATGTCCTACCCAGGGGATGAAGAAAATAAAGTCCGTTCATAACTATATAAATATATCTGTTAATAAATACGTCTGTGTGCAATTTTTGTTTGGTCTCTACTTAACTCGATATTTAAGGACCATGTTCGTTAATGACCGAAATCGGACTAGTGAGAGAAGGGAATGTCGAAATTGAAAACTATCTACGTTATTACACTTCGAAACGAAAAATTGTATAGGTCTATATTTCATCATACATAAATGCTGATCTTTACGTTTTACGATATAATAACAGAAAATGTTTCATTTTAAAGTTTTCAGCCTTCAGTAAAATCCCTCTACTTCTCATGCTATATTAACAATAAGCTGTTATATCACGAACTACTTTGTTCAAAGCTTAAACTTCGTTTAAGATTTTACGTTCTAAACTACATTGATGACATTTTATCCATGACTACATGATTTTAATTTTATCCACATTATCATTTAACTATTTCATGGTACACTATAGATTATATTAGGTAATTACTAAAATTGGCCTACAAAGAAGAGGGGTTTAGAGTGCGAATATCTAAAAATTCGGCATATCTGGGTTATTTCGAATCGGATCGAAATTTTGTATGTCACCAATGCTGTTGAAGTTTTAATTTTCTGTAACTATTTTTTTATTTTCATGTTTTCTCTGACTTAACGGAGTTATTTGAAGTTTTTCGATTTCAGCCTTTTGTAAACTCCCACGTCTACACATCCGAATTTCACTTTAAGTACCATAGTCAATAAATTTAATTTCATTCCCGCCTACATGGGCTTCTTACTACGGGGGAAACAGACAATGATGGTGAGATGAGATCATCAGCTCATATTCCTGTGAGTGGGAAATCTGCTTACTTAACGCAGTACCTGCGTGACGGACTTGTTTGTGATAGGAACCAGTTGTCTTGTTAATCCACAGTTAATTTTAATTTTGTGCGCAATTGCTATGGCTATATGTGTACTTGGGAGTGTGGATCGTTAAGAATTAATTTATTACAGGAACTCTATAATAAAACTTTCAAAATTATACAGCAATTAACATATAAATTTCTCTATGTTCATGTACACAGCATGGTTAACGCCTTAAACTCGGTGATTTAATTGTATACTTCCAGGATTACGAAAAATTGGACAACGTATTACGGCATAATACAAGTTGCGCTCAGTAGATCTGGTTTTATAGTGGCTCTAGTAAATTTTATCTTATCTAGATGCTTATTTACGTAGAAACCGCATATTTTGGTTAACACTTAACAGCTTGTTGACCTATTGCAAAATTCAGATTATGCAACCCTTGTCGGCTTTATGATACATGTACCATTTCTCACGTGTAATTTCGTTAGTATGAATGACTCTAGGCTGTTTCGCACCTCTAATTTTCATGGTTTCGTAATGCGAATTCAGTTTGCTGCATTTGCTAAGTGAAAAGTCCAAATATAGAGGTTGTTTTAGTAACAAACAATATTCAAATGATAATGAATTTGCATGCATAATATTCATGTATAATAATTAGAACATGTGCCAATTTCATAACCGGTTTTTAAATACCTAACATTACACTAAAGGATTTCCCTTATGGGAAATTCGAGATTGTGCACATGCTGTAATTTTTTAAAACGACCTCCTTATGTATTCCAATCGTGCTGATTATATGACGAAATTGAGTTTAGCTCAAATTTGTGTGTGTTGCGTTTTGTGTGTGTGTGTGTGTGTGTGTGTGTGTGTGTGTGTGTGTGTGTGTGTTGTGGTGTGTATTCATTCGAATCCCAACGATCTAGCAACCGATTTATTTTACTTGATTTCGATCATGTAAAACCAAAACCCGTTATTGACCAAAATCAAACTGAAAGAATTGGATATCTACGAGTAAAATATTAAATCGCCACTATCTCAGTCATTAATGAAAAATTTCATTTACACTCGTAAATAAATAACTAATGCCTCTAAAGTTGTGACTCAATTTGCTGTATGCTGAATATTGTCAGCGTGTGGTTTATTTTTACTTGGGTTTTCAGCTTTTAGTAATCCCCTACTCTTACTTTAGTGATTATCACTTTATGAGTAAATAATATTATTAATTTCTCAGTTTTGATTAGGCTGTGTTCTTACTATGGTTAATGTAGAGAATAAGTTGCGAGATCACGTAACCTATGTCTCATTTAAAACCCCGAGAAAACTACGTAAAGGCTAAACCCTTGCTTGACTACTTTCAGTGGATTTCCGTAAGGGAATCGGCTATTGTGATTCGTCAGTTGCTGAAATGGACCATTGGGAGAGGGGTTTAGAAGAGGAAAATGCGAAAATTCGAAATATCTCCGTTATTATACGACAGAATGAAAAATTGTATAAAGTCAATGTTATTGCAAATCAAATGTACGATAAACATTGTTATATACATTTATTTTCTATCTAGAATATTAACCGAGATAGTTTCATTTTTTAGTTTTCAGCAATATTATATATATATAATTTTGAACGGATCTCATTTTAGTCATTTCCTGGGAACGATTGATGGACATTTGAAGGAATTTTTCGAAAATCGCGTCATGAGTGCGACCTCAATAGCTGATTTCTGTTAAGGGAAATCTGCTAAAACTCTCTTAGCGGTAGAAATAGTTGGGAGATCCCTTTCACTCAGGTGTCAGTAGTCGCTTTGAAATGAGGACCTCGTTGTTATGCTTGGTGGGCGCATTTTTAAACCTCGCTGTCTGCGAAACCCCTCTCCGTGAAATACACAGCTGTCTTAATTACAGCTTTTCTCTTTCGAGCTTTCGGTTCCTCGATCCTGCCTTCATCAATTCCAGACAATCCCCTTTGTCCTAGCTTCAAGCTCCACCGCTTCGCCAAGCAAACTGACAAATGAGAAGGTAGTTTATTCTTAGAACTTGTCTGTCTTTACTGCTTAAATGTCTTTTCCGGGAGTTTAATTTTATTTTTTTAATTCCATCTTCATGGAACCACACTGGGGACCGTATTTTAAGGCCAGGGAACAATATATTTATTATTGCTATACAGATAAATGAATCCACCAATCGTTCAAATTTGTAAATGTGCTATTGATCTATAAGACAGTTGAGGAAAATCCTAGATATATCTTGTTTAAGTTAAATGAAACCCAGGCGGAAAAAGTGAACTCTCTAGAAGTAAAGACCTTTTGATCGTGCTGTGTCTTCAGGGAAAAAGACAAATGGACCGCCAAAAGATAATTATTTGGATCAAGAGTTGTTACGGATTTTATACAGAAGGAATAAGAGCATTGTAAATAATGTCCTCTATAAGAAATAAAGCAGACTTAAGCTACATTTTCCAATGTATGTATATATTTGAACAAAATATCAGTTCTCTATAAAAACTAGAATACAATCATTAATTCATTGAATTGTCTTGACCCAATTACAGGATTAAACTCATTATGTTTTGGTTGGAGTGTCAGATCTTAAAATTTTAGGATTCGCAATATTCCTATACTAAACATTTTATTCTTAATTTTTACAATTGCCAAAATTTGTGGAATAAATAACATTTTATTCCCAAATGCACTAACGATGGAGGTATGCCCAATTCACAGTGTTTTTATGACTTATCTTTGCGAATGACAACTTTTCTGCTTGGCTTATCCTTTAATTCTGTTTTTCGATTTCATAAGAAACTTATGTGGCGCCCACATCAGGGTTTTTGAGTGAACCATGTTACCGATATCTGGCATCTCTCAAATGCTTGATAGTATATAGCATATGGTCGCAAAAACCGGCCCGCGAGACACTTTGAAAAACCCCATTAAACAAAAATATAACACTACTTACTCCAAATGAGGAAGATGGGGAGAGATTTGTGCGTTTGGCACTTGGACTTATAAATGCGACCAGTTATTTTCAATGTTGAAAGTTAATAAATCAAAACCTCGTTCAATGCTGACTGACGATAATTTGGAATATTCTTTACGTCTTTGTATCAATGGAATTAATCCAAACCAAACATCCATGGATTAGTTTCCCAAATTCAAGCTCAAGTTTCTCATTGATTTCGGTGTCGCTATTTAACTTTTGTTGTTTGTAATAATTTCAAATTTTACAATTTAATTATAATGTTGTACCTATTTATTTCATTTCATTTTGTTATTTTAATAAATTGCATTATGATTAAGTTGTCGTATAATTTCACGTCTGATATCTATCGTTAAAGATTATGAACACTCCTTTAAAATACACTACTTTTAAAAGCGGCCCGCGAACGTATTTTCACACTAACGTTTGGCCCACAACATGTCGAACACCTGACTGATTTCGTCAACCACTTGAAAAACTACTTAACATATCTAGGCATCCTTCAACTTCCTCGTTCAGTTCAACATTTTCACTCACTCATATTTTAGCAATGTTAGTGCTATCTCACCTCTAACCATATTTTGTATAAATATTAAATGTTTGCTTGTATAAGTTCAAATTTATGTACATTTCAACACTTCATCTGTCTACAAATTAGATCTCTAGACATAATTTGATTTTATAATTGGTTCACAAATAAAATTGATTATATTCATGATCATTAATTTATTTCTTAATAGATTTTTTTTTAAAATAGATGCATGAAAAATCAACAGTGTAGTTATTAGTAATATTTTTAAAAAAGTCCGTCGCCCAGGGGCTGCGTAAACTAAGCAGATTTCCCGAGCGAAGGTTTACAATAAATAAATATACATACTGTTAACACCACCGCAAATATAAAGTGAATAAATACAAACGGTAATGAGAAATCTTTCAGTAACAAGTTAATAACTCTACAACGGAAAGCGTCTGAATTTTAAACAAATAGGCCAGTCACCTCTCAGAACTGAATACATAGATAGAATTATTCTTGACCGGAAAGAACAACAATTACCGAAAGATATCTGAATATAACATATTAATTTTATTGAAAACTATTTACTATATCTAATGCTGTATTTTGTAATGGATCAGAATAATTTTAATCTCAATTGCTTAAATTTTAGCAATCCAAGAAAAAAGAAGAGGTGGGGGGGGGTCAACAAATCGTATTTGCATATATCTCACAAAGTAAAAGTTCAATGAAAACTATATTCCTTATTTAACCTTGTAGTTATTACTTATTGCGAGACCTCAATTGTACTAGGTGGCTCAGGTTAGCGTTGACTTTAATCTCACATGGTAAACTTAGAATGGCGAGTTCGATCCCCGCCGGGGCCTAGGAATTTATTTAGTGACGGAATTCATTAAATAAAATCCACAGTCCCACCCAGGCTAGAAAAGGGTGGTAACCTGTAGATAGCCCATCGCAATTAGCCTTAGTTGCAAAAAGTGGACGTTAATAAATAATTAAAAAAATAAATTGTGCTACCACTCAACCAGATGTTAAAATCGATATGTAATAGAAAAATTTAACCCAACGACAGCGGATCGTTTCTCCCATAGAGAAATCAGAAATAACGACTAAATCATTCAGTTTGTCATTCATTACCTCAGTACTTTTTTTTGGACCATTCATAATGTAGACATTGTAAACAGAAAGAATAACAACAAAGGGGGTGCCTTCTTGGTCCAGGGGTTAAGGGAAAGATGTATGAAGCGTTTGGAGAAAGAATTAAATTAAGTTGTGGTTTAGTTTCAATTTTTTTTAAAAGAAATGATACTGATGATATGTAATAACGTCTTCTTTTGCGCTTCTATGGCTGATTGGGACGGACTATCTCTAGCTCACCAACATTTTCAAGCCAGGGTGGGACTAAGGATTTTATTTACTGAGTTCGTCATTAATAAGGTGACAATCGAACTCACGAATCAGGATTTATTAAGGCGATTAAGACAGAAGCCTTAACTCATATGGCTTGAGCCCTCATAAAAAAGAAAAAGAAAACACTAGTAATTTAATGATAGAAAGCAATAACAATAGACTTTCTAGCTAATATCTGGCATTCGTTATTATTTTAGCTTACTGGGAAAAATAATTTGACCTCCTTTACTTCGTAAGTGTAGATGAGATAAATTGTTTTAGAGAATCTTTAATAAGTAAAAGTATCAAATACATAAAAACGAGTAAATACTACTTGGACGAATGAATTGGTTTAGAATTCTTCTAGAGGTTGATTGAATCGAATGATAATTTAAAATTAGTTTTGACTCTCTATTTTGTATGTAGAATACAAACACTATTTGGCTTGAGATATAATAGGATATATCGGTGATGATTTGTTGTACGAAGAGAAACTCTTACGAAGAAGTAATAAGTTTCATTGATTGTTATTGTATTCCAAATCATGATCTGAGTATTTGTGAAAGCGAAAATTAAAAGCAGTTCTTTGAAAGTAAGCAAGAGAGATTGACGTCATACCGTACCACAATCAGGTTTCATTTCTGTCGCAAACCGTTATATGATAATCTCTCTTGGTTTCTCGCCAAATGGTATTATTATTTTATTTATATTAGTTGAAAATGTTTTTTTCTGATTTTATTAATGGATCTTCTCTTCGCTGGAAGCAATAAAGACATTTTTTTTGATTAGTCAGCTTTGATTAGTTCCCTTCTTCTATCAGATTTCCCGTTATGGTAATGATTATTGAAACTGAATCATTATATGATTTTTTGAAACTTTCTAAAAAAAAAGTCTACAAGTAAAATGAAAAGTAAAAATCCCCGGCTCAGTAGCCAGTGGAGGGCAGGCCAGTGGTAAGCTTTTTTGTTTTAGCAGATTTCCCTTAAGAGAAATCGGCTATTGAGGTTGATTTCTACAGGAGATGACGAAAATTAGGTCCGTTTAAAATGTTAAATATATTTGTCTATTAACGCTCTAGCGGTCGAAATTTTTGTTTGCTCGTTACTAAACTCTATATTTAATCGTTTTATGTAAAAAGAAAAATCAAGTTCGTTAATTGCAGAAACCGGCCCCGTATTTAACTATCAAGAGTATTAACGGAGATATTTGAATTTTGTAGTTTTCATCATTAACTAAACTCCCACTCCTACTCATATCATATTAACAATAAGCAGTTACAGGAGAAACCAGTTAGTGCTAATATTATATACAAAATATTCTTTTCAAGAAACCTTTATTATGTGAGATACATGACAATGCGTTGGTTGATAAAATCATCAATGATTTTTTCACTGATGATTCACTAAAGATCATAATTTTTAGTGGGGGAAATTGGACTTTGAATAGTCACTATTCAATAGTGGATTTGTGCCCCCCCCCACAATTATTTTTAATGATAGAGATCAGACATGAAATTTACGGCAATGTAATTATAATACAATTTATTAAAATACCAAAATTAAATGAAAAAAATAGGAACAACATTATAATTAAAACGTAAAATTTGAAATTATCACAAGCAATGAAAATTATATTATTTTTTATTGTTATTAGGCACCCAAGTATCGAGGTTTATTTGTGCATGTCGTTCAAAGATCCATTTTCGTTTTCCTTCCTTTACTCTCATATCTTCTCATTTGGAGTAAGTAGTGTAATATTTTTCTTTAATGAGCCGGTTGTTGCCCACATAAGGTTTAGACTATTGACTATTGAATTTATATGATATACTCTATTTCTGCACTTTAGAGACTACAAGTATCTATTCCAGAATACAATTTCAAAGAAAATGAGAAATTCTTTGAAAACTGACTTTGAAACGTAAAATTATATTAATGTAAAATCGTCAATTATTCCTTCACTTTATTTTACTTCAGTTTATATATTGTATAGTTTCATAATTTTCTGTTTAAATATTTCGCTTTATTTCTTTTAGTTTTCTTATTATATTTACGAGGCTCAAGTTAGTGATGTGAGGTAAAGCGTTAACCTTAATCTCACATGGTAAACCTAGAGTGGCGGGTTCGATTCCCGTCTGTTTGTTTGTTGAATTTTGGGGAAAAAACATCACGGACGTCGATGCCCAACACTCTTCACACAGTATTTGAGTTCCCCGATCATGGGAAATCGCAGACACACGTACGTTAGGCTGATGTTTTTATAAAAAAAAAAATGTAATTTATATTTTTTATTTCAACCCCCTTCCCCCCTTTTCGATTCCCGTCTGGGCACTAGGAATTTATTTAAACAAAATCCTTAGTCCCACCCTGGCTACAAAAAGGTGGTAATCTGTGGATAACTCGTCCTAATTTGTCATAGTAGCAAAAAGTGGACGTTAATAAATAAATAAGTTAATTTAAATCAAATATTAATGGAGATTTCGAGTTCTAGCCCGGTGTATACCAATCCTAATTCCTTCTCATCCTGTTTTCTTCTGCTCCTGTTCCTACATGCCTCATGATCAGGTCGGGTTTTTACCAATGCATTTCTAAACATTGATTTGACAGGAACGATTGGCAAGGTATTAAATATTCCGTGAAGAGAAGACCTACGTTGTTCTATATTAGATTTTAGATTGTACTCTGCCTAGCAGTGTTTTGGCATGTTATGTTAAATTACGCTATTTTTAAATATGTCTCCTTTATTACGAAAACTGTATAGTTGCTCTGGTCGGCCTCTTAAGTTTACTAAACCTCTGGGACTTTACATTGGCATTCGCTTGGTCCGACTGTATGTCCGAAATGTGTCGGGTTATGTAGAGGTTTTAATTCTCTGACTGTAATACGGTATGTGCTGGGAGGGGCAGACGAGGCAGAGACGAGCAAAGATACAGTTACTGGAAGAAAGAAACAGGCGGGGGATACTGTCACGTAGGCTGGTGGCCAGACTGGCCTCTTTAGCACCCTCCCTTCCCTTCGTTCCTGGACATCCCGCCTCGGGAACCAAGGGAATCCGTCATATCGGAAGGACTTCAAAGATTTTTGGTTACTGTAATTAAAAACTGTTATGTTTCTAATGAATATTGGTCAACATGTTCCAAAAAACTGATAGGGCCAAATTAAAAAAAAAAATCGTTCACGTCGGTCCAGAATGGTCCACCCTTAGGTTCTGAAAAAATATTGAGCAGCCGTCTTAAGAAGAAAAGTATCCACTTTGATGAGTAAGGCGAGATTCTGCTTGAGATGATGAAGTCTGGACGTTGGAAAGCACCAATAGATCATCCATACGTAGCAAATAATGTTAGAGATGTGGGACAAAAAAACAACAACAATTCATTAAAAAATAACAATCAAAATTTAACTTATTTAAAATTTTATTGTTTTCCTAGCTATATGCTAGAGCGGTCGGCGTTTGACCATTCTCCGGTTTAAAGACAAGGATTTATCCAATCTACTCATTTAAACAGTTTGTCGATGAGTTTGTATGAGGAGACCTGTAGAAAGCTAGAATTGGGAAGGGTGACAACTCGATCGCTGGATCAGGTAGACGGGAAGAAAATTAAACTTAATTCACCCCAGCGATATAGATTGCAAAACTAAATTAACAATTTTTCTTCTTCTTTTTCTAAACTGAGGAATTGAAACGGTGGGGAAAACTAGAGAACTTTACCTGAGTACTTGAGTTGTTGCAGTGATCAGATGTTTCTGAGCCTGTCCGAAAGAATAACTCGTAGTGGAATACACGATAAGAGTTACTGTTCTGGGATGTCAAAAAAGTCCGTCACGCAGGGTAAACTAAGCAGATTTTTCCAAGTGAAGCTTTACAATAGAGAAATCTGCGTATTAGTAACAGTAGTAGTAACGATTGACTAAACCAATTCCACGAGAGCCGAAGATTTACGGACACTCAGGAATAGAACCGACATCAGCCGATCCCTTCTCGTCCGTTATCCGGACACACTTAATAAAAATGCAAATATTTCGGTTAATATTCAAGATGGAGAATAAATGTATATAACAATATTTATAGTACGTTTAATTTGGAATAAGAATGGTTCTATACAAGTTTCCGATCCGACGTACTCGTATAGTAACAAAGATATTTCGAAAATTCCTCCTGAATCCCCACCCTCCCACTGGTTCACAGCCATTAACGAACTTGATCTTTCTTTTTGCATAAAACGACGGACCTCATTTTCGTCATCACCTGGGTAGTATCGATTGACATTTGAAGAAATTTTTCCCTTAAGGGAAATCTGTTGCTACATTAAATTGGTAAACGGTTCATCGCGACCAAAGCCGAACGAAGCTAAAATCATCATTTTCTGACTCACCAAGATGGGTATAATGAGGCCTTTGCCAATGATGCTACTTTGATTCTGCCAGAAAGGGCACAAAAGATGTCTTATGGTAAACCTAAAATCAGGAGGAAACCAGGCTAGGTCCAGGTGGTTCAAAGATTGTAGCGTTAGTCAGTAAATAAGACAGCATTACCTGTATATTCACTGGTAAGTCCAGGTGAGCCCTCGCTGGCTGGAGCTTGGAGACTGGAGGTCATGGACTCCAGCTAGGTGTATATTTATCCAATTAATTAATCAGCTGATAGTGTATCAGGTGACAAGTGTGAGAGACAGCCCGCCGCCCTGTCCCAGCGGTAGGAGTGGTTGGCGAACAATAAGACGGAAGTCGTGTCTAGGCTCTAGCTTCGTTTGCATTTTCTCTCTAGGAATCTCTTTACCTCGCGTCACGTTCCTCCGATCTTCAAACTACTTCTTACAGTCCACTTCAGAAGTCACTCAAGAATATGGTGAAAATAACGTTACTCAAAAGTACAGATTGATTTGGCATGCAAGAAAATAAGATTGAGTTTTGTAATACAACTCCTTAATAGACAAACTTCAAAATATTGGTTCTCAGGACGATCTCTTTGGTCAAAATACACATAGAATAACTCAAGTGACTATATGTTTTTTCCTGGAATCTTGCATCCCTTCTTTCTTTGATGTCACAAAGTAAACCTAGAGTGTTGAGTTCGATTCCCGTCTAGGCAGTAGGAATTTATTTAGCGCCGAACTCATTAAATAAAATCCTTAGACCCTGGCTAGAAGAGGGTGGTAACCTGAAGATAACCCGTTCCAATTACCCATAGCAGCAAAATTTGAAAGTTAAAAAATCTTGTGTCCTATGGACTGGATGACCTCCGATAAATGATCTCCTCTGTGACTTATCAAGAATGACAAAAAAGTACACTTAAGGTTAATGACATGTAAAATAAGTAGATTTTCCACATTCTTGGGCAGCCAAAAAGTTTCATATCGACATATCCTATTTCTCTCTTAGTAAGTACATTAAGTAAACAGAACTTGAAATTTCAGTTGTCCATGAGATGTTCATTTCAAAATCGCATGGTTGCGGTATGATGAGCAATGACAATAGGAGTGCGGACTTGCAAATGACTGAAAACACGAAAAAACATAAATAACAAATATTTCTATTACTATTCAAATTAAATGAAAATATATCTACTCCTGGTCGGGTTATGGTTATTACCTTTCTTCATATTCCTCTTTGAACATTTTGTGTAACGAGCTTGGTATGGATGAAAACAAAATATTGAATTCTCTACAACTTTACAAACGCGTCATTTCCTCAATATGGTCCTGGTGTTATTTGGACACCGATAGCCGCTACCATCAGAAAGATGACAAGAAAAATATGTTTAGGCCATGTGTGAATCCTAGTTAACCGATTCGTCAACATAATACGCTTTGGGAATCGCGTTTGAAGAACTGGAGATAATTTATTCCTGGTGCTATTAAGTTAAGTTGTATGCTGAAACTTAAGTTAGATTAAAAAGCTTATCCTTATTTGGAAGCCAAAGATTTTCGGGGTTTAAAACGTCGATTGAAGAAGGTATATGTGGTTTGAAACTGTTCTTTTCATAAACCCATTGTGAAAAACAGTGTGCTAATTTGTTATATTTATATGGCCAATGAAATCATGAGGACATTGCTTTCCACTTGAAATTGTAAATCATTTCTTTTTCATCTCATTAAAAAATTTCTCCATTTATCTGACGTGACTGGAGAAGGGGAGGGTCTTATCGGGAAGCAACTAGTTGGCAGAGTGATTGCGAGCGGTCTCATCCTTTGATGGTTTGCCGAGTTCCGTACAGATCGAATTAGATTCCGTTGTCCCTAATCGTGCTCGCTCACTAGGCCACTAGTGATGCCAGCTGTAAAAAGTGTCTTAATAACCAGACTTTCCACCATTCTCCGTCCTTTCCATCCGGGTGGATCCTTTAATGGATATTTCTCCTCCTACTCTCCGTATTTCGAAAAATATGTTATTGTTTGTTTAAGCTGTTATGAAATAATGATCTAGTGAAATATACGAAAATATTGAATCCGAATATAATAAAAAGTCGGTCACGTAGGAGCTGTGTAAACTAAGCAGATTTCCCACCTGTAGTACGACAGACTACTGATCTCACCATGTATTCTGCATTTTGAAATAAGAATGCGACGAGTGCTTTGATGAAAACTGAAAATAGGAATTAATCACTTCATACATGAGTTACGAAAAAATGTATAAAAAAAAAACAAAACAATTGTAGGCCATCAACAGTTTAATAAGATTGATATGCGCTATACTTTATAATTGTTCGTGTTGTACCAAACCGTTTAGCAGCTGAAGCACAGCTTATGCTCTGCTATTAGGATTGTTAACAAAATTAATTTCTTATAAGAGTGGCGAGTTCGATTTCCCCCTGGGCAATATCAATTTATTTAGTGACAAACACATTAAATAAAATCCTTAGTCCCTACCTGGCTAGAAAAGAATGGTAACCTTTAGATAACCCTCCCCAATTAGCTAGCTATAGTAGCAAAAAGTGGACGTTAATAAATTATAATAATAATTTATATATTAAGGATCAATAAGAAGGCCAAGTCCTCTACTGGTTTTTAATATAATGCAGAGTGCACTTTCGGAGTCAACGCTCCATCCTCAGTGCCTGCTGACAAACACAAACCTCGAGTTAATTTAACAATTCACAGCATGGCCAAAAGGCAAAATAAACAACAGTCATAAAAAACAAACACAATATAAATAGTAAAAACAATGTTAATTCTTAAAACTAGTCAACTAATAAAAATATAAAATCTAATCCTAGTCAACTACTATAAATTAAAGCCGAAACAATCAAAAAATTTAATAACAAGTCAAATAATAAAATCAAACAACGGTAAGCATATGTCAAAAACTATAAATAAAATTAAAAACTAAAAAACTACCTAAATTTCAGATTTATATCACAGTGGGTGAGAACCTCGGAAAAAACTACCCAGAGGAACTGTAAGAAACATCTAAAAAAAAATAAACAAAAACCCCATACTAATAATAGAGAGAAGATGAAGGAGGTACCTGATTAAAGCTGCGTTGCCTGGACCACGACTGCCGGGCGACTGAACCTCTGCCCCCGTAGAGAAGACAGGGCCCCGTCACCGACATGTCGCAGCCTTGCCACCTCCTCCTTCTTATTAATATTCCTATCTCCATTCGTCTGTCTGTCCAGCCTTATATGCAGCCCCTCAGCCGTATTTAATCTTTTGCCCTTCTTCTCCTCATAAAGTATCAATTGCTGTATGAGGAGAAGCTCATACAGCAATTGATACTTTATGCTGGACATGTCATGGCCCTCTTTCCTGGCGTGTGCGGAAAACTCAGTGTCGCGAGTGATGTGCTCCTTAAGACGCGTCCTTATCTTTCTACCACTTTGCCCCACATAAGAGGCATCACATCCCGTGCACGAGATCCTATACACGCCAGATCTATCCAGGGGGTCCACATAGTCCTTAACACGGGGCAAACAGTTTTTCAGGGTCCGCTTACTCCTGTAGGCAGTAGCCAATCCAATTTTCCTCAACCTGGATCCTATCTTTTCTGAAACCGGGCCCAAGTACGGGATGGAGACAGGGAACGACTTATTTTTCTTCTTTTTGGCCCGCTCTTCAACCGTGGCATCCTCCAGCTCCTTGGCTAGCTTCCTCTTCAATCGGCGTTGGATAAGCCTGTCCACCAACTGTTCCTCGTACCCGTTTGCTTTAGCAATATGCTTAATGCAGACCACTTCCTTGGCGTAATTATCTTGCGCTAGTGGGGTACTAATCAGGCTCTCCACTAAATAAAGCAATCCCGCCATCTTGTATCTTGGGTGATGAAATGAATCCGCAGGTATTAATAAGTCGGTGGATGAGGCTTTCCTATAGATACCAAATTTATGACCCCCTCCATCTCTCTCTATCTCCAGATCTCAGGAATATTAATAAGAAGGAGGAGGTGGCAAGGCTGCGACATGTCGGTGACGGGGCCCTGTCTTCTCTACGGGGGCAGAGGTTCAGTCGCCCGGCAGTCGTGGTCCAGGCAACGCAGCTTTAATCAGGTACCTCCTTCATCTTCTCTCTATTATTAGTATGGGGTTTTTGTTTATTTTTTTTTAGATGTTTCTTACAGTTCCTCTGGGTAGTTTTTTCCGAGGTTCTCACCCACTGTGATATAAATCTGAAATTTAGGTAGTTTTTTAGTTTTTAATTTTATTTATAGTTTTTGACATATGCTTACCGTTGTTTGATTTTATTATTTGACTTGTTATTAAATTTTTTGATTGTTTCGGCTTTAATTTATAGTAGTTGACTAGGATTAGATTTTATATTTTTATTAGTTGACTAGTTTTAAGAATTAACATTGTTTTTACTATTTATATTGTGTTTGTTTTTTATGACTGTTGTTTATTTTGCCTTTTGGCCATGCTGTGAATTGTTAAATTAACTCGAGGTTTGTGTTTGTCAGCAGGCACTGAGGATGGAGCGTTGACTCCGAAAGTGCACTCTGCATTATATTAAAAACCAGTAGAGGACTTGGCCTTCTTATTGATCCTTATACATTTGTTCCTCTACCATCCAGCATATTCCAGAGAATTTATATATTGATAATTATATATATATTCATAAGTTATAATTGTATTCATAGAATTTGAGCTAATTTTATGAGGAGTGTATTTATCGCTGTTTATGTTTATTGTTGCTATTTATTGTAATAACATGTATAGAAATGAATTTGCATAATATTAGTAATTTTTTTTATAGAAAATAGAAATATTTGATTATATCCTATTGTGTTATGTTTATTGTAAATAAATATATTACATTACTAAATTGCCTTTCTATTGTTGCCTGGGACCCGACAAATGTAAGGAAGACCATCCTTTAATAAAGGTACTCATTCAAATAAATTAATTATAGTGTTATGAGTAATTTTTAGTTTAAATTTAGTGTGAGTAATTAATCCACTACAACGTCGCACATTATTAGTACTCTTATTTATTAACGTCCACGTTTTTCTGCTATGGCTAATTGGGACGGGTTATCTGCAGGTTACCACTCCCCATAAGGGAAATCAGCTATTGAGGTTGTACTCATGATACGAAAATTTCCTTCTTTCGAAAATTCTAAATTTTTCCGTTGTTATACGTCGGATTGAAAATGTGTATAGACCCAATCATATTGTAAATTCAATTGTCTATAAATTTTGTTATGTACATGTTTTCACTATGGCTAATATTAACAGAGATATTTTGACTCCTACCCATATCCTAATGACAATATACTGTTATAACGTGAACCTCTTTATTCTATGTTTACATACCAAATATTGTTTCTATTGGATCCTTAATGTACGAGATATATGAAATCATTGTGTGATGACGTCATCACTTAAGTTTTTAGATTCTTGTCTCTAAAATGTTTATTTGGTCAATACCATACTCGATATTTAATCGATTTGTTCGACACAAAAGATCATATTTGTGGTTGGCCGAATTGGACCAGAAAAAGCGGAGGGGGATAAGAGAGAGAGGTGAGTTCGAAAATTTCTCAAATCGTAAAATGCTATAGGATCAATCTTGTTTAGCTATTGAAGTTCTTCAAGCTTTGCTCTGTGCATAGTTCTGTAACTCAAGTGCTAACCGACTTTCTTATTTTCAGCCTTCAGTTACCACCCCCCCCCTCGAGTCATCCGTTTCTCCCCCTTTAAAATAGAGAATACATATGTGGGGAAATGAGGTCACATGTGTGCTATACCAGCACGTGGGAAATCTGCTCAGTTTACGCAGCCCCTGCGTGACGCGCATTTTTCAAGAAAAGGAACCGTTATTGCAAGGAAAATACGAGAAAAAGCAAGGTATAAGAAGTATAACGTACATAATACAGCCACTTATGCGTACCAATGGGTTGGTGTTCATATAGCACCGCTGGTATTTAGCAAGCTACTAATAACATTACAATAAAGACTCAGGAAAATACTTGAGTACCTGAAATGTTTACACGTTCGTCGGTGGTTATAAGTGACCCACAAAGAGCCATAGCTAGCTAGGAAGCGCACACGTTCGCAACCAGATATATCGACTCTGCTATCGAAATGATTTCGGCAAGTGTGCATAGTAATGTCGTTCTCCATATTTGGCTTCACTAAGAGAGAAGGTGGGTCAGGCAGTAATGATATTCTGCCCCTAATATCGCCAGATTGTGGGTCACTTCTGCCATATTCGTCAGCGACCTCCTTACAAGTTTCCTTCCTAACTAACGAGTTCAATTTCTCACCGATAATGTATTTGATCGCCAAATACACTTATAGAGAATGAAATTTGTTCAGAAATTCAGGAAATGGACTATAAGCATATCATATGGGTGCGTTTTATTTCTGTTTCTACAGGCATCGCCCAGTCGATGTCAATTGGAGTAAGTCCTGATTTCTACGGAGAATCAAATGAGATGAACAGGATCAGAATAGCATTTTTCTTCTGTGTGTTCTGCTTGAGACTACACATGAGAACATCTAAATGTGTGACGATAACTCACCTAGAGGGCAAATTCTTCGAGAAGAAATAGCATTTATGGTTATACTAATAGATTATCTTGTACATATATTAGTCCTAATTCAAAATAACAGATACCTTCTCGCGATATTACCTCATCTAGCTGACATAATGAAAGAAATAAAAATCTAATGTCCATCTACTTCTATTAATAAAAGTTTTAAAAAATGCTTTGCTGGAACTCATTTAAAATATATGATATCTCTTGTTTGCCACTATGATGGATCCAGCGGTCCAAGCTTTTTATTTTTATTTATATAGTCATGATTTCTGTTTAAACATCATATATAATGAATTAACAGTTCAGTCTAAAATACAGTTCACTAAAGTTTGCAACATAAAATTTGTTTGTGAATGTTTTTGCGATAAGTGGTTAACATCTCTGTTCAAATAGGTATGATACAGAATATCATAGAACATAATTTATATTTTTTTTTCAATGTTAAGAAAAATATCCATACAAATCTTCTGTCTCCCTAATAGGCAAAAACATATTTGCATTCTTTTATTTTCGTCCCCCTCCTAGATTATTTCGCTCAAAAAGAGAGGTGCACAGGGAGATGTTACAGAAGTCCTAACATGAAATATCATCTTTCAAAGTCTAGTTGTTAACGAAGTTATGGGAAATATATAAGTACATTACATACGTACAAATGTCACACCGAAAGTAATCAAACTTCATTGCTAATTTACCTTGTAGAAGGAAGTAAAAATATGGTAGTTGAAATCGACAGCGAAAGGAAAAAACAATTAAAAATACTAATGTGTAGAATTGAAAATAAATATTAGGTTATATTTTTGGTTTGTTCTACACAGTTTTTGTTAATATATTCCACATATCGTTTAATTCACTGGTGTTTTTTTTAAATGTTTGATTCTTATATTCTTGTTTGCCTCTTATGAAATAAATTATTTCCCAACCGTTGGCAAAACTGCTGGTTTAATTTTCTGGCACCTTGGATATATTGACTATCATATCCTGTAAACTTCGGATCGTACTTGGTCAGTTATCAAAGCACAAAATAAGATATTTTATTGAATGATAACCAAGCGGCTCGATTTGGCTTTCTCTATAAAGCGGTCGTTAGCTTTAGTGTGAAGTGTTGCTATGAAAGCCGCGGTTTCCTGCGGTTGATAATACTAATCCAATCGTAAAGATTGACCCGCAGTTTGACCATTGACCTTGCAACTTGACCTCAATCCTTCAATAGTGACAGTCAACAGAAAGGGAAAGCCCCCTCACGCACAGATGTCAAACAATTATACGCTTTCTTCCGCATTAGTTCTCCGCAATAAATCCCTTCATTCCAAAATTGTCACGGTTATAAAGTTTAACGGTGGGTTGTCCTTTATTTGCAGCTTGACATATCTTCTTTGGATATGTATAGGACTGAAGCTCAAAGTTTATGCCCACAAAACCACTTTTTTTTTCTTGTTGTTCATTGAATATTTCTACTACTAAGTATTTATTATTTCATCGTGCTTCCTCAACATACATTGTATTGCGCGCTTTACTAACTTGTGGATATTTCAAGTGTATATAAATAAAAGCCTGTACTCTATTAAATGCTATTAATAAAGTCGGTGGGGCTATATATCTTTTATGTTAGAGGTCATTCTAAACACTAAATTGAAATTCATGTCACTTTGTTAGTCTCAAGTAGGAGGACAAGAGAGATCAACTCCCCCAGCGTATTGTTTCTGCCAGATCAGCAGTTCTTCATTCCAGCAGCTACTATCATTATAAATCATATTTTAATATTTAAATGGCAGAAGAGAGTTTATATTCAATAGAACGTCAAGAGGCTACTCTTTAATAAGTCAAAAGTAATGATTTCCTGCAGAATATATCTACCAAACAATATTATTTGTGAAACAAAACTTGAACTTGTTTTATAAATTTTTATAGTATAACAGATAATCATAAATACAAGATTATAGAATATACTTCAACCCCCAACCGTAAACATAAATATTTCGAGAAAAGCGTATCGTTTTCAGGATTAAAACCGTTTAACGCCCTAAGTGTCTATAAAAAATGTCTATTAAATCCATAAAAACAAATTATAGAATTTCATGTTTGAAGAATGATTTCTTTACAAAAGATGAATACTATCAAAAATGTTCAATTATCAGGGCGGGGACAAGTTTCTCACAATTGGTATTAAGATTGTTAATTAAGAAATTAATTTCTTATAAGTGTGGCAAGTTCGATTCCCGCATGGCCAATAATAATTTATTTAGTCACAACCCCATCAAATAAATTAACCCCAACCTGACTAGGAAAGAAGCGGTAACCAGTAGATAACCCGTCCTTATTAGCTCTGCTATTCTCTATACGTATTAGCAAAAAGGGGACGTTAATAAATAAGATTATAATTTATTATAAATAAATAATTATCTATATTCATAGGTTTTACAAAATGTATTCATGGAATTTGAGATAATCTTATGACGAGTGTATTATATCGTTGTTTATGTTTATAGATGCTATTTATTGTAATAGTATGTAAAGAAATGAATTGGTATAATATTAGTAAATTTGTTATAGTAAATAGAAATATTTGAGGTATCCTATTGTGCTATTTTAACATTTAATGTAAATAAATGCATTACATAACCAAATTGCCTCTCTATTGTTGTGTGGGAACCGACAAATGTAAAGACGGCCAGTCTTTAATTCAGGTATTCACTCAACTAAATTAATTTTAGTGTTACGAGTAATTTTTAGTTTAAATTTAGTGTGAGTAATTAATCCACTACAATGTCGCACACTATTCGTACTCGTATTTATTAACGTCCACGTTTTTCTGCTAAGGCTAGTTGGGACGGTTTACCTACAGGTTACCACACTTTTCTAGCCAGGGTGGGACTAAATATTTTTTTCATTATACTGCGTCAAAAAACATGTGTTTTCAATACTAGGTTTGAGTCCGTAAAATAGCTCTTTTCGGGACTAGTACTGAAAAATCTTTTCGGTGCGCTAACCTTACCTGTTACTAATAAACATGTGTTTGAAGGAGGTTATATAAGTACTTTTCTTCTATTATAGGTTAATAAACAGATGTTTTATTTCAAATAAAATAATGTGCCACTTTAATTTCTTATATTGTGTCTTTAAGTTATTAATGAAATATAAAAGGGTTTTAATGCACTCAAGTATGAGCAGTATAATGAAAAGTATTGTTCATAACACGTACCAAAAGTGTCCTTTCGGTACTCGGTCCAATTTCCAAGCTCGGCTTCGCCTCGCTCGTAGAACTAGACCTCGCACCGAAAAGATCCACTTTTGGTACTAGTGATGAAAATACCTATTTCATTATACTGCGTCAAAAAACATGTGTTTTCAATACTAGGTTTGAGTCCGTAAAATAGGTCTTTTCGGGACTAGTACTGAAATATCTTTTCGGTGCGCTAACCTCACCTATTACTAATAAACATGTGTTTGAGGATGAGCCCGAACTGGAAAATAATTCCTTTAATCAAAAGTTAACTGTATTCGCAAAGGCAATGCCAAACAAAGGTTTTAACATAAATAATAACCAAAATTGTACTATAAATATTAATGTAAATCTGTAATGTTTCTTCTATTATGGGTTAATAAACAGATGTTTTTTCCAAATAAAATAATGTGTCAATTTAATTTCTTATATAAGTACTTTTCTTCTATTATAGGTTAATAAACAGATATTTTATTTCAAATAAAATAATGTGTCACTTTAATTTCTTATATTGTATCTTTAAATTATTAATGAAATATAAAAGGGTTTTAATGCACTCAAGTATGAGCAGTATAATGAAAAGTATTGTTCATAACACGTACCAAAAGTGTCCTTTCGGTACTCGGTCCAATTTCCAAGCTCGGCTTCGCCTCGCTCGTAAAACTAGACCTCGAACCGAAAAGAACCACTTTTGGTACTAGTGATGAAAATAACTATTTTATTGAGTTCGTCACTAAATAAATTCCTATTGCCCAGACGGGAATCGAACTCACCGCTCTAGGATTACCATTTGAGATTAACGGCTACGATTTAACTCACTGGCTAACCTCAGCCCATCACAAACTACTAATTAGTAGTAGTAGATATGTTTTCATTGTAAAAGTTAAAGACTCGGAAAATACTGAGTACAGTCACTTATCTCAGTTTTAGGCAAATGTAGTACTAGTGAGTTCCATATTTCAGTTTCACAGTGCTTAAGTTCTCAATTGCAGTATATTGTCACTCAATTGTATATATATTTGGTCGATTTAGCAGATTAAATCCAAGATTAATTAATTAAATCCGATTTTTTTTTTCAACAGTTATTATAGTCGGGTCTGTTGTATCAGCAAGGGACCTGAACGTGTTACGTCAGTTGGAGGTCGTATATATTTTTAACGAATTGACAAAATTTCACGAAACTCACATAGGTAAACCTAGAGTGGCGAGTTCGATTCTCGCCTGGGTAAAGGAAATTATTTAGTGACGAAATTCTTTAAATAAAATCCCACCCTTTCTAGAAAAGGGTGGTAACCTGTAGATAACCCGTCCCGATTAGCCTAAGTTGCAAAAAGTGGACTTTATTAAATAATAATTATAATAATAATTTCACTAAAGTATGCATATGTGCTTTGTAATTTCTGGCCTTCATAAATTATGGGCAAAAGCCACTCCTGAGAAATTCATATTACATTTTAACTGGGCCAAAATGTCTGGGAAAGGATGGAGTAAAGAATTTTGTTGATGAAACCTCTAATGCATTATTGGGACGATGTTTTGAGCACCCTTTTGATATAAATGTATTTTGATTTTTAAATTGCAAAATGATTGAGAAAGGGACAACTGAAGTGGGTACTTTTCTTCATCCTGCATCTTCCAATGTTCTCTCCTTTAACAATTAATTTTTGGAAAATTATCTAGTCAATTTACATAAATTGAGAATAAAATATTTTGGACCCTTCAATTTGTTCACTTATTGAGGAAATCATGTAGCACTTCTTTTTTCATTCACAAATCACGCCAAAGTTTCGCATTGGCACTTTACATTTTCTTCTCAATTGTTAGGAAATTAAATATCAAATAAGACAATGCACCATTCTAGGTAGGGATTCAAATTGTTTTTTTGTTTTGTTTTTTTTTGTTGTTTATTTAATTTTATTTCTTACTTTTCTGATCTTGATAATACAACATAGACAACACAGAGTGTTGCAGCAACGTTTTGATCTGAAATTTTGTTTAAATATAGACCCTCCAACTTGACAGTATTTCCACCCAACTTAGCTAACTTTTTAATTCCTGTCTTCAAAATGAAGTTAACTAAATTATCGATACAACGGGTAATAAAGTCCCCACAAATGTTTCTTGTTGGAACAAGTTTGGCGCCTTATTTTTTTTGTTGTATTTTTACGATGTGACACACATTCCTAAATAGAGGCAATTTACTGCACGAAGGAGCGGCAGGAAGCAATCAAATTAAGACGCCTAATTACTTAGCATTTTTTATAAAGTTTTTATTTTTCAATCTCTCTCCAATTAATCATGTATTTTTTTCCCTCCTTCAGTGATGAAATACTGTTTAGAAGCTGTGTTATTAATAAAATGGTCCTGCCTCAATCATTGAGCAACCTACCCGAGGCCTGAGGCAAGCTCAATGAATTCATTCATAATTGCAATTTTGAATTTTTATGTAGTTAAAAAGAAAAGTTCTATCTCAGCAATTATAAACTAATTGAATAATTATTTCGTTTACTAATCCCAAATCTGACTATCTTGTTGGCATATCTTGATGGTTTCCAGAATACTTACAGGAGGAAAATTTGTATTTATGTAATATACGTGGGTTTGATGAGCGTGTTGTGACATCTTGTATTATCTGCATAAAAAAAAAAAACTTAGGAATGAACAATAACAACAAGAAAAGCAAGAAAGGACTTTCCAGGGATATTTGTATATTGAAGCATATTGACCATAGAAGTAAACATAGTAAATCCCATTACTCTCATCGTACATTTCCCTCTCCGATATATTTCCTATTAGCAGATTTCCCTTAAGGGAAATCAGCTTTTGAGGTCGTACTCATGACGCGAGTTTCGAAAAATTTCTTCAAATGTCCATCGATCCTACCCAGGAGATGACGAAAATGAGGTCCGTTCAAAATTTTATATATCTATCTATCTCTCTCTCTCTCTCTCTCTCTATATATATATATATATATATATATATATATATATATATATATATTTGTCTGTTAACGCTCTAGCGGTCGCAATTTTTGTTTGATCGTTACCAAACTCGGAATTTAATCGTTTTATGTAAAAAGGAAGATCAAGTTCGTTAATGGCTGAAATCGGACCAGTCTGAGAAGGGGGGATTTTCGGAAATTTCGAAATATCTCCGTTATTATGCGTCGGATCGAAAAATTGTAAAAAAAAAAGTGTGAAATTCACTATAAATGTTGTTCTATACGTTTATTCTGTATCTTGAATATTAACCGAGATATTTGCATTTGTATTCTACATTGGTCGGCAGGAGTGAGCTGTTTGGTACTTTCCGAAGAGAGCTCTGGCGGCCGTTTTCGTAACTATTCGTCCCTCGTGTATAAGTTTAGTGATCCCTTACTACTTACTACACTTGTTATTGGGCAGATTTCTCTATTGTAAAACTTCACTTGGGAAATCTGCTTAGTTCACGCAGCCCCTGCGTGACGGACTTTTTTGTATTTTCATCCTTCCCAAATTTGCCCATTACCCTCTGCGGTTTATCTGGGTAGCTAATTTGAACTAAAAATTTCAAAAAAAAAAAAAACGTTCATGTTTTCAACGATTGAGAAGGAAGTTCCAAGTATAATGTTGATTCCGCTCGAACATACACCAATATGTGTGTGTTGTGTGTGTGTGCGTTTGTGTGTGTGACTTCGTACACCTATACTAGATAGCTCAGAATTTTAACATTTCCTATTAAATTGTATTGGTGCATTCAGTCTATGTTATACTGAGAATTTTTTTTTTTTATTTTTAGAACACATACTCTACACTGAATATAGTTTTAGAAAATAATGTCTTACTCGTATTTTCGTGGGCTGATCAAAAGTGTTTGCAGCCTATCATTTGTAGATGTTTATAAGGTAGGCTTGTTGTTGTGAGTTTATACAGTTTTGAAGTCATTTTTTACAGATTATTGGTAAATCTGTTCATTGCATCAGATTTGCCGATAAAAAGCCTCAAATTGAATAATGTAGAAAAAGTGTAGGAGTCACCTAGGACAATTATAGTATTGGCAGAATAGAAGTATAGAAGTTCAAAGTAAGCCTTCCAAAATCAAAGGTGAATGTTAATTAACAAGCTGCCAAATAACTAACTATTTAAAAAAATGTTTGCCAGGCTATTCCTTTGGAGTGTACTCCATAACTGGAGCGAATATTTGGCAATCACGAAATTTAATATAATAGATTAGAAGCAATGGAAATGTGGATGTGGTATGGATCGCCAGAACAAGTTGGACTCCTAAGAAGCCCAACGTGGAAGCTCAAATGAGGCGAATGAAAGGAAAAATCTTAACATGATCATGGAACACAGGAGGCATCATCACGAATGTATTTGAAGGTGAGACTATTTGGGCATAGAAAAAGAGGGAGGCCTAGAAACTTACTTTTTTAAAGATATCGAACATCTGATGAATTTTGGGTCAAATGGTTTTAAATACAAGATGTAGACTCCTTATCCAAATGATGGTGATACAATTTCAATCATGGCAAATATATAAAACAGTTTTATTTCATTTATGTGTAACGTTGTTAACCTAGAAAAATAACATTGCAATATTTTGAAGAAACACCTATTGTAAAATGTAAAAAAAAAAGACATGTTTCATCTTAAAGTCTCACGATTTCAATTTTATAGAAATTTAAAAACTAGCTAATTACATGCTGCAGAAAGAGTCCATTTAAATGACCAATACATTTCTTATTCCATGCATTCTATCTTTTGCATACCGAATAATTAAAAATGATCTGACACCAACTGCCTACTATGAAAGTGATGTAGTTTGGAAAAAAAACTGTGTATTGAATTAGAGGTTGGTAAAGGTGTGAAAGGTGACTCGAAGGCCGTAAAATAACGTGAAAGATCTCATTAGCGATCTGTTCCGGGGACCTTATCAAGGTGGATTGTTCTGGAGTCTGCTGATTCTAATGGGTCTGATTGGACTTCCGTCTCCTGGAGGCTGGGTTCGAATCTGTCTGGAATAGTCAAGAAAGGGGTTTCGTCAATTGACAAGACTATTGGCCAAAATTTGATTTGTCCTATGAAGTGTAGAAACCAACTGGTTAACTCCAGTCACTGAATGAAAATTATAAAATAGCTTGGAGCTCCAGGCAGCTATTCAGCGCCTTTATTAATTCTGATCAACAGTAATTTAGGGACAAGGGGATGCGCGACTCACAAGATCAAGGGATGGCTTCCAGTAGACCTCTGCGTGAGTCTATTCCACAATAAAGGCATTAAGAAAAGTGGAGAGAATTCCACTGGAAGCAGACATTTTTATTAGTCGGAGTATGTTAGACTCTAGCCAATGACGTAATGCTACAAAGTTAACGCACCTCTAGATGTTTCCACTGTTATGCTGCCTGTATGGCGTATGGAATGAAAACAGAAAATATTCGGTTGCAACACACAACATCCCTATACTCTTATTATATTCAATATACAAAATGTTTAGATGTTCTTCATAGAGCATGATTTCTGTATGATATCTGCGTTCCAATACATCGGATAAAAACACATCATTGAATATAATTTACTTATCTCTTCATGAAAAATGGTTCTAATTTCAAGCAGCTACGAAGAAAATTGCAATTACTTATTTCATTCTGATGCTACTCATTTTTGAGAAATGCGGCTAAGAAACATACATGCGTATATACGAACAGACGTGAGGCAGAAGTTCGTCAAAATGTGTTCGGGGAAGGTCAAAACTATGCCGTAGAAATCTAATCTGGGAACAAAAAATGTTCTCTATGAAAATACTTTCTTTACTTCGAACACTGAAGTTTAAGACTTGTTTATCACGTATGAGACTGCTTTTATGAGTACAACTGGAGTAGCTAAGGAGCCTTCGGAAGGTCTAATTGTACCAATTGTACAGTCTCTCTCTCTGGCACTCCCTCCATCTGCCTGGAGCCCTCCCCTTCCGCTTAATTATGATTTATGAGATGTCATTATGAGGTCAGTCCTCTGTGCACTCATTCATGAAAAGACAGCTTGTTAAGAATCCTTTAATATAATGAAAAGTCCGTCACGCAGGGGCTGCGTAAACTCATCAGATTTCCCTAGTGAAGTATTACAATCAAACAAAAATTGCGACCGCTAGAGAGATAACAGACAAATATATATATATATATATATATATATATATATATATATATATATATAATTTTGAACGGACCTCATTTTCGTCATCTCCTGGGTAGGATCGATGGACATTTGAAGAAATTTTTCGAAAATCGCGTCATGAGTACGACCTCAATAGCTGGTTTCCCTTAAGGGAAATCTGCTAAAATGAAAATCTTTCGATCTGAGAAGACACTCACTCCTACACTCCAATAGTGACACGTCTTGTAATAAAATGACGTATCCTACAAATTTAAATCAGAACTCTGATTCCACTGGACGTTCAGACATAATGATAAACCAGAAGTCGTGAATTGATATGGGCAGAACATATTTATCCTACCCTGCACAGAAATTGGCAATAACCCATCCCAGTCAGCCGTAGTATGGAATGTTCGAAATATAACTATTATATCGAACTAACACAGGCTTCGGTCATTGTAGGTCCTGGGCCACCATCTGGGGTAAACCAATCGATGTGGTTCGTTGTAATTCGGACTCCAGGTTCCTCAAGCTCCTCTTTAAACCATCCTGTCTTCTTCGACGAGTCCCGTCTTGTCCCTACAGCATTATTGCAGATTTCTCTCAAGGGAAATCAGCTATTGAGGTCGTCCTTTCGTAGTTCATTCCCGTTGAATGCTGGATTTCCTGTTCGCGGAGACAGTCATTAGATAGAGTTTGTAGGCACAACAAACCAGAAAAGACAAATTTTCATAACTTCGATGGTTCTTGAGCAAGAGGGCGCAAATAATGTTTTTTGGTGGAAATAGATTCATCACATTTTGTTTTTTCAAATCTCAATTTTTATGAATAATAGTTTGCTAGTGATACATCTTCTCTAAGAAAGTCCTTGTACGCATCTACGTAGAACTAAAGACGCAATACTAGTTACAATGATTTGTTTAGTTGGCAGAAGTCACAGAATTTTTTTTATTCCAATCTAAGCAGGTTTCAGCCTATCTATCAAGTTGCCACCTTTAGAACTCCTCTACATTCCGTAGTTCCCTGAAAAAAGTCCTCGTATAAGAGAGAAACTCTAAACTCTGTAGAAAAAAATAATCAGAATCTTGAGTATCTCTATAATTGTGGCATTTTAACCTCTTGATTATTCACTCATGTATTTATGAATTAACATATTCTTGTCATTCCGTTTTTTCGTACTTTGAAATGTAAATTCCAATATCAAGCTCTCTGACATAAAATTCATTTGGTTCATCCATCCACCTGTTGGTCCTCCGCTTGAGAAATAAATCCCACGCTTCCTCTTAAACTTGTTTGGACGGATATGAGGAAACATATTGTTGATACCATTACTTTCAGGCCTTTCCCTTCAATGATTATGAGGCCTGTTCTTATTAGTTCTGCATGAATCAATAGTTTTGAAGATAGTATTGACCGAAATGTTGTGGGGATTGGTAATCGTCTTATCCAATAGTAAGAAGGGGATTATTGAGTCCCGGTTAGTTTAATAACTCCTGATGATTTGCTTGTGCAGATTTCATGGAGTATTTTGCAAACTACAACTTGGTAGTATTCATTAGTTGAAAAAGGAGGGAAGAAGCAAAATAACTGATTATTTACTGACCAACGTTTATCTCAAGTCTAAATAACTTATACTTTCAAAAAAAAAAAAAAAAATTAATCTTATGAATCTGTGCTCTGTAAATCGTTAGGGGATTCAAAAGTTTTAATTTTAAAACATTTAGCATAATTAATCCATTCTTACTTAAAATATGACTTTTCGGTCTGTTCGGAAACATTACAGTAGTTGCCAAGTTTTTCAAATGACTGTGAAAACGCCTATTCTCCCTTGATATGCTTATATAAAAATTACCTTATTCACCAGACAGTTCCTATGTTAATTAATTTTATTCTCCTGGTTTTAATTTTAGCAGATGCCTTACAATATCATTATTTGTATTATCCACAGTTTATATTCCTTCATTTCTACAATTGGTTTTTGTTGATTATTAAAATATTATTTTATACGAATACAGTTCACCACGAAATGTTCTATAGGAAATTGCTTCATAAATGTATATACTTACATGAAATTAATTAATTCATACCTCACTGGTGAACGTAAATGCATTGATTTTGTATTTTTGAAATTGTGTATTATATATATAATTTATTTACGCTTCCTAAAAAAAATTATTTATTTCTTAAAGGAATTTATTAAGTGACGATATTCATTAAATAAAATTCTTAGTCCCACCCTGGCTAGAAAAGTGTGGTAACCGGATAGATAACCCGTCCTCATTAGCCTTAGTTGCAAAAAAGTGGACATTAATAAATAATTTAATTTTAAATTTATATTTTGAAATTTATTTAGTTTTACTCATTCTCGGTTGTATTATTGGATGTTCGACGTTGAAATTTATTTTGTATCTCATTTTTATTTTTGGTTTCTTATTTTTTTAATATAAGTTTGTCGGCTTCCGGGGTTGCTGGAGCCACAATTGCTGTAGAGCTTATGGTATTTGATATTAGTATTAGATTAGAATGATATGATATTGAAGCGGAGAACTAAGGTTAAGGCCTACATTGTAGGTCTTTCTTCATTGAGAACCTTCCTTGCTGAGGAGTTCCTGTTATTCCTAAGTCCCAGATATACCTGAGAACAGATTGACACAAGATATAACTGTTGATGAGATGCAATTGTGATGACGCACATAAATCTGCACCAAACTGTTTCTTTACTTTGTCCCTTGGGATTTTGATGATTCTCACAGATAGTTACTTGTTTGTTTTTAGCTATTGGAATATCTGTCATATGCTAATCAATGTAGACACTGGAACTAAATTAAACGTCGATTATTCGAATTTTAATCAGACAGCAAAAATCCCTTCTCAAATTTCAATATTGTTTGTATTATTCTCAAGCCACCTTCTTGTTTTGACATATAAATTATTGTTAGCAGAGGTCAGTGCAGATTTTCAATCTTTCTATATGCCCCAACTACAAACACTCTGCCTTTCTTATAAGATGCTGGTGATAGATCATCTTCTGATAGAATCTTCCGACGTGTTTTCATGAGAGACATTAGATCCTTAAAAAAAAATCTAGCAGATTAAACATTTTCAAGTTTGTATAAAATCATCAGATTTATTTTTAGGAAGGCTTTTGCGTCTTGTTCACTACTACCACTGTCCAACATTACTTACCTAATACTTATTTTAATGCCCAAGGAAGCCTAGCTAAGTGAAATGCGTTGGCATTGTACTAGCTTGTATAGGGACGGGACTCATTTTTCAATTTTAATGTGACAGTACTGTTTTGTGTTATATCCATTATACCACGGAACACGCCATAAGTAAATAATTAATAATTTAATTTTTTTTGTAAGAACACTAAATTAAATTTAATATAAAAACTTTAATTGAATTTTTACACTTGCCGCGCTTCCTACGGGTGGTTTCTGGGTACCTCTTCCAGCTGCAGGCACGAGTAGTTTTCAATTAAAAATAATGTGTACCGTACGAACGTCTCTTCTCTCCAAGAAAATTTTGAATCCATTTCTTCTCAACAATAATGATGGACGAAAATATATCAAATAAAGATCCAATTGGGAATATTTTAGAATGCGAGAGTATTTTTAATTTAATTATTTATATCAGATTGTTCTGTGATGACGTCATTAATTAAAATATCTATGCTCTAAAATGAGTTGGATCGAAAAATGTTGTAGAGCCAATCTTGTTGAAAGACTAATGGTGCTCTACAACTGTTGATCTATACTCACACTTTCTTGTAGCTTTTTTGTGTAGCTGAAATAATAAGCGAGTTATTAGTTCTTTCTTGTCTTCGGTCTAAAAATAAACCCTCACAACTCCTCATGGGATTTCTACATAGAAATAGAGAATACATCGTGAGAGCAGATGACCAGTGTGTGACCTCAAAACTCACCGCGCGGGAAATCTGTTTAGTTTACGCAGCTCTTGCGTGACAGACTTTTGTTTATCCTAGATGAATATAATCCCACTGGAAGCCACCAATAGCTTTAAATAAACGTTGTTCGGGTGCGGCTTTATTGTACTTAATAACCAGCCACCTTTCACTACAATACCAAAGTTAATGTAGCTTTCAGTCATATCGCGCTCTGGTTTTTTATTATTATTTTTTTTTTTTGGCAATCCTATGTTTCGCTTCCTCGCTCACGCATTTCTCTTTTTAATGCGGACCCATTATCTGGGTGAAAGTTCTCTTTAATTTACTTACACAGATAGGCCGTAAGATGACCGGCGATCGGTTTTAGTCGGCGGAGTTCGGCTCTCCTCGGAACCATAAACTCTGGAGAAGGCGAGAGAGGCCAGTGTTTGGCGCGCTCTCGTCCTGGAAGCAGGCTCTGTGTCACTCTCTCTCTCGACATCGCGAAGTGTCTGTGCCGCCCAAATACACAAGTGTTCTGTGCATACATACATACAATTATACTGTGTGGCGTTTTTTTATTATCTGCAGCATTTCTAATTGGATTCATATCTTCTCGGTTTATGTAAGCTTTAATACATATATTTAAAGATTTGTTGTGCAACCAATGGGTAATCAGCATACTGCTTTTATCATTTTTGCTCTCAAGTAGTCATCTTAAAAAAATACTTAAATAATATAAAGAAATTTAACACTTTATGCTGAACAGGTTTCAACATTTCTGTAGTTCATTCCTTTTGTGTTGTGTGTCCATTTGCTTATTTTCTGTTGTCAATATTCTATGTTAGTCTCTTTTCTCTAGGATTTAATCATATGGTCATTTAATAAGACACATATATAAATTAAATTATTAATTTACTTCCACTATTTGCAACTAAGACTCATTGGGGCGGTTTATCTACACCCTGCCCTAGCCGGGGTGGGAATATGGATTTTATTTAATGAATTCCGTCACTAAATAACTTCCTGTTGCCCAGGCCGGAATTAAACTCGCCACTCTAGTTTTGCCATGTGAGATTAAGCCATTTAATAGCCTAGGTATATTTAATAACTACTCCATTTCTAATGATGTGTAATTTATTCCATGCAATTTATTCTACTATCCTTCTTGTTTGGCCGACAAAATTATTATTGTTAAGTTCTTTTTTTATCTGTTAGCAATGTCATGGCTCTCTCATCACAGATACATAAAGACAACTCAGATTATTTAAGCAGGGCTATTAGTATTGCACTATTAATTAAAAATAACACATTTACAGTAAAAATGCTGCTTTCAACCTGGTTGAAAAAATAACGGTAACGAACTACTCACAAAACCGACTTTACTAATACTTGCCGGTCTGGTTCTAGAAAAATGAACAAGTTTTATTTATCAGTTTACTTAACGGATTGTAGTGTTTACTATTTAATTCTACTGTTATAACAGCTAATTTAAGTTCATCAACTTCTAATTAATCTTAACTCTTGAATTAATGCCAAGGGTACGAAGAAAAAACCTGTATCTGTACTTGAAAGAAAAGTCCGTCAAGCAGAGGGCTACGTTAACTAAGCAAATTTCCAACGTGCGTCACGTATTTACATTTATCTCATAAAGTAAAAGTTCAATGGGAACAATATTTCGTATTTAGGCTTTAAATAACGTACTTTATAATATAATATCGTTAATATGACATGAGTAGGAGTGGGGGTTTTCTGAAGGCCGAGAAATGCAAATATCTCGGCTGATAATCAAGATAGTGAAAAAAAGTATAGAACGCTATATATAATACGTTAAACTTCCATTAAAATTGGTTCCATACATATTCTCGATGTAAAAAATTTCTTTTATACGGGATATACTGAGTTGAGGTAGATATTAAGTTGAAGTTACTGACCTAAAGCTACATTTGAAAAGAAAGGTAATGGACATAAAGAGAAATTACCGTTACGAGATATTAACCCACTTAATTACTGGTATATGTATGTATTCTTAGGATGAATGTTCAATAAAATACCAGTCTTCCGGTAAAAAATGTTCTTATGTAACATTAATGGATTTCAGATCTGGTCTGGCATCATCAGATGCGGTGGAAATCAATGAGAAACACATACAATATGATCACATAGAATATAAATTATGCTTCAAGAATTAGATACATTTAGGTAGATTGAGATTTCTGGAACAGAACTGGGTTTGAAAATGCTTTAATAAATATAAAATAAAATAAACTTTTATTGTATTCTACTACTATGCTGCTCGGAATGTATTAGTACAGTTTTTCCGTCATTTCCAAGGACAGCCCATCAAATGCATGTTTTTGCGGGAATGGAACTTCCCACTCAAGTAAATCCCAAAGAAAATTCTGGTCACTGTAACGCTGGGCATCGAAGTAGTCAAATGTCGGTCCCTGACCAGTTCACATTTTACGTAATTAAAATCAGACAATTGTCACAATAAGGCTGTCTTAGTTCGTTTAAATTGCCAGTTTTTTTTAAACGTTTGACTTATCTTGAACTGTTCAAATTTAAAAATGTTTAAATTCCTGTAATTACTTCTAATGTCTTCTTTTTATAATAAATAAATACATACGGTATCTTTTTTATTTACACAGCTCTAGAATAATGTGGCATGCATGTGCTATGCGGTGTGTTATTAACTGTGATTAAAACAATTCTAAATTGGTGGGAAAGCTGTTTGTTTGTTACACCTTCCTTCTTTAATTATGGTTCCACATAACTCTTCATAATCATGTGTTAGTAGCAGAATATCAAAATTATGGTTAGAGGTATTTTCCCATAAGTTTGTGGAATCTTGCGTTTTAGCAGATTTCCCTCAAGGGAAATCAGCTGTTCTGGTTGTGATTTTTGAAACATGTCCTCAAATGTCCATCGATCCTACCCAGGAGATGAGGAAAATAAGGTCAGTTCAAGACTATATATGAATTTCGAAAATTCAAAATACCTTCGGTATTAGAAGTAAAAAATTGTATAGAACCAATCGTATTGAAAATGAAATGACATATAAATGCCGTTCTATACATATTTTCTGTATCGTGAATATTAACCGAGGTATTTGGATTTAATAGTATTCGGTTTTCAATAACCACCCCGCCCCCTCCTTATCATGTCAAATTATCAATAAGCTGTTATATCGTGGACCACTTCATTTCAAGGTTAAATGCCAAATATTGTTTTCATTGTACTTCAGCTTTGTGAGATACATGCAAATACATTATGTGATGACTTCATCAATTAAGATTTCTGGTTCTTTACTCGAAAATGTTTATTTGATATATACCGTACTCGATATTTAACTATTTCATTCAAGTCCAAAGATCGTATTTGTTGTTGAAATTGGAATAGTGGGGGTTTAGAGGGGGTGGTGATTCGAAAATTCAAAATATCTCCGTTATTTTTAGTCGGATCATAAAATGTTAAAGAACCAATCTAGTTAAATTAATGAAGTTCTACAATTGTTCTTCTTTGCGTTTTTTCGTAACTCAAGTATTAAGCGCGTTATTTATACTTTCTTCTTTTCGACCGACAGTGCCTCCCCACCTCCTCTCTCCGCCCTTCTGTTGCCAGTTTCATGTAAACAGAGAACATGTGTTGAGATGATATCACTGCTGTGCCATACCACTTGGGAAATCTGCTTAGTTTACGCAGCCCCTTTTTAATTGAGATAAGTAGTAAATGACGTAGTTGGAAAATGATGTAATTGTCAGTAGCGTACATGCTAGTGATTGGCAGGCAATCTGCCTTTTCACAGTTACAGTAGCAAGTAGTCGTTTGAAGAGCCATAATAGCCCTGATGGAAACGCATCAACTTGTTCCGTCAGAGGCAATCTTGTCAAACGGCTTGCGGTCCTGCGTTTATTGCGGCTGCGGAAGAAAATGACTTTCCCCGAACAACAGAGAAAATATCATTTGAATATCCGCCAGAAGTGAAATCTTTGCTGGATTTCCGGTATGTGAAACAGGTTTTCACTGTCAAAATCAATAATGACGTGGAATTCCATTGGCTTTATGAAATACTAACTTTGTTCTAAGCTACACAACCTGACAGAAATTACATAAGCTTTGGTGAATAATTACGGTTTCCCGTCTAACATTAATATCGGACTAATATAACATTAAACACTTCCTGCCATTTTAGCAGATTTCCTCCAAGGAAATACCTTTAAATCTGCCATTGTTGTAGTCATAGGAAAAGTCAAAATATCTCGGCTAATATGAGTCGAAATATTCTACAGAAGCAATCTCATAAATGCCTTTACAAACATGTTATCTTTTAATCGAATATAATCAAGTTATTTGAATGTTTTAGTTTTGAGTACTTAGTAAACATTCTCACTTCCTCTCATTTCATATGAACAAGAACCTGATATATCCTATGACACATTTTATTCCTAGCTTAAATAAGAGATATGGTTTTCCTCGAACCTTTAAATGTGAGCTACATATAAATTAAAGTCCGTCACGCAGCGGCTGCGTAAACTAAGCAGATTTCCCACGTGAAGTTTTACAATAGAGAAATTTCACGAGAGCTGAGCAGTTAACGAAACGGCCGAACTAGCTTTTGGCGGGAAAGCCACTTCGTCCGTTAGCAGGTCAGAATTAATAAAAATGCAAATATCTCGGTTAATATTCAAGATAGAGAATAAATGTATATAACAATATTTATAGTAACTTTAATTTGTAATAAGATTGATTCTGTACAATTTTTCGATCCGACGTATAGTAACGGAGATATTTTGAATTTTCGAAAATCCTCCCCTCTAAACCCCCCCCTCCCACTGGTCCGATTTCAGCCGTTAACGAACTTGATCTTTCTTTTTACATAAAACGCTTAAATATCAAGTTTGGTAAGGATCAAACGAAAATTGCGACCGCTAGAGCGCATATATATATATATATATATATATATATATATATATATGTATATATATATATATATCAAAACTATATATACATATATATATATATATATATATACAGTTTTGAACGGACCTCATTTTCGTCATGTACTAGGTAGGATCGATGGACTTTTGAAGAAAAATGTCGAAAATTCCGTCATGAGTACAACCTCAATAGCTGATTTCCCTTAAGGGAAATCTGCTAAAAACGTCTGTCATGCAAATATGATGATGTGACATCATCAATAAAGATTGTACTTTCTAGAGAGCTCATTATTCACCTGATCCATACCACACTTAATATCTAAAATGTTTCGAATTAGGTTATAGTCATGATTTGTTAATGGTCGTATTCGGACCATTATGAAGGGGTGGGTTAAAATAAAATCCAAATATCTCCGTTATTTTGAGACTGACTAAAAAAATGTATATTACCATTTTTGTTAATCATTTAATGACCTTGAATTTTATAGGTATACTATTTCTTTAATTTAAAAATTAAGCGAGTTACGCGTATATTTTGTTTTCAGTACAGTTAATCCCCACTCCTACTCGTGGGATTTTCACGCATCAGAAGTGTATCGTTAATCATCCCATGTCCGAATTAAATTTGGTGTTAAGGCTAATTATTAGTGGCGTAGTAGTTAATCTAATTAGAGTTGACAACATTCAGCGTACCATTTCGGCAAGTGGAAATCTGCTTAGCTTACGCAGTACCTGTGTGACGGACATGCATCACATACTGAAAATTTCGTTACTAGCCTTCTAATTCTCTCGTTATACACTTTAACCGTGAGATTCCGAATGAACGAAGAGAGTAACAGTAATGTAAAAAGTTCGTCAGGGGCTGTGTAAACTAAACAGATTTCCCACGTGAAGTTTTTCAATAGAGAAATCTCCATACGAGTGCCAAGCAGAAACGGAAACGGCCGAGCTAGCTTTTGGCGGGAAACTCACTGATACGTTATCCCCATTTAATAAAAATGTCTCGGTTAATATTCAAGATAGAGAATAAATGTATAGAACAATAATTATAGTAAATTTAATTTGCATAAGATTGGTTTAATACAATGTTTTGATCCGACGCATAGTATCGGAGATATTTCGAAAATTACCCCCCCCTCTCCCACTGGTTTCAGCGAACTTGATCTGTCTTTTTGCATAAAACGTTTAAATATCGAGTTTGGTAACGATAAAACAAAAATTGCGACCGCTAGAGCGCTAAAAGACATATATATATATATATATATATATATATATATATATATATATACTATATAATTTGGAACGGACCACATTTTCGTCATATCTTGGGTAGGATCGACGGACATTTGAAGAAACTTTTCGAAAATTGCGACATGAGTACGACCTCAATAGCTTATTACCCTTAAGGGAAATCTGCTAAAACAGTACTCAAAACTAATAAGCATTCTTATATTTAAATCATTAATAGATTACAATATTAATGGCTAAAGGGCTTATAACTTAACTCTTCAAAAGTGGTGACTCGACAATTTAGAGAATTCGGTATTACACACTATTTTGAGATAGACTACCTACTTCTAAATTTTAGTTTAATCGATAACATCGGAACCACATGGCGCCCCACTCTAAAAATATTCCTTTAAGGTTAAAATGTCACAACCTTCAACTAGAGCTAGCTAAAAATGTCGAAAGGTCAAACAAATGTGAGGCCGTATTTTCGCAAGGCCCACGCTGGTTATGGTTCATTGACTCTTTTTTTTTCGCAATATAGGATTACAAAGACAGACCGCAGTGGGGCGTGTGCCGAGATAGAACACGCTCCTTCCTCGTTCAGCCGCCGTATCTGGATAATCCATATTTGTCTTGGTTATCAAGAAATTCCTCTTGGTTAATCTCTTACTTCAATGCTTAATATTTCGCTTGCATGTATAGCAATAACAAGATTATTGGTGGGGGTTTGTTGATAACGGGGCCTTATCAACTTGGAAGAAAATAGATATCCCTAGAAGAAAATAGCTACCAGTAATTTGTGTGAAGTTCACCCTTATTATGTTTGGTGGCTTACTGACAACATAATGCCTTCCAGTCTAGCCACCTAAAAATGGACGTTCGATTTTTGAATAATTTGCATTTAAATTAAAGATTAATTTTTTTTATAAACTTGACTTTTTCATGTTCACGTAGGCTTCCACGGTCGTCAAATGTATGTACAAAAACTTCTTCCGGGTTGGACCGTGTCTTAATTTTCATCGTTGCCGAGCTTTCGCACATCGTGTGATGGCTTCTTCAGGGCTGAGTAGAGACTGAGATAGAGAATCATTGACTTTTTCATTTTTTTTTTTTTTCACTTTGTACCTTTGTCAATACAAGTTTTTATTTAGACTGAAGTAATAATGAAAATATGACAGAAATACCGGGAATCGGAAAATGTATTTATATATGTTTCCTCCCTGTCCACACTCAAATCGAGGCAATTGAGTGGCAAATTAAATAAAGAATAAATTATATTTAATCTCTCTATCTATGCATCTCAAACCAAACTTTGGTCCTCCGTGGGCTGCTGAAACACAGATTTGTAATTCTCATTATTTATTTTTTTATAATAAGAGATAAGCAACTTTACTAATCTGTTGCTCTAAGGATACTGTGAAACTGTTATGAAAAATGATTTATTAATGAATCATTAACAAAAAGGGATAATTAAAAAGTCATTAGCGTATTTGTTGAATGAATAGTGGCGGTGACGCGAGAAATTCCATAATTCATCTTACGCTGGAGCCAGTATAGGAACAGCTGTTCGTGATGATAACATCGCGCAAATAAGGTCATTGACAATTTTTAGCATATTTCCCTTGAGGGAAATCAGCTATTGAGGTCGTACTCATGACGCGAATTTTGAAACATTTCTTCAAATATCCATCGATCCTACCTAGGAGATGAAGAAAATGAGGTCCGTTCAAAATTATATATTTGCCTGTTACCGCCTTAGTGGTTGCAATTTTTATTTGATCGGTACCCGGTACTAGACGTTTAAACGTTCTATGTAAAACTAAAGATCAAGTTCGTTATCCGCTGTGTTCGGATCGGCTGGAGGGGGGCCTAAAGGGCGAGAATTCTGAAAATTCAAAATATCCCCGTTGTTATGAATCAATCGAAAAGTTGTATTGAATCAATCTTATTGCAAATATAATTTTTTGTAAATGTTGTTATGTACGCTTTTTCACTATCTAAATTATTAACCAAGATATTTGCATTTTTTATTTCTGTCCACTTCCTCTCATAATCCACCACTCCTACTCGTTTCATTAATAATATGCTGTGCATACTGTTAATTGTATTGTTTTCATTGAACTTTTACTTGGTGAGATTTATACAAATATGTTCTTTTGATTCCCCCCCACCTTCTTTGATTCTTGAATTAATTAAATTTGAGCGATTGAGATAAAAATTATTATCTATTGTAAACTTCGGATGGGAAATCTCTTTAGTTTACGCAGCCCCTGCATGGCTAACTTTTTACCTCAAGTCTGATATTTTGGTTATTTTTTTTTTAAAACTTTATTATTTATTTGGACTTGGGAGTTGATTTACTCGTTTTTTTTTTAAGTAGTGGCCTATAATTTATTAAAAATATGGCAAGTGTTCCATTTGTATTTGTAATGTATGGAAATACTGCTATAAATAGCTCAGATCTGAGTTACTACGCTTGATTGGTCATGCGGGAAGCCAGGTCCTGTTCAGACGAGAACATCTCTCCAATATTTCACTATTGACAACTCGTTCTTAACTCTTTTAAATTTTTTTCGATAGATGCATACTAGTAATAAATTACTGTGCGAAATATTTTTAAATGCGAATATAAAATTTCTAAAACGGAGAATATTGTGAATATATATTTTATAAAAAAGTATATGATACTGCATTGTGAGATAATGCAAATAAGTCAAGTGGTGATGTGTTCCATTAATATTTTTCGTTCTTGTCTCGGAAATGTTTATTTGATCTATACCATACTCGATATTTAGCCGTTTCAGTCAACACTAAAGACCATATTTGTTATTGGCTGAAATCGGACATGGAATAGTGGTGGTTTAGGGACGGGGAATTAGAAAATTCAAAATATCTCCGTTATTATGAGTCGGATCATAAAATGCTATAGAACCAATCTTGTTATCCTTTTGATTTTCTACAATTTTTGCTGTGTGTATTTTATGGCAATTGTAGTATTAAGCGAGTTACTCGTATTTTCTTGTGTTCCAGTAACCACCCTCCCCCTTTTACTCATCGGTTTTTTACATATAAATAGAGAATACATGGTGAGATGAAATTGCGAGTGTGTTATACAGCAGTTGGAAATCTACCTTTGCAGCGGTCTTGTTGAATTAGTTTATTAATAAATAAATTATTCAAATCGTTGCTGTATGAATTATTGCTGCTTTTCTTAGTCGCTGCTAGGCGGTGTACGTAGATGGAACCTATGCCATATAGAAAGTGTTAGGCAAGCAAAGCATGACCTTGCAGGAATCGTACAGGTGTCACGCTCTACTTCGGCCCATGCAACGTTTGCAAAACACGGTTAGTGTCACCCCTGGGTACGTTAACATGAGCATTGTCAGACGTAGGAGCCCCGTCGAGGTAGAGGCCAGTGAAATTTCTCTCTTTGTAGATCCATAGCCTGGCTAACTATTTTTTAGTAGATTTCCCTTTAAAGAAATCACCTGTTGAGCAGAGTTACCTTGGTCCCAGTTTTGGTCTGAAATTGGATTTAAGGCAGGGGAGGGTGTTTACAGGGAGGAACATAGAAAATTCAAAATATCTCCGTATGAAACGGATGGAATAAAAAAAATATAAAATCAATATTGTTGTAAATTTAATTTGCTATAAATGTTTATCTATACACTTTTTCTCTATCTTGGATATTAATCTTCATTTTTACATTTTATTTTAAGCCTTCAGAATAGCCATCACACTTTAACCTCTCCATAATGACCTCAACATTCTTTTCGTTCATACCCTCGCGAAATCCCGATATCAGAAATTCCACTCTCTCCTTCCCGCACATCCTAATCCTTTAGTCGAATCACTCTCATCAACCCATATTCCAGAAAACCCAAGACGACGTCTAAAGCGTGTGTGTGGCCAAGAGATCCCCTTGTGTAGTCCACAGTATAACTCTTTATAGTACAATCCAATGTTCCCTCCAACGTGGGTATTGTCAATGGACAACTTCCCATCTCAAGTCAATAATCAAGCCAATTGTTATTATCATTCATATAGTTTGCTTGTAATATTTAATATTGTTGCGAATAAACGAATATACATTGAAAGAACACTTTAACAATAAGCGAATATATCCTGAATCGTCTTATTCCAAGCTAGAATATTGTTTTCACCAGATCTTTACTATATGAGATCCATGAAATCATGATCCATGAAATCAGTTGTGTGCCAGCACGTGGGAAATCTGTTTAGTTTACGTAGCACCTACATGACGGACGTATATAAGAATAAGTATAACGAATAATCAGAGATGATCATAAGTATGAATTTAATAACTTTGCTAAATTATCCGCAGGCATGTTGTACATAATGTTTTAGTAAGAAAATATTAAAGACATGAAACAAAATTTAAAAAAAAAAATTGACCTAGTATTTGGCACAAATGAATATTTTTTTTTTTTCAAATAACATTTACAAAATATTTCTAACTTACTTTTGATAGTGTATATAATTAAATAAAATTATTTGTAAAAGTAATATAAGCAAAATACTACAGAGTATTCCAAAAGAAAATTAATACCATAAAGAATTTGCCAGAAATCGTAATGCAAAAGATAAGGTTCATCAAGCAGGGGCTGCGTAAACTAAGCATATTTCTCGCTAGCTGGTATTTCACACGCTCATGAACACAAGTACCAAATATTCTCTATTTCTTCCGTCGTAAGTAGTCTATGTAAACAGGAATTGAAATACGAAATAGATACGTGATGTCTAGTGAGGCAGTTACTCAAAGTAAACATCGGAAGGATATAAGTAGGGTTTACTGAAGATTCAATAAAACAAAAAAATAAATATCTCGGATTATATATGAAATACAGAAAAAAACATGCATAAAACATCAATCATTTAATGAATATTAAACTTGTAAGATTGGTTATTCACAATTTTTTCAACCGATTCATAGCAACTGCGCTATTACTAACTATTGATTTACATTTATAAATAATAAAAAATAGGAATATTTTCTTTAATCTTTAATTTATATTATACTTATTTAATTAATAAATAGTTGATAAATTTAGGATGTCGAAAACGTGGCGTGCTTCTCCACCAAATCCATTTGATTTTTCCTCCTATTTTACAATAACTAAATATAATAGGACACCAAAATATATAAGTGAAATATCTTTATGGTGCATTAGATAAATAATAATATACATAAATTAGATGTAAGAATATAAAATATATATATATATATATATATATATATATATATATATATATATATATATATATCTTCTGGGAGAACATTCAATGAAGAAGAACGATGGGAGAACATGTGAATGAAGAAACAACAATAGAATTACAACTTTTCCCACCATATATCCAATATTACCAAACTCGATATAGGTATAAGCGTTTCATGCAATACTAATGATCATGTTCCTTAACGGCTGAATATATATCACATATTAATGGAATGCCATAATTATACAGATATTAGAAACAAATACAATATTTCCAATAGTATAGAAGTGGCCCTTGGAAATGACCCGAAAGAACTCTATAAATTGTTTAATTTTGTAAAAAACACGAGTTTATACAAAGAAATTTAAAGTTCAATTGCTCGTATCCTCGTTTATATTGTTAAAATGGCGATATGGATGGGAATACCAAAATGTGAATTATAAATATTACAGGGCGATGATAACCTGGTAGTTTTTCGCCCTTAAACCCTATACAACAACAAACAACATTAACGGCTGAGGTCAGATTGGTGGGAAGGGTAAGAGTGGGAGTTCAAAGGTCCATTGAAAACAAAATTTCGTAGGTAGTCTTAGAATAAAACTATTCATGATATTTTGCCTTAACAAAAAATGTCTAGAACAACATTTATAGAAAATAAAGTTTGCAACAAGATTGTCTATATACGATATTTTGATTTGACTCATTGTAGCAGAGATACTTCGAAATCCCCTCTAGCCCCCCCCCCTCTGGCACTATTTCATCCATAAAACGTTTAATTAGGGGAGCCTGATAAAACTTCCTTAATTTACTTTTATAAAAGCAAAAAAGTGTGACATAAGCACGGACATAATGGATAGACACTAAAGGGCGTCATAAGGAACAACGAATCCTAAAACTAGAGTTGACTTTCTAAATATCCTGTATTGCAGTTAATGATATTAAAAAGCAATAATGAAAGTAAAAGGTATAAATGTTGACCTTTAATACATAAATGTATAAAATAAAACCTTATGCAATAGAGATTTTAGCAGGAGTTTGCCTTGAACAGGGCCGGATGTTTCTCAGATAAAACTTAGCTGTTGGCCAAGCCCCTCAGATTACAAGCCTTCATGTGATTATTATATAATTTGTATTATTCCATTTCTCTGAAATATACATGATCTTCTGGATCACATTTTTACTGTTGTTGCATACAAATAATTTATTTTTTATTTATATTAGTGAAATATACGACCATGCTTTGAAAAAAAAATTAACATCATTGTTGTAGTCGATAAATCATAATAAAAAATTTCAATTTGTAAACTCTCGAAATTTTTACTTTTAATTTGAACATTACTTGTGCATTAATTTTTGCTGCCCTATATATATTAATATTTATGAAATATTCTGCTTATTGGCGAGAGTTCTTCTTCATTATAATTCATTAAGAATAATAAGTACACACAGGAACACAGAAGTATAGATCTATGAAAATTCTAAATTTAGCTACTATCGTATAATTATGAGAGTCTAACTTCAGGAAGCACGAATTAGTCTTCCACTATTCAGTTTATTAATTATTTTATTTAATTAAAAAAATAATCGAGTATTTATATAGTATAAGGAAATATATTATTATGATAACTTAATTGTATATTCAACATGTAAATTATTTCAAAATAAACATACTTTATTATTATTATTATTAATGGAGTATTCTGTTTCCAAAAATTAACTAATTCTTCAGAAATCGTTACAATTGTATTTTAAAGCTATTCATTATTCATTTTTTAAAATTATTTTCAATCTTTTGTCATTTATATATTTATGTGAATATTGTTTTCCTTATACGTTTAAAATTTTCCTGAACTAAGATCTAGGCACTGATTCCAAAGTGTATATTTTCATTAAATTATTAGTAATTGGAGAAGTTCGTCAATTGAATTTAACTAGTGACCGTTTATTCCTATAAAAATTCTAATAATAATAAAAATTAAAAAAAGATTCATTATTTCTTTTATCAATAAAAATTGAATACATGATTCCAGAAATATCTCTTTTTCATAGTTGCTTAAGATGAAGTGGATTTTTATATTACAGAAGTTGAATTAAAAAAAAAAAGTTTTTTTTTTTTTTATTAAATAAAATAGATTTGTATATTACAGAACAGTAGATATAAAAAACAAAACTAAAAAAAAACCTGTTTAAAAATTTCACTCCTTTTAGCAGATTTCCCTTAAGGGAAATCAGCTATTGAGGGCGTACTCATGACGCGAGTTTCGAAAAATTTCTTCAAATGTCCATCGATCCTACCCAGGAGATGACGAAAATGAGGTCCGTTCAAAATTATATATATATATATATATATATATATATATATATATATATATATATATATATATATTTGTCTGTTAACGCTCTAGTGGTCGCAATTTTCGTTTGATCGTTACCAAACTCGATATTTAAGCGTTTTATGCAAAAATAAAGATCAAGTTCGTTAATGGCTGAAATCGGACCAGTGGGAGGGGGGGTTTAGAGGGGAGGATTTTCTAAAATTTGAAATATTTCCTTTACTATACGTCGGATCGAAAAATTATATAGAATCAATCTTATTGCAAATTAAATTTACTATAAATAATGTTATATACATGTATTCTGTATCTTGAATATTAACCGAGATATTTGCATTTTTCTGTTTTCAACTTCTGAGATCGGCCAACTTCGGGTCTAGTCGTGAGTTTCCGTCAAGAGCTAGTTCGGGCTATTCCCGTAACTCTTTGACTCTCTATTCTGAAATTTCTCTATTGTATAACTTCACGTGGGAAATCTGCTTAGTTTACGCAGCCCCTGCGTGACGGACTTTTTCTTATTATTGGGTTTGTGTTGTTTCCACATTCCCAAATATAGCTTATTTATTTATATTGTACTTGGAATTATTATTATTTTTACTTTCGTTGTAATAATTATTTTCGTTATTTAATGTCTATTTAACTTATTTCCTGCACAATCATAATTGACATATAACACTGTCTCGAATGAATAATTTAATTAAAATAATATTATTAAATAAATTTCAAAATATGTGATCACATTAGTATAACTGTTAAAAGGCACAATTTTCAAATTCTTACATTTAATTATTATTCAACATGTTAAAAGAGATACGTAATATTATTATTTTTTGTTTAAATTACCTCTTTAATAAAACCAATTTCATATTTACAATGCTTTCAATTCAAACATATATCTTGAGAGAATATAATAATAATTTTCTTTAACAGTTAGTAACAGTAATGTTAAATCAAATGAAATTTATATACACATTTTTTGTAAATTAAAAAAAAAAAAACCTTTGCAAAATTTAATTATTATTAAAATAAATTATACGTTCTTTAATTTCTATGTTATAGTATATGGAATATACTGCAAGTATTCATTTCTATTTTTCAATATTTTTTCTTGATTTTAAATTAAAGAAAAAATTAATAGAAATACTATTTTTTACACACATATTCGGTGGTATAAAATAAATTAAAAATAATGTTAACGGGAAAAAATGTAGTAGGCATCAAAGAACATCTTTTCACTTCTTTCTTAGATGTTTCCCCGAGAAAAAAAGTATTCTGTCAGGTGTGGGGTTCGAACCCACGCTCCCATCGGGAACCAGAGCTTAAATCTGGCGCCTTAGACCGCTCGGCCAACCTGACTTCCTGTTCACTGCAAGCCTATCCTTTGACTTTCATGGCAACATCTTTAATATTTAATGCCTGTGGGTTTTATGCATTAATCTTTTAGCAGATATCTCTTAAGGGAAATCTGCTATGACTATTGTACTCATGATTTCCGAAAAATATCATCAAATGTTCATCGATCCTACCCAATAGATGACGAAAATGAATCTGCTCAAAACTATATATATTGAATTGTATAGGTGTTTTCGACCAGGTCATTATTATATATGGTGTGGTTTTTTGTTGAGGCTTGTTGTCAACATATATGAAAGAAGCTTTGGTCTAGACGAATATTTCGTGAACATTATTTTTTCTTCCGCAGTGCTGTAAACTGGTACTATGTTATATATATATTTTCATTTGGCATTACTTTATTAAGTGCAGTGTGGTATATTATTAGCACCTACCAAGAATAGAATGACTTAAATACTAAAATACATGTTGTGCAATATTAATTTTTAAATTGCTATTATTTTTTCTTAGAATAAGACAGATCTATATTATTTAGAGTGGTCCTTGGTAAAGGAAGAAAAAAAAATGAACGGGAATAGTGACATCATACTTAATTAAGTTGTCAAAATTATAGCAAACTACCTAAATTTATTTCAGTTGTTAAAGCAATATGTGCCCAGCTTACTTGAATATGGCCACCATTTCTATTCAGAAAGGTCGTGAATAATAAAATGACTTTCTAAATACTAATTTTTGAATAACATCATACATTATAGAATATTTCTGGACGTAATCTGGAAACAGTTGCTAATTGCTTGGAATTTTTCCCAAATGAAAAAGGGGTAGCTCTCCCTTGTGCTTAATGATGTTAGGGTTTTTCCTTGAGCATATTAAGGGTGGTAATTATGATTGCCTTATAACGGTCGAGTAGTTTCTAATGTTCCTTATTTACTTACTGGTTTTTCTCAGAAGCTCGCCGGACTAATATTCCAAGAATTTCACTAACTCAAAGAAGTTTTTATTCGACTTTTGTACGAAATGAAATTCATGAAATTTATTCGTTTATTACGAGTGATAATTTAACACTAAAACTGAAATAGTCAACATTAAAAAATGATATATTTTCCAAGAATAATAGAATTTTTGTTTTTTCATCAGAAGAATTTTGTAATTTTATATCCTAGTACAACGCAAAGGAATTATGAAATCTTAAACAATTTCGGCTTTCAGATTTCATTATTAACCTTCCCTGAATCAATATTGACGGCTTAAGTCTGTAAGTATGCACGCATGTGTGAGTGTATTTCTCAAAATTCAAAAAGCATTAGAGTGTTGACATTTCATATTAAGAACTGCATTACTGTCAAGTTGAGCACCTCTCATTTTGATTGAAATCTACTAAGAGGGAGGGGGAGAGCGTTTAGAAGGCGGGTGGAATTGAAAATAGCAAATTTTTCTGTTCCTATTAGATATCTAGAAAAGTCCTATGGAAACATATTTATTATTTTTTTATTCGTTGCATTAGAATGTAGCATGCTTTAAGTGGAACCAAACATTTTGTTCATTTAATTAAATAGAAGTACAAGAAAGTCCTGTAGTGCCTACATTAGATTTTTTGTTTGAGTAAATTAATTATATTTAGTCTAGTCTTCCAGGTAGGTATTAATTGAAAAAACGTAGTTTAATGACAAAATTTGCTGAAACAATTATTCATCTTTGAAGTGCTTTTACTTGTATTAACGCTAGCTAATTGCGTTCATGTGCAACGGACTGTATTCGCGATAAAATTTACTTTAAATTATCACTATTGAATTTATTGATTCATTAAACATTCAAAACAAAACGTTGCTCGTTGACGAAATAATATATCATTGATTCAATGATCTGAACAATACGAAATAATAAGGAACGGTTCTGGTAAGTATGCGTTTCGAAAAAAAAAAATCAATAATGAGCCATGTTTTCTAACTAAAGCTCTACTCTTGTTAATGAAATACAAATCTTTGACTTAGCTGATAGCTTTGTTTGATGGTCACGTAGTGGTGGCTTACGCTCTAGCGGTCTGAATTTTTGTTTGAGCGTTACCAAACTTGGTAGTTTAATGTTTTATGTAGATTTTTGAAAGAGTGTTATGTCTAAAAATCAAGTTCCTTAATGATTGGAATCGAACCCCTTGGTGGAGCGGTTAGAGGGGGAATTTCGAAAACTTCAAATATTTTTGTAATTATGAATTGCATTGAAAAAGTCTGTGTACCCAATCTTTTTGCAAATTTATGTCTTTATGAATGTTGATCTTTTTATTTTTTTTCCTATCTCGAATAAAAAACCGAGATATTTGCATATTATAGTTTTCAGCCAAGGCTAGACTATCCATTTCAATCAACGCATGATTCTATGGCTGAATACCAAACATTGCTTTCTACAGAATGTTTTCTTGCAAATGTGCAAATTAAGATGCTTATTATATATATAATATTCTCGACATTTAACAGTTTCATTCAACATACCATATTCGTAAATTGCTGAAATCGACAAGGCGTTGCATGTACAATGTGTTTGAACGAACCTCAATTTCGTCCTTTGCTAGGTTGGAAGGGACTAGGAATGAGATCCTTGGTCCAGACATTATGTAGATCAGGCAGCTATATACCCCTCGTGGAGCGAGGATGCTACAGGGAGTACATGTCTCCATAGAGTGCACGGGAACTGGGTTACCAGTAGAATGCTCCTTTTTAGTCAACTCTCTACGTGAGCCCCACCATTTACGTGATATACCATACCGGACTCTTCCCAAGAATTTTTTTGTCCTCCCTTCAACGGAAAACGACTTGTAAATTGCGGTAAGTCTTAATAGCTGTTGCGGTTGATAAAATCTCATCCGTTGAGCACTACGGACTTCGATGAAGCGAATCGGTGTAGCGAAGCACTTATCAATATTTTTGACAGCAATTGTATCACCTACCGAGACCTAAAACATTAAAGGTATCTCTAACATTCTTGCCCTCCAGTCTCATGATGTTATTTTTTATTTACTGGCCTTCTTCTAATAAATTTAATTAATGTCTACTTTCTGTACGAAAAGGTTACCAACGTTTTTTAAACAGACTAGAGCAACTAGGTTTTCAATTTCGAGAATCCGTTGAGAAAATAATTTTGTATACCCGATGCTCATGTGGGAATGGAGCAAGCTACTACTAGGAATTAAATTATACTGACTTTTATTTTGGCTATCCATCACACAAGTTGCCGACTTAAAAGCACGGTTTTACTGTAACTTCTGATAAAAGTGAATTCGGAATTCATGAAAAAGGAAATTGATTTCAAGAAATCATGGTTTTAATCTCACACCCAAGTGTCTTATGAAAAATCAACATGAAGTGTCTAAATAAAAAATAGATGAAAAATAAAAATATGTAATATGCAAATAATGCTTAGATAAAAACGTTAATACTCATAGAACTATTACTTCAAATATTTAATACACTGTGGAGATATGGATGGCTGATGTCCTATTGAAGCCAATGATAAATAAAATTACATAACAAAGGAAACAGGAACACAATGAGTTTCCATTTTATGACTGAATTGCATTAGGAGTACTATAAATTTTAGGGTATTGTGAAACCTGTTAATTTCGCCATCGGACAATTTTAAAAATTGATAACAGTGTATTATGTAACGTTTTCCCACTATCCCTTGGAAGATATAAGATTTTTTCTATTTATTCTAGTTGTATTGTTTAATTTTTAATGATGGGCGGGAGTGTTTAACGACACTTCTTCATTTGGTTGAGCTCCCTAACATATCATATATAACGAATCCTTCTTTTTTTACCGTAACGAAAACTATAGTAACGAACCTGCTTCTAAAATTAATGAAATTTGTTTCATAATTTTTGAGCCTTTTACGCGAATTACGAAAGTCCCCATATGAATGAAAAATGACAAAATGAACGATTTTTTTTTCTCTATTTTTCCAAATAAATGGATGGCAGAATATGAGATTAATTATTTGAGGTGTAAGAACAGTATAGAGGGGTTTAAAAAAAAATAGTTATCTTTTAAAATAATTTAATGATAAACAAAATTATAATTTTTACAAAGATATTATAGGCCGTAACTTTTACAACTTTGTCGCTTCTTGAGGACTATATCTATAGCCATTCTTGTTTCAAATTTGACTTGATTTAATTGATTTGGCATCACGAATATTAAGCGATTTTTTTTTCCAGCCATTAATAAACCTCCACTCCTACTCACATTATCAACCCAGCGTTTTAATTTATGCGTAAAGTGAATTGTTTTCACTTTCATCGCAACAGGAAAGTGTGAGGGTTCAGAGAAGGGGTAAAATACTTTATATATATATATATATATATATATATATATATATATATATATATATATATACATATATATATATAAATCAATCAAGATATCTGCGTTTGCTCAATGAAACAGTTATTCAATAAATTTTTACTCTAACTTGAACATTAGCCCTGTTATAAGAATTTTATTTTAGTTTCCTGTCTTCTTTAGATCCCCTCACCTACTAGTCATAGTATGAGCCACTAAACATAACAATTCCTTTTTTTAAAGGGAAAAATGGAAAATTGATATTGTCAGATCTGCAGCGTGACAGTGATTAGAAAAGACGTGAAATTGAAGTAGGTGGAAATTCTGCTTAGTTTACGCAGCCCCTGAATGCTGGATTTTGTCTTTCTGGGTCCCTTATCATAGACCAACTGTCAATATAACTGAGATTCGATTTAGTACCGCGAACTGGACGCATACTTTTTCCCTTTTTTTTATTTCTTTTTTTTAAACTATTTATTAAAAATTTAAGAACCTTAACTGACTAATTGTAAGAAAGGCGTTTCGAGCACTTTACGTCACGTTGTCGTGAGCCAGACGCGAATTACGCCCGTTCGAGTCAAACAACGACATCATTAAACGTAACTAATGATAACATTGTAGGCTAATCTTGGGGAATGCGCGCACGACTCTGTTCGGCCATTTAAATCAGTTTGGTACTATTGCTGGAGAGAATAACACGATGAGGGCCCAGACATATGTAGTCAGCTGACCCTACCTGCTGGGGTCGATGATCGGCTGGCAGTTAGGCCCTCCGGCAGGACTACCAACACACCGACTATAGTCTGTCCTCAGATAATATAACATATTTGTTCAATAGCATAGGTACCCTCGTAAAGGAAAGTCCAAGTGTAGCAGATTGAGATCGTACTCATGACGTGATTTCCGAAAATCTTCCACATACGTCCCATCGATTCTATCCAAGAGATGACGAAAATGAGGTTCGTTCAAAATTGCGTTTATTATAATAACCCCAGTGGGGAGAAGGGGAGGCGGGTAGAGGGAGAATTTCGAAAAATCTTAATAACTCCGTTGTTATGAGTCGGGTCGAGAACTTGTATGGAACCAATCTTAATGGAAAATTAACGTACTAAACATTGTGTTCTATACTTTTCACTATCTTGTTTATTAACTGAGATGTTTGTATATTTTAGTTTTCACCCTACAGTGAAACCCTACTCATGTCATATTGATAATAAGCTGATATATCATGAACAGCTTTATTTGAAGCTTAAATACCAAATTTTGTTTTTGAGAGTCCTTTATTATACGAGATACATACAAATATATTCTGGTAACCCCCACCCCCCTTTTTAAGGCCTTTGGCTACTAAAATTAGATTGATTGAAATCAAAATTATTCTGATTCATTATAAATTACAGTACTAGTATAGTATATAGTAAATAGTTTCCAATAAAATGAATATGTTGTATTCTGATGTATTTCAGTAATTGTTTTTCTTCACGGTGTCTTGTTTGTTTACATTTCAGACGCTTCCATTGGGTGGTTATTAAAATTGACTGAAAAATTACCTTTTACCGTTAGTATTTATTCACTTAATATTCACGGTGTTGTTGTGAAACCAGTATGTAGATTTATCTATTTTTAAACTTCACTAGGGAAATCTGCGTAGTTAATGCAGCCCCTGCGCAACAGACTTTTACTCATGATGCGATTTTCGTCAAATTTAAACAAATGCAAATCCCATATGGCCAACATGAAATAAACATAGATTTTCCTGTCAGCTGTCTACATTTTTGCTCGATTGTTACCAACTGTGATATTTAAATTCTGTTTACCCTCCTCTGATCCAGATCGAATATTACCCTCAGGTCCATTTATTTATTTATGATCGTTTTAACATAGAATGTTGAAATAGTTGTAGAAAAAGTTCCATAAAATCTGAAAAAAAAAAAAAATTCTACTGGAGCTTGGTAAGAAAAATATATAAATAAATAATTCATGTTAAAATAGCTACTAAAATTTTACAAGGCTGGCCAATTGTTGGAAACTAATGGGTTGAGAAGTGAATGATAGACTTGTAGTAAGATGAGTTTTATATCATGGCGTTTCGAATACTCTTGATAGGTCTTCAAAATGTGAATGTAAACGATTTGAGCAGTGAAGCAATTTGAAAAATAATAATTAGCATAGCGATAACATAAGGTTTTTGTTGCGTTAAAGAAAATGATATCGTTATAAATTGAAAATGTAGGCAATATTACCAAAGTCTAGTAGCAGAGATACAGAGTTAAGAATAAAGAAGATATGAAAATTAACAAAAAAAAAAAAAAAAGGCTCAGGTTAAGCAAGTGAGCTAAAGCGTTGCCTTTAACCTCTCATGGGAATCATAGGGTGGAGAGTTCGGTTCCCGTCATGACAATAGGAATTTTCTTAGTGACGAATTCATTTAATAAAATCCTTAGTCCCACCCTGGCTAGAAAAGTGTCGTGATTTGTAGATAACCAGTCCGAATAAGCCCTTGTAGCAAAAAGTGGAAGCTAAGCCCCCCTAACAGACTGACCCAATATCGGGACGTTATTGGAATTGCGGGAGTCTAGTGAGTAAATCTGTCTGTTATTACGTCGGTTTGACGAAGGACTTTGAATCATTAATCCCACCAACTGGAAAGCTGTGCGCTCGCTGGCGGTCTGACCACTGCCTTGGAGCTTGCAGAAGTTTATATACCGAAATATATAGATTCATCATATTTTATGGCAAGGGTCTTCAATAAAAACCATTTTTTTTTTCGGTGCAAACTTTATTGAAACTGCCCGACATGTTTCGTGGCTTACTTCCCACATCTTCAGTGGCTATTATGAAATTTAATAATACTAATTTAACAGATCGCTTAATTAATGTTTTGTTAGATATTGTATTAGTATTTACGTACATCTATGATATATTTCTTAAATCTAATTATAGATTGCTATTTACATTTCTGAAGTGCTCGTTCCTCATTTGTAAGCACCTACTAATACAATATCTAGCAAAAGAATAATTAAGGGGTTTGTTAAACTAATGTTATTATTATTTTTTAAATGGATAGCCCCTGAAGAGGTGCCAAGGAAGCCACGAAACATGTAGGGAAGTTTCAGTAAAGTTTGCACCGAAAAAGAATGTTTTTTATTGGAGACTCTGCCATAAAATATGAAGAATATATAAAAATATTGGGGCCATAATAAGAAACAAAAGAATATATATACATTTTTGAGCTGATGTTATCTTTCGCCATTTATTTGGTCAGAAACATGAGTAACTAGAGTTTTTAAAATCTCACCATTAGAACAACCTCATTACCCAATTTCGTTAAAGGAGTGTTCGTATTTTAGCTGTTATCAGTAGTAAATTTCTCTCATACTAAAAAATATTAGAAAAAGAAACGAAATTGATTAGAAGGGAAAAAAATATCATTCAGTTTAGTGTTTTCACTAAACTATGTGAATTTAGAAAGTAAATTACAAGAACTTTATGAAGCTAGCCTACATTAGCTCGCTCCATTTAACGCATTGAATACAGCATTAGCCTTCGCGAGATCATTTTCATACTCTGCCGGAGAAAACGGATAGAGCGAAGAGTGAAGAAGTCGGACAGGAAGAGAAAGTGCGAGCGTTGCTCACTCGCTTATGTACGTAGGTTGTAAAAAGAGATTAACATTAACATTAATGTTCGTGCGAGAGGAAAACTGAAATCAGAGACCGACGCACAGAGGATCCGGGCCCCGTTAACCATAAAGAAATCGAGCTGTATCGCCCCGTTAGATACATTCTGCGTATCCATTGCATCTTATATGGGTGCATTTAACTGCATAGATACATATTTCAGCTAGCTGCGTTTAACTGATAGTAATTCCTGTTTCTATTACTGAAGCAAGTGTTAGCCATGACGTTAGCAGAGCCTGCATAACATGCACTAGCGAATTTATGCCTTGCTCCCCCCGGAGAATTCCACACCGTTAGGAAGTGAGTCTCAAAGCCAATGACGTCAGCAGGAGTCAGGAAGGACTTGCCTATGAGCGCCATCTACAGTCCTGACTAGTAGCTCCTACTAATGGCTGGCAGGCTTCAGCAAGAATCTTGAAAACTGTTATGATTTCCTAAAAGTAACGAATTTGCGATCTCAATTTGTCAACACCCTCCATATTTGATAAAGCCCGTCACAGGGGCTAAGCCCGGGAGGTGGGTCACCAGAACATATTTGCATGAATCTCGTATAATAAAGGTCTCTTGAATACAATATTTGGTATTTAAGCTTAAAATAATGTGGTTTGCAGAAGGCTGAAAACAGAAAAATGCAAATATCTCGGTTAATATTCAGGGCAGAGCGTAAATGTGTATTACAATATTTATAGTACATTTCAATAGCGACAAGATTGGTTCAATTCTATTTTCGATCCAACGTGGAATAACGGAGATATTTCGAATTTTCGAAAAACCCTCTCTTCTAAACACTCCTAAACGAACTTAATCTTTCTTTTTACATAAAACGATTAAATATCAAGTTTGATAACGATCAAACAAAAATTGCGATCACTTGAGCGTTAACAGACATTTATATATATATATATATATAATTTTGAACGGGCCTCATTTTCGTCAGCTCCTCGGATCAATGGACATTTGAAGAAATTTTTCAAAAATCGCGTCATGAGTCCGACCTCAGTAGAAAAATATTCTGTATGTCACAACAAGAAAAGCGTTATAGAGCATAGTTTATTGATGTTTTAAAGGCAATCAAAAGTGTTTTAATATGTAGAGACAACATTGCAGTTTTTCCGTTTCGGTCCCTTCTAACCCCCCGCCCCTCTCCTTTACTTAACTTCATTAAAAATAGAAAATGCACAAGTAGATGTAACACAAGTCTTAAATATTAAGTTCTGAAGCTAGTAAATTTTGAGTTACGCCGAAACTAGTCAAAATGTGTTCAGGGAGTTTCGGAATAATTTCATTGAAATCTGAAAACCGAAATTTTTCGCGATGGCGATGATTTCATATTTTCCCTAAAGGGAAATCTGCTAAAATGTGCCCAGTTCATATTTTGTCAAGTACTTGCTTTTCTCCAAACTCTTTATTTTATTATAATCGCGTCAGAAACACTAGAGGATAAGTTTGTTGATAAATTGAAATCTCAGTTACTACAATAGTAGTGGAATAATATTACATGACCAGCCTTAGTCAAGTCACGGTCGCTGTTTTGCATGTTTAGCTTTCAGCTATTTATTTGATCACACATTAGTGAAACATTAAAATGAATATTCCATGACCAGCTTCATACATTTTTTAGACGGAAACTAAAAGTTCAAAAGAAATATCCACTATCGAGATGCTAAGAGAGAAAAGAATAATATAATGTGAGATTATACCACTTCCCACTCGGGAAATTCTCTGAGATTGTTCATCATTGTGGGACGAGTTCATTTTCATGTCTCTACTTGCTGAGGCATTCGTCAATATTTATTTAAAACTTCGTTTCATTTTGATTTATTAATAAACCCACAGGCCTTGTAAAGTGTTACGAAATTAATCCTTGTGCGTCTATTTCCTTCTGGAACAAAGAACCTTAGTAGTAAACACAAATATTAAATGTTGATAGATCATGGTAAATAGAAAGGTCGAATGAATTCCTGAATTCACTCATTTTCGTCCATATTGTGGAAAGGATTTTTATTTATTCTTTCGCCTTCAGTGAGCTTCTACTCATTCGATTTTCATTATTAAACATATCATTTTCATCTAAAATTAAAATTTTGGTTTACATGCGTTACTACTATGTGAATAATTGAGTATTAATGTTGAGATTTGATCACGATTGCCTTTTCAGAACATGGAAAAACTGTTTTGAATACCTTTGCTTCCTCTGTGTGACGGACTTCTTTTAATATTTCCGTGCTGACTATTATGTGATATTTTTGTGTATAGTAATTTGTACTATGTAGAAAATATGTAGTAATTGTGTTTTAATAATTCGCCAATTGATAATTACTTTTTATTTCTTTTATTCGTAGCCTCTTTTAGCAGATTTCCCTTTAGGGATATCAGCTATTGAGGTCGTACTCACAACGGAATTTTCAAAATTTTTCTTCAAATGTCCATCGATCGACGAAAATGGGGTCCGTTCCATGTTATATATGTATATATTATATATATATATATATATATATATATATATATATATATATATATTTGTCTGTTAACGCTCTAGCGGTCGCAATTTTTGTTTGATCGTTACGAAACTCGATATTTAACCGTTTTATGTAAAAAGACAGATCAAGTTCGTTAATGCCTGAAATCGGACCAGAGGGAGGGGGGATTTTCGAAAATTCGAAATATCTCCGTTATTATGCATCGGATCGAAAAATTGTATAGAACCAATCTTATTGCAAATTGAATTTACTATAAATATTCTTATAGACATTAATTCTCTATCTTGAATATTAACCGAGATATTTGCATTTTTATGAAGTCTGTGGTCGGGTATAGTTCGGATTACGTCGGCCATCTTCGTCATTTCTCGGCTCAGGGGGAAGCTTCTTCTAACCTGTCATTTCTAACCTTACCTTACCTTCTATACTTTGTGAGATTTATGCAGATACGTTCTGTTCATCCGCCCCCCCCCCTTCTTTAGTTCTTGGACTACTAAAATTTGAGTTATTAAACTATAAATTATTCTTACAATTCAGAAGCCGTTTCAGTTTGGAATTTATTTTAATTAACTGAAAGATTTCTCATTATCTAATCACGGTGGTATTATGTTACCAGTATGCAGATTTCTCTTTTGTAAAATTTCACAGGGGAAATCTGCATAGTTTACGCAGCCCCTGCGTGATGGACTTTTCTATATTCTGTTTATTGTTAATATGCTGTGTCCCTTTTGAAGGAGCATGAGGAATGAATTCCTATATTCCAGGTTACTGCAGTAGGGAGAATAATAATAAAAAAAACTAGCATCGCATAATAATTTGGATGTAAATTACGAGAATCATGGGTCATTTGAAATTCATTACTTTCAAAACGAGATAGGTTTAAATGTGAAGTGTTACTTTCTAACCTTACAGGGATATAGCCATGAGTAGTAATGAGGTCCAGCGAGGTAGACAGACGTGACTTCTTTGGAAATTCTGTAGGCGTTGGCGCCTTCTTACTACCTCTCAGCATATGTCTATATTTACATCGTTCCCCAAGTTTTTATTGCCCCTGAGTTATTGTTCATATCACTATCTGTTAGGTTTATAAAAAAATACAAATATTAATTATTTCTGCAACCCGAATCTTGCGCGTAAATCCTTTCTAGTCTGGACTTGTTGTTCTATTTGCTTAATGTATTTTAATGTTTTATCCTCTAGGTTAAGTGATGACATCTTCTGTTTTTATGATTTCTTGAACTTGGGTCTGGAGAAAGAACGCTAAGTATTTTGAAATCCGCAATAAACAGTTGACTCTTTGTTGGATGAGAGATTTCCACATTAAAATATTCACAATAATACTCTCTCAACGGTTCTTTGCCAAACTTTATAAAAATCGAACACTATTTTATTTTGATAAGCTGAGGTAGATTCTCAAATCATGCGATTAAGATTATTTTTCATTTTTATGGTACAATTATTGATATATCAAGAATAATATAATTTAAAATGCATTTTATTCAACAAAAACTATTATTGTAGGGCTATCATCCAAATAACTCAATTTCCTATTCTGAAATAAGGGTTTTATTTGGTTAGACCACCACAATATAAAATGACATGAGGAGTTGAGCTCCCAGAGGATATTTTAGTTCAAAATAGTTGTCCACATAAGCCACCCCCCAAAAAATAGTGGCTGCGAATAACGATAAACGAAGCAGATTTACCACGTGGTGGGACGCTGTTGATTTTGCCCCATAAATTCTCTGGGGTTTAAATGTAGACTAAAAATGATATATAATGTGTTTCAGGCGCCTTAAGTAAAATTCGAATAAGTGAAATTTAGGGTTTCTGAAATACTTCATACTAAAAATTAGCAAATTTCTTGTTTAATATTCAATTTAGAGAAGAAACCGTTTAGATCAATAATTCTAGAGAATTACAAGATAACAACAGCAACCTACAAACAAGATTAGTTTAGTTACGTTACTTTATTCGCTTCCGCTAATAAAAATTTGATATTTTTAATGTTTCATTACACTCCCCTATCTTCCATATGAGATTAAGACAACAGGTAGCATTGGAGCTTGGCATACGATTTTTCGTGAGACAATAATTGCTAATTGCGAAATATCACGAATATTTATATGTCACCCGAAATTTCAGTTCACAATTTTCTATTTATATATTTTCAATGTATTTGTAGCTTACGGCATAGGGATATGAAGTTTAGGAGTGGCTTATAGGCGTTGTCCATGGCCCCATATTTACTTGCAATGCAGCTTTCATGTAGAGCCGTTATATTGGGTATTTTTAATTAATTCTTTAATCGTTATCGGATAAAAAATTGTTTATTGTTAAATATGCGAAAGCAGATATACTTCTGAAACCAGTTGCTGATCAGAACTGAAGCATTGGCCAAACTGCTTTCTTCCTTCCAAAAAGGGTTATGTCTGGCCACCTGATAGAGCCTCTATATGAAACTGACATGCCAACATTTTCTTGATGTATGCCTGAAAATTGACAGGGTATGGTAGGAATTAAATGCCTCTCTGTTGTATCTTCAACAACTAACAATCAATTGCGTAAGCTAAACAGACTTTCCACTTGCTGGCATGATAAACTACTAAATCTTTAAGGAAAAATGTGTTGAGAAGAAGTTGAGGTTTACAGAATGCTCAAAACAAGAAAATTCGAATATTTCTCTTAATACATGAGCTACGAATAAATGTACAGAGCAACAATTCTTGAGCAATTTTTTCAATCGACTCATAATAAAGAGGGGGTCAGGTTAGCCATGTGAGTTAAAGCGTTGACCTTTATCTCACATGGTAAACCTAGAGTGGCGAGTTCGATTCTCGCATGGGCAAAGGAAATTATTTAGTGACGGAATTCATTAAATAACATCCTAAAATCCCACCCTGGCTAGAAATGGGTGGTAACCTGTAGATAACCCGTCCCAATTAGCTTAAGTTGCAAAAAGTGGACGTTAATAAATTATAATAATAATAAAGAAGGTATTTTGAAATTTCGACCCTCCCCCCAATTCCTGGACATTAATGAAAATGAACATTAGAGTGTAGAATTAAACGGTTAAATACTGATTGTGATATAGATCAAATAAACATTTTCCTGTCCACAATCCCGATAGTATTCGAGTCCCATTAAAATGCTTGAAAGAATATGGAATATGGAAAAAGTCCGTCACGCAGGGGCTGCGTAAACTAAGCAGATTTCCCACTTGAAGTTTTACAATAGAGAAATCTCCCCAATAGTAGTAAGGACTCTCTAAACATATTCACGAGGGATGAATACTTACGAAAACGGCTGCACTAGCTCTCGGCGGAAAGTCCCGAACTTAGCCGACTCCTGCCGACCACACACACAATACAAATGCAAATATCTCGGTTAATATTCAAGATAAAGAAAAAATGTATAGAACAATATTTATAGTAAATTTAGTTTGCAATAAGATTGATTATTTACAATGTTGCGATACGACGCATAATAACGGAGATATTTCGAATTTTCAAAAATCCCCTGCTCTAAACCCCCCCCCCTCCCACTGGTCTGATTGCAGCCATTAACGAACTTGATATTTCTTTTTACATAAAACGGTTAAATATGAACTTTGGTAACGATCAAACAAAAATTGCGACCGCTAGAGCGTTAACAGACAAATCTCTTTCTCTCTCTCTCTCTCTCACTCTCTCTCTCTCTCTCTCTCTCTCTCTCTATATATATATATATATATATATATATATATATATATATATATATAATTTTGAACGGACCTCATTTTCGTCATCTCCTGGGTAGGATCGATTGACATTTGAGGAAATTTTTCAAAACTCATGAGTAAGACCTCAATAACTGATTCCCCTTAAGGGAAATCTGCTAAAATGGAAAGTAACTTACTACACGATATTTATTTAATGGTGATTTGAATTTATTCGTTGAAATGTCTATTGAGATCAATTTAGTTCTAAATGTACAAAATTTGTTAGATTTTAGAGAGCATTTTGACTTGCGTGGAAAGAGACATGATTTGATTCTAACTGTGTCAAAAATGATAATCTTCGTTTTTAAGAGCGTTATGAAACAATAATCGATATTATGAAAATTGTAGTAGTAACATGGGGGTTACTGAAGACGGGAAACAAAGAATTCAAAGAACTCCCTTAATAATCTAGTTACTGAGTTATGAATCTAACGAAAATTGCAGAAAGTAACTTGATATTCTAGATTGGTTCTGTAACATATGTGATTTTATGAAATGCACACTCATAAAATGAAATGAAGGTTGTGTTTATTTGTAAATAAACGGTTTACATTTTATTTTACGTAAGTATATATTTGAATTCTTCAGTGTTTATTCGAATCGATTAGTTGAAATGTCTACTGGGGTTCTCTTCAAATTAGGTACAAGTGTACAAATGCTGTCTTTATTAGTTTTGAGTAAATCTTTGTACTCGTGGTGTGACTCTTAACATGTGTAATAGAGAGAGAAGTGCAAACGTGGTTTTTGACCCACATTTGAATATAACTGCGTAAAAAATTCTAATCTCCGTTTTTATGAGTTGTATAAAACAATAAAGCTACCTTAGCCGAAGCGTGTCGTGATTCGCACGTTACGGTGTCTTGCTTCGTCCTCCTTTGCCTTTGGGTATCGCCACTCTCTGTTGAATTCAACCAATAAAATATGCCACTAGCTACAAATGGTAGATAATAGTATATTTATGTACAATGCGTGTATATATAAGTAACATTAAGTATTCCCTTAAGGGAAATCAGCTATTATTGCTGTATTCATGACTCTATTTTTGAACAGTTTCCACAAATGTCCATAGATTCTACCTAGATGACGAAAATGAGGTTGGCTCAAATTATTTTATATATATTTGTCTGTTACCGTTCGTAATTTTTGTTCGAACGTTATCAAGCTCGATATTTAAACGTTTTATCTAAAACTATAACCTAGTTCTTTAGAGGCTCAAATGGGTTCAGCGGGGATTTCGAAAATTCACAGTACCTCCGTTGTTACATGCCCTATCAAAACATTGTAAGGATCTAATCTTATTAACCTTATGTTATTAATAAAATGTCAATGCCCTAAGATGTTGTTATATACATTTTTTATCTATCTTCAATATTGGCTGAGATATTGGCTTTTTTTCAGTTTTCAGCTCTTTTTGTCTTTTTACTTTAAAAATAAGAGAATATATCATGAAAACTCTTAATCCAAGTATAACTGCCAATTATTGCTTTCAACGGACATTTCTGCGAGATATATGCTCTCTATTTTGGTTTAATCGTTACCAAACTCGATATTTAATCGTTTAGAGATAAGATCAAGTTCGTTAATGGCTGAAATCCGACTAGTGGAGGGGTGGCGATTAGAGGTGATAAATTTCAAAAATTCTTAATATCTCAGTTATACCATAAATACCAAATATTGTTCTCATTGAACTTATAATTTTTGAGGTAATGCAAACACGTGGGTAATCTGCTAAGTTTACGCAGCTCCTGCATGACGGGCTTTTGTAAATTGCTTACCATTCTTGTTAAACATGACATTTATAGCAGTCGTTGCTTTATAATTTTAGCTGTTACTGAAGTATCAGCAGAGCTATTCTATTGTCGTAAATCTCTGTTGTGGATAAATCATATATCTTGCGCGCAAAGACATTTCTAATTGTGATCACAGCTCGTAGGAAATTAACTTAATTCACGCATCCTATTCAGTACGGATCCCTACATTCATTCATTACAGCTTTCACATATTCATCTTGAGAGATGAATAATTTTAGTTCTTTCTTTTTAACTCAAAATACTACTATCTTTGGACTTATATTGGCAGAGAATCAGACTACGTAAAATTCAGGGCTGTCACCATAAGTCCAGAGACCGGGGTATCCAATGTTATAAAACTTTATTTTATTATCCTAATAGAACACAATTTGTGTTTCATGATGGACTCTGTAAGCTCCAAACGTTAAACACTGAATGTACACATTAGACCCAGTTCCAACAGTTTATAAATCGTCGCTGCCTTTATGATTCCACAGTTTTCCCTACGCTTGATCTTGTAAGATCATGACATTAATTCTTTACTTCTGAACGTTATACAGACTTAAGTTGTGCTCTACAGAAAGCAGGGAGTAAAGGAGATATAAGTTCCCAGTAATTGTACATGTCCGTTAGTGAGAGCCTTCAATAAAAACCAGTATAACAGGACTCCTTGTTAATGGACTCCAGCTGGTCTAAAATTTATCGCCATTGCCTCCTTTTGCCACAATTACCTGTCTAATTTTACCCATTTGAACTTTTTTATGTTTATTTGCTGACACTATTTTCTCTATAAGGCCGAACAGTATGTGGAGTCAGTGAGCGGTATCTCTCTCTATATATAGAGGTAGCGTATTAGAGCTTCCAGTATTAAATAACGCCCAACCACAACGATAAAGAGGATTCAAGGGGCATTCTTCTAACCTATGCCAAACGTGTTAATACTGCTCAACGTATTGCGGCTAACGCATGACATTATTTCGTTATTTCGTGCCTAATAGCGCACTAAGGTGGCAGGTTATTGTTGGACTCTCATGTTACCACGGTTCACGTGAAATTCAGGTAAAATGGTATACACATTTAGCAGGGTATATGAATGCCCAATAGCAATCGGGTATCGTAATTAATTACTTTACAATCATAAAAAGTCCGTCACGCAGCGCCTGCGTAAACTAAGCAGATTTCCTACGTGAAGTTATACAGTAGAGAAATCTGCCCAATAACAACTGTAGTAGTAAACCTATTCAGTAGTTAACCTAAACCTATTCACGAGGGACGAACAGTTACGGAAACGGCCACCAGAGCTCTCGGCGGAAAGTCCGGACGTAGCCGACTCCAGCCAACCACACACAGAATATAAATGCAAATATCTCGGTTAATATTCAACATACAGAGTAAATGTATAGAACAATATTTATAGTACATTTAATTTGCAATAAGATTGATGCTATACAATTTTTCGATCCGACGCATAATAACGGAGATATTTTAGATTTTCCGAAAATCCCCCCTCTAAACCCTCCTCCCCTCCCACTGGTCCGATTTCAGCCATTAACGAACTTGATCTTCCTTTTTACATAAAACGGAACGATCAAACAAAAATTGCTGACCATTAACAGACAAATATATATATATATATATATATATATATATATATATATATATATATATATATATATATAATTTTGAACGGACCTCAATTTCGTCATCTCCTGGGTAGCATCGATGGATATGTGAAGAAACTTTTCGAAACTCGCGTTATGAGTAAATTAAGGGATTTCCCCTTAAGGGAAATCAGCTAAAAGAATTTACTTAAATGCTTAGCACTTATCATATAAATTTCCGGATGCGTAACGTAAGCAGGTTTTTCACGTACTGGTATGACAATCTAGTGAATTCACATATCCACATATCCTGACTGAAAACCAGGAAGAGGGAATTACTCGTTTAGTATGTGTCACAAAAAATGCGTAGAGCAACAATTGTAGAGCATCGTTATTTCAACAAGATAAGCTCTATAACTTCCGACTATCATAATAACCTAGATATTTTCAATTTTGGAATTCCCCCCTTTAACCCCTTTTTCTTGTACGATTTCTGATATTAACATGTGTGATCTTTAGTCTTAACTGACGCAGTTAATTAAATATCGAGTATGGCACAGATCAAATAAACATTTTCGAGCCGAGGAGATTAATTGAACACGTAAAATAAAGGTTTCTTGAAATCAATATTTGGTGTTTAAGCATAGTATGAAGAGCTTCACACAATAACAGCTTATTGTTAGTATGACATGGGTAGCAATGTGGGGGGGGGTCACTGGTGGCTGAAAAGTAAAATATATAAATTTCGTAATTCCCCACTCGAAACGGCACCTCTCCCGCACGAGGCCGATATTAGCCGTTAGAGAACTTGATATTTAGTTTCGCTTGAAAAGCTTATGTATCGAGTTTGGTTGGATCATACTAAAATTACGAGGGTAACAGACATACACACTCACATATATATACAATTTTGAGCGAATCTCATTTTCGTCATCTCTTAGGTAGGATTGATGGTCATTTGAGAAAATTGTTTGAAAATGGCGTCATGAGTACAACCTCAATAGCAGGTTTCCCCGTGGATTTTTCTCTGTAAACTTTCTTGGTCTTTTATTGTTTCTACTAACCCTTAATCCACACTTATATATAGTTCATTATTTAATTGTAGCCGGCCTTACGATATTGTAATGTTTAAGTTACTTTTCATGAAGAAGACCTTGAAAATAAATATTGTCTCATCCGACGTTCCAAGCGAACTGCTAAAGTTAGGACTGTCCGTTTATTTACTGATTCGCTGGACTCCACGAACTGCCTATTCAATGGACCAAAATGATCTTTCCACTTTTTATTGCAATGTATCCAACTCATTGACCAGTACCAAGAATGGAAGTGTTTAGGAGTGATCTCATACGTAATATGGTTTTAGGAATCAGAAATTGGAGGTTTAAGCTCAAGTTTGTTATTGTTTGGTTTCAGTTTATATATATATCTATATATATATATATATATATATATATATATATATATATAATTGTAACCTCTGTCTGTACATTGATTTTTTTCGCGAAATTTCATGATAACTTTTCGTTTCACATGTCATAGACACCATAACTGCATTTTGTTTCTTTCGTGTATGTTTGTTACCTTTTCACGGATAAACGGCTGAACCGAATTTTATGAAACCTGGTATGTATATTACTACTAGCCCAACTTCGACTTTAGGCTATATTAATATTCTCTAAGACAAACAGGAGTGGGGGTTATAAGGAAGGCCTAAAATTAAAAATAGCGATATTTCGTTTCCTATTGCTTTTTCAGCAAATGTGCACATCACAAAAGATGTTAATTTTGTTATTTAGAGTAACTTTTGTTATATGCACTTTTACCGTATACGGAAGTATAAATGAGTTATAAGCTAAAAACTACTAGAGGGAGTCCACAATTTTATTTGGTACAAAAGACTCAACCGAACTAAACCAAACTCGGTATGTGAATTAGCACTAACGCCTTCCTTATAATAAGCCATACTAACATTTCTAGGGACGGGGAGGAGTGGGGGTTATAAGAAAGGCCTGAAATTAAAAATAGTGATATTTCGTTTCCTATTGCATTTTCGGCAAATATGCACATAACAAAAGTTGTTTATTTTGTTATTTAGAAAACTTTTTTTATATACAGTATCGTCGTATAAGGAAGTATAAAGGCGTTATACGCTAAAAATTATAGCGAGAGTCAACAATTTTATTTGGCACTAAAGACTCAACCGAACTAAATAAAACACTCAGTATGTGTATTAGCACTAACGCCTTCCTTATAATAAGTTATACTAATTCTAGGGACGGGCAGGAGTGGGGGTTATAAGGGAGGCCTGAAATTAAAAATAGTGATTTCCTATTGGGGTTTCGGCAAATATGCACATAACAAAAGTTGTTTATATTGTTATTTAGAGAAATTTGCTCAACACTTCTTTTCAATATGAGCTACCCGGTACCTAAAATGAAAAAAATTGATTCAAATGTATGTCAATTTTTTCTCATTAATAATTCAAAATTATGCATAATGCAAAGGAAACAATATGCAGGACAGTGAAGTCTTACATAAAAAAATAATTTTATTATTAACAAATCCACAGAAACGACGGGTGTTAACCCTAAACACTGGGACGGGTAAATGTCAAAATATTGTGCAAAGTAAAGCCTTGCCAAAAATATTACATCACCATTCAGCCTCAAATGAATTCCCGAGCGAAGCCTAGTATATTTATAAATTGGTGCACTAACAGCTGATTTTGCATAAAAATTGCGTTCAAGTTTAATCCAATTATGTGTTAATAAAGATAACTATATTTTTCATTGTAAGAATTTGACAATTTCCGCTGTTTGGTAACCATGTTTTATACATGTTCGTTTGGAATGTGGTAGGAAATTTATCAACTCATTACATATTATTCATTTACAATACATATCTATTATAAATATTATAAAAATATATTTTATATATATATATATATATATATATATATATATATATATATCAAGATATAAATATTATAAAAATATATTTTATATATATATATATATATATATATATATATATATATATATATATATCAAGATATAAATATTATATACATATTTACGTTTTTAATGAAAACATTGAATATAACAAATCAACAACAGGATTCCTTAGTAATGATTTTGAAATTATTACTAATAATATAGTAATAGTAGTAGTCCTTGATTTTACTAATAATTTAGTTAGAAAGGATTCTTTTTAATGAAAGGGGTTGTTAATGGACCTAGTTACTATAGCCATTTTAATTTAATTTGAACGTTCATTTGTTTGGGGGTGTCGCCATCATTTATTAAATACTATTTAAAAATAATTAAGTGTGGGTTTTTAATTAATTTTTGTATTGACTATTATTTATATTTTCTAATAGTCTATGAAAGCACATAACTGTGGTGGAATGCAATACACCCTGAAAGAGAATAAGGCCTTGTTACTAATTCTCCCAATTATTGGAAGTAATTAGAGAATACTTTCCCTTACAGCCAATGAAATAATTGGCTCATCCCAGAGATGAACAAAACAACTGTCATGTGTGGTTGTCAGCTGGTTCTCACAGCATCATCACAACTTGTTAATTCGCTCCTTGAAATCTTAATCTCCTTGCTGTGAATACATGAATAAAAGAAGTGGTCAGTCCGTTAATGATTGAGTTCATTAATTACATATTAAATAATTCTTTAACGGTTTATTATGTTGGTTTTTAACCCAAAGTAAAGCCAATTAGAATACAGTGTGTCTTAGAATAATTTATAAGTTAACATAAAGAAAAAGGTCCGTTACACAGGGGCAGCATGAACTAAGCAGATTACCCTTTTATCTCGTTTATTCTATATTTCGAAATAAACATTTATTTCGTGAAATACAAATCATGTAATATTTGGAATGAAACTTGGAATAAGAAGCTTCATGATAGTGTGATGGCTGTTACTGGGGGTTTACTTAAGGTTTAAATAAATAAAAATTAAAAGCTTTTGGTTTATATTATATACAAAAAAGCTAAAGTGTACAGTGTAACATATATACCAAATTATATTTACAACTAGATTAGTTATATAATACGTTTTTCGATCCGACTCATAGCAACAAAGAAATTCTGAATTTTGGATTTTCTTCCCCTTCACCCCCTCCCCTTTCCAATTACGATATCATAATATCATACGATATTATGAATTTTATCTTTAGTTATTACATTAAACGCTCATTTATTGAGTTTGGTAACGATCATGCTAATATTGTGACTGCTAGAGCGGTATCAGAGTATATAAGCATAAGTATATATATATATATATATATATATATATATATATATATATATATATATATGTGTGTGTGTGTGTGTGTGTGTGTGCGTGTGTAATTTTATCCGAATCTAATTTTTGTTATCTTCTGAGTATGATCGATGGGCATTTGAGGATATGTTTCGAAAATTACGCCATAAGTACGATCTCAATAGCTAATTTTCTTTAATTGAAATCGGCTAAAATCGTCCCCTTTTGTACGCCACGTTGATCGCCTATAGTTTATTGAGATTTTGACAATTATTATTCTTTTTTGATTCTTTGGTTATATATGTAAAGCCAATATAGGCATGTATTCAGAATTCACACCTGCTGTGTGATGGCCCTTATGTACACACATCAATAGAATCCTTGGGGCCCGAGAAAGGTATTACAGTCTAGACCTATTCAGGCAATATATTATTGTTACATTTTTCATTGTATATATTATATAGCCCTAAATTTTATTAATTAGGTTTAAACAAGTTCATTTCAAGCTTTTGCTATTGTATAAACACCATGAATAGTGTTCTTGGTCATGTGCTTTTGTTGTTGGGTTACTCATCCCTGGCGACTTTACACGTGCAGTAGACGATTAAGAATGTCTTTTTAAGGATTTATTTTCTCTGGAAAAAAATAATATATATAATGCACTAAAATGTTTAAGAATATCTATTGATGTAACCAATACAGTGAGTGATAGGCATAAGTTTTCCAAGGTAGTCAACATAAATTTTCGAGATTATAAATTCTTTAGAAACAAACTTCCCTTTCTTAAATTGTGTAATTTTTGTAATAAAACTGTAGTTTAATTGAACAATAATTTTAAAAGATAATCAAATATGTCTTAAACATGGCAGAATTATCGACAATATCAAATTGGTTTTCTTGCAGGTTCTCATTAGTTTAACGAAATAAACAAACAACTTGATTGCCAATTGGATTTTGTAATTCACGGTTGAATGTAAAGGGCATTCCAACAATTTATTGTAGTACAGTACGCCAGACAAATTTGTTCTCTAGTCTATATATATAGGATAGTTATTGGAGACGTATTTGATCAAAATGTCTTGGTCCGACTCAAGAGTGCAACCCAAATTTCCTGAATTTGTGGTCTTGTATTTATGAAGATGTAAAACTATGAGATACGGCCATGAGATAGGCCAAGACTATAATGTCCTTGTGGGAGTCAACGGACCAAAAAAGAAGCGAGACAAGGTTCATTATCGGGAACAAAGCTCCAAGATGACTTTAAATATTTTTTATACACATTGATGTCGCTTTGAACCATTTTGACCCACCTGTCGGAGGAATGCTACTATGGTTTTCAAAACCATCAGTAAGTTGGTTGATTCTCGAAGTTTTATGATTGGTTATGAAGCAGTACATAACCAATGGCTATGATTGACTTCTCTTAGGCGACTCAATCAAAATAGGGCAATATGGGGTAAGGTCCATGTTAAGCTCCTTCGACTTTACCTGGCCTGAATGATTTTAAGTATTAGAACATTTATGAGTACTTTTTGCATGTACTACTTGAAGACGATAAATGTTTAACATTTTTTCTTACCTTGTTATAGAAGTTTAAGGATATTTTTACCGAAAATATATTTTTCGTCAGCTTACATGGGGTTTCTATTAATAATGTTTTATAAGAAATAGTTCTTAACATAATAAATATCAAAATAAATTTACAATCTCTTCTTTACAATTAAACATTGCTAATCTTAATTTATTCCGGGTCTCAGGTTAGCCATGTGAGTTAAAGCGTTGACCTTAATCTCACTTGGTAAACCTAGAGTGGCGATTTCAAATCCCGCCTAGGCAAAGGTATTTATTTAGTGACGGAATTCATTAAATAAAATCCTTAGTCCCATCCTTGCTAGAAAAGGGTGGTGACCTGTAGATAACCCGCCTCAATTAGCCTTAGTTTTAAAAAGTGGACGTAGTTTTAATAAATAAATAATCTTAATTAATAGAAATTATAAATGAAATAGAAATATATAGTTGATTTGAAACATTAATTGCGGACTAGAGAGCCTTCTTCATATTTCTAATATTCCTCAATTTTTCCCATTGTGAATTCGTATCTTCGCTCGATACGCCATTTTTATTGAAAACATTTTTTACCATTATATTAATAAGTTCCCATAATTTGTTATTTCAAAATATTTTAGGGGTAAAGTTAAATATCCCATTATAGAATTGGGATTCTTTGCTAAGTGGTGGTTTACAGTAACGTGTTGTGTCCCGTAAACAAGCTATTGGCAATTACTTCTTGAACAGTTTCCTCTAAGGGAGCAAACTCAACCATACTCCTTTGCTAATCACTTTCGGACGTACTCCAATCTTTGATTTACTGAAAGCAATGGCCCATTCCTCATCTTTATCCATTCGTCAACTTGCCCCGCCTTCTCCCAATGTGTCATATTTGACTCTTGGGAAACAGCCAATTCGTGTGTCCCTGCGATGATCTGGACTAGGGAAGGTGACGGGGCAGAGGATCAGGTCCCGTTAGTCGAGGGATAAGGCCTGGAGTATGTGGGACACCGACTCCTGGACCTCGGCTACTGGAGGCCGCTCTACTCCTTTCCTCCAGGGATTTGCATCTCATTCCAGAGCCGATATAGATAGACCAGTTATCTGCACTAGGCGTTGATTTAAGGCTCGTAAAATGTCAACTTGCTCAACGGTATTCAGCTCTTATTCGACTTTCCTGCCCTGATTCTCAGTTATGTGCTTCGGTTAATTCTCCAGGTGACAGTAGTCAAAACTGAAACCTGCTAAAACGACTATTTAAGGCCTCCTTAAAGGGTTTTCTCTAAGCTATCCTTTTATCCGCTTATGGGTAATATCTACTAGAATAGGTAGTCTCACGGATCCCAAGCCCTTGCCTTCCACATGAGATTAATTGAGATCGAAGGGATGAGTAATAAGTAATTTACTCAAAGAAAAATAATTCAATTAGAAACAACATTACAAAAAGTGTTCGTACCACAGTATAATAGGCTGACTATTGATCTGTATTACCTAATGTGTATTTGCATAAAACCTGTGTTCGCAGACTTGATCAAAAGAACTTTTAAGCACTTGAAACGAATTTCTAATTTTAATGGCCTTCTCAATCATCCAGTATAACTATTCTACAAGTTGCGATTTTCTTTTACACGTCGTTCGTAAAAGAAATATACCAGTATATACGTACCAACTCCGTCGATTTTAGCGGATTTCCCTTAAGGAAAATCAGCTATTGAGGTCGTGCTCTTGAAGCGATTTTCGAAAAATTTCTTCAAATGTCAATCAATCCTACCCAGGCGATGAGGAAAATGAGGTTGGTTCAAATATATATATATATATATATATATATATATATATATATATATATATATATATATATATATATATATATATTTCTGTTAACACTCTAGCGGTAGCAATTTTTGTTTAATCGTCACCAAAATCGGCATTTAATCGTTTCATGTAAAAAGGAAGATCAAGTTCGTTAATGGCTGAACCAGTGGGAGGGGGGTTTTAGAGGGGGGGATTTTCAAAAATTCGAAATATCTCCGTTATTAAGCATCGGATCGAAAAATTGTATAGAACCAATCTTATTGCAAATTAAATTTACTATAAATATTGTTCTATACATTTATTCTGTATCTTGAATATTAACCGAGATATTTGCATTTGTATTCTGCGTGTGGTCACCAGTAGACTATGTTCGGACTTTCCGCCGAGAGCTCTGGTGGCCGATTCTATAACTATTCGTCCCTCGTGAATAGATTTAGAGGTTAGGTTAACTGTATTTCGGGGCTAGAAACTACTGGGTTATTACGCCCTAAATAATGTTTTAGGTTTAGAGGTTTCTTACTACTACAGTTGTTATTAGGCAGATTTCTCTATTGTAAAACTTCTCGTGGGAAATCTGCTTAGTTTACGCAGCCCCTGCGTGACGGACTTTTTATTTAATACAGAATGAACCTACGATTCAGTCACCACTGAATCACTTTATGTACCACTATCCTTTCTACACTATTATGGTTTTTGTGCCGTTTTTATGGACACTTTATACGCAGAATTTTGTGAATAAGCAGCAAGGAATGCGAAATTCACAGAATGTCTCTATGACTCTTATCTTCGTGATTGCTTAAGGACAAGAAGGCACGATAGGGAATGATCGTTGGGAACGATTAAAACTAAGATTAATTAGTTCTGGGCTCTTCAATTATAAATAGAACATTTTTAGGTTGAATTTCTTAAATACTTTTTATTAAGAACAAATTTATATTAAAAGGTTTTTTTGATAATATTTTAATTTTATTATCTATAGGGTCTAAAATCAATAAAAGACCCCTTCCTTTCTATTTTTTACAAGTACAATTTTTACAGTATAACATATTTTACATATTTAGTCTGTTATTTTCATTTTTAAATACTTTTTCAATACTTAAGTGGAATTTAAGTATTCTTTGGCGATGTTAAAATCATCATTATTGTATTTTCACTCAATATTTCATCGATTCAATTTCATTTAGCCTGTGATTACGGGTTCTCGTACATATCTTTAGTTATTATTTAGTTGTTTGTCTCGTAGTGTTCTTCTTCTTAGTGGTTGTGTGGCTATCTTTATTTCTCTTCTCAGTGCCATCTTAGGAGTATTTCTCTGGTCAGGTCTATTCTGCTTCGTCAAGAATTCATGGTTGGCATACATAGAACAGCATCTTGCTGATTACCCATTGGTTGCATTCTGTTGATAACAAGTATGATTCACAACACAGAGCAAGTTCTTCAGTCGAAATTATTTTTATTTATCTATTTGTAATTTTTTTTTTCAATTTTAATTATTTATTATTTATTTTTAAGTTACCAACAGACGATTAAAGAGATTCCTAATTTTCTGTTGCAAGCCAATTTTAATAGTTATATGACATGTATTTCGCAGAAAAAGAACGACTCTTTACCACATTTAGTGTTAAAACATTTAATTCATCTAGATAAACTAAAAGAATACAGATTCAAAACATGTAAATATCAAATAAGCTAAATTAGTTTCTCAATTGGCGATTTAATGAAAAATAAAAAGGAAATAGTGTAGGTACTTAAGTCACTTGAGTAAATATAAAACAACGAGGAAAAAAAATAATAAGTAAAATACCAGTCAAAAAAATCATTGATCTCAAATCCTCTCCAACAAATTAAGCTGAAATATAAAGGAAAATATATTAACATGGTAAACTAATAATAACAAAAATGTATATTAGAGATAAAAAGACCCGTCATGCAGTTAAAGAAAACTTAAAATTTAATTTGGATGCCAGATATTTAGTTATATATGTAACAATTTTATGAGTACTATTGGTGGTTTGTTTGTTCGTTGTATTTTATGAAAAAAAAAAACAGCAAGGTCATCAATGGCCAACTCTTATCGCACCGTATTTGAGTTCCCTAACAATGGGAAATCGCAGACGCAGGCCAGTTTTTGTAATTCTTATTTTCCCTTTTTTTCTCTTTATTTAATCTTTCATTTTACTTCTTTCAATATTTCTTTTTATTTTTTTTCCTTTCCCCTAACATTTATATTCTCTGTTATTTATTTTTTTAAAAAAAAAACATTTTATTATTTTTATTATATTTTATTTTTTATTTCATTTTATTCTTTCAAAAAAATCAAACTAGCTATTTAAATAAATATTAAAGTCAATGATATTAATTAAATTAATACTATTGCAATAAATATAAAAATTCATACTCTTTATTAGACCAAAACTATTATCATAAACATTGAAATAAAAACTATTAAAATAAACATTAAAATTAAGACTATTAAAACAACCATTAAAATTAACTATTTGTGGTTACCAAAGACCGCAGAAGTAAAACAGAATATAACTTAGTTCATAGTATAGTTAAAGCAATATTCATAGATCAATAATAATTGATAAAAAAAAAATAATTTCAGACATTCTTTTAATATTATTCCATGTGGCTTATAGTAACAGAGATATAGGTAGATTCTTCAGTATGGGTTTTACATATTTTTGTTCAATCTGAATTAAGGAGTTAGTATAAAAAGTTTGCTATGTCCTACCAAGTTCACTCTCTTGGGCTTGAAATAACCTGATTTTTCTAGTGACATACATTTACGGTGCCAACTATCGATTTTTTTCTACGAATTTCGGCACTAAACTTGTGTAATTTCTCAGGGAAACCGGGATGGAAAGTCGGTTGAGAATGGCCGTAGCAGGGCAGGTGGAGCATGGGGCCGTGAGTAGGCGGTGGATGAATATACAGAAGCATTCAGGCCAGCAATGGCGAATCCTCTCTCAAAGGCAAATGCTTCGTAATGTTTGCCTTCTACAGCCCTTTCACGGGGTATCTTTCGAATTATTTCATGACACTTCAAGGCCAAGTACTGCTGGGAATGCTGATCATTCCCTTGGGACTAAAAATTCCTGTGAGTAAGGAAAAGAAGAGAGTCACATGAGCACGAAGGGGTTTCCCGTAGTCTTCTAGAGTCGGCTAGAAAAAATGCAGAATAAAGAAAATTCCGACCCATGACAAAATTCTTAGAGAGCCATCCCTCCCTCACACGTAACCAGTGTTAGGAGACTATTTAAATAGGCATTAATGAGCATGAGTATATAGACTACATTATTAATGTACCCTCCAGTCTTCACATAGTGACATGATTTTTGTTGGAATTTTACAAAGTGGCAAGTTGAAAAATAAATAAAGTAACCTTTGAGAATAACTAGTAAAGAGACTTCGGCCTGAAATAGCTTACAGAGAGTAAAATGTTGAGAACGAAATTCGTTTTTCTACAAGAAATTCCCCAGAGTTCGAATTGAGCCGAAATACGGTGTAGTATATTTGTCTTTTATACTGTGCCACAGTTTTGAAGTTCTTAGATGAGCTCTTGTGGCCAGCCAGAACTACTTTAAAGTCAGACAGATAGTCATAGGGTTTTCTTAGTTTCTCGAGTTATAATGTTGATAGAGCATTGAAATTTAAACATTCCATTTTTCATGCATCCATGGCTAACTAACGTCATCCTTAAAAACGGGTTAACTTGTAAATTGAAAAAGCGTACTCAAATTTCTTCGTACGTACTAGAAATTCTAAAATTTGAAAAATACAATTTTTTCAAGAAATTATGGACATTTTTTTTTTATCTGATGCGTTTGAAGTGAGACATCGAATATATAGGATAAATGATAACTTTCAATTGAAATGAAACCGAACGCTAGTTTATTTAAGTTAATTGAAGTACACGGAAGTCATACACACGGTGTAATACACCTGACTTGCTTTCCAAGAAAGATTGTTACTCATTCCTGAAGAATACCAAAAGTGTCTGAAACTGTTCACGTCAAAAATTTTCACATAACTTTGATTGATTGAGTTTTACTGACACACTCAGTAGATTATGAATGCAAAAAACATTTCATTGAGCTTGAAACAAAATCCTTTAAAAACGCCTTGGGGGAAATTCATGTCCTGAAAGTTTTTTTTCTTTCATTTTTTATTTCAGGAACTGACTTTTCACATGTTCCAATCCAAAATGATGTCTCTTATTTTACTATTAACTTCTTTTAATTATATTTATTAGTTGCTAAATCAATTTATATTTGAATGACAAAATTTGAATTGCCCAAGAAACTCAAATATTACATAAGTTCACGAATTTAAGATAAAGAAAGCCCATTCATAAATTGTTGACATAAACCCGGTGTGTTTGCATACTTTTTTTGCATTTTATTTGCTTACAAAATAACGTAACTAAATATGTCACGTATTAAAATGAGATTTTATTTAGTCTCATGCTGCAATATGATATTTCCTTTTTTGGGCCTACTTAAAAAAAAAAAAATCTGATTTGGACCTCACATACCTTCTTAGTACTCCAACAACAAACAACTAAACAAACTGTTTTCCATCACTTCATTCATTTTTTTTCATTTGGAATTGATAACTCGGTTACAATGCATCGGATCGAAAAAAGTAATAGAACATAATTGATAAACCTCTTCAATGTAAACGAAAAGAGTAATATATAAATGGTCTTATCTCTAATGCGTACGATACGCCTTAGTCGATTTCGACTAAAAGAGCCGCACAACATGACGTTATAACAACCCCTAAGTACGAAATTTCTAAGTTCAGCCATTCTTTATGTAAGACACGTACATATCTTGCCCAAAATAGTCTAGATGGGGGGGGGGGTAATTAGTTTCGAAACGGATAATTCTGTTGAAATCAGAAGGCTGAAATTTGTCTCTATTCTTCTTCGTACAAGGAAATAAAAACTAAGTGTATCGTCAGCTAAAGGAATTGGACTAGAGAACCAATAATGAAGCGAAAGATAACGAAGTATGCACGAGTGGCTCACATTCCATTAAATTCTGCTTTACGATATTGTGAATAACCATTCCTGGACTTCTACTTTTAAAGATCCAACGAGGCATATAACTCTGAGATACTTAAAATACTTGGCGAATAATGAGAAATTCCAATGTCCAGAGGCGTGTGTTACAGCCAAGGGACTTGGCAGAACCTTTGGCAGCAGCGAGTGGACTCGTCAGTATAAGGCATATAATTATTGGGTATGGCATAAACCTTTGCTTTGGAGCTGCTAAAACAGCAAGACAGCCACTATTTAGAGGCAAAGCAATGGTATAAAAAGCAGAGATGGCGTGGGAAGGGAGTTACACAACACCGCTCCGAGATGAAAGGACGCTCGCCCATGTCTAACATACCACAATCAGATTAGCTAATTTATAACCGAGTTACTCGCTAAGCAGTTTCTTTACACTGCGCATGCTCCACAAAAGGAAGGATGCTTATAAATATAAGAAACTGACAATGGAAGAGACTGGAACTAACACTTTCCCGTGAAAATATAAACACATTATGATCAGAATGGAGCTATACGAGATTATCCATTTGGAGACCTCATATATTCTTGGGTATTTTTTTTATGAAAAATGTTCATACCTTAATCTGTCAGATGAAAATTTGAGATTTTCCTAGATCTATTGAACATGTTCATATAACGCTCACTCTTTGTCTATTTTTCAATAATCCTGGAAGGTGGATGCTATCAAGACGAAATTAACAGACCTTCAGAATATATTGCATTAATTAGCAAGAACAAATGACCCAGAATATTATAAGTATGGCTTCACTCGTGACTATTATGGATTGCTATCCTCAAGGAAAGTTATTTTCTATAAATTTGAACCGTTGTCGAGTAATACCAAAATCATTAGTTAAAATAAAACAAATAGTTAGTATTCAATAAATTATTTTATTTGAAAATAATTAATTAATAAAAGGAAAAGGATATTCAAGTGCAAAAGCAATCTACATTCATATATATATAAAACAATAAATAAAATGATAAATATAACAAAGTTAAAAAAAATTCCGAAACTAAATATGTTCAATTTTTATCAATTGCGTATACACAAAAACCAAACAAACAAAATAATTTAAATTTATGAAAAACTATTCCCTTGAAATATATAAAGAAAATAACTAGAGTGAAGAATGGACTCCTAATCATAATCTTGAATTGCTATATGAGCGAATATTGTGCGCAAAATGGCGTTTATATATTTCATTATAAATAGATTAACTATACCGAATAAAATTAAAATCTTTTCTCTCCCTCTCTCTCTCCCCCTTTCTCTCCTTCTCTCTCTCTCTCTCTCCCCCTCTCTCTCCCTCTCTCTCTCTCTCTCTCTCTCTCTCTCTCTCTCTCTCTCTCTCTCTCTCTCTCTCTCACTCTCTCTCTAGCTCTCTCTCTCTCTCCCTCTCTCTCTCTCTCTCTCACTCTCTCTCTCTCCCTCCCACATATATACATATATATATATATATATTTAACAAACATGCCCACTTGGAGCGACAGGCTTGACGTTGGGAAATGGAAGTAGCCTCGAAATCATCTTCTGATGTGGACGTGTTAGACTTGGATTGGACACGTGTTTACTCTCCATTTCCAAACTCTACATTTTTTTCCATCCGACTAAAAACATCCTTGTTTTCATTTCTATTTTAGACTTGGTTATCCTTTCCGGTTTTTGGAGAAATTTAATACTGTATCCTCGTTTCAAAAATAACGAATGTCTTTTATTCTCGTCTGAAAGGAATATTTCATCTTCCGAGGATCACGAAATATTATAACAAATAAATCGCACGCAGAAATTATTAACGAGTGATTAGTGAACTTATGCTAAATAGGTTTAATATAGTCAGCAAATAGAAGAACTTCTTCTCGCCTTTTTTTGTTTTACGAGTGTTTGTATTCCTAGCTTGATAAATTACAAATTTCCATTTACTATAATTCCGTTATACGAAAATCCTGAATATTGATTCAATAACAAATGTTTAATAATATATCTGAATTTCATTTATGATAGACAAAGCTTAGTATATTTCAATAAATAGTACGAAGACATTTTTTCTGAATAAAACATTTATATTTTTTTGAATCAATAGGTTTATACAAGGTGCGGTCCTCTTATTCCAAATTTAGGTTTAGGCGATTTTAATTTATTTTAGGCAGTGACCACAGATTCAAAATTTCATACTTTTTTAAAGGCTGAGGGACCGACCCAACAACAATTTTCCTCGGTAAATGAGCTATACGACATTCAATTATATAACTTTTTTTTTTAATCTATAATAATACATTTTAGTAATGGGTGAAGAATTTCTATATATTTTCTCCATTGATTAATTAATTTAGAGGAAAATAGTAGACAGACTTCTAAAAATATAGTTAGGTATAATTGTTATCAATAGATTAAAGAGATTTAATCTAAATCTTTTGAGTCCAAGTCTTTCCGCTGCCTCCTCAGTATCAGACATCTTCCTTCCTGGCTTCACTCTTGCATCTGTTCTAAAATTACTATTCATTTTTTTTAGTTATAACTTCTCTGTATTTGTTCCAATGCTGTTTTGTTACCACGATATATTTTTAGATTTCCCTTAAGTATTTTCGGAGTGACGTCATCATTTAAGATTATACCACTACATTGTGATGATTATGAAATCCATTTCACGATTATTTATTTATTATATAGAGCTCCAAACGATGGTGACTAGACTCTACTTAATGACGGGGGAAAACAATAAAAAAAGAATTAAACTAATTAACAAAAAATAGAACAAATAAAGCAATATAAATAAAAAAGTAAAGGGTCGGAACGCAAAACATTAAACAAGAAACACGAACACAACTCTGAACAAAAAAGGGTGGTAAATAAATAATTTAAATGTAAATTTAGTAACTTAGTAAAAACAAATATTCGTAAATAACAGGTATATGCCATACACTTTCAAACACGTCACATACTCACTAAACATTTTAAAATATATAATTAAGTATTTCACAATTAAGAATATAGATAAATAAAATATACGGCAATATTTGTAATAACAAAAAAACCAATATAAAAAGTAACAACACCAAAATAGAAAAAACAAACAACAAAGTAATAATAATGAATAAAAAATATGATGGGAATACATGATACTAATTTCTCAGAGTTTATTTGTCTTTTATAACTTTTTTTTTTTTTTAATTTACCTATAAATCTTTTATATTTTATTTCACCCATAAATGACAAAATCAGTAGATTAAGATTTTATTTACAATAGCTTTCAGGATTATTCTGCAATTGGGGTTCAGCTTATAAAATTGCATTAATCCATATTAGTCGTTTTATAATACAATCATGGATTATATGTGATTAATTATAAATTTTTCAAATAAAGAAATACTTTCTTGGCTAAACGATAATAAAAATTAAATGATTTCAACCGACCATTAAAAAAAATATATATTAAGAATAATTAATGCAGAAAAATAAAATTCGCAGAACTTCTTATTTTTAAATAAATAAATAAAATTAAAAAAGAGTGTGAAATGTAGTGAAAATGAATAAAGAAAACTTGACACAGAAAAAAATATGGATCATAAAAATGATGATTACATTACATAAAGTAGCATTAGATCTCATCTCGGGAAGAAGTATTAATAACATCATGGAACCAGCTATCATTATCTACAAGAACAATATCGTTCATGAGTTTGATCCTTAATGCGGACTAAATTGGGAAATAGAAGAGTATATATGGCATATATCCGCTAGCACAGAGATTCCATTTTAATTTGGGGGTAAAAACAAAAAGCGGAAAGCGTACTTTGAAGCGAACCAATTATGTCTATACTTCTTAGTAGACACTTTCATGAGTTTTTGTCTTGTTCTTCCGAATAGTTAATTACTACTAATTAATAATAGTTTAACACAAGTACTGACAGGACATCGACCGATTAGAATCAAATTTCATAGGTTTAAAATGATTGAAAAATACCAGTGCATATGTGACGGTCGAACAGAACAGACACACCACCGTAATTTGTGTAATGTAGGCCGAGGTTGAACTTGCTCTGTGATGATGCCTGATGATTGGTGATGATTTGAGCGTGTTCTTTGCTCCCGGCGTACCTAGGAGCTGAGCTAGCCAGCTGAGGCATGGAGTGCGGCGGGAGAGGGTGGAGGGATTTCTTCGATGATGATTGGGACTGCCCTACAGCCGAGGAGTTCGAGCCCTTCTCTGATGATGACGAAGAGGAACTGTCAGGGCTCGACTTGGCACTGTTCGAACCTGCCCCCGGCTCAGACTGCTCTTGCTGTTCCTGCAAGGACTGTCTCTATCTCCCGCCTCCGCCCCCACCCAACATATACATACTGACGCCGAGGGATGAAAACTACAATGGTGAGTACATATTTTTTTTTTTACTCCCGTATTTTTAACCAGGAAAGGTACAAAAAACTTGAACACCAGTAAAAAAGAAGTCCTTCACTCACCTGGTTGTTAGTAAAACTTGCTCCAAAGCATATGTTGGACGACATGCTGATGTCCTCTCAAACTGAACTCTCCATTTCTCTCTAATAATACGTAAGTATGTGAATAAATTTATTTTTCCAGCTTAATATATGGCATTTAGTTTTGGAATATATAATAATTTACAATTTGCTCAGTGTTCAACATTACCATGAGCAGACACAGTATGATACAGTACACTTATAGAGAATAACATTATTAGGAGTAGCGTAGAGTAGTACATTAAGATATCTAACTGTAGAATACAAAAATAATAGTAATGGTATATTAGTGTACAGTAGATTTCCCACGCGCTGGTGTGGCGCACTATTGATGTGTTTTCACTATTTTTTATTTCTAAGTGAAAGTCAAATGAGTAGAAGTGGGGGTTTATTGAAACTTGAAAATAATTCTAAGGTAGAATAACTCTCTAAATATTTGACATTCAAAAAAGTTATAGAGCAATAATTAGTGAGCATCAATATTTTAACAAGTGCATTCACCAATAGTTTAAAAATGCATTTTTCGATTCGACTGAAAATAAAGGAGATATTTGCAACTTTCTCCCCTTCTAACCCCTCCCCTCTCCCCCAGTCCAATTTCAGCCGTTAAGGAACTTTGATTTTACATGAAACCTGTGTATATCGATTTTGATAACAATTGTGCAGAAATTTGATTGCTAGATTGGTTACAGAAAGTATATTATTATTATTATTTATTAATCTTCACTTTTTGCTACTATTGCTAATTGGGATGGGTTATCTACAGGTTGCCCACCCTTTCTAGCCAGGGTAGGACTAAGGATTTTATTCAATGAGTCCGTCAATAAATAAATTCCCATTGCCCAGGCGGGAATCAAACTCGCCACTTCAGGTTTACGGTGTGATACAAAAGGCAGGGCTTTAACTCACATTGATAAACTGAGCCCCACAGACTGATTTGATATTGATTTGAAAATTATCATTTTTTGCATGTCCTTGAAAGAAAGAAAGATTTTTTTTTAAAATTCCACCAAAACACAACTTCAATAGCCACTTAAGTCTACAAGAAAATCTCCTAAAATATCTATAAAAAAAATTTGGCGTTTTGAGAAATTCCACAAAAGAGCCAACCCCGCAAAACTGTTAGTGTTCAATGTACATATAATACAAGGTTGTCATTCTTGGAGGCATTTGTTGTTTATTACTGGAAGGGTTTTCTAAGAAGCTTTTGGATATTGGAATCACCTTTTGGCGGAAACAGATTGACGGAAGTCCATTCCAATCAGAGATACGGTTGGAGAAGAAGTGCGGTAATATGGGAACACTTTCTCCTTACTGCATTACCATTAACTGTTGCATCCATGTATTGTTATTAATTTGTAGTTATGAATGTTGTCGGTAAGCTATAAGTTAACACCTTACTGCTACGGAGACCGCGGAAGAGAACGTCTGTACGAGAATAATCGTAATCGTAATCACTCATTCATTTAAAACACATATATGTAATTCACAGATGCACTTGCATACCTTCCTGCAAAGATTCTCCCGGGGTGTGTGATTAGTTCTGCTGCAGAGGCGAAGTTCATTGAGGAACTTAGTTCCACTGACGTTACAAATCATTTCTGCAGGTGAATATGGATCACATTTGTATAGAGTAGTTAGCTAAACTAGTGGGGAGGACTGAAGTTACATTAAGTTTAAATGTTTTTACTCATCTTCTTAATTCCTTTCATTAGTTAGTGTATACAGGTAATTGAATAAGGGAACTCATCGGGTTCTCGCCAATGTTTCTCCATAACTTTGAAAATGGGAGCTTTAAGGAATCGGTGAAATATTGCATGACAGGAAATCCCGCTGTTTGTTTCCGTGAAATTCAGGACTTCCAGGTTATTGGAATAACGACTAAGACAATTCACTACCCGAATTTCATTATCGGTTACCTTTATCAATAAATTGCCATCTTTGGTCTACGCAAACGAAATCTTTTATTGGGGAGGGAAGGGGGTAGATGCTTTCAATCCTTTCTCTGTTCCAATGGTCTGAAGGTTGTGTACCAACGATTACCCAAATCGGTTAATAAAATCAGGAAATTAAAAAGTATGGGACAGACATGGTCTCATGGGACAATCTTGGTGACTGTTTTAATTTCTAGTTACTAGGAATTTATTTAGTGAAGAACTTACAAAATACAAAATCGTTAGTCACACCCTGGCTAGAAAATGTAACCTGAAGATGACCACTCCCAATTTACCTTACTAAAATAATTTGCCACTATTAAATAATGGTATTCTTGGTATTTCTTTATTTTTGTCAGTGTTTCAATTTTGGGAAACATTCATCCATGTTTCAGGTATGGATGAAGTTCGGACCTCTTGGAAAGTTGTGGATAATTCTTTCTGGATTATATCATAAATTTTCACATTGGATGATTTTAGTCCATTCCTAAATGGACATCTCCTTCTTCTAGATGTTAGGAGGTCCAACCTATATAAATGTAATAGAACATTTTTATGCCTGTAGTGAACGTAGAAGACAGAATAACAACTAGAGAAGTAATTAAAACGTCAATCACACAAGAGCTGCGTAACTCACATAATTCTGGTTGGGGTCTAGTTATCGTATTAGCGCACTTTTCCCTGATTAAATCATATGTCTTACATTTCTGAGTTTGTTTTGAAAGCTCGCGCTATTGCGGCGTGTTTCCTGTGTACAGTTGTTTAAATCTAAAGAGACCAGATTCTAAATTGTCAGCCATTACAGAAACTGTCACATGAACGTAATCTCCAGGACGTCCTTTGAGTTCAGTTGTTTACAAGGCACTAAACACCCACCATGGATTGTCCTTAACACCATTCAATAAATAAAAGCTATTTAATATTTTATTTTATTTTCATCGTTTATCGTTTTGACGATGTATGAAATAGTCTTAGTGCCATTCATATAAGGAAGTCACTTAACAAGCCCCTTCAAACAGCTATAAAATCTATAAATAACATCAATTATTATTAATTGATTCCATAATTTGCTCCTTGAAGATGAGACTGACCACTTAGGTGAATAAATAAAGTAGATACATCGCATAAAGGGCCTAATAACATTCAGTTATGGTCAGAAACTGATAAAACACCTGATAGCTAATGCATTTCCAATAAACTATTGTATATTTATGAGTTAGCTTGAGTTATGAAGATAAATATTATAATTTGAAAATCGAATTAATATTATTTGAGTAAGAAAGACCATTATTATTATATAAAAAGGTATAAAAAGGAGAAGATAGGCAATGATTGATGTGCCACCAACACTTAACCTTGCTGCCCACACATATCCGGTGTAAAGTAACTGGCTGTCTATAATATTAAAGCAATATATCATTTGAGGTAAACAATTCTAAGTACAAAGACAATGGGTAGCCAAAATTACCATTAAAACTATTTTACGTTTGAAAAAAAAAATTGAACACTCCATACTCAGAAAAATAGATGTAATTACACTTTGGCCTGAGAAAGATCACTTTCTAACTTAAAACAAAAATAAAAATTTCAAAGCTTTCTAAAAATTCAAATAAATTTTTTTTAAACGGACTTAATTATTTTTCTCTATGTAAAATACTGTTAATCTTATGAAAAGATATTTGAAATTTATTTATTCAATTTAACTCAGCTTAGTCACTGTTAGGAAAAGTGTATACCCACAGCATTTTATAACAGAATTTCCCATGGCAATGTTGAGCAAATATGTAAAATAATGCAAGTCGTAACTTTTAACGTATGTTGTGCAGATTGGAAGGAAAGGGGTGTTAAATTGAGGTTTTATTAATTTAATGCTTTGGTTTTACCAACTGATGGATTTGTACTTTGGGTCTGTGTTTCAATAACATGTTAGCAGCTACTGATGGATGTGATACATGTTGTACCACTGTAACAAGAAGAAGCATGGAAAATTACTTTTGGAAGCTGGAGTATCCTCAGTAAGAATAATTATTAACCGATGCATAAGTGCAAGTTCAGGTTCTACATGTGTTGTAGAATTGGCCAAAAATATAAATCATAATCGCACTTGTTCTGAAAAATCGAAAAAGAAAAGCAAAGTCCATTGAGGAAGAAGCAAGATGCTTCAACAAAACAAGACGTACATACTCGAAAATACTGGGGCCATTTGCAATCTTACTTTAGAGTAACTTTGAAGACCTCAACAGTCAAGTAGAAATGAAGGTGGAAGCAGGAACTTTTGAACTTACATACAGCTTTTCTTACTTAAAATATTTTTTTGAAAGAGGAACATCGTTCAAATTACCGACGAACTAAATAAATTCCTAATCTGTAAATAACCAGTCCCAACCAACCAAGTGTAGTACCATTAAATAAGGGTTAATAAAGACCGTTCTATTTTCGTTATTTATGTGAGCATTACTTCAATTCACAGAACCATTATTTTTTTCTGCTATTAATTTCATTTCATAACATCTTATTGTGTTATCTGCTCTTTACCATATTTATATTATTACACTCACTAGTTCGTATTGGTGCCACAAATTTCCTCATTGCCATATGGGAATTGAACTCAGAACTCAATGATCACTAAAACTTTAACGCACAGACTCCCGAGGTTCCACTGTGATTCGCGTAACCTCAAATGTGTGTGTCCTGTGGATATCTATCTACAGGATACCACTCTTCTCTAGCGAGAGGGGAATAAGGATTTTATTTAGTGAATGTTTGTCAAAATAAATTCCTATGTTCTAGGTGGAAATCGAACCCACGATAGGTTGGTTCATTAATGAAAATGAATTAACTTACGTGGCTAACCCAATTTCGAATTCATTTTGTATTAAGAGATATTCTCTATAGTTCAAAAGTGTTTGAGTATATTAGTAGTTTCCCTTGAGGGAAATCAGAGCTATTGAGGTTTTACTCATGACGGAATTTTCGGAATTTTTCTTCAAATGTCGATTCTACCTAGTAGATGACGAAAAAGAGGCCTGTTCAAAACAGTATATATATATGTGCATATATATATATATATATATATATATATATATATATATATACACATATATATATATATATATATATATATCTATATAGATATATATATCGATCGATCCTACCTAGTAGATGACGAAAATGAGGTCCGTTCAAAACTGTATATATATATATATATATATATATATATATATATATATATATATATATATATATTTGTCTGTTAACACTCTAGCGGTCACAATTTTTGTTTGATCGTTATCAAACTCGATATTTCGTCGTTTTATGTAAATAGAAAGATCAAGTTCGTTAACAGCTGAAATCGAACCAGTGGGAGGGGGGGTTGAGAGGGGAGGAGTTTTGAAAATTCAAAATATCTCCGTTACTATACGTCGGATCGAAAAATTGTACAGAATCAATCTTATTGAAAATTAAATTTACTATAAATATTGTTATATACATTTATTCCCTATCTTGAATATTAACCGAGATATTTGCATTTGTATTCTGCGTGTGGTCGGCAAGAGTCGGCTGAGTTCGGGACTCTCCGCCGAGAGCTAGTGCGGGCCGTTTCCGTAACTATTCGTTCCTCGTGAATAGATTTAGAGATTCCTTACTACTACTGTCGTTATTAGGCGGATTTCTCTATTGCTAAACTTCACGTGGGAAATCTGCTTAGTTTACGCAGCCCCTGCGTGACGGACTTTTTTGGAATTCAAAAGAATTAAGTGAGTCATCCTCTCGACTGGGTTTGATAGCAGTAAGGGACAAAGAGGCATAAGCGACAACTGACTAGAACTGACTTCTGTTGGTGAGAACAATGATATACTATTTGAGTAAGTCTTTGTTTGTGTGTTGTGGCAAACATTTAGAAGCTTTGCCACTTCATGATTTGCAAGGTTTAATCCTTTGAGGAGCTTAATTGTCCTTGTCCCCTCTTTATTATTCAGACCTTGAGACTTGGTTTGGAGTCTGTCCGGAATTGTACAAAGGCAGATGGAATTGAAACTGACAAGTGACGTAATTTTGGTTTAGGGAAGAAAGAGGTAGGAGAGAAAAAAAGAAGAAGTTAACTGACTCGTTCATGAATAGAGACTGACACAAAGAGCTATAAGGCAGAGATGGGTGACGCACGTCGGAAGTAGGCCCTTACGAGGCGATGACTCCAGTCCCTTCTCACGGCATCGCCTTCCAAGGAGGTTGCATCAAGACCCTAGGCAAGATTTATTCCCATGTAACTCTCTTCAAGCTCATTCATCCATAAACTCCGAAGTTCTGTAATGTTGCTAGAAATAGGCCGGGCAAAATTGCATAATAGGAAGTTCCCTCTGATAATTTCTGACGCGTTTCCACTCAAGGGCACCCAGGATGTGTGCAATCTGACTTTTACTTTATATATGGAGGCTGAAAGTCAGGGATTAACATTATTGTTAGCAGCTAATCTATCTATCTATATATATATATATATATATATATATATATATAGATATATATATATTGTATAAAATTGTAACCTCTGTCTGTACATTGATTTTTTTCGCGAATTTTCACGATTCTTTTTCATTTCACATGTCATAGACACCATAACTGCATTTTGTTTCTGGTGTCTGTTTGTTTGTTGCCTTTTCACGCATAAACGGCTGAACAGAATTTTATGAAACTTGGTATGTATATTACTACTAACCCAACTTAGACTTAGGCTATATTAATATCCTCTGAGACGAACAGGAGTGGGGGTTGTAAGGCAGGCCAGAATTTAAAAATAGCAGTATTTCGTTTTCTATTCGTTTTCGGCAAATATGAACTTAACAAAAAATGTTTATTCTGTTATTTAGAGTAACTTTTGTTATATTCATTTTTGTCTTTAAACAAAGTATAAACGAGATATACACTATAGACTAAAACTGGAGTCAACTATTTCATTGGGCGCTAACGATTGAACCGAACTTAACAAAACTTGGTATGTCAATTAGCATTAATTCTTCCATGATTATAAGCTATATTAAAATGTTTAGGTTCGAACGGGAGTGGGGATTATAAGAGAGGCTGAAATGGGAAAAGTCTAATGCGGGAGCGGAAGATGACGGGAGCCTTACCAGTTAATTGAGTTTACTTATTTCCCGTCTGGCATTGCTGGAAGTGATTTCCAGTGAGATTCACTATTACAAATATAATCTTACGTGCAAAACTTAGCCTAAACTATTTGAGCTCGGGTTGGCTTTTGAAAGAAAATATATTCATTATAAATGATATTTATGTAATAAATGCTACCCATGATTATGGTTTGAATTATTGAAAAACGGTGAGTCATAAAGTGTAGAAGGATAAATTAGGAACACATTTTCATTTATCCTTCAAAACTAAAATTTCTATTTTATTAGTACCCAAAAGTTACCCTTCAGGGTTGGCTATTTCGGAAAATCAATACGTCGTGGAGGGAAGTGTAATTGTACACGTTGAAGTCTTACTATCAAAATACCATCATTAGTCAGTCAACAATAATTTCCCGGGCATCGCCGGGTACCTTAGCTAGTAAATCATAAATCTTTCCTAGAATGATTTCAGGCCCGAAATAAGTACCACGATCCTTATAAACCAGATGCATTTATTAAACCTGGCGCATTTTTTTCACACCAGTACCATACACCCCCTTCCAAAATTTAGACACTTTTTCCAAATCAACCTAAAAAACCTCAGTTTATCAGCAGATTTCCCTTATGGGAAATTAGCTATTGATGTCGTACTCATGACGCGATTTTTGAATTTCTTCAAATGTCTATCGATCCTACTTAGCGAATGTCGAATATGAGGTCCTTTCAAAATTTTAAATATATATATATATTTGTGAGTATGTATGTGTGTAGATTTATATATTTGCCTGTTAACGTTCTAGCGGTCGTAATTTTTTGGATTTTCAAAAATTCTAAAAATAACCGTTATTATGCGTCGGATCGTAAACTGTATAGAACTAATCTTATTGCAAATGTATCCTTCGATAAAGGTTGTCTATATATTTTTCCATTATCTTGATATTAACCGAGATATTTGGATTTATTAAACTCCGACTCCTACTCATGTGATATTATCAATATCCTGTTATATTATGAATCACTTTATTTGAAGCCTTAATACCAAAAACTGTTGTCATATAACTTTTACGTTATGAGGTAATTGCAAATATTTGTGACGCATATGGGAGATATGCTTAGTTTACGCAGCCCTTGCGCGACGGACTTTTTATTCTTGGCTTTAAACAATAATTTATTTATAACGATACTTTATGTAAATAATTGACTAATGCATTGGTCATAATGTTCTTGTCAAACCTTCAGCCGTGGTTTGGATTTACTCGTTACTCAATTACGAATCCTCTTGATAAAATCCTTTGTTCTTCTCTGGCAAAAAACATACAGATTACTCGACCCGAATAGAAATACCAGCATAAAATGGACGCCCAACGTGGTAGGGCCTCTAAAACCAAATCCTGAAGCATTGGAGCCTTGAGTGACACGTCCTGTCTGTTCTGGACATCTGTCAACCTATATGGAAGGAACATTGGTAGAAACTTATTGGATTTAAACAAGCACTGACGCAGAACCCCGATCCTTGAAAGTTCATTGAAACAAAGGAGTTTTAGTGATTTACGTCTGAATCTATCTTTAGCCATGTATCTTTATTAACAGCAACAAAATAACGCACTGCTCGTATGAATTGATGCTCTTTTGAGGCTTTAAGCATGTATGTATTTAGTCGAAAAGGCAAATAGCTGTTCCGCAATAGCAGCTTGTATGAACTATCGATTAATACTACAAATAAGGAACGAATGTCCTTAGTCAAGAAACGATGATTCTAAGAATCTATGGGTTTTGACTGCCTTTATAAATACTTTCCTGACTACGTTCACAGTTTTATTGTATGATGACCTTATCAAATAAATATTGAAATACCCAAGAGTGATTAAAAAATAATGGGTAAAATACTGGATGTATAAAAAACCCCAGTCGTTCCTCGTTAAAGTGTTAACATATAGTCTGGATCCAAAGTAGCTAAATTTGGACCTCGCTGTAGGCGGACTAAGAGTAGTAACTTGCGAACAGCATTTATCCCATGCCTGAGCAGAGTATATTGCCAATATATGTACCAAACAATACTACTTATATAATTATAAAACGAGTTACAGTGCGTCAAACCCCCAACCATAAACATAAATACAATCTTTCAGAGAAAACGGATCATTTTCAGAAATAAAACTCTGTAACGCACTGCCCGAATGTATTAAAATATATTCTATGTTTAAAAATAAATTAAAGAGCTTCATGTCTGGAGGACGTCTGTATACTCAAGACTATTATCATCAAAAGTGTTCAAATACTAAATTAAACTACAAATTAATTGTGTAATAGAAGTCGGTCAAAATATAATTTATGATGGAAGACACGTTTCTCATAATTTATTACACATGTAATCCTTTAATTAATTTATGACTGATAATAAAGCATATCAATGAATTAAAACTTTATTTTATACATTAAGAAGGGTATTAAGATTTTTTACGAAACTAATTCTTTACATAATAGCATAAAATTGATAGATGTTATAAAATGTATTCAGTGAATTTTAGCTAATTTGATTACGAATGTATTGCGAAAGTATAAATAAATTACTTATTTATTATTTATACTTAAAAAATACATTCTTCTTCAAATTAGTAGAAATTGAGAGTTCAGTGTTAGAGAGTTTTTACTTCTGAAAATGATCCGCTTTCTTTGAAAGATTATATTTATGTTTATGATTAGGGTTTTGACGCTTTGTATCTTGTATTATGATTATATAAGCAGAATTGTTCGGTACATTTATTGGCAATTTGGTCGCAGAATACTCTGCCCAAGCATTGTATTAATGCTACTAGAAAGTTACTCATATGAGTAGGTATAAATGCTATTTAATAATATGTAGGGGCTCAGGTTAGCCATGTGAGTTAAAGCGTTGACCTTAATCTCACTTGGTAAACCTAGAGTGGAGAGTTCAATTCCCGACCTAGGCAAAGGAAATTATTTCGCGACGAAATTCATTACATAACATCCTAAGTCCCACCCTGGCTAGAAAATGGTGGTAGCCTGTAGATAACCCGTCCCAATTAGCCTGAGTTGCATAATTGGACGTTAATAAATAATAATATGTAAAAAATTTAATTGACATAATTTTAGTATTGTTTTTGTACAATACAAAAATATTTCACGTATCCTATGTTGAATTAAAAAAAAAAAAAAACTTAATTATTTATCAACGTCCACTTTATGCAACTAAGGATAATTGGGAAGGGTCATCTACAGGTTACCACCCTTTTCTAGCCAGGGTGGGACTAAGGATTCTTTTTAATGAATTCCGTCACTAAATAAAATCCTGTGTTAACATATGAAGGAAATAAATACATTTCATTTCATTTCATACAAACATATTTTTGTATTCATTATGAGCATTGGGTCCTAGGTCGTCTCTGTTCACGGTCGGCGATGGTTAGAAAGTGTCTACTGCCCTTGTAACCAATGCCTTAAGGCGCGGAAAAACCATTTCCTTCTTACGCCGCTATTTAATATATCCTTAATATAGGCTTTTATCTTTAGAGCTGTCACTTAAAAGTGGTGAAATTTTACTTCGCCATGTCTCACAGCGAAGAAAGCTTGTTTGGAATGAATTATAACACCTCACTTACATAGTAATAATAATAAATAATCTGAGTGAGTTACAAGTGAATAAGAAGTATGAACAAATGTGGAATACTTTTTTGAATTTCAATTAAATTAGATATATAATAATGTTTTGCTGCACTTCCTTTAAAACACATAGTATTTAGATCTCTTGACGACAAACTAGTATAATGCCACATACGAATATTCTGAGTGGTTATTTTTTTAATTTTCGTCATTCACTAAACTGTACAACCCTCTTAGTCTATTTCATTCACAAGAAGAGGTAGACAACATATATATTACAATAGTCCTACATATTAAATTTCAAAATTATAAGGACATGTGTTTTTTTTTAGATATGTGAGATACGTACATACCCATAGATGTCACAACGAAACTAGCCTCTCAGGGAGAGACAACGTTTTTAATTCCGTTGAAATTCGGAACCAAAAGTTTTCACGTTTACAGTGCTTATTTTACTTCATACAAGGAAAGTAAAATTGTCTTATAGATTGTTATTTAAATGAAAGTAAAAACTCCAGAACCGAATGCTTAACTAGTTAATTGCTAGGGGCATCTAAGGTATGTAATATGAGGAGATTAGTTGGGTCTTCTAGTTACGGACGCCAATCCGTTGCAAATGCACCCTCATATCGCCTAACCAAGTCCAACTGTATAATGTTTTATCTTTATGATTGCTGATGAGGGATTATCGTAGGACAATTTGGGGTAGAAAAAAAATCGAATTCTGTAATACAGAAAAGGCTAAATGTATTGGAACATTATTGCTTATAACCAAGTTTGAATCCCTTATTAGCAGATTCCTCTTATAATAGGGAAATCAGCTATTGAGATTGTACTCATGACGGAATTTTCGAAATTTTTCTTCAAATGTCCATCGATCCTATCTAGTAGATGACGAAAATGAGGTCTGTTCAAAACTGTATATATATATATATATATATATATATATATATATATATATATATATATATATATGTATATAAATACACTCAGCCGAAAAAAAAAAAAACCGGACACTTAGATTTAGTCTTATAATTTTGTTAAATACTTAATATATATGTATATTAATCTTTTTAATTAAAATAATTGGTTAATCTATAGGTTATTTAAACAAAATCTGCCAAAAGTGAATAATTTTTATTGATTATTTACAAAAAAATACAAAATAAAAGAAAAGAAAAAGATAAATTAACACATTAAAAAAAAAAAAAATATTCTTCATTTTTATTACAGTGAATGGTAGACTTCGCTACCCCAAGCGTTTCGGCAATGTAACGTAAGCTCCGGCCTTCCATCTAAGTTTGAAAGACCCATTATTCTGGACCGAAATAAAAATAAAACATTAATTAAAGAAAATGCTTGGTTAATAATTTAAGATGTTTAAATATGCGAAAAACTACTTACAGTTTAAAATGGATCAACTTCACAACAAATAAATCTAATCTGAGTTTTATCTAATTGTTTACTAATCCTGAAGGGATTAGTTCAATGGACTTAGACTCTAAATTCTCTGTAATAACTAGAATACCCACATAAAGAAAATTGCTGAAAATTAGCTTTTAATACGACAAAAATGAAGTGTCCGGTTTTAGCAGATTTCCCTTAAGGGAAATCAGCTATTGAGGTCGTACTCATGACGCGAGTTTTGAAAAATTTCCTCAAATGTCCATCGATCCTACCCAGGAGATGACGAAAATGAGGTCCGTTCAAAATTATATATATATATCTATATATATATATATATATATATATATATATATATATATATATATATATATATATATTTGTCTGTTAACGCTCTAGCGGTCGCAATTTTAGATTAATCGTTACCAAACTACATATTTAATCTTTTTACGTAAAAAGATAGATAAAGTACGTTAATTCCTGAGATAAGGTCAGTGGGAGGGGGGGTGTAAGCGGGGGGGAGTTTTGAAAATTCAAAATATCTCCGTTACTATACGTCGGATCGAAAAATATTATAAAATCAATCTTATTGCAAATTAAATTTACTATAAATATTGTTATATACATTTATTCTCTATCTTGAATATTAACTGAGATATTTGCATTTGTATTCTGCATGTGCTCGGCAGCAGTGGCTATGTTCGGACTTTCCGCCGTGAGCTCTGGCGGCCGTTTTTGTAATTATTTGTCCCTCTCGTGAATAGGTTTAGAGGTTACTTACTACTACAGCTGTTATTAGGCAGATTTATCTATTGTAAAACTTCACGTGGGAAATCTGCTTAGTTTACGCAGCCCCTGCGTGACGGACTTTTTTTTTTGCGGTTGAGTGTATATTTGTCTGTTACCGCCCTAGCGGTCGCAATTTATGTTTGATCGTTACCAAACTCGATATTTAGTCGTTCTATGTAAAAAGAAAGATCAAGTTCGTTAACGGCTGAAATCGGACCAGTGGGAGGGAGGGGTTTAGAGGGGAGGATTTTCGAAAATTCAAAATATCTCCGTTACTATACGTCAGATCGCAAAATCGTACAGAATCGATCTTATTGCAAATTAAATTTACTATAAATAGTATTATATACATTTATTCTCTATCTTGAATATTAACCGAGATATTTGCATCTTTCTGTTTTCAGCTTCAGAGATGAGATTGGCTAACTTCTAGTCATGAATTTCCGCCGAAAGCTAGTTCGGGCCGTTACCGCAACTGTTCGGCTCTCAATTCTGAAATATCTCTATTGTAAAACTTCACGTGGGAAATCTACTTAGTTAACGCAGCCCCTGCGTGACGGACTTTTTTCTATTAGGAAATTACTTTTTCCTTAACCCAATCTCGTAGGTAAATCATTTAAGTAAAATAAATTATTATTCCCAGCTTGACCAGTTTCATTACCCTGAGTAATAAATTCCTGAGAACAAACATTTCTTTAGAAGGATTTTTTTGGATTATTGATTTTTCAAAAATATATATACCAGATAACGAGGTGATTTAGAAACGGACTGCTACAAATTCCACAACTAACAATAAAATTGTTTTTAATTTAGGAAAATGTATGACTATGGACTACGTCCTAAAATATAACTAAAAAGCAAACTTGCTTCCAAACTTTAAAAACATGAAATACTATAAACTAGATGTAACGATATCTGGAACTCATATGCGTTTAGACCATGACATTTTAACTTGACTACGGCATTCTAGTTATTTATTATAGAGGATTACAGTAAATATGTGTACTAATTTATAATTCAACTCAGATTATTGTTGTCATAATATCTTACGGGTCATAAATTTATGTTGTAACATACAATTTTTTTTTACTTGACTAACTAGGAGTTACAAAAAAGTTAAGTGGGTTAGCCTTGGAAAAAATACTGAAAGTATATGTGGTATTTTCGTTCCAAGTAGTAAATGATGGATCAGTAGTGAGGATGAGTATAATACTTATTTTCTTTCTTTCCTCATGACATCACACGAACGGCCAATGCTTTTTTTTCCTGTCTCTCTCTCTTCTTTCTTAGTCATTGATATTGTAAAAACGTCATGCAGGAGCCTGACGTTGGGAGAAAAAAGAGTTGTTTCTTTTTATTATTTATTTACTAAAGTTTCCCTTGACAGGAAGGCATTCTTTGAGAGCGTCTGTTATAGTTCTTGCTCGGCCCCGTCTATTGTTCATATTGTACTCTGGGTTCTAGCTTCCCACGGTCTCTCATTGAACTTTAACTTCAAACAATTATTATTTTCACTTTTACTCGAGAGAAAATATCTTTCACGTAAAAAAAAAAAAGAGCCATTACTCTTACAGCGACAGTAATAACGCATTTCACTATTACGTACAGAAGTGTTCCTTTGTGATTTTATCGTGTGAACAGGTAAACCTGATTTTCACGGGACCGGACAAGGGTTTAAGAGGGTCACAAGGGCATGGCGTGGTTTCCAATAACCTTCTGCATCAGACATTCTAGCAATAAAGGCATGAGTGGAGAAAATTCCATTCATGACCACGGTTTTTTTTAGCCATCACTCTGTAGCCTGTAGGACAGCTGACTTATGGTAGGGATTTAGCCAAAATGAGTATGCAGACTGCAACTGTAATCTACCCTATTGCCCTACTGACATGGAAGTCAGAATTTCGACAAGGAGGAGCATATATATAGGAAATCTATGCCATTGAAGTTTATTCGATTCTATTTATCAAGAGGTAATAATAGAAAATAAAACTTAAGAACTAAAATCAACATTACATTCCTTATAATCTTATTTTCTTTAAATATTATCGACGTGAATATGCAATGTAAACACGTGTATAAGCAGATTTCCCTTAATGGAAATCAGCTATTGAGGTTGTACTCATGACGGAATCCATCGATCCTACCTAGTAGATGACGAAAATGAGGTCCGTTCAAAACTGTATATATATATATATATATATATTTGTCTGTTACCGCTCTAGCGGTCGCAATTTTTGTTTGATCGTAACCAAACACGATATTTAGTCGTTTTATGTAAAAATAAAGATCAAGTTCGTTAACGGCTGAAATCGGACAAGTGGGAGGGGGGTTTAGAGGGGAGGATTTCTAAAATTCGAATTATTTCCGTTACTATACGTCGAATCGAAAAATTGTATAGAATCAATCTTATTACAAATTAAATTTACTATAAATATTGTTACATTCATTTATTCTCTATCTTGAAATTAACCGAGATATTTGCATTTTAATGAAATCGTGGCGGATAACGGATGAGACTTCTCTATTGTAAAACTTCACGTTTGAAATCTGCTTAGTTTACGCAGCCCCTGCGTGACGGACTTTTTTATTTTAGTATTGTATATACTATGTTAATTACTTCTTTCTCATTACTGCCTCAATTTCTTTAGTGATCTTTTTTTTACTACTAAGTATTATTAATTGACTTGTTTATATTTTTTATTATTTGTTGTTATTTATTAACACACACTTTGCGCTATTAAAACTGATTGGGACGGTTTACCACCCTTTTCTAGCCAGGTTAATATTTTTCATTAAGCTTGTAAAACATGTATATGTCACACTGGGATTGTCCCTTAGGCTAATGTCAGATCTGTTGGTGGTTACCGTGCAAGTGCATCAGCTTCTTCTAGTCTGTCGAACGTCGTGTGATGTTTGAAGGGGCCCCTGTTATAACCCATTCTGTGAGGTCCGTTGGTAAGATCCCTTATCCAATTTAGTCCCCAAGCCGCCGCAAGTCCTCTATCAAATCATCCAACTACTTCTTTAGGTATCTGTCTGTCACTGTACCTGTTCTATATATATATATATATATATATATATATATATATATATATATATATATATATATACACTAGCTAAGGTACCCGGCTTCGCCCGGGAATTCATTTGAGGCTGAATGGTGATGGAATTTTTTTTGTACAGTATTTTGACATTTACCCGCCGCAGTGTTTAGGGTTAATACCTGTCGTTGCTGTGGATTTGTTAATATAAAAATTAATTTGATATGTAAGACTTCACTGTCCCCCATATTTTTGATATTTCTCGTCTCCTGTGCATTATGCATAGATTTGAATTAATTTTTCCAATTAAGGTACGTGGTAGTTCATATTGTTGAGCATATCAATATTTCTACGCAAATTACTTGCTCCACACATTGTTCCTGGAGAAATGTATAAAACAAAAGTTAATCTAAATAACAAAGTAAACAACTTTTGTTATGTGCATGTTTGTTGAAAAACAAATAGACAAAGAAATATCGCGAATTTTTATTTAAGGCCTCCCTTATAACCCTCACTCCCGTTCTAACCTAAACATTTTAATATAGCTTATAATCATGAAAGAATTAATGCTAATCGACACCGAGTTTTGTTAAGTTCGGTTCAATCGTTAGCACCCTATAAAATAGTTGACTCCCGCTTTAGTTTATAGTGTATATCTCGTTTATACTTTGTTAAAAGACAAAAATGAATATCACAAAAGTTACTCTAAATAACAAAATAAACAACTTTTGTTATGTTTATATATGCCGAAAAACGAATAGAAAACGAAATACCGCTATTTTAAATTCAGGCCTTCCTTATAACCCCCACTCCTACCCGTCCCTAGAAATGTTAGTATGGCTTATTATAATAAAGGCGTTTGTGTTAACACACATACCGAGTTTTATTTAGTTCGGTTGAGTCTTTTGTGTCAAATAAAATTGTTCACTTCCGCTATAGGTTTTAGCGTATATCTCGTTTATAATTCGGTACACGAAAAAAGTGTATATAACAAAAGTTACTCTAAATAACAAAATAAACAACTTTTGTTATGTGCATATTTGCCAAAAAACCAATAGGAAACGAAATATCGCTATTTTTAATTTCAGGCCTCTCCTACAACCCCCACTCCTGTTCGTCTCAGAAAATAATAATATAGCCTAAAGTCTAAGTTGGGTTAGTAGTAATATACATACCAAGTTTCATTAAATTCGGTTCAGCCGTTTATGCGTGAAAAGGTAACAAACAAACAAACAAACAAATAAACAAACAAACAAACAAACAGACACGAAAGAAACAAAATGCAGTTATGATGTCTATGACATGTGAAACGAAAAGTTATCGTGAAATTTCGCGAAAAAAATCAATGTACAGACAGAGGTTACAATTTTATATATATATATATATATATATATATATATATATATATATATATATATATATATATATATTAAACAGCAGCCTCAATTTTGTTCCTCTACACACACACACACGTGGAGAGAGTGTTGTTTTTTATTTGAATTTCCCGCCTAGCCCTCTACCACCTGTCCGTCTGTCGTTTGAACCAGCATGGTCATTAGACAATACTCAACATTATTGGTGAATGCAATGGTGTGAGAAGACTTTAGATGCTACTTTTATATATATATATATATATATATATATATATATATATATATATATATATATATATATATATTGGTTCTTCCAAAAATATATAAGCAAGGTGCAGAATAAAGGAAAAAAGAAACCGGAAATAACCTTCGCAGGAGAATCAATAGAATATTGGTATAAAGTAACCAGTAGAATAGCTAATTGATTTAAAAATGAAAAATAACGCTTAATTAAACCATGCAGACCACCGCAATGTCATTCTATCCAAAATTTCAGTTCTATTTATATTAGCAGAGTTTCCCTTAAAGGAAATCAGCGTTTGAGGACGTACTAATGACGCGATTTTCGAAATTTTTCTTCAAATGTCCATTGATCCTACCTAAGAGATGACTAAAATGAGGTCCGATCAAAATTGTATATATATATATATATATATATATATATATATATATATATATATATATATATATATATATATATATAAAATTTAAAACTCTGTCTGTACATTGATTTTTTTCACGAAATTTCACGATAACTTTTCGTTTTACATGTCATAGACACCATAACTGCATTTTGTTTCTTTGGTGTCTGTTTGTTTGTTTGTTTGTTTGTTTATTTGTTTGTTTGTTTGTTTGTTACCTTTTCACGCAAAAACGGCTGGTCCGAATTTTATGAAACTTGGTATGTATATTACTACTACCCCAACTTAGACTTTACGCTATATTAATATCCTCTGAGACGAACAGGAGTGGGGGTTATAAGGAAAGCCAGAAATTAAAAATAGCGATATTTCGATTCCTAATGGTTTTTCGGCAAATATGCACATAACAAAAGTTGTTTATTTTGTTATTTAGAGTAACTTTTGTTATATACACTTTCGTCGTATACCGAGTTATAAACGAGATATAAGCTAAAACCTATAGAGGAAGTGAACTATTTTATATGGCACACAAGAATCAACCAAACTAAATAAAACTCGGTATGTGTATTAGCACTAACGCTTTCATTATAACAAGTCATGCCAACATTTCTAGGGACGGGCAGGAGTGGGGGTTATAAGGGAAGCCAGAAATTAAAAATAGCGATATTTCGTTTCTTATTGGTTTTTCGGCATATATGAACATAACAAAAGTTGTTTATTGTGTAATTTAGAGTAACTTTTGTTACATTCACTTTTGCCGTATACGGAAGTATAAATGAGTTATACTCTAAAAACTATAGAGGGAGTCCACAATTTTATTTGGCACAAAAGACTCAACCGAACTAAACCAAACTCGGTATTTGAATTAGTACTAACGCCTTCCTTATAATAAGCCATACTAACATTTCTAGGGACGAGCAGGAGTGGGGGTTATATGGAAGGCCTGAAATTAAAAATAGTGATATTTCGTTTCCTATTGCTTTTTCAACAAATATGCACATAACAAAAGTTATTTGTTTTGTTATTTAGAGAAACTTTTGTTACATGCACCTTTGCCGTATACGGAAGTATAAATGAGTTATACTCTAAAAACTATAGAGGGAGTCCACAATTTTATTTGGCACAAAAGACTCAACCGAACTAAACCAAACTCGGTATTTGAATTAGTACTAACGCCTTCCTTATAATAAGCCATACTAACATTTCTAGGGACGAGCAGGAGTGGGGGTTATATGGAAGGCCTGAAATTAAAAATAGTGATATTTCGTTTCCTATTGCTTTTTCAACAAATATGCACATAACAAAAGTTATTTGTTTTGTTATTTAGAGAAACTTTTGTTACATGCACCTTTGCCGTATACGGAAGTATAAATGAGTTATACTCTAAAAACTATAGAGGGAGTCCACAATTTTATTTGGCACAAAAGACTCAACCGAACTAAACCAAACTCGGTATTTGAATTAGTACTAACGCCTTCCTTATAATAAGCCATACTAACATTTCTAGGGACGGGCAGGAGTGGGGGTTATATGGAAGGCCTGAAATTAAAAATAGTGATATTTCGTTTCCTATTGCTTTTTCAACAAATATGCACATAACAAAAGTTATTTGTTTTGTTATTTAGAGAAACTTTTGTTACATGCACCTTTGCCGTATACGGAAGTATAAATGAGTTATACGCTAAAACCTATAGCGGGAGTCCACAATTTTATTTGGCCCAAAAGACTCAACCGAACTAAACCTAACTCGGTATTTGAATTAGCACTAACGCCTTCCTTATAATAAGCCATACTATTTCTAGGGACGAGCAGGAGTGAGAGTTGTAAGGGAGGCCTGAAATTAAAATAGTGATTTCCTATTGGGGTTTCGGCAAATATGCAAATAACAAAAGTTGTTTAATTTGTTATTTAGAGAAATTTTCTCAACACTTCTTTTCAATATGAACTACCAGGTACCTCAAATGAAAATATTTATTCAAATGTATGTCAATATTTTCTCATTAATAATTCAAATCTATGCATAATGCACAGGAAACGGGATATATGACAATATGCAGAACAGTGAAGTCTTGCATAAAAAAATAATTTTATTATTAACAAATCCACATAAATGACGGGTGTTAACCCTAAACACTGGGACGGGTAAATGTCATAATATTGTGCAAAGTAAAGCCTTGCCAAAAATATACCACCAACATTCAGCCCCAAATGAATTCCCGAGCGAAGCCGGGTATCTCAGCTAGTATATATATATATATATATATGTGTGTGTGTGTGTGTGTGTGTGTGTGTGTGTGTGTGTGTGTGTGTGTGTGTGTCTGTTATCGCTCTAGCGGTGGCAATTATTGTTTGATAGTTGTTTTGGATTTCAGTAAATCCTGCACCATATTCACGGAATTTTATATTAAAGCTATTATGGCCACTATGTTGACCTATACCATCAAGGCTGATTTTCGCTGAGTTCTCATTTGAATGAGAAGCACGGGATACAATAGAATATCAGCATAATAATGGATTAGTCTTCCTGCAGTAAATATTTAAAAAATAAAGTAAGTTTTTGTCTCATCTTTTGGCATTTATTAAGAAAAGAAAAGGAATTCTAAAACTATAAGAATATCGCTAGAGGGCGAATAATAAAGTAGTGTTAGCACTTCCTTGCCTATCTACCAAGTTTATCACTTCTTTTTGTTTTTTCGGAAGTGTTGTATCCTGCAACATCAATCACTCAACACTACCCAATAGAATATATCGGTATCTGTCTGTCGCTTTGGCACGTGGGAAATCGGCTCAGCATACGCAGCATCTTCGTGACTCCTGTTTGTTCTTGAGTTAGTCATGGAAATGTTAAGAGCTGCCGTGAAATGAGCCTTGCCAATATGGATCTAGCAGAAATAATTGTGCTTCTGATAAGACGGAACTAAGGAGATAGCGGCTTATCTACTTCTCCGTTTTATTTCTGCATTTAATGGTTTGTCCGCGAATCATTCGGTTTTACTTTCCAATAATATTTAATGAAAACTCTTTTATTTGTTTTCACTTTCAATTGACTGAGAAAGCCTTCTTGCTTGAACTAATATCCTCGACGAAAACAGATTGTTGGACAGAGATTAGAGTTTGTTAAATTGCCATTTTTGCAAACGATTGAATCTGTGAACATGTAGATTTAAGTTAAAAGATAGGTCTTTTGTTTTTTTTTTTTTTTTTTTTTTTTTTTTTTTTTTTTTTTTTTTTTTTTTTTTTTTTTTTTTTTTTTAGGAAAATAAATAAAATATCTTGCGTGTTATACTTATCTTTAGTTTTAGTTAATGCCTTATTATTGCGTCAGTGAGAAACAGTGTAGGTACAGCAAAGTGTATTATCTTACTTAGACTTGCCAATGTCTTGTCAATAGTCAGAGTCTGTAGTCAAGGGAAATCAACTATTGAGGTTGTACTCATGACGCGATTTTCAAATAATTTCTTCAAATGCCCATCAATCCTACCTAGTAGATGACGAAAATGAGGTCTGTTGGGAAATATATGTATATATTGACGTATAATCGTTTTATGTAAAAAAAAAGATTAAGTTTGATAAGTGCTAAAATCGGAACAGGAGGAGAGGGGGTTTAGGATGGGGAAATTTTGAAAATTCGAAATATTTCCATTATTGGAAGAATCTAAAAATTGTATAGGATCTCTTTAATTGCAAATGTAATGTTCTATAAAAGTTGTTATATACATTTATTCTCTAACTTCAATATTAACTGAGATATTTGCATTTTTTTAGTTTTCAGCAGTCAGTAAACCCCCTCCTCTATTCATTTCATATAAACAATAATCTGTTATGTAATGAAAAACTTTTTTTGGAACTTTAATACCAAATATTGTTCTCATTGAACATTTACTTTTTTTGAAAAATGCGAGGCGTACGTGGGAAATCTGCTTAATTAACGTGACTTTTTATTATTCAATACCTTGCCTTCTATTTATGGTATATAAATATACTGCCCGTGAACCGTTAAACCTGATTTTCGAAGAAATGAACAAGGGAATAAGAGGGTAACACAGGCATGCAGTGGTTTCCAATTGCCTTCTGCACCAGGAACTAATGATTAAGAAACCAGTAAACAATAATTCTTTTGCTGAGTTTGTGAAATTATTTCCTCATTATATCAGTTATTAATAATTAAGCTTTATTTCTATTCTTATCTGTGATTCATTGGCCCAGAATTAACATGGAAGTATTTAAATAAAAAATTAAATTCTGAAAATTAAAGGGACTTTTAAGTCGAATCTATCAAGAACCCAAAAGTTTCTAAATTTATTTGTATAACAATTTACTTTGCTTATATAAAACTCCAAAGAAAGAACTTCGTTTGCCTTTGATGATTTGCATGTGAGATAATGTATCTGAAACGAAGGACGAACCTAATCTGCCAACGATTTATGTGGGAATATAGAAAGGAGCTTATAGAAGGAAGATAACGTTATCAGTGACAGGTGCCAGTTCCTTCCGGACTCATTATACCCTCTGTAGCATATTCTTATGGCTAATCAACACAAGTCAATAACCTTTATGCAAATTATAGTAGGTAGATAACAATAAATTTTGTAAATAAATAATAATATAGGTAGTCCTAATTAGAAATTTTAAAATATACCTATTAACATTGTCATTAAACGTGTTGGAAGTCAAGAATAATTCAAGTGTCTCCTCAATAATCTCACGATACAGAGTATAAATCGAGAAGATGGATAGCATTGTGATAACATATCTTAATAACATGGCCGCTGAAGAAAAATGTTCTCATTTGCCATTCACATCGTTTCAAATTGACAATTTCAGTTTATGAATCCAGTGCGCTGCTCCCAGTTGCATTTTTTAGTAGATTTCCCTTAATGGAAATCAGCTACTGAGGTCATACGATTTTCGAAAAAAGGACATCAAATTTTCATTGATCCTACCTAGGAGATAACGAAAAGGAGGTCCGTTCAAAATTATATATATGTCTGTTACCGCTTTAGCGGTAGTAATTATTGTTTTACCGAACTCGATATATTGATATATTTATTATGTTGAAAGAAGGAACAAGTTCGTTAACAGCAAAAAGTCAGTCACGCAGGGGCTGCGTAAACTAAGCAGATTTCCCATGTGAAGTTTTACAATAGAGAAATCTGCATACTGGTAACACAATACCACCGTGATTAAATACAAACGGTAATGAGAAATCTTTCAGTTAATTAAAATAAATTCCCAATTGAAACGGCTTCTGAATTGGAATAATAATTTATATTTTAATAACTCAAATTTTAGTAGTCCAAGGACTAAAGAAGGGGGGGGGGCGGATGAACAGAAAGTATTTGCATAAATCTCACAAAGTAAGGAAGGTAAGGTTAGGAACGGCAGGTAAGGTTAGTAGAAACCTCCCACCTGAGCCGACGGAAATGGCCAATCTAATCCAAACTATACCCGACCACAGACTCCATAAAAATGCAAATATCTCCGTTAATATTCAAGATAGAGAATAAATGTATATAACAATATTTATAGTAAATTTAATTTGCAATAAGATTGAGTCTATACAATTTTTCGATCCGACATATTGTAACGCAGATATTATGAATTTTCGAAAATCCTCCATTCTAAACCCCCCCTCCCACTGGCCCGATTTCAGCAGTTAACGAACTTGATCTTTCTTTTTACATAAAAAGACTAAATATCGAGTTTGGTACCGATCAAACAAAAATTGCGACCGTTAGAGCGGTAACAGACATATATATATATATATATATATATATATATATATATATACATACACAGTTATGAACGACTTCATTTTCGTCATCTTCTAGGTAGGATCGATGGACATTTGAAGAAAAAATTCGAAAATTCCGTCATGAGTACATCCTCAATAGCTGATTTCCCTGAAGGGAAATCTGCTAAAATCGGACTGGGGGAGGGGGATTCGAAATATTTTCGTTGTCGGATTGAAAAAATGTATAGAAACAATATCATTGAAAATTTAATAGCTTATAAATGTTGTAATATAAATATTTTCTCTACCATAAATATGGATCGAGATATTTGGATAGTTTAGTTTTCAGCCTTCAGTAAACCACCACTCCTGCCTATGTCAAATTAACAATAAGCTATTATATCAAGAACTACTTTATTCTAAGCTTAAATACTAAGTGCTGGTCTCACTGATTTTTTTTTCTTTTTGAAATAAATGTAAATACGTGGGGGAATCTGCTTAGTGTACGCAGCCCCTGCGTGACCGTTTTTATTTACATATTAGGGAGCTTAACTTATTTAAGTCATTCATGGTTCTGAGTTGTTGGTTTCAGTTATTAATATTCTGTACCTGTTGATATAAACTAATTTCTCTCAACCTAATTCTCATGTGATGGATGAAAATAATGAATATCAGATTCCTCTTTAATTCTTTTTACAAAACCACCCTACACGATTCACTTCATGAATTATCTCTTCAGGGATAAATCTTAACTAAGATCTCCGTATCCCACCTAGACACCTAAAAGACTGTTTGAATACTTTTTTATAACGGAAAATATAAATTAGAATATTGGTATATTATAACCAACTAATTTGTTTTTAGAAATTGAATGTCTTATAGAGACTACCAAAATGAATAATTTCTACTACTGTTGCTTCATTAGATCTGAATCTTGTCTTTCTCTCCGAGACTCCAACTCTGAGCAATTACTATTTTCTATGCTCTCCACTTCCTCAGAAGTTCAGAATTAGTCTTTTTCTGGTGATTCCTGTGGGGAGAAATGGCGGCTCCAATATCACCTTTCTCCTGAGTAAAATCAAGTAAACCTTATTGGCTTATACACATTTATCATTTTCCTAAAGCATATTAATTTATGTTAAGGGAGCTTAGAAGTTTTTATATATAACAAGTAGTAATAGAAAAAGTATTTATTTCTAAAATGTCATGTAGTTATTATTCAAAGTTTCTTTATTTCAAAATGCATATACATTCTATTATTTTTTTGATCTAATTTTGAATTTTCATTTTTCCAGGTAAGACAGTGTTTTGAGTAGTTCGGCTCGTGAGTATTTTTTTTTTACATTAATCACTTTTTTATTTTGAAATTGGTTAAGATGCAGTCCATGGAAAAGAGTCATACAGACCAAGATATTCCCAATAATTATATTGTTTATGCCCTTTATTATTATAATAAAATAAAAGTCAAAAAGAGACAGAGATAATTACTCAGGCTGGTAGTAATAGTGAGTTCCTAATGAGTCTGTTATAGCTACAGCAGACGCATTTTGGACTTATCGTCACCTAAATTGATATGTAAAGCCTAGTTCACACAAGTAGAGATGTTGCGCGATTTTAGTCTCTGATACGTGTCTCAGGTTGTCTCCGTAGACAGGTCAATAGACCGATCTCCGTCTACGGGCTTGTTGCCAGACCGAAAATCGCAGGTCTAAGGTCTCCCGATTGGAATGGGAGACTTAACGCAACTTAGACATATTGCGAAACATTTTGACAGTGTGGGCGTACTTAGAGTCTAAAGACGAGACATCTTCACTCTGTTTCAGCTACAGAGCTGTGGTATGGCTGTTTATTCAATTTTTCGAAAGTGTTTTAGTTACTTTGAAACATGTGGCCTAATGAAAACATTTTGAGTCTTATTGAGGAATGCCACGTATCTTATTATTATACTTAATAGAGCTTTACCGAATCTAGGCCCTTCTGAAAGTACTTCGCGCGTCCACCAACGTTTACGTTTTCGTATTCTTTCACTTATAATTACCACGAAGCAGGAACTCATTCCACACAAAACAATGTCCTCCATGGCGGACTGTGAACATGAGACTGAGAAATTTACATCGTACTGTGGACACTAGACGAGACAATAAACGGGGTCTATAGACAAATCGTGCAAAATGGTCTACTGGTGTGGACTAGGCTTAAGCGTTTCATGCACAACTAAAGATCAAGTTCGTTTACGCCAGAAATCAGGCCGGGGGAGGGGAGGTGCTTAAACGGGGTGGGGGGATTTGAAATATCTTCGTTATTACTATTCGGGTCGAAAAATGTATTAGAACCAATCTTATTGTTATTTAACTGTTGTTATTTACGTATATTTTGTGTTTAAGGAATATATAAACGAAATATTTAGATTTGTTGATTTTCAGCATTTAGTAAACCCTACTCATGCTGTTACGTCGTGTATCAATTTATCCTGTGCTTGAATATCAAATATTCTTTTTTCCGGCCATCTTTATTATGCAAGGTAGTTGCAAATTCGTTGTGTGATGGCTTCATCAATTAATATTTTACTTTCTTACCTCGAAAATGTTTATTTGGTCTATGCCATTATCGAAATTTAACTGTTTTGTTCAACACTTAATATAATATTACAGAATGGCTGAAATTGTACCCGAAATAGAGGGGTTTGGAATGGATGGAATTTGAAATTCAAAATATCTCCGTTACTATAAGTCGGATGGATGAATGTTTTAGGAGAAGACTTATTAAACTATTGCTATTGTACAATTTCCAGTCCCATACATTTTTACCAGATTTCCCTTAAGGGAAATCAGCTATTGAGGTTGTACTCATGACGGAATTTTCGAAATTTTTCATCAAATGTCCATCGATCCTACCTAGTAGATGACGAAAATGAGGTCCGTTCAAAACTGTATATATATATATATATATATATATATGTCTGTTACCGCTCTAGCGGTCGCAATTTTTGTTTGATTGCTACGAAACTCGATATTTAGTCGTTTTATGTAAAAAGAAAGATCAAGTTCGTTAACGGCTGAAATCGGACCAGTGAGAGGGGGGGGTTTAGAGGGGAGGATTTTCGAAAATTCGAAATATCTCCGTCCGCAAATTAAATTTACTATAAATATTGTTATATACATTTATTCTCTATCTTCAATATTAACCGAGATATTTGCATTTTTATTAAATTTGGGCCGCTATCGGCTGGGTGACTATCCCGCCAAAAGCTATTTCGGCCGTTTCCTTAACTGCTCGACTCTTGTGAAATTTCTCTATTGTAAAACTTCACGGGGGAAATCTGCTTAGTTTACGCAGCCCCTGCGCGACGGACTTTCTTTTAGCTCAATCATTAAGCGAGTTATTGTACTTTCTTGTTCACTAGTGAGTCATACCAGCATCAGAGAAATCTGCTTAATTTGACCAACCCCTGCTTGAAGGACTTTTTATTACTGTACAGGATTCTTCCTGGATTTCACGATCAACTCAGCACCCTGGTGCAGGACGTCTAGGATCAGCTGCTGTATTCTTTTTTTTACGACTAAGTACTTTCTCCATTGCTGGTTGCGTATATAATTTAAATGAGGTTGCCAAACCTGAAAAAGTTGCATTAATGAGACGGGGAAAGTATACTGAAATCATGAATATAAAATAATAAAAGAGTACCGTGGGTTTTATGTTTACTTTAAATTACCGTTATTTCACCAATCGATGACGAAATCACCGTCAATGTAATATTGCTGTGATTTTCCGTAAAAAAACTAGAAATAACACCTATATTGATGGTGATCATTAGGAAGGTTTCCTCACTTTGAGAAACGCCTCTAGCGATTGAGCAAAATCATTGCTTAAAGTTGGGTTGATTTCTTCGACCCTGAGTATTGGTGGTTGTAAGATCTTGTAAAGCCGTGATTTGTAAATCACACTTTGTAACGCAGTTCGTCGTGTTTCCCAAGTAATAGTCGGGGTAATTACTTTTAAAATAAATCGTTCTCTCGTTAAATGTAATCTAAACCTTGTTGCCCTAGTTAAGGACTCTTCTTGTTTATGGGGTATGTTTTTTGTATGTAATAGCATATATAAACATATAAAAAAAACATTGGACCTTCTTTTTGCGTTCTCATACTCCACTTAAATTATCTTACCATTGTGATAAAAATGTAAGCTCAAAGATTGCAAAAATGGGTTCATTATAAAATATGTTTCCTATTTTTAAAAGAATAATAATAATAATAATTGTATTATTAAAATTGAAAATAATTATAATAAATAATCGAGAAAACATAATTATACGGAATCAATAACGAAACAAAAATAATTCGATTGCTGAACTGCATTTTGAAATGATAAATTCTTATGTCTTCAGGATTTTAAAATAATTTAGGTAAAAAGAGATAAATTAAATGAGGAGATGAAGGAAGCTTAAAGCTACAATACAAAACTATTAAAAAAATTAAATAAAAAAGGTAAAATATAGAACTAATAAATAAATATTTAAACGTAAGTACGTCACGCAGGGGCTGTGTAAACTAAGGTGATTTCCCAGGCGCAGGTATAACACGCTTTTAATCTAATCACGCCACGTATTCTATATTTATATGCAAAACCCGATGATAAGAGTTGGGGAGGGGGCTGCTGAAAGCAGAAAACAAGAAAGTACAAATAATTCGCTTAATACATGAGTTACGAAAAAAAAATCTATATTACGACAATTATAGAACATAATTTATATATTTATTTAAATGAGTTCCGCAACGTTGGTGATTTACCCATTATTCAATGTGTGCACAAAAAAGTGAATAGCAAAATAAAAGGAAGAAACGGAAAAGGAGTGAACTATGGCATATGGTGGTTTTGATGCGGTTCATTGGCATACCAGTTTTATATGAAACATACAATATTGTATATGGAAACATCAGGGTGGTGAAGATAATATAAATGAAAATGTAAGTATAGAAGGGGGAAAGAAAAAAAAAGAAAATAAGGAAAAGTGAAAAACAAAACAATGAACAAATAAAAAAAGAAAGAAAAAAAAGGGAAAGGGAAACTCCTAAAAAAGAATAAATAAAATTAAAGTTTATACACCCTGCTAATGTAGGAAAGAAGTGAAGATTAGTGTGTAGAATTTGTGTTGTATATATTAATGTCTTTTAGATGTTTAATGACTGTCATCGGTCAAAAATTCCTGTAAGTCATGTGGAATGTCTAAATTGTCTCTGCGCCCTCAGTTAGTCAATATGTGATGTACAGTTAAAGTTTCGTTACAATGTCTACAAGGCGGTGTGTATAGTACATCAATAGTTTAACCAGAGTGGTTCCATAACACTTTATGATCCGACTTATAAAAACGGAGATATTAGGAATTTTTAATCCCCCTACTTCTAAACCCCTACTATTACAGGTAAGAATTCTGGCAATTACAATTATGATATATAGTGCATGGTATTGATTAGATAAACATTATCTAGTAAACAACGTCAAATTTTAATTGGAGACGTCATAGGCGTATTTGCATGTATCTCAAAAAGTAAAAGTACAATGAAACAATATTTGAAATATTGGAATGAAGTGGTTCATAGTATAAAAGCTCATTATTAATATGACATGAGCAGAAGTGGGAGGAGTTTACTGAAAGCCGAACACAATAAAATCCAAATATCTCGGTTAATATTGACATTTAAACACATCACACACACATTAAAATTTTAAATTAAATATTGTCAATCAGCCCACTCGTTTTAGCAGATTTCCCTTAAGGCGATATATATCTATATATATAAATATATATATATATATATATATATATATATATATATATTTGTCTATTAACGCTCTAGCGGTCGCAATTTTTGTTTGATCGTTACCAAACTCGATATTTAAACGTTTTATGCAAAAAGACAGATCAAATTCGTTAATGGCTGAAATCGGACCAGTGGGATGGGGGGTTTAGAGGGGGGATTTTCGAAAATTCGAAATATCTTCGTTACCTTACGTCGGAACAAAAAATTATATAGAACCAATCTTTTTGCAAATTAAATTTACTATAAATAATATTCTATACAATTATTCTGTATCTTGAATATTAACCGAGATTTTTGCAGTTGTATTGTGTGTGTGGTCGGCAGGAATCGGCTATGTTCAGGACTTTCCGCCGAGAGCTATGGGAGCCATTTCCTTAACTGTTCGTCCCTCGTGAATAGGTTTAGAGACTCCTTACTACTACTGTTATTATTAAACAGATTTCTCTATAGTAAAACTTCACGAGGGAAATCTGCTCAGTTTACGCAGCCCCTGCGTGACGGACTATTTAAACATGTGAGAATAGTGAGTTACCTTCGGCAGTAGTTCGTTCAAGTCATGTGAAATGTTTAAAGTAAGTTCGTAATCTGCATTCTGTTAGTACAAATAGGCTTGTCTTTTTTGTTCATTATGTAATAAAGTGTCAGGTATGTATATTCAGTAAGTTGTCTTGTGGGGAAAATATATATTTAAAGATTCTAATAAATTACAAAATATATAATTCATATATTTTTACAATGAATATATTTTATAATCTTTCGATATTTGAGTAGAATCCAACAACATCGGGAGCATGTCTTATCAAGTAGCCAGTTGGACACTTTTCATGTATTGCTTGTATGGGTAGGGCTGCTCACATGGAAATATTTGCAACTGAGCGCGACAAAGAAACTAGGAAACCAAGACATCCAAAAGTTCCCTTCAGGGTTAATTCTCCGCTAGCCCAAGTTGCGAGGCCCGTGGTTAGTAGTGTGGGGTAGGTCACGATGCGTGTGGCCACACCACTGGACCCTACTATTAACATATCAATTGCCTTCATCAGAGACACATTACTACAACACACCGCACTCAATGGCCGGGGTCGGCTCGAGTCATTACGCTCCTTACACACGAATTTGACGTGACCACTGTAAAGAGTATAATAAACTCTTGCGGTCTGCGTAAACTAAGAAGATATCCCAGGTGACACTCTACTCATCCAATCTCACAATATATTCTCTGTTTCTAAATAAAAGTCCTATGAGTAGTAGAGGGGTTTTACTGAAGACGGAAAACGGGATAGCACGAATATCTAACACCCTATGATGTATAGAAAACAATTATTGAACCTCAATAGCTAAACTAAATTGGTTCTATAAACATTTTTTGATCTAACTCAATAACTGAGATATTTTGAATTTTCGAATTCCTCTCCTACTAAGAGTTTACAGAAAGGTGAAAATTCAAAAAAAAAAGTTCAAAAATTTTGATTTGTATTTGAGATAGAGAAACAAAATATCGAACACATTTACAGAAAATTAAACTTGCAACAAGATTGGTTATATACGATTTTTCGATACGTCACTTAGCAACGGAGCTATTCTGATTTTTCAATTTTCTCGCCCCACCTAGATCCACCACCCACCCTCCCTCGAGTCGTCTAGCAGTCCTTAACGAATTTACGGTCTATAGCTTTACGTGAAACACTTCTATATCGATCTTATGAATCTAATTGATCCCACCCGTGTATGTATAATATATATATATACATTTATCAAATTTGAGCTGACCTTATTTTCGCCATCTCCTAATTAGGATAGATGGATATTTAAGAGATTTTTGAAAAAATTGTTACGTGAGCACAACCTCAATAGCTGATTTTTAAGAATGCTGTCCCTCGGTCGTCGTCTCGCACAAAACAGTCAGAATCATCACGCCCTTCGTTTCGCCAGAACTCTTTAAAATTATATGTTAGTGTCGTTAGAAAACAATGCATAAACTAAATTATATCATCAATTTGCATTATACAGGGTCCGGCAGTCAAACCTGACGGTTTTTGAAATGGGATAAATCAATAAGTTGTTGAGATATTTTAATAATTTTTTTTTATTGTAAAGATGAGAATTGGAAATTTAACATTCATAATAAAAAAACACAAAAATAACTTTTATAGCAAAAACAGGGTCCGGCAGTCAAACCTGACGGTTTTTGAGTGGGTCTAGGTAGTGGTGGGGAGTTGTGGGGGGGGGGGGATGGGCGCCATTTTGTTCACCTTGAGCGGGGTACCTCAAGGGAAAAGTTTATGTTGACAAACCAAATAATGTGAACCAACTGAAGGAGAACATTCGGCGAGAAATTCTTGAGATCCCTCGTCAAACATTGGACAGAGTCATGACTAACTTCTCCAAGAGACTTGTAGAGTGTAGAGAAAATGGTGGTCAACATTTAAGTGACATAGTTTTTGCTATATAAGTTATTTTTGTATTTTTTTATTATGAATGTTAAATTTCCAATTCTCCTCTTTACAATAAAAAAAAAATTATTAAAATATCTCAACAACTTATTGATTTATCCCATTTCAAAAACCGTCAGGTTTGACTGCCGGACCCTGTATTATGTCCTATTCATTTTCCCTATTCAGTATTATTATTATTATTATTATTTATTAACGTCCACTTTTTGCAACTTAGGCTAATTGGGACGAGTTATCTACAGGTTACCACCCTTTTCTAGCCATGGTGGGACTTAGGGTGTTATTTAATAAATTCCGACACTAAATAATTTCCTTTGCTCAGGCAAGAGTCGAACTCGCCACTCTAGGTTTACCTTGTGAGATTACGCCAACGCTTTTACTCACATGGCTAACCTGAGCCCCCCCCCCTATTCAGTAAAGGCACATTAGTGTGGTAAATTTTAATTTTGGTTTTAACCCATCTCCCTCTCCCCGCCGCCACCCTAGGCAAACACAGCACTATGTGGTGGTAGCACGATTTAATTAAGCTCTTTATTTAATTTTATTATTTATATTGACTCAATAGTAATTGGTATTTATTAATGTCCACATTGTGCTACCAAGTCTAATTTAGACGGGTTGTCTAAAGGTTGCCAGTGTTTTCTAGCAGTGGTTGTGCTTAGATTTTATTTTATGAGTTTATATAAAAAGTATTTTAAATAATTTCCTGTTTGCCAGGTGAGGATCGAACTCACGACTCTAGGCTTACTAAGTGAAATTAGCCTTAACACACATTGCTAACCTGTGCCCCTTCATTGACTCATTTGTATTCAGCACATGACTGTAGCTTCCCTAGGAAGTCACACGAATTCCTGAACCGTAAAATTGCTTTCCCCATCAAAAAAATCTCTGCATATCCGAAACAGCTAGCTCGATGAACTGTGATCGAAAAGGGACCTTATTCTATGTGATCAGAAGGAGATATGATATCAGCTGCAGTTACAATGCGCCATAATCTCGTACGCTTCACAGAACAAGAAGGGCAGGGGAGTCTGAGAAGATGACAGGGATCTAAGATTTAAGCCATGCTTTAAAAAAGCAAAAAAAATAATCAACTAACAGTTGCATCATAATTAGTTTCTGTAACATTTTTATAAAAACTTAGGATGACAAAACTACAACAAGATAATGGTTTAATTCAATAATCGAACACTTTTCAAGATCCAACGCCTTCAACGATAATAACTTGAGTGCTTGAAAGTAAGGATGTTGATCGTTATAATTTCTGTCGGCGTGAAAGGATACCAATTGCAATATTTTCCCATTTACTTCCTTACAGGAAATATATAATGAGCGTTGCAAAGCTTGAGAAAGGAAAACATTATTGTTCAACCTTGTAAGAGGAAATGAAACAACGAAAACTCTAACACATTCACCAAAGAACAAATGCTGATAAATAATGAGTTGGGTTATGGTTGAGAGTGAATAAAAATTGCGTGAACTAGTGGATTAACAAAGAAGTATACAGTCAGTAACAAACGTTTCTGGACACTCATGAACTTAGCAAATAGAAGGTTGCCATTCTTACTCATTGGGGTTGTAACCAATAAAACAAGTAATAACATTTAGTACTTTAATTCATACGTTCTATAACATAATTTAATTTAATTTTTCATATTAATTTTCATATAATCACGAAGAGTCCAATAAACTCTAAGGAACGACTCAAGAAGCGGATCCTTGAAGAATGGTCCAAAATACCAATTTCTGTGACCTCCAAACTCGTTTGCTCTATGACCAATAGGCTCAGGGAGGTAAAAAAGCTAAGGGCAATCCAACAAAATATTAATTTCTTTATCTAATGAATATAAAATTTGTTATTGAAATTTAAAGAAACTGTCCAAAAACTTTTGTTACCTTTTTTTTCATTGTTTTTGTTTTGTTGTTCAACTATTATTGTTGCTTACATAAAACATTAAATTAAATTATGTTATAGAACGTATGAATTAAAGTACTAAATGTTCTTACTTGTTTTATTGGTTACAAACCCAATGAGTAAGAATGGCAACCTTCTTGACTGTACATATAATATATGTTTTATAGTAAATTGCAACGTTTATTTTACAGCGATATCAGAATTGTACCTTCATAAATCTCTCTCTCTCTCTCTCTCTCTCTCTCTCTCTCTCTTCTCTCTCTCTCTCTCTCATTGTTTTTTTTTACATAATGTATTTGTCGGAAAGTTGTTCGTCAAAGATTCAGTCTAGACTGTACGAATATAATACCTCTTGTTCTCATTGTCCGTCGGAAATCGTAACATGAAATTGTAGTGGATATTACGTAAAACTAATTGTAAACTATCTGTAACGAAAAGCTCTTAAAACGTCTAATAAGCCCCTCTTCATGAATGGCCTATTGAAAACCAAACTAGGTTACGTAAACACTCATTGTGCTCCAGTAGTTTAACACCTTTTATGTCCCATTGTACTTATTCATAATTCTGCATGGTGCATAAGTATACTGCTAAACAAGGAAGATATTCGACTGGCTCAATGAAGGAGAAAGTATATTGACTCTCCTTCGTCGACAATGGATGGGTTCCTTGACTTATACTCATTGTTGTGGAAATTATGCTTAAGATATGCTCTATACAGATGTCCTTTCTACCTTCCTGTTTCCCCCAAGAATTACAAAGTAAAATACTGTTTATATTGAAGGCCTAAACTTAGTAAGTGATTAAATGTATGATTTTAGCATACTTGCCTTAAGGCAGGCCCGGCCCGGTGGTTATACTTTGACGTTTATACTCAAGCCTTTCTTTCTGACTCTTAACACTACGACGAAAATATCTGTTTACATAGGCTCCATATTAAAAATAGAGAATAGGACATCTCAGATCAGCAACGAGTACAATCATGAAAGCTGCTCAGATTTCGCAGCAATGCGTGTATCACCTTGACAGCCGATGAGAGCTATTTTGGAAGATTTCGAATTTCCTATATTCCATCCTGTACAGCTTTAGACCATTCGAAATATACCACTGCCCGTTCCTACGATAATGAGGCCCGTCAATCTTCTGGTTACAGCTCATTCCTAGCCCTTCTTGGTTAACGGTGGAAACACATTGAGCTGATCATTCTCAACGAAAACTGATCAGGAATTCCTTGAGATCCCGCACTAGGCTGGTATAAGACCTCTAAGGTTAGCTACACGGACCTGCGGAACTTCGGAGCATTAGTTGGATTCCATATTTTTATTTGGAAAGAAAGCCTGCGTACGTGAGTGCCTGGAAGTATAGCTTAAAAAATGTATCTTAAAAATTATATATGTGCATATGCTACCAGTCGTCGCTGACCTGCAAGAATAGATACGTAAGTTCAACTGTACAGGAAATTAAAAACTGTAAATAAATGTATTAGCATGCAAATAGCAAATAGGTGATTTAATTACTTTGTAATATAAAATTCTAAAAAAATCACAGATACCAAGTAACCACAACACTAAATTTTATATTTCCAAAAGGGCTTAATAACCCGATGTTGATTGCTCAATGTCAACCGAAAATATTCATATATCTAATGTGGAGCGTTTGCTGCTAGGCGATATTGGATATCGTGAACAAAAGTCACAAATAATAAAGAGAAATATAAAAAAAAAGTAACATGAACAAATTAAAGCGCATTTAGTAAAACAAGAGAAACTAAGATTGCGAAAGAGAAATCGGAACATATGAAAAACTAGTAATCAACAAAAAAGAAGAAAACGAAAAATTAAATTCAAAAGCAAAGAATGTCTTATAAAGTAACCAAGTAATTAAAAACTATCATGTGTAATAAATAACAAACAACAATTATATAAACCCAATTGTTAAAATTTAAACTATTTAAATAAATAATTAAAAACCAATTAGTACAAAAATAAATTTGTAATAATAGATATAGTTTTCTAAAGCCTAACCCATGCATTCACAATCTCAGTGTTGGCTACCTTCAGTAAGTCATGTGGGATCTGTAAATTTATTCAAGTCTTTTACTGCTGTAAGTACGTGTTTTATTGTATGCGGAGAATTACAATAATTTAATTTTGACTTGTTTTTCTTCTCTAATAGATAACCTATACGGGGTGAGATGACCTGTAGGAGCCTCGAAAAGACAACTTTCTCGCCGTGCTCATGCTTTTTTATATATGTTTATAAAGAATTCATTTGCACTATTTTGGACGCTTCCACAAGCGAAGAAATCTAACCTTGGGAAGAGACTTGGTCTTGGTCCAATTATAAACTTTACTATAATTCGAATTCCTGGCCGTAGGAAAGCTGAAATGGCATAATTAATTATTACTCAAGATATGCAAACGCAATGAAATCATGCAATATAAGCAATAATACTGGAGTGATATATGAGCCTGTGGGTGATGGTAAGTCACGAGTGTCTGTGAAGAATGATCACATGCCTTTTGCAATGCAAATCCTTATCAGCCGATGGACGTATGTTATCAGTTAGAAAGTACAAGCTGACCCCTCGGTCATTTGCTCGCCTCTTGTAAGACACCTGTGCTCTTTCTCTCACCTGTCTAGTCCCCTGTAAACCAATTAGTCTTGCAAGGTTTTAATCGCTTCTTGTTTTAATTGCATAATAAGTTACCAGTAGATTAGAAAACAAATATTTATTAATTGTAATCTGTGTGGTCATCGTTCAAGAATTGTTTTAAAAGGAGTTCGAATGAGAAGTCGGAATAAATGCAGATGCGCTCCCTTTCATTTTAAAATTTTAATTCACTTATGTTGGAGCAAACTAAGAAACCTGTTGCGGGCACCACATGACTCCTTTGTACTCCTATTAAATTAAATAAACAATTTTTTTTTTTTTTTTTTTTTATGTTTTTTTTCAAATTCCTTCTTTCCATGATCTATAACTTCAACATGATAGCCAACTTTGCATTCATATCTTGAAACCAATAATGCATTCTTTGCTATTTTTTATATCGATATCAGAAGATTCATATTTCTTTCCTTTAATAGAGGGCGTAACTTATGCTTGAGGTTATGATGGCATAGATTAGTGCTTTGTAGAGTTTACCCAGTACATGAAAGGTGATTCGGTCTGAATATCACATTGGCGTCCCAGTTGCCCGAACTATTGTTATTTACTGACTCTATACTCCGAACATAGGATAAATGAAATACATAATTTTTTTTTGTTTAAATTTTTTAAAAGTGTAAATCATGAATAAAACGTGTGTGAGGCAGAAACGCCACTAACTAATCATCTCCCACATTCTGAACCTGCTTTTGATTTGTCTTCAATTAATTTTCCATTTTTTCTATAAAAAGAAACCCATGTAAACCGAACTTGAAATTTAAGTGGATATGAAGTGTTAACTGGCCCAGATGCTAAAAGTGTACCGAAATAGCATTAGCTTGCAGTAGGGGTTTACAAAAGACTGAATACTAAAAATGTCCAAGATCGTCATGTACAAGCTGCGTAAACTAAGCAGATTTCCCACTTGCGGTTTTAGTACAAACTAGTGATCTCATCTCATAGTATTTTTCTATTTTTAAGTAAAAATTCGATTAGTAGAAGTTTACTGAACTCAGAAATGGGGTATACTGAAGGCCGAATATACGAAACCACGAATTACACCCTTAATATTTGAGCTACGAAAAAAATGTTCGAAAACCCAATGGTTGATCAAAATTGGTTCGTTGACATTTTTAGTTCCGACTCATAGTGACGGAGATATTTAGAAGTTTTGAATTCAATCCTCCCCCCTTCTAAGTCCCCTGTTTTATTAACATTTGATGTTTAATATTGAATCTGCGTGACGGACTTTATTGTCATCTTCTTGGTTGGGTCAAAAGACATTTGAAGTAGTTTCGCGAAAATCGTGCGTCGAGAGCAACCTCGATTTCTGATTTCTCTCAACGAACAGAACTTGAAGCTTCAGACTGTACTGGAAGCAAACCCGGCGTGAATGTCAAGGTTTTACCGAATTATTTTCCGACGCTGCCCCCTTTTCGAGAGCTGTAATATTCTGTTGAGTCGATATTAGTAGCTAGTAGCGCACTCTAGGAGAGGAGGGAGGAATCCGCTCCATCATGAGCCCCTTACCTGTCCCCGGGATGATTGATGCTCTCATCATCTTTTCATCATTGATACATTATGAGAGTCACTCTATAGCGAATTAGTTTATAATCCAAGGCGCTTTTCATGGCCTCATTATCTCCCATATTACTGTATTTATACACATTGCTTTAAAACATCGGTATCATTGAGGGTGCGGAAATGTCTGTTTGTGTAGGAACTAAAATAAAAGTCCGTCACGCAGGGGCTGAGTAAACTAAGCAGATTTCCCCCGTAAAGTTTAACAATAGATAAATCTATATACTGGTAACACAATAGCACAGTCAATATCAAGTGAATAAACACAAACGACAAGAAGAAACTTCCAGGCAGGAAGCGGTCTGAAACGCAAAACAAACGAGAGTGGCCGGAAAGAAGAACAATTACTTAAATATATCAGAATATAACATAATACTTTTATTGTAAACTATTTACTATATCTAATACTGTAATATGTAATGGATCAGAATACTTTTTATCTCAATCAATCGAATTATAGTAGTAGTCTAAGAACTTGCAACGAGGGGGGTGCACCAGAACATATTTGCATTTATCTCGTGTAATAAAGGTCTCTTGAAAGCAATAAAGGGATTTAAGTTTCGAATAATGTGGTTTATTATTTAGTATTATTTATTAACATGTATAGAAGTGGAGGTTTGTTAAAGGCTAAAACTAAAAATGCAAATTTATCGGTTAATATTCAAGATAGAGAATAAATGATAACAATATTTATAGTACATTTAATTCGCAATTAGATTTGTTTTATACAATTTTTCGATCCGACGTATATTAAGAGAGATATTTCGAGTTTTCGAAAATCCTCCCCTCACCCTGGTCCCATTTCAGCTATTAACAAACTTGATCTTTCTTTTTACGTAAAACGAATAATTATCGAGTTTGGTAACGATCAAACAAAAATTGCGACCGCTAGAATGTTAAATAACATATATATATATATATATATATATATATACTTACGTTCTTAACCATACCCTTATTTCCATATTTATTTTTTATTACTTAAACATGAATAAAGTTTTGAATCTATATGTTGGCCTCATACAGGATATCGGAAGAGCTTATATGTAATTTATTCCTTTAGCATCTACCAGTTTCAATATTCCGCAATTTCCCGGTGCCACACAGTACAATCTCCCACGCTGTTATTGCTTTCTTCTGGAATAGGGGTCGTGTAAAATATGTCTTCTCTTCCGATCTAACCATACATTAACCACAAAACCTCTTCCAATAATACCGTCAAGCTTATATCGACATCGGTTTGCTACACACACACTCACACCACTCATCCTAAGGAAATGTGTGTGTGTGTGTGTGTGTGTGTGTATATATATATATATATATATATATACATACATACTTATGTGTTTAACCCCCAAGTCCCAATTCTTGTTAAATCATAACCAGACTCGATATATAAGAGTGTCATGCAAAATTAAAGGTCAAGTTCGTTTATGGCTAAAATAGTACCACTGGGCAGGGGGAGGGCGGTTAGAAGGGTGGAATTTCGAAAATTCGCAATATATCTGTTATTATACACCAGATTGAAAACTTGTATAGAACTAATCTTCGTGCAAATAAAATGTACTTTATGTATTTTTATACAAATCTATTCTCTATCAAAAACGGAGATGTTTGCATGTTTTAGTTTTCAGCCTTCAGTAAACCCTCACGCCGACTCGTGCCACATTAGCAACTATTGTTTCCATTGAATGTTTACTGTGCGAGATACATGAAAAATATGTATTGTACAATAATTGTAGAGCATCAAAAGCTCAACACGATTTGTTCTATAACATTTTGCGATACGACTCATAATAACGTAAATATTTTTAAAATCCTCACTCTACATCCTCACCTTCCCCCACCCCGATTTTAGCCAGTAACTAATACGATCTTTATTGTGGAATGACACAGTTAAGTATTGGGTATGGTTTAGAAAGAATAAACATTTTCCAAAAAATAACGAAAAATCTTAATTGATGACGTCATCACATGACGTCTTAGCTAGTATCTCACTCTGTAAATATTCAATGAGTACTTGCTGTTTAAGCTTGCAATAAAGCGGTTCACAATATAACAGGTTTTTGCTAAAATGAGAGGCCGTTAACTGAATGCCGAATACCGGGTTTACTGAGCGATAAAAACCGAAAAAATGCAAATATGTCCTTTAATATTATACATAGAGCACAAATATATATATATATATATATATATATATATATAATATATATATATATATATATATATATATATATATATATATATAAAATTGTAACCTCTGTCTGTACATTGATTTTTTTCGCGAAATTTCACGATAACTTTTCGTTTCACATGTCATAGACACCATATCTGCATTTCGTTTCTTTCGTGTATGTTTGTTTGTTTGTTACCTTTTCACGCATAAACGGCTGAACCGAATTTTATGATCTCGGTATGTATATTACTACTAACCCAACTTAGACTTTAGGCTATATTAAAATTCTCTGAGACGAACAGGATTGGGGGTTATAAGGGAGGCCTGAAATTAAAAATAGCGATATTTCGTTTTCTATTGGTTTTTCGGCAAATATGCACATAACAAAAGTTGTTTATTTTGTTATTTAGAGTAACTTTTGTTATATACACTTTTGTCTTATACCGAAGTTTAAATGCGTTATACGCTAAAAATTATAGCGGGAGTCAACAATATTATTTGCCAAAAAAGACTCAACTGAACTAAATAAAACTCGGTATGTGTATTAGCAGTGAGGCCTTCATTATAATAAGCCATACCAACATTTCTATGGACGGGCAGGAGTGGGGGTTATAAAGGAAGCCTGAAATTGAAAATAGCGATATTTCGTTTCCTATTGGTTTTTCCGCAAATATAAACATAACAAAAGTTGTTTATTTTGTTATTTGGAGTAATTTTTGTTATATACACTTTTGTCGTATACCTAAGTATAAATGAGTTATACGTTAAAACTTTAGTGGGCACTAACGGCTGAACCGAACTTAACAAAACTCGGTATGTCAATTAGCATTAATTCTTCCATGATTATAAGTTATATTAAAATTTTTAGGTTCGAACGGAAGGGGGGTTATAAAGGATGCCTGAAATAAAAATTCACCATATTTACATCTATAAGAGACGGGAAATATAAAAATATCGAAGACTGTGAAGCCTTATCGAACAAATAATTCTATTATTAGCAAATCCACGGGAAAGACGGGTATCAATCCTAAACACTGGGACGGGTAAATGTCAAAATATTGTGCAATGTAAAGCCTGCTAAAAAATACCATCACCATTCAGCCTCAAATGAATTCCCGGGCGAAGCCGGGTATCTGAGCTAGTATATATATATATATATATATATATATATATATATATATATATATATATATATATATATATAACAATGTTTATACTGCATTTTATTTGCTATATGGTTGGTTTTATACAATTTTTTGATCTCCTGCATAATAATGGAGATATTGAGGATTTTTTGGATTCCCCCTCCTCTAAACCTCCTCTCCTCCCACGGGTTGGATTTCAGCCATTAACGAACTTGATCTTTAATTTTACATAAACGTTTAAATAAAATAAAAATGGAAGCCACTAGAGGATTAGGTTAAAAAATGGAAGCCACTGAAAAATGGATATTGAAAATAGGTATTTTGACAGAATTTTCCGAGAAAGAAGAGGCCCTTAAATATGAGGATGTTATAGTACAATGGCCCCGGGAGCTGTCATTGTTCACTCGATGGAAGGTTGTAATGGATCGCATGCCTGCCTATACGCGCCTCACGCACTTATGCATTGTACTAGGCCAGTTACACCAGTGTGGGCTAGTCTGTCTACTCCACCGATATATGATGTCACTTCCTCATGGGCTCGAATAGAAAAAAAAGTCCGTCACGCAGGGGCTGTGTTAACTAAGCAGATTTCCCACGTGATGTTTTACTATAGATAACATACTGGTATCACATAACACCATCGAAAATAAATACACACGGTAATGAGAAATCTTTCTGTCAATTTTAATAACCTCTCAACGGAAAGCGTTTGAATTGTATTCAATCTGCACAGAGCTGAGCAGAGAATCACTTTATTGTCCAATTTTTATACAGTTTGTGGGGCTGCTCAATTACATTGAGATGCTGAAGCACACAGCAACTTAAGTCAATCCCTAGACAACAGTAAAACAATACATATTGTATTTAGCCAGCTCAATAACTAAAATATTAACTAAAACAATCACAGTCAGGAACCTAAAAAGTGAATATCACTAGATATAAATTAGAAACATCATTATTATAATAGAAATTTTCCTCACCGGAAAGAAAAACAATTACTATAATATATCTGAATGAGTTATATTAATTTTAATGAAAACTATTTACTATATCAAGTACTGAAATTTATAAAGAATCAGAATAATGTTTTTCACAATCACTCAAATTTTAGTAGTCCAAGAACCAAAGGAGGGGGGGGGGATCAACAGAACATTTCACAAAGTAGATGTTCAAAGAAAACAATATTTGATATTTAACCTTCGATTAGGATTTTGCTAAGGCTGAAAACTGAAATATGCATATACCTACGTTAATATTCATGATATAGAATAAATGTATATAAGAACATTTATTGATCATTTAATTTGCAATATGATTGATTCTATATAATTGTTCAATCCGACACATAATAATTTCGGACCTACTGCGGGGCAGCCTCCTTCCATTAACGAACTTGATCTTTCTTTTTACATAAAGCGATTAAATATAGACTTTGCTTACGATAAAATTCTAATTTCCACTGCTAGAGCACTAACAGATATATATATATATATATATTATACTGCATAGCATAGAACGAACCTCATTTTTGTCATCTCCTGGGTAGGATTGATCAACATTTGATGAAGTTTTCCGAAAATCCCATCATGAGTACTACCTCCCTTAAGGAAAATCTGCCGAAAATGAAACCTGCTAATAGAAGTTTATAAGTGAGCAATTACAGTTATTTTAAGTCAAGGAAACTGTTATTTTAACCCATAATGTTTAAAATGTATGGTTGTCACATGAAAGTGTGATATTTAAACGCCGAGTTCTTTGATGTTGGCGGCAGTTCGAACTTTATAGGTCTTATTTGGTGGTAGTATGTGTAGGCTGATATAAATATTACAAATCTTATCATTTCTTCTGTATCTCTGGCTTAGAATTGTAGTCAGGAATACAAATGGACTATTTTATCCGACATTTTCCTACGAATCCTGGCACAATTATATGACGGAATCTTCTCTGTCCTTCGCCAACTTTAGTGATGACGCTCCGCCGATAATTTCTTCTTATCTCTGAAATGGTTCCAGTTGTGTGGGTTCTGCGCAGAGCTTTTAAGAATCTAGATAAACCGACAAACTCTCGTGTGGGTGACTGTTTTTATATTTAGTATATTAAAAGAAAAAGTCAGTTCTTCACAGTGAGATGCTGAACTAGATTACTATTAAATTGATACTTTTTTACGAGTATATATATTTTTATTCTCTAGTCCTAATTTGGGTATGATGATAATGCCTTTCAAGAAGAGTGAATCAACACATTTAGTTTCTTATATTTATACTTTTTTATTTGTTATAAAAAAAATGAACTATGTTTGCCCTAATACGAACTTGTATCTTTCTTTGTTCTTCTGTTTACTTTTTTTGAGATATTTTTTTAAAACAATGTATAATATGAATAGTGGGAAATCTTTCCTTTTCTCCCGGTTTTAAAATGTACGGTAGAAGCAGGAATGATTGACAACTCAGAGCATTTCTAAATTCCCTTTCTTATAAATACGTTGCCTAATATAAATTTCAACGAGTTTGAGTACGATTAAAAACAAATTGTTTAGCTATTAGACATTAATGGGGGAGAATAATACAATTTATTTCCTACTCTGCATTTAGTGAATTGAAATTCTGCCCCAACAGTGAATGATCAACATAATTTTTGTCCCTTTTACTACTATTTCATTTATTGAGTTCGTCACTAAAAAATTCATTTTGCCCAGGCGGGAATCTATCTCGCCAAGGTTTACCAGTTGAGATTAACATTTTAACTCACTTGGCTAACCTGAGCCTCTGATACATATTGTATTTACTAATACAAAAATAGGAAATACAACAGTATGTAAATTGTATTCAGCGAAGAGGAGAGGAAGGTTATAAAAAATCAGGTGTTTGCACTTCCTTTTGTTAAAACTCATTAAAGTGTTTCCTTTTTTATTTTATTTTTGAAATTAATTAACGATTCGCTAGGAATATTAATGAGTTCCCATAATTACATGGAATTACTCCCACGATTCCTTAAGGCGAGCAAAAAATGTAATAGGGGCTATATAAGAAATATTAGCTTCGAAATTGTAATTCATCAAATATAACTACTTGCCTAACTATATTTGCTTTCAAATTTTAAATCAATTTTCCACGTTCTTGTGTTTATTCTGAAAACATAAAAAAAATAAGACTAAAATCTGGAATGTAGTCAGAAATAATTTTAAAACGATAACTTGTTTTGAGCCTCAATTAGGGCGACGATCTAACAAGACTGGTAATTTATACTGGACTTATAATGTGTAGTCTTATAATTAATTTAATACCTAAACGTCGTTTTAACTAAATAACCACAGTATTTGTTTTACCATCTCATTTAGCGTTCAAAAAGGCTCGATACTTACTAATGCTGCTAGGTTTTGACGCCATATATTACTGTAATACATATGAATATTTATTTAAATATTCTTTGTGTGTTCATTTTAAATTATATTTAAATTATTTACGTATTAACGTCCACTTTTTGCAACTATGGCTAATTGGGACGGGTTAACTACTGGTTGCCTCCCTTTTCTAGCCAGGGTGGGACTAAGGATTTTATTTAATGAATTCTGTCACAAAATAAATTCCTATTGCCCAGGCGAGAATCGAACTCGCCACTCTAGGTTTGCCATGTGAGATTAAGGTCGAACCTTAATCTCACATGGCTTTAACTTACGTGACTAACCTGAACCCCGTTCATTTTTAATAACTATAATAAAATAAACTTACGATGTTTTGTTATGTAAATTCCCGAAACAGAAACGTACTTTCAAATATTAACTGAATATTTGGGGGCGTGTGTTGCCTAGAACCCAGGGTAGAATCAAGAATGCAGAACATAATGTCATTGCTTGGTTTTAATCTCTTTAAAATGCCTTATTGCTATTGACTTACCCAATTTTTTTAAATAGTTTCTAACAAGAACATCTTGTGAACATATGAAAATTCATCTGTGAATGTTTCTCGGTTCATTGTTACCGCTATGTTAACATCATTTGGCGTTCAAAGAGGCTCTGTACACTCTAAAGCTTGTTGATGCCATGCATTATTCCATTATACGTGATTATTTATATTTGTATGCTTATTTTTAATAACTAAACGAAATAAACTTTTTACAATTTATTTTATAAATTCCTGAAACATTCAAGAATAAATCAATATTCGGACATGAGCAATCCAAGAAAATGAGGCCATTGCTTGATTTTTATCTTTTTAGTTATCATACTGCAGCATAAACAAGGACATTAATGTGGTCGAGGAAATCTTTGAGGAAGAGATATTGTATTGGCTTCTGGAAAAATAGTGTGAACATTTTCATGAGCTAAAATGTAATGATGTTTATTCACTCCCACTTTACGTTACTAAGGCTAATTGGGATGAGTAATCCATAGGTTACCACCCTTTGTATTAGGGTGGGGCTAAGGATTTTATTTAATGAGGCTTTTATTTAATCTAAATAAATTCTTATTGCCCGGAGAATCTAACTTCATGGCTCTATGTTTATGATCCCCGCCACCATAAATAATTTTGTTTAAAAAAGTTGTTTATTATACGTATGCTTAAAAAAAATATTATATTATCGACCGCTTTATACTACTTTGGATGGGGCAATATACAGATGGCCAAATTTTTTAAGTCAGGATGGGTCTAAGGATTTTATTTAATGAGTTCGTCCTCTAATAAATTTCTATTACCCATGTCAAAATCGAATTAAACCTCTTATTTTTATCAAGTGGAAGTGGTATTAACACCAATGCCTTAACCCACATGGTTAACATTAGTCAACAAATCTTGGCGTATTGAGTCTGATAGGCACCACTTATCACGGTTGAAACTGATGCATAAAAGCACCTTAACTAATTCTTTTTTTAGAATATACAAACATTATTGACCAAGTGAATATGATTTTTAAACACAGAGAGGATTAAATTGAAATATTGGTCAATTACATATTTTACAACCTCTGAGGTCTTTAATACGAACCGGAAAAAAATAGGAAATGAAATCTGAGGTATACAGACCAAATTCGCACCTCTCTTTTCGGGCTAATTCAGTTTGGTTCACCAGATGGATTTTGTTTTTGAAAAGGTCTGTTATTTTTTGGGAATCTTCAAGTTACGTTATATTTTTTATGAGGGTCTTGAAGAATTCCGCTACGGTGTAACGTTTGCCACGTGTTTAACGGGCAGGTCTATGGAGCTTGAGGGAGACGGGAGCGTGGCAGCTTTGTCCCGAGAGCTTTGTGACGTCTTCATAGGCAATCAGCAACGGTCTGCCTCCTGTCAGATGAACGGCAAATCGGCCGAGGATCACTCCCTGATCGGCTCACAGCTTTTTGCCATAGCTATGCCCCGCTATGTCATCGTGAGAAGCCATCCACCATTATGGCTGGTGTATTCCTCGTCTTCTTAAAGGTCAATTATGCCTACTACTGCCTAACTCCTTAGGTTGGATTGGAAAATAAAATGTCATTACCTTCCTTCAGTAATTTTAACGCTCTATGTGGACGACATCCTTCTCGTGTCTGAAAATAATGACCACTACAACTTCTATGGAGCACAACTCAGTTCCTACTCTCCCAAGTAACTACAACCGTTGAACGTTAGACTATCAAGTGCTCATTATTAACAAACATACTTGGAGTACACTCATAAATAGGAAAATTAGCTCTACACTCACCAAGGACTACTGTGCGTAATAAGTCTCGGGGACGAAGAGCATTAGACATCTCATATACTGCATACTTCATTATGTTGGTAAAGATATTTAGAAAGCATGGTGGAATAGACACAGGATTTGGCAAAGACAGAAAAAAATGGCATATGATACAATGCCTCAAGGATCTGCTCAACACCAAAGTGCCTGAGCTCTGTGGCTCAGAATAGATTCCAATTGGACAAACCGCAACTCGCCTGATGAGTGAGCAAAACGTTCGGGCGGAAGACTGAGCAATACGATTTTCGGCGAACCAACCACCATATCTTATTTGTTGAAGTCAAGATACTGACGAAAGTTAATCTATACCAGAATATAATCCCACAAAAAGGAAAATAGAGATAATAAAACGCTCAAATAACATCAACAGGGATGATTGCTAAAAAGAACCCATAAGGAAGAGAAAATCTGAAAAAAGTATCAGAAGGAGGACTGACTCCGTAAGTCCGGACAAGACAGATATACCTACGTGAGTAACCACAGAACCTTTTAGTCTCAGAGAAATCTAGAAGGTTCTCTAGGAAAACGTTCGTCAACCTGAGACATATTCATTACCCGCAATCCTCCTTAATTGCAATAATGTCAAGGAGAAGTCTATGCCTTTATTCATTATGTTGTTGAAAATGTGAAACGTTTTACTCGAAATTATTCTCCTTTGCCTTCAACCTTTAATTTTAGCCCCCGACATTGGGAAGATGACTTAGTCGTATAATTATGGAAGATATATTAAAATAAACGATATTCAAAAAACAAATTATGTCATAATTAGTTCCGTTAATTATTTCGGTATAAGAAAGCTTTTAAACGACCTCATCGGAAAAGTGGTCTCTTATTGTTACATCCACATGTAAACATAAGTAATTAAATATGCCACGGTAGAAGATATATTGTTTTATCTGGCATGTTGTCTCCACATGATAAGTTGTTAGTGGCTTATAGGAACTACTCAAAGACTTCTAATTCCTTGTAGGGCATTCGGCAAACACTCCTTCACCCGATCAAGCAATAAACTCCAATAATGTATTTATCAAGGTCGTGCATTTGAACTCTTGCTGTGTAACCAAACTCGTGAAGTGCCATCTTGAGTTGTTAGGGGCACTGAGAAAACCTTCTTGGTTATTTTAGACTAGTTGTCTGAGCACTTCTTGCAACCGTCTTTTTCAATCGTGGTCATTGTGAATCAGTTATTAATTAACTCCACGGGGACAATGCTTATAAGGTATTTTGATCAGATGGAGGCATGAAATAGTTACCAAATGATGCAATTTTGATTAATATACTTGTTTTTGTTTGATTTTGGGCAAAAAAAAATCACGGTCATCAATGCCCACCACTCCTCAGACAGTATTTGAGTTCCCCAATCATGGGAAATCGCAGACACGCTCATACTTGTTTTTCTACAATATTTAAAGTTTAAATGGTTACACTGAACGGTAATTATATTTGCCTTATGGTGTTCTTACTGTAAATGTACGCATAGACAGTAAGCAGCCTTAATAGAGCAACCGTTTCAGTCTGTGTTCATGAGAAATTAATTTATACGAATGAATCATTGTACGAACCCTTATGAAGCCCAATCACCCTGAGTCAACTAATAATAACAATGCGTTATAACTGTTAGTCACAATACGGACGCCTTGTTCTTCGTACAAATGCATCGTTTCATTAACCCTTTAGACCATATGTGGGCAACAACCGGCCTGCGTGGCATTTTGAAAAACCCAATTAAACAAAAATATTACACAAATAACTCCAAATGAGGAAGATGAGGAGAGATTTGTGCGTTTGGCAGTACTTATAAATGCGAACAGCTCTTTTGATTGATGAAAGTTAATAAAGCAAAACATCGTACAAGGTTGACTGACGATAATTTGGAAAATTCCTTTCGTCTTTGTATAAGTGGAATTAATCCAAACATGGATTAGTTTTCCAAATTCAAGCTCATCGATTTCGGTGGTGCTATTTAGGTAACATTCGTTGCTTGTAATAATTCCACAGTTTTCGATTTAATTATAATGTTGTATCTTTTTTTTCATTTCATTTTGTTATTTTAATAAATTATATTATATTTACATTGTCGTTATAATTTCATGTCTGATATGTTTTGTTAAAAATGATGAACACTACTTTAGAATGCACTACTTTTAAAAGCGGCTCGCGAACGTATTTGCAAACTAAAGTTTGGCCCGCAACATGTCAAAGTTTGCCGATACCTGCTTCAGAAGTTCATAGTTCCATTTAATACTAATAGACTTTCTGTAACAAATAAAATATGAAAAGTAGCGTTTTAATCTCTGATCTTATTCTGCTATTTGTTCTGTCGTAAACCTGTAATGATTTATGTTTGCAGAAACCTTCTTTCCCCCATCTAATCTCTCCTCGTCTTCTGACATTACATATTCTATGACAAATCAATCAATTCTTGGGCTTGGTATTTCTGAAAATCCCATTTCGAATTTATTTCTGTTTCAGGTTGGTCCCATCGGTATAATATTATTATAGGCATTACTATATGATGGGCTGAGTTGAAGTTAGAAGCTCATCAGAGGTTCGAAGCTTGTCAGCTTACAATACTTTCTCCGTTACTCCATTACGACTACCTCTCGTATCAATGTTTCTGCATCTCAAACAGAACCACTACAACCACTTGATGCATACATCTCATTTAAGGTAATGAATGTTGACGATACTTCTGAAATGAACAACTGATGGGGATGTTGACCAAGAAAGAGAATGTCTCCAGGAGAACAATAGAACATGCTCATTCATTGAAAACACACAGTCTTGAATGATCGATTGATATTCACAGATGGACTTGCATATCTTCCTCGACAGATTATATAGGCGCTATTAGGACTATTTCCGCTGAAATTCATTGAGGAATGAAGACTATCATCTTCATTCTATTTTTCGAACAGATAATTCAAAGAATGGATTGTACATGAGTTAGGCAATGAAATATCTTGCTTCTCGTCGAATTATTCCACTGATGGTAGGTCGTTTCTGCAAAACTTGACTATGGCTATGCTTTCTAGGCTCATATGGCTGGCTAGTGCCTTATAAGTCGGTTTGTGCGCACTACCGAGGGATGGGTTTCCAACAATTATGGCGTAGAATGAAATTCCCTATATTCCACCAAATGCTTCATCGTTGAATGTTGTCTAAAAGATCACAACGAAGACTCTCATTCTTTGTTTATCATATTCCATCAATATCAAAAGTAGTCTCTAGGCATTGGGTCAGGTATAAATACTAAATATATAATGCTTATTATATAGAGAAAACTCAAACAGTTTCAATTTCAATAGCGTTCCTAATAACCTGTCAGCGATTTCAACATACATGACTAGCACATGAATATATTAACACACTTAGTATGGCTTTTCAATTCCATATCAACATGTTAATTATGGATTTTTCATACCCATATTTCTTGTTACTGCTAAGATTCACTTTATTCCCTATATTGATGAAATATCGTTCTTTACGTTTGGGCCTCTGGTAATGCGGTGAAAACGTATTATAATTTATTTATTAACGTCCACTTAATGCTATTATGGCTAATTTTGGACGGGTTATCTACAGGTTAACGCCCGTTTCTAGTCTGAGTGGGACTAAGGATTTTATTTAATTAGTTTGTCACTACATAAATTCATATTTCCCGGGTGTTTATTTATTATTATTATTATTTATTAACGTCCAATTTTTGCAACTTAGGCTAATCGGGACTGGTTATCTACAGGTTACCACCCTTTTCTAGCCAGGGTGGGATTTTAGGACGTTATTTAATGAATTTCGTCACTAAATAATTTCCTTTGCCCAGGCAAGAATCGAACTCGCCACTCTAGGTTTACCATGTGAGATAAAGGTCAACGCTTTAACTCGCATGGCTAACCTAAGCCCCAGGTGTTTATTTATATTGTTTTTTCGGCAAATATGCATATGATAACAGTTGTTTATTTTGTTATTTAGAGTAACTTTTGTTATATTCAGTTTTGTCGTATAACAAAGTATAAACGTGATATACACTAAAAAAATTAAAGTGGAAGCCAACAATTTTATTGGGCACTAAGGATTGAACTGAACTTAACAATACTCTATATGTAAATTAGCATTAATTCTTCCATGATTATAAGCTATTTTAATTTTTTTAGGTTCGAACGGGAGCGGGGGCTATAAGGGAAGCCTGAATAAATAATTCGCGATATTTCATTTTCTATTTGTTTTTAGACAAACGTGCACATAAAAAAAGTTGTTTTTGTGTTATTAAAAGTAGCTGTAGTTTTAAAAATAATATTATTAAATTTAATTTATTAATCGCTTGAAATATCATGCAGGACAACGTCTGTCGGGTCCACTAGTTAAATATATATTACTCTTTTTATTCAAGCAAATTTGATAACCTTATAGTTTTCTGTTCTTAAGCCTATTTGTTACGCCCAAGTGTATATTACAGAGGTTATGTGGTTAGTTTGAACAAGGACATACAATACAATAACATATCACGCCTACCCATTGAACGAATAAAAAATGTACTGGAAATAGGTTGAGGCTGTCAACACTCGCTTTAAGTTCCATATATAGGAATTGATAAAAAGTGAAGCTCGTATGAAGAAACGACGTTCAGTAATAGCTGTTCAATATGAAAGAATGATGGAATGACATTCATAGTCGGACTAGAATTTACGACATGCAATGGATGGAATAAACGTCACTTTAATTGATTATCATTAGGAACTCTCTACTAATTGCAATTTCTGCGGCCGTACTTTGTCACATAATTTATTTGATGCAGTTTATACCTCGTTGGATTTTTTTTTGCCTTAATGGACTCCCTTTTAAAGAAAACGCTCCTATATTATGTCATTAGGTTTTTTGAAAGTTGAGTAATAATAAAACAAATTACTCCCTTATATGTGGTGAAAGCTAAAATTAAGACCGTCTCCAACGCATAAACGAAAGCAAAAGTGAATGTGGTCAATATTAAGGTTATAATGTTATTTACTTTAAATAATGCCTTGTTAAGAGAGGAAAAGTATCAATAGAGCAAATTTATTTACTTTAAATAAGTCCTTGTTAGGCGAGGATTAATGGAACAACTTTTTTTGCTAAAAAGTGTGCTGGCTTCAAATATATACACACCACTAATGTAATTTATATAACTCATTATACATATATGTATTTATAGTCGCATTAATATAGATCCAGTTTTTCGTCTACTCTTGACGCGATGAAGGAGGTTGTTCTAATATGAATTGTTAAGTTGATTTATTTTTAATTTGACATCATACTTGGTAAAGTAGTTTGTCGTATACATTTTGGAATTCTTATCAAAACTGCCGTAAGTTCAAGGTTTTTCTGTATTTCGTTTTACCACACAGAACCCCGTAGAGAAAACTAATACTAAAATTTCTAATTAGCATTATTCAATTTTAATCGCTTTAATGACCAATTGAACACAAAATTAAGCTTTCTATAAGTTATTGAGTGAAAGATAAACTCGAACATTTGCGGGAGAAAAATTAAGGAAAAAATGTGTGACTATTTGAAATGAGTTTGCATTTCCGCTTTCATATTGAACTATTATGCTTCTGAGGTTTTCTTTCCAGGTGTAAAATAAGTAATTAGCTATTATTGAGATCGGGGCAATAATTTATAAAACTGTCCATCGGTTTTAACCATTCAACCTTAAATAAGGGATTTGGACTTTAATCACAGATCTAACTAAATAACTGATCGACGCCTAAATACAGCCCATTATCAAAAGGCACCCTAATAAAGAAATTTGCTAATCATACAGCTCCTACGTGACAGATTTTTACTTCCATTTATACATAAATGGTCCCAAAAAGTATTAAGATTTCCTGGGTGTTATCTGTCTTGACCCTCCTTGACTCATACCTCAAAATGGCTAGGGTTAGAATCTTAAAATTTCTGGACCGATAATAACAAAGTACTTCAATAAATTAAAAATGGTTGTTACATATGCAGAGGGTTATTAAGATTATTAACACAATTAAGTTATTATACACAATTATTAAACTGATCTAATTTTGAAATATATGTATTAAACCTTGATATTTCTTATGAAGGACATGGGGCTCAGGATAGCCACTGAGTTAAAGCGTTAGCCTTATCTCACATAGTAAATCTAGAGTGGCGAGTTCAGTTTGCGCCTTGGCAATAGGAATTTACTTAGTGACGAACACATTAAATAAAATCCAATACCCTCTCTGGCTATAAAAAGATGGTAACCTATAGATAACCCTTCCCGATGGGCCATAGTAGCCTGTACAAAGTGAACGTTAATAAATAATAAGAGTTTTAAGCTTGCTATTTTATAATATGTAAAGAATTTAGTTAACTTATTGTTAGTATCTTTGTTTTAGCCAATCAAAAATACGTGACCAATACCTTAATTTTTCTAGTATTTAATGGAAATAAAAATATTTAATTTAATTTCATATTTAGTACTTGTAACATTAAGTTGTAGATCTCCCCTCTTGACCGAAAACGACTTAGGGGAAGTAGTTGAAACAGAAATATCTTGGTTACTGTGAGCCGGATCGAAATATTCTATATTACCAATGTAGTTGGAATTGGAATTTTCCACAACTATTGAGCTTATTTGTATTTTTTTGTTTTCAGCCTTTCGTTCAACCTCAATTCAACTCATTCAATTTTCGCTTTAAGCACCATAGTCACTTAACATCTCAATTCCAACTAACATTTTAATTTCTATTAGGAAACACATTTTACCGCGGGAAATAGGGTATAGATGGTAATGAGAATGCCAGCGCATTATATTCCAGTACATGGGAAATCTGGTTAGTTTACGCAGGAGTAGGGGGACGGTCATTTTTTTCCCCGTCGATTGCACTCTATGGTGTATTTATAAAAGTGATCAAATAGAACTCCTTTCTCATCCGCCCAAGGTTAACTGGCTTTGCCTCTGTGCTCAAACTGAAAAGAACATTACTCTTTGGCGGTCTTCAGTTTGGCAACGGTAATATACCTCTTTTCTTTCATCAGAAGGGAGCTCATAATCGAGAGCTTGATGTGTTTATTATTGCGAAAGTCTCAGGAGTGACATTATTTATTGAGCCTGACGCAATGAGAGACAACAAAAAAGTAGGAAACGACCACTAAGTAGGGCAAGAGATATAAGTCGGCCTGTTGGTACACATGATGAATTTATCACTGGTAGAACTGTAGCTAAGGCGGAGGAAGTAGTTATTTAATCGTAGACGTTCACGAATACAGCGTTCAACTCTAACGGATACCTTCCGTTCGTTTACAACCACTCAATCACCAACCTCCAAGCACTAGGTACTTACGCCGATTGCCGGCTTTCAAGATACTGTGTCCTGCTATCCTTCATCAGCACCTCTCTCTCGCTGAAATATTGCACTCACTTTCTCTGCCGAGAGAACATTATTTTATTTTAAGTTTTATATATATGTACATCGAAGACAATAATAGTATAGCTGAAGTCGATAGAAGAATAGGACTGGCTGAACTAGCCCTCCAAAGCAAAAGGATTATTTTCACTAATAAGTACATAATCATGGATACCAGCAAGCAGTTTGCTACTTCTTTCGTTTGGTGTGTACCGCTCTACGGGAACAAAAGTTGGACTTTTCAGAAAAGGGAATTTAGTAAATTGAAAACAATGGACTTGTGGCTTTGGCGCAGAACGAACAGAATAAGCTGCACTAAAAAAACAAAAATCATGAAAGTTCTGAGGTAAGTGAAAGTAAATGTCTTAATCAAGACCATGGAAAAAAAAGTCCGTCACGCAGGGGCTGCGTAAACCAAGCAGATTTTCCACGCGAAGGTTTACAATAGATAAATATACATATTGGTAATACTACCGTGAATGTTAAGTGAATAAATACAAACGGTAATGAATTTTTTTTACAGTTTACAAGTTAATAATCTATACTATCGGCTCAATTGTAAACAAACAGGCCAGCCGACCTCGTAGCGCTGATTAAACTGGAAAGAAAAACAATCAATGAAATATATCTGAATATAGCATATTAATTTTATTGAAAACTATTTACTAGAGCCAGTGCTTCAATTTATAATGAATCAGAATCATATTTATCTCAATCACTCAAATTTTAGTAATCCCAGAACAAAGCAAGGGGGGGGGGGTCAACAGAACATATTTTCATATATCTCAAAAAAGTAAAAGTTCAATGAAAACAATATTTGGTATTTAACCTTATTATGAAGTGGTTCATGATATAACAGCATATTGTTAATATGACATGAGTAGAAGTGGGGGTTTGCTGAAGGCTGGCTGAAAAATGCAAATATCTCGGTTAATATTCAAGATAGAGAATAAATGTATATAACAATATTTATAGTACATTTAATTTGCAATAAGATTGGTTCTACACAATTTTTCGATCCGACGTAAAGTAACAGGGGTATATTGAATTTTCGAAAATCCTCCTCTGTTAACCCCCTCTCCCTCTTGTCCGATTTCAGCCACTAACGAACTTGATCTTTCTTTTACATAAAATGTTGAGTTTGGTAATAATTAAACAATATATATATATATATATATATATATATATATATATATATATACAGATTTGAATGGACCTCATTTTCGTCATCTCCTAGGTGGATTGATGGACATTTCAAGAAAAAAATTGAAAATCGCGTCATGAGTACGACCTTAATAAATGATTTCCCTCAGGGGAAATCTGCTAAAAGGAGTGTGAGACTTCTAGGCGATGTCATTCAATGAAGTCATCTCAAATATGTTATTATAATCTTATAATAATAATAAAGTTAATATGGTCACCTTCTTCGCTTAATGGTATTTATACTAAGCTGATCCTGAGACACCGCAAACAAAGTAGTCGACGGTAGGGTCCGACGATGTCCATCTTGCATCTAAGAACTTTCTGATCCTGGAAAATGGAAATATTAATATGGCAGTTTTGGAAAATTTAAACATCAAATACGTAGCTAAAAATCTATCCGGGTTTCCATGAAGTACAATATCCTTTTTGTTTGAGTGGTACACAGATTATGTAAACTCACATTTTCGTAAGAATCGTGTGTAAAGAAGATTTGACATTCATGCTGGACACGAGGTGTTTGGAGATATAAGACGTGGAGTGAAAATCGTGTGCGAAGGAGTTGTGTTTATTGGAATTAAATAAATCCTTCAATATTCCAGTCACAGGAAAAAATATTTCACGCAAGGGCTGAGTAATTAAGCAACTTCCCGTGCAATTCGGTAACCTCCTATGGCCTAATTATGAGCGACTATATTCTTATATCTCATCGACTACGAATCCAAGGTTCGAGGTACTTGAAGGACTGAAGCACTACTTTCCATCAAGTCATATGACAACTTCAACATCTGGATTTCCAAATTTTGACTCCAGGGAATCTGTAAAAGTGTGTAAATACCAATTGTAGTGTTATAGTTGTCAGGTGCTCGTATCTCCATCGGTGTCGTTAATGTGGCAGTCCACAATATTTCACCGATTTTCCAATCGGTTTCTTCCGGTGGTTATGTTTCTTGTTCGCTTGTTGGAGCTTTTTTTTTTAACCCAATTAGCTTGTTTTCTCTGTGTGTTCAATGTTAGTACGTCGTCCACGTATCACTGTATAATTGTAGTGTTGTGATCTGAGTCGGTTATAAAACAGAAGATGTTTAAGATTTTAGACTATAGTTGGTTCTGTTGTTCCCACAGTTTTACGATTAATAAAGATCTGAAAAGGGGTCATTGAACTTCTACAAGGCACTTCCATAACATACATACTCATGACTTCTTTTTTTTTTTTTAAAAAAAAAGCCATTAATTTTCCAAAGAAGCGTTTCTAATTAATGGGATTAGTAAATACTGTTTATGCTGCGCCCTTTAGCGTAACGAATAGCTATAAAGAATTACGACTCCATTACTGTCACATTTATCATTTGACACTTGAAATCAAGTGCTCAGAACTCTCTTTAGATTCATTAACTCCATGGCCGGTGGCATTCCCGTTTCATGCCCTGAATAGAATTGGGTTACTCAGAAATATTACCTGTTGCATCATAAGAATGTTATTTTTTTTCGCCAGGAACCAAGTACATAACAAACATCCTTAAACCATCAGGTCGTATATTCAACAATTGTTGCTAGAAAAGTAGAATATTGCTGAGTACCGCAACGAATAGCAAAATATTAAGAAACTCATGATCAAAATACCTTACAATCGCTCAAGAACCCCTCAAAAGAGAATATGAAGAAAAAAATGTATCAAATTTTCTTATGACTACCTCTAACAACATCCATTCACTGAAAAGTACACGCATTTGCGGAAGAAAGCAATCAATTTAATAACCATGGATTTAATTCAAAAGCACATGCTTGCCAAAGAAGTTTGTAAAGACCCAGACCCATCAAGATTCAATCCAACCTATGTTTATGGTCGTTTTTGAAATCACGGATTCAATTACTTAGAATCTTCCTTCCATTATTATGTAGGATGTTTAATTTGCAATTATATTCCGATAAAGAGCTCCAGTGGTTTGCTTTTAGCCTGATCTAGACTCTGGCGTGTATTCATCGTGATGGAAATACTTTTAGAATTCGTGAACCAAGTTAATTGGATACCTCCACTTCCTTCAATATAATCTCTCTCTCTCTCTTTCTCTCTCTCTCTCTCTTTTCTCTCTCTCTCTCTGTTTCTCTCTCTCTCTCTCTCTCTCTCTCTCTCTCTTCCCTCCCTCACTCTCTCTCTCTCTCTCTCTCTCTCTCTCTCTCTCTCTCTCTCTCTCTCTCTCTCTCACTCATCTCTCTCTCTTTCTCTCTCTCTCTCTCTCACACACACACACACACACACACACACACACACACACACACAGACACATACACACACAGACTCGTGCAAGTGCGCATACACGCGCACACTGTAATCTTCCAGCCAGAGTCCATTCTTTAGCCTCTACCATCAATTTAAGAAATAATATACAAACTATAGCGTTCCATTTCTCTCGGTAATTCTGCGACCACCAAAAAGAAAATATATTGACCTATACATTAATAATTATCGTAGTTTTGAAATGATTATGAGCCTACCACTCTTACCAACCACCCCTTCTTAATTTTCATAGTAAAACATTCTATGATTGGTTTCCTCTGAAAATTATTTTCTCTTTAGCAGATTGTCCTTTAGGAAAAGTAACTATTGTGGTATTACGGTTGAACCTTTTTTTCCATTAACTTCATTAAATATCCATTGGTCCTACTCAGATACAATGATAGAAATGAGATCCGTTCACAATTACATATTTATTTGCCCAAGCATCGTATTTATTGCTTAATCCTTATTAGTCTCCATATTTTTTGTCATGTTTATTAACAGCTGAAGGTTTTAGTGACGAGGTTAAATAAAAATATCGGAATGACTCCATTATTGTTTGAAAAAAAATATTTAAGCATTTCTAGCCTAAATTTTTGAATTTTGTTCAATGCATTCTTCGAAATATCCGAATATTCACTGAGCTATTTATTTCATATATAGTACTTTTTCTAGCCTTCAGAAAACCTCCGCTCCTATTCAACTCACATTAACAATAAGTTAATATATTTTTTAACGTCGTATTTACTACCTGTATTCTGTGTCTATGGACCTTTCTTATGCGAAATACAATGATAAATTTTCATAGTGGTTTCAGCAATGAAGATTACGGTCTATGGCCGTTAATAATACTCTGACTGGAAAATATTGAATAATCAAAATTGCCGGTAATGTAATGCGCTACGATTGTATTATACGTTTTCTATGATTTCTCTATTAAATGAGTTAGTTGTATTTTGGCACTTTCCTTCTTCACTAAAATCCTGCAACCATTAAGGCCAAGTTCACTTTAAGCTATCGTACCTTTACCTATGTTTCAAGTCCTGTTATCAGAAGGGCACTTAAAGTGGGAGGGCATAGAGATTTAGATGTGCAGATGTGAAAACTGGCGCCAACGTATGTATGTGTGAGAAATCTATTTAGCTATCGCAGCCCCTGTGTGATGGACTTGCCAAAAATTACCATTTTCTGAAGACCGAATACGTATGACTTTATGGAGTACGTAAGCTGCCTTTTAACTTTATTCCTCTTAACAACAGGAGACAAATTCTTCTCCAAGTCAACCCCCTATCTGGTAGGTACTGGAAACTGCAACTCCGGGTTACCTGCAACAAGTTGCTTCAAAGCTTCAGTGCTCAGCAAAACTTTTTGAAGTTTTCTACGACAATTTCATAGTGTAACCTTCATAAACCTGCATTAATCTTCCGAATCTGCATTTTACCTGAATATGGTAATTTTTCCCGTTTTCGTGGACCAGCACTATGCCAGGAAATAGGGGTATTTTGTTATACTCAGAAATATTTTTTTGGCAAAGAACTCTACAAAATAAAGCTGAAGACTATAGCAAAGCATGCTTATAGATAATACTACGGGTGCTGTCCTTATCTTTTTGGGCCGTCGTTCTTTACTATGCAAGCTATACGTTTAGCTTTCTCTTAAAATGGAGAGTTTTGGTATTATTCAGGTATATATATATATATATATATATATGCCCGAATAAGAACAGATCTCTTCAGAATCAGTGAAAGACCTGAGAAAGATGGAAGTTAGTCTTTTGAAAAATTGTCTAAAAACACGAAGACACGGCCAGTACCCGTAGACCTTGTAATAATAACAAGGACAGTGGACGTCTACAAGTATTTCTCCATACTTTCTGTTTCCAACTGTATTTTCAACGATTTTCTTTTATTAACCACAACTTGCAACCCGCAACACCGTTGGACCATCATTTCAGAAAATCCCCTTTCGGCAACACGACAGTCGATTCTTTTCAGATGATATAGCTCCATCAAAGCGGAACCCCAAGATAATCCTTCATGAGAAACAAAGTAGAAAAACCACAATGCCTAACGAGACCATCTAGTAATGATGGTTCAGATGGTAGCCATCATTGTGGAAGGAGCGACCATTCCGGAGACAAACCGACTTCATATTTGCAACCAATCACAGACGTCCGTCTATCATAACGGTCTTCAATACTTTTTAGGCCAAATACCCTTCCTAACGAGTCTGGGGCGGCCGACAAAAATAACCGTAAACATCTTCCGAATAATAATAGTCTTATAACAGGAGACCTGAATTCGCCAACAAATCTAAACAATACTAATTTTTTTGATTAAAGAAAAAAAATAAGTAAAATATAAATTTACAATGCACTTATTCATAAAACAAATATTTCTGTGAGTTTTGGCTCTTTACAAAAAGTTTTATTATGTGAACTAGTGCATTTCAGTGTGTGTCAAAGTAAACATTGTATAAAACTACGACAGACAATGGCTCTCTTTGTGAAAACGTTTTAGTTAGTCATTTACCCAGTTTATTGTAAGTGTGCATTTGTTCCTTATCAAGTTGTTTGTAAAAATGAACTTACAGAGTCAATTAAAATCCATTTATCAATCAAATGTTATACATCTCATCACACTGCCCTGTTTGTTTTAAATTTATTTTATGTTAAGATAACTTTTAGTCTTGGGTTTAAATACTCCTAGAGGAAAGGGTATTTTATTCAATGGCTTGCTCACCAAATGAAAGACTCGTACCTACTTTACGAAAAATGTAAGTAACCTGAAACAGGAATGCCGATTGTAGTGGGAACATATAATAATGGGGTGCCAGCCCAAAAATGATTTTTACTCAGAACCTGTTTAAACTCCTTAAACCTTCTTTGTTGTTTCTACGTATGTATAACCCGTCTCGTAAGTCGTACGACCATAAATAAGACCAATAATAAGAGGTAATTTAATTTTTTTTTAGATTAACAGCTATTGAGGTTGAACTCATCATGTGTAATTTCATCGCTTCCTGCGTGTTGCAGAAGATGAGATTTAGTACAAATTTAGCCAACTGACATGGCCAAACAACATCAGGAGCAACGGGTTTTAATGTCCATGATAAATATTAGTAATAGGAGAAATTTGTGTCCTATATAACGCATTGGAAACTGACAGGACAATTGTCAATCAGAAGGTTAAATCGAAAATGTTTCCTAGCTAAACAGCTTGTAGTCATATATGATTTTCGAAAAATTTCTTCTTTTTTTTTTAAAAAAAAGAAAGAAACTTGAGGGAGGAATAGTCTATATATGCCCGCTAGTATAAGTAGTATACTAAATACTATAATCAATCTTAATGTAAATTTCATTTTTTATCATTGTTCTTCTCTTCATTTTTTTAAATTTTTTAATTTTCAGCTTCATTAAAATTCAGCCAAACAGTTCTGCTCATTCCACTTTAGTAATAAGCCAAAATAAAGCGAAATAATTTATTTCAAGCTTAAATCTACGTATTGGTTTCAGGTTTTTTGAAAGGTCAAAATAAAAAATCCAAGATATCTCCGTTATTTTGAGTCAGATCGACACGAAAGTGTTACACATACAATTTTGTTACAATTATTACCCCATTCATTGTTTATCTGAGTGGAATATTAACTAGAGATTTTGCATTTTTTTTTCTCTCAGCCCTCAGTAAACCCGCTCTTCTATTCAGTTAAACACTCTTGCCTGAGTCAATTAACATTTCAGACTATCATAAATTTTAATGTCCTGCTGATCCAAGTGACCAGCAGCAAGCGTCTTAAGTGGGAAACCTGCTTAGCTTACACTGCACCTGCGTGAATGACATTTTTATGGTTTTTACATGTTTTCACTGAAGAAATCATTTTGTAAATCTCCTGAGTTATTGACTTGACCATATTCATATTGATAAGGACCAATAAGAAGGCCAAGTCCTCTACTGTTTTTTAATATTATGCAGAGTGCACTTTCGGAGTCAACGCTCCATCCTCAGTGCCTGATTAAAGCTGCGTTGCCTGGACCACGACTGCCGGGCGACTCGGTCCAGGCAACGCAGCTTTAATCAGCAGGCACTGAGGATGGAGCATTGACTCCGAAAGTGCACTCTGCATTATATTAAAAAACAGTAGGGGACTTAGCCTTCTTATTGATCCTTATCAATTGGTTCCTCTACCATCCAGAGATATCATATTCATATTTGCGTATTTTCCTTTTGAGGGAACTTTATTTGAAAACGTTTAGAAAATTCGCTATAGATTATTTTCTCCCTCTCGAGAGTTGTTCTAGTTAACGTAATCATAATGGCTGGAATACTTTCGGCTCATTGGATTGGAGGAAGGTGATAAATGATAAAGAAACGGTATGCGGGGGTATGTGCAAGGCCTGAATTCGTGCAGGGCCCAACGGGCTAACAAGCAGAAATTTATAGGCTTATTAGGCCCTCAGATCTGTAGGTGGCCTAATTAACTGAAATTCAACCACTAAATTCTTCCTTTTGGCAATGTTTTATTCCCTTCTTTAAAACCTACTTAATGCCGATAAATATCCACCGCGGTAGATAACAAATATACCGTTACTTTTAATGAGATATCTGGGATTTCTTTTTAAAATTGATAAGTAAGGCAGTATATTTATACTTCCTTATTTATAAACGCAGTTCAATTATTTATTAATACGATATTTTCATTATTTATTTACCCAAAGGGAACGGCAATGTAAACAAACATTTTTTGAAAAAATACATTCATTTGCAAATGAGTTGAATAATTAGTAGAATTTATTTTAAACGCTTAACAGTTACATTTCCATGAGAAAGGGTGTACAACAATTAAAATTCTGTAAACATATTTATTCTACAAGGAGTAAAAAATACCCATATCTGAACTACTTCTAGCCAGAAATACTTGTCCCTACAAGGATTGACTCATTAGTGTAACAAAGTCTGTGCCAAACATACTCGTTCTGTCAAGTGTTAAAATTAGGTGATTTTTTTTCAATGTGTCACACTCTAGTTGTTTAATTGAAAAGCCAATTTGTCTTTTAGACCCTTGCTAGCATGAAACCTGATTTCATTCACATGAAATCTTGCAATGCGAAAAAAGGACGGATCAGATACCGAACTTGGAGTATGGACAGCTGCATTTATTGACACAAGCAGCATTGCGATAAAACTGATACGTATAAGGAATAACAGATTACATTATGCACGGACTACCTTAGCTGACTGCAGTCACTGTTATATATTTATCCACACGAAAATGCATTATTTAAATGTAGAAATTAGAAAGATATATTGATATTAGTCAAAATACAGGAAGAATCAAATTCCGAAATTAGCCCTCCTACTTGGGACAAGCAAAATCAGGATTCACATACCCATTTTGAAATCCATTGTAAAATTAAAGAAAATATAGCTCCTTGTACTACAGAACCAATTGGGACTCGCAGAACTGAAGAATGCCTCTCAAAAAGAAAACTACATAGCAAAGAAGAAGTAATTCTACCTAAATTCAAACACATACTAACAGACAGTAAAAATCCATTTACTGGACTGGAATAAACTACTTATTAAATGTACAATACCAAACCTGTACATTACCTAATACTATGATCGAACCCAGCACATAAACTTCGACATATTTTTAAGTCCAAATAGTTTATATTCTTAAGGCACAAATAAGAATATAAACTTATTTTCATATTTATTATGTATTTGTATTATAAACTTAACTGCACATTAAAATCATGTATATATTAACTTTGTAAACTATTATTTTCACTTTACTCTTTATAATAAAGGCTGAGTTCATTCATTCATTCAGTTTATATTATTAGACTTAAGTTCAATACCAACTAGCTAAAAATGAAGTGCCGAAATGAGACTAATGTGTGTAAATCTTATCCAATAAACTCGTGATAACAGCTGTCTTTGGGTATTTACTTCATATTTTATCTCTGTTTTTAGCACATTTGCCTTATTTTTTCTTCATATTTCATCTTGTAAGTGTTTATTGGATTTTAGACACAAAAGTGGACCACGTTTCTCCTGGTAATCTTTTTAATAACGAGAATGTTCATCACCAATATACTACGTATACTAAGCAGATTTCCCTTGAGCTGGTAATGACACTGAATTAACACCATATATTCCCCTTTTTATAGATATTAGAAGCTTATGTAAACCAGAATTAAAATTTATGTTGTTATGAGGGACTCACGTGTTCTCATTAGTTAGTACGAGTGGTAGTTTACTGAAGGCAGAAAGCTAAAATATTGCATATATTTCGGTCAACATATGAGTTCGTAAAAAAAAAGAAGTATAAAACAATAATAATAGATAATTAAATATTCATCGAGAATAGTGATCTCATTTTTATCTCACTCATTAAAACAGATATTTTGAATTGTTCATTTCCTCCTTCCTTGGCAGAAGGAATCACTACTTTCTTTTTGTCATTGAAGAAAGATGTTAAAGCGACAAGTTGGCTTTCATTTTCGTAATCTCCCGGGTAAGATCGATGGCCATTTGATATTTTTTTTTTCTTTCGAAAATTGTATTTTAAGGGAACCTTGCAAAAAGACTTTTTATTTCAAGCTAAGAAACCACTAGTGCAAAGTGATGTTTCATATTTAAGATAAAATGTTCTTATGAACGAAATAAAAATAGTCGATGCTCAAAAACCAATTGATATTTGGAGCCGAACTTTGAGGAAGGCAATTAGAATGTTGTAATAAATGCGCTGTTGAGTACGTTTAATGTCAGTTGCTAAACATGATTGATTATGAATAGTAATGCACGTATATATATGAGTTAGTTATTTGATAAGCCATCTTGCTCGTGATAGAATAAATGGGATTTGGTAGTTGCCAAGGTCTTCCGTGGGTCGGGTTACTCCCGGCTAAGGTCATGGAATGTGGGAAATATAACCGATTGTTAACCTACGGCTGATGAGTTACGCAAGCAGGTGTTTCCAGGGTCTCCGGAGAAAGGCAGTAGCAACAAAATAGAATAAAAAGGTCCATTCCTTACCTTTAACATTCCATATTTAGAACAGAAATACGCTTATATAAATAAAATAAATAAATCTTAGCGAATGAATATTTGCTTTATTTCCTATACTATATCCTATACCAAAGTGAAATCTACGTTTAAAGAAGTTCAAAGATGTAGAAGCAGACAGATAGGGTTACATTTGTATAGCTTCGCAATTTAAGAAATACACTTAAAGCACATAAAATTAACTCCAAAATTTGAGATTTTAACTTCTGAGGAATATATGTGGAACTATAGAAATAATAATATCAATTTTATTTTTATTCAATGTTTTTTTAAAAAAAATAATAATAATGTATTGAAATATATATTTTAAAGTGAATTTGCTGTGACTGTAGATTTTATTTATTATTTACCCTTATAGGAAATTAAAATGTCTACTATTAAAATTTCCTATAAGAGTAAATAATAAATAAAATCTACAGTCACAGCAAATTCACTTTAAAATATAAATTTCAATACATTATTATTATTATTTTTTTTTTTTAAGAAATGGTAAATAAAAGTAAAATTGATATTATTATTTCTGTTTCCACATCTGTTCCTCTAAAGTCAAAATCTTAAATTTTGGAGTTAATTTTATGTGGTTTAAGTGTATTAATATATCTTTCTTAAATTGCCCAGCTGTGGATATGTAACCCTATTCGTCTAATCCTACACCTTTGGTCTTCTTTAATATTTGATTGCACGCTTGTAATATAGGAAATGAAACAAATATTCATTGGCGACGATTTATTTATTGTATTTATATTACCGTATTTATATTCTATATAGCCGTAACAGCTTACAACGTTTAAACGAAAAAAAAAAACTTGGGAGACCTCCTAACAGTTGTGAACTAAGCCATTTGACAATAAATTGTGTAGTGGAAAGGTTACAATTCAATCGTCCAATACAAAAAAGTCCGTCACGCAGGGGCTGCGTAAACTAAGCAGATTTCCCATGTGAAGTTTTACAATAGAGAAATCTGCATACTGGTAACACAACACCACCCTGATTAAATACAAACGGTAATGAGAAATCTTACAGTTAATTAAAATTAATTCCCAACTGAAACGGCTTCTGAATTGTAAGAATAATTTATATTTTAATAACTCAAATTTTAGTAGTCCAAGAACTAAAGAAGGGGGGGGGCGGATGAACAGAACGTATTTGAATAAATCTCACAAAGTAATGAAGGTAAGGAAAGGTTAGAAACGACAGGTAAGGTTAGAAGAAGCTTCCACCTGAGCCGAGTACTGGCGGAAATGGCCGACCTAATCCGAACTATACCCGACCACAGACTTCATAAAAATGCAAATATCTCGGTTAATATTCAAGATAGAGAATAAATGTATATAACAATATTTATTATTGTAAATTTAATTGTAAATTTAATTTGCAATAAGATTGATTCTGTACAATTTTTCGATCCGACGTATAGTAATGGAAATATTTGGAATTTTCGGAAATCCTCCCCTCTAAACTCCCCCTCCCACTAGTCCGATTTCAGCAGTTAACGAACATGATCTTTCTTTTTACATAAAACGACTAAATATCGAGTTTGGTAGCGATCAAACAAAAATTGCGACCACTAGAGCGGTAACAGACAAATATGTATATATATATATATATATATATATATATATATATATATATATATATATATATATATATACCGTTTTTCGTCATCTACTAGGTAGGATCGATGGACATTTGAAGAAAAAATTCGAAAATTCCGTCATGAGTACAACCTCAATAGCTGATTTCCCTTAGGGGAAATCTGCTAAAATCGAATACATTTATGTATTTTCCAAGGAAATTTAGGTTTGTTGGAGTTGTTGCGCTTAACTAACTGCAACTAGCAGGTAAGTTCATCTCGCTCCTAGTTTTCCGGTTAAAGAGTAGGACCAATAGAATACTAACACCATTAATAATAAATAGTATGATTTCGTATATAATTATCGACAGTGATAATGGTAATATATAGAAATGTTTCTGGGAGAAAAAGACTATTTGATCTACGTTTCCAAGAAAATGAGGTCTTCCATCACAAATTATGTATTTTATGTTATAAAATAAAATGCTGAGCCCTCTGCCGGTAAACGTCTTCAAGGCTCATAATTTGGTTAGCCGAGTGAACACTCAGTGCTTCACCTGGCCATGTGATTTCGTTAATCTCAGGTCTACTTGCGGCTTTTCATCACTAGAAGTCTCCATTATACTCGCCCTTGCACTTAAAACTAATTGTACTTTTTAAATAACATGCGGAGTCCAACAGGTGCTGGCAAACGTACACACTCAGAATGGCACATGGGTGATTGTATAATTAATTACGAAGTCATTCCGCCATAACTATACCTTAAAACCAGTTTCGTAACAGTTTCTTGCATATAAAGGAAAACGGGTTAATGGAATGTGTAAAAACGCTAAGTGAATAAATTAACCACTAATATCTTTAATTAGCCCTTGCGGTTTTCCACTGCGAAATTCAAGTGATAATGGAAAAAAAAATGACTAGAATCATGTTACACGTTAAAAGCACTCGAGCGAAGTTTTATTACTGGAGTAACGGCATATCTGGCCAAGAACTAGTGCGTCATTAAACAAGACACTTGCCTAGTAATAACAGGCTATTGTAAGAAATATTAGACCGTGAGCAGTTTGGAATATTGCTTCCTCGCTGGAAGGTTAACTTCATCTGACAAATAGCATACACTTACTTCAAATCTCCCATCCAGAACAAACGTTACTTTTCAATGTGTGGAAGTAATTATTATTAGAAAAAAAAAACACAAACATTATTTAACTACCGTCACCGTTTGACTCATTCTTTATAAACAATAATGACAGAAGCTCCTGAAATCGCATTCAGTTTGTGTCGATATATTTGCCTAAGAAGTGGATCCACGTACATCAATGGTGTTATAATGATGTTCGAGTCCAGATATACAAAGTTAAATTTCATTTGGCTGTGCCCATAGGTTAGAGTTCTGTCCATTGTACTATTATGTGTGTAAAATCCGAGTAACTCCCTAAATTAAGAAATCAGTTTGGCCTAAAATGCATCAAACATTGCAAGAACCATAATTAGATCATCTTGCTAATCCGGTGTAACAAGCAGGCAACCTCAAATCCTGAAAATGTACAAGAGCTATGACAAACTGAATTGAAATATTTAAAATGACTATACTAGAAACGTGAATATGTTTAAGATAGTTAGTAATTTCTAAGAAAAGTTTCCCTAGAGCTACAATATTAAGTAAGACTTTAGTTATGTTATTTATTAACGGGGAATTTTTACCTATGAACACATTATATGTGCATTTTCAAACTTTGATCTATACTAAATTAAGTACAACATACACCTAGGAATTGTTTTGAAAGTTTTTCAAAGTAATCAAAATCAAAATTTTTATTTTGAGTTTTGGTAAATATTTTTATTATAACCTTTGGTTTGTTATATGCAATATGAAAGGCCACGACTAACAGAGTAAAATGACACCACTCTCAATTTCCTAGCTCAATTAGAACATCTAATAGAGCGATTTAAAAAAAAGCCCGTCCCGTGGTTTTGTAAGCTTTTTAAAAAAAATCTTTACGAAGTCGTATTTCGGAAACCGTTTGTGATGGAAAAATAAAATTTCATACTTTTCTTACCACCCTTTTCTAGCCATGGTAGTTTAACGATGACTAAGAATTTAATAAAATGAGTCTGTCACTGAGGAAGTTTCTATTGCCCTTATGTGAATCGAACTCACGACTCTAGGATTACTAAACGAGATTAAGACCAACACATCAACTCACATGGCTAACCTCAGCCTCTGACTATATTTATATCGATTAATCAAGTCTTCCTGACTTATTATAGGTTGTTTTTAAATACACTATAAATTACTAAATATTAAAATTTAGTCCTCTCATTGCTTTTCTGGGCTCAGTATTCAAATATTCTTCACACTTTAATGGCTAGGATTAGCAATAAAAACTAATTGAGTTTTCTAGCTGACTTTATTTTAAAAATGCCCTACATGTTTCATAACCTATATACCACCTCTTGAGAAGCCATTGATTTTACTTATGAAGTGGACTACTATTACACAAACACGCACACACACACACACGCGTGTGTGTGTGTGCGCGTATGTGTGTTTGTTTGTGTGTGTGTGTGTGTGCGTGTGTGTGTAATAATGGGCAAACCCTTTTTTGTCATCTAGTTAGGAACGATGGAAATTTTAGAAAACTTTTTCGAATTTCGCGTCATGAGTATAACCTCAATAGCTGGTTACCCTTAAAAGAAATATACTAAAAGAACCACTCTTGGGCAAGGGATAGGACAATTGGTCATTTCGTGTTAACCGTCACTGGTTTTGAGAAGTTTTCATTGTACAGTGGCTACTTACTCCTTTATTGTAGCAGTTTAAATAAGTTATTTATACTATTATTGTGTTGATAGATATATTACTAAAATGAAGTAGAGAATATAATGCCCTACCTTGAAGAGGTTTCCAATTTGGAGGTCTATTTTCTTTAAAGTTTTGAAATGTGTTTGTGAGCTAGTTATGGCTCCTATAATAGTATATTTAACTTCAAAACGTTCTGTGGTAATACTGCAATATGACTACAACTAATGTTATGTAGGGAGCGAGTTAAAATAAGTTCTGGTTTCGTGTTACATGTTATCTTATGTTCATGGTCATGTCGAATGTAATCTACTCCGTCCTACCAGGATATCGTATAATTACATTGAACTTTCCGCAAGCGTTTAATGAGTCTTGTTTTTCGTTTTCGCCACGAGCCTTTTATTTTTCCAATCATACATAATGGTATATTTTAAAATATGTATTTAAACGTTTTCTTATCCTGTTATATAAGTGTGTGTGTTTGCGTAGCAAAAGTACTAGATTGACTTATAAATTGTTAAAACTATCGGTTACGTTTACAGAGAAGAAAAAATCTATTTGACCCTTCATAGAAGAGAATATTGATCTTAATATTCAATTTCAATGGACAATTTCTATTTTCCCATGTTTAGCTACGGGTAAATAATAGTTGGACCAAAAGGAAGTTGATTTATGTTTGTAGTACGATTTTCCTTAAGTAGCTCCGGTTTTCCTACAAAGTCCGTCACTCAAGGACTGCGCAAACTAGGCAGATTTCCCATTTCCGGCACAACGCATAGTGATCTCATCTCAGCTATGTTCTCTATTTCCTAATAAAAATCAGATGCGAGGAAGTGAGCTGTCAATAAAATTGTAATATTCACGTCATCACAGAACATATTTGTAGGTATCTCACCTAGACAAAAACCTGTTGAAAACAATATTGGTCATTTAAGCTTGTGAAAAGATGTTTCAAGATATTTTCGCTTACTTACGATAACTAAAAGTGCGAGTTTACTGTAGACTGAAAATTAAAAAATTCGGTCACGCAGGGGTTGCGTAAACTAAGCAGATTTCCCATGTGAAGTAATGCAATAGAGAAATATCCACAACAGAGCCGAACAGTTACGGAAACGGCCGAACTAGCTTTCAGCGGAAACAATTAGAACCGACCTTAGCCGATCTCATCTCGTCCGTGATTGGAACACAATAAAAATCCAAATATCTCGGTTAATATTCAAGATACAGAATAAATAACAATATTTATATTAAATTTAACTTGCAATAAAATTGGTTCTATAAAATTTTTCGATCAGACGTATAGTAACGGAAATATTTCGAATTTTCGAAATTCCCCCTCAAACCTCCGCCCTCCTACTGGTCCAATTTCAGCCGTTAACGAACTTGATCTTTCTTTTTACATAAAACGATTAAATACTGAATTTGGTGACGATTAAACAAAAATTCCGACCGCTAGAGTGTTAACAGACAAATACATATATAGTTTTGAAAGGACCTCATTTGCATCATCTTCTGGGTAGGATCGATGGATATTTGAAGAAGTTTTTCAAAAATCGCGTCACGAGTACGACCTCAATAGCTGATTTCCCTTCAGGGAAATCTGCTAAAAGTCCGTCGGATAGAAAAAATGTTTAGAACCAAGCTTATTGCGAATGTAATGTTCTATAGATGTTATTATGTACGTTTTTTCACTATCTTGATTATTAACCGAGATATTAACATTATGTTGTTTAGGGCTCCAGTAAATTCCTGCTCATGTATAGCAATGAGCTGTTATGGAGTTTTTTATTTGAAGTATAAATATCAAATATTGTTTTTGAAAGTTTATGTTCTGAGGTAAATTTAAATTCATGACACACCTGGGATTTCTGCGTAGTTAACGCAGACTCTGACGGACTTTTTTTAATTTTCTATCGGATCGGCGCTTTTTCGAGCTCTATAATCTCAGTAAATCCAGCCATCCATGAAGGTTGTCCTCTCGATTCATGTCGATGCTGGAGATTCCCTAAACACGGTGTGAACATGACCTTTGTGCTTTTCATGAGCACGGATGGTCATGAGTCACGTCATCATAAAACACTCGTTAAAGCAGATCTCTAATTATATTTCCTTTTTCTTCCCTCCACGCTCAGAAATGATCTCATTTGTACCGAGCGAGTAAAAGTGAGTCCGTCACACTCATTACTGTAAACCATTCTCAAGGTCAGGTCCCTCGCCTCAGCCAACAGCTTTTATGACGTAATTATTCCTCATTTAGTTTTATTATTGCCTCTCTTATTTATGAACATACGGGGTTTTTTTTCTTTAACGACGTCCTTCTTCAAACGATCTTGTGAAACGCATTAATTTGTCGCCGTAAAATAGAACGTTAGTTTATAGTTAGTTGGTTTATTGCAATTTTATGATTTATTAATTACTGAATCATTTCTTTGTCGTAACTCCGCCTCGAACATTGGTTCTTTACAATTCAAGAGATGTAGAATCGAATTCGCAATAAAAAAAAAAAGAAAAGAAAAATCCACCTCGTACGCAAGTTTGTTCATGACGCCATAACTTGAGTAATTCTATTTGAATTGAAATGGCATATTTTTATAGTTTATAGATATGAATTTATTAATTATAATAAAATAGAATTCAGTATTGTCGATGGGAGAATCACTCTTAAGAAGAAATATTTTTCACAACTTGTAATGAAAATGCATATGATTATAATATAGAGCTAAGGATTCCCTTCCAGTAATGTTTTCTAAAAATGTTTTTATTACATGCCTAATTTTATTAAATCAGGCCCCATTGATAAACATATTCGACTCGATACAAAATATTTCCCAAAGGCGAACGTTTTGTGAGTTAAGTTAGTTAAGTGTTAATGCTCTTGGTAAACCTAGATCTGTGGGTTCCATTCCCGCATGGGTTGTAAGAATTTATTTAGCGCTGATAAAATAATAATTAAAACCTTTATGTTGATACTCGTAAGTACAGTAGGATATTGCTCAGGTTAGCCATGTTAGTTAAATCGTTAGCCTTAATCTCTCATGGTAATCCTAGAGTGGCGTGTTCGGTTCTCACCTAGGCAAATGGAATTTATTTAGTGCCTCATTAAATTAAATCATTTGTTCCACCCTAACTAGAAAAGGGTGGCAACCTGTATATAACCAGTCCCAGTTATTTTTTTTTCAATAAAAAATATTATTACGTATTCCTTTACGTAGATAACAAAATTTCAATGGAGGAGTCATTTGAAATTTAGATGATTTTGGACAAAGCTACAAAATTATTATTGTCACTCTCAGCAAATTTTTCTTAATAGAGTAATAGTACTTTTTTAATTGTTTTGTCTAAATGTGGAAGTATACTTCATCGTTATTATATAGGTTACAATTATTATATAGCCAGTATTAAAAAATGTACAAAAATCATTTTAATTCTTAACCTACTTCATCGTGCTATTGCAGCTGAATTGAGTGACCACCTAGCTAAGTGTCGAAGTACTCAGCTGCGACAGTATGGTAATCAGCGAAACAGCTGTGAATAAACTTTTGTAGAAGAAAAAAAAAACAATTACTTTCTTTGGTGACCATGAAAAAAGGTTAATACAAGAGCCTAATACGCGGTCATTGAAGCTCAAAGTTCGTAGATCGGTCCGTCACGACCCGAACACCGCCGACCACACACACCCAGGGCAGACCACACCTCTTCCTAGGGTCCAGGACTCTCTATTATGGTAATGGCTGGCAGGAAACTACAAAGCTCTTCTAATACACAGCTCCTAGGCAACAGTGTTCTTATAGGAATTATGCTTATTGCACCACCAAACCTTGCACCTACAATCTCGGCGCATTACAGGCGAGGAAATGCTAAGAAATACAGTCATTTTTAAAAACAACTCATCAGTCCTTGGTATTTGCCTAGTCCATTCAAAAGCTGCCTCATCTTCTTGGCAAAAGAAAATTCTTCCTGGCATGGGCTGAATAAACTAAGCAGATTTCCCACGTGCTGAAATAACACACTTGTAATGTAATTTCATATATATTTTCTATTTCTAAGTCAAAAAACAATGAGTAGTACTGCGGGTTTTTTTGTCGGCGGTAAACGTAAAAATACTAGTAATTCGCCTAATATTAAAACCAAAATTATTTATTTAGGTGTGTCGCAATTTAAGCGATTCACGCATTTTCTTGTTACAATAATAAAATAATGAAGGTAAACCCACCTTATAAAAACCAATAAAAAAGGTTAAAAAATCTACAGAGGTAGGTAAAAATACGGTTATTTATTTATTTAGTTTTTCTCCAGTGGATATTATTCTAGTCTATTGTTTGGTTATATAATGTTACATCTAGTTGTAAATATGTGTGTCTTTGAGGTGTTTTATGATTTTTAGCAGATTTCCCCTAAGGGAAATCCGACACACACCGGGGAGGTCCGATTAAAATTATATAAATATATAAATATGTATGTATGTATATATATATATATATATATATATATATATATATATATATATATATATTTGTCTGTTAACGCTCTAGCGGTCGGAATTTCTGTTTAATCCACACCAAACTCGGTATTTAATCGTTTTATGTAAAAAGGAAGATCAGGTTCGTTAACGGCTGAAATCGGACCAGTGGGAGGGGGAGTTTAGAGGGGGAATTTCGAAAATTCGAAATATTTCCGTTACTATACGTCTGATCGAAAAATTGTATAGAACCAATCTTATTGCAAATTAAATTTATTATAAATATTGTTATATACATTTATTCTCTATCTTGAATATTAACCATGATATTTGCATTTTTATGAAGTCTGTGGTCGGGTATAGTTCGGATTAGGTCGGCCATTTTCGTAACTTTTCGGCTCAGGTGAAAGCTTCTTCTAACCTTGTCTGTCGTTCCTAACCTTACGTTACCTTCGTTACTTTGTGAGATGTATGCAAATACGTTCTGATCATCCGCCCCTCCCCCCTTTTTTAGTTCTTGGACTACTAAAATTTGAGATATTAAAATATAAATTATTCTTACAATTCAGAATACGTTTCAGTTGGGAATTTATTTTAATTAACTGAAAGATTTCTCATTACCTTTTGTATTTAATCACCGTGGTGTTGTGTTACCAGTATGGAGAATTCTCTATTGTAAAACTTCACATGGGAAATCTGCTTAGTTTACTTTTGTAATGTATGGGCTTTCGTCGTGTAGTATTTCAGATAGGTCGGTGGGTAAATTCTTGTCAGTTATTAGTCTGCAGTCTGTAAGTAAGTTTTTCATAGTTAGTTGTGTATTGCAGAGTGTACATAATGGTGGTTCAGTCCTTGTCATGAGGTGTCCGTGTGTTAACCGTGAATGGCCATGTCTCAAATGAGCAAGAACTACTTCTTTTCTAGTGTCCCGATGTGTAAGGAAGAGCGAAAGAAATGCCGTACTCCAATTGCTGAAATAACTCCGTTTTTGTTCATCGGAATGAAAAATATTATATATATCTGGCCGTAAATATAATTTCCTACAAGCATTCTTTTATATATAGTTATTTTATATTCTTACACGAATTTTAACAGAGTTATGCGTGTTTTATTGTTTCAGCCTACAGTAAACCTTCACTGCTACTCCTCAAATTTTCCTTTTCAGTAATAGTTGACTAAAAATCTCATGTTATCTTACACGGTACTACCAGGTGTTATTCAGCTAGTGGGAAATTTTGGTCAGCCAAGTCCCCACGCGACCTACTTTTATTAATTGTTTTAAATGTCTGATAATTAATATTTGTAGACAATGATTCGGAATTACACGTTAAAGAAATGGAAAAGAGACCAACTCCTTATACTAACTAATTAAATTGATATAATGATGGATGACTTTCTCCACCTTATATCACTCACTATTATAAGTTATTGATGGGCCAGTTATTTCCAAAAATTTGTCATAACTTCTTCCTGTCATAATTTAATGCTGGTAAAATCTCTCAACGTTTTCCCGAATCAAACTTCAAACAACTTGTGAAACTGTACTTTTAATAATGTTTGACTTGTGAGTAATGGCACTTGCTTCGATTACTTCTTGCTCGGCCGACTAAAAGAGCGGTCAAGCAGGAAATTCCATTAAAATCCATTGGTGAATTGATTTAATTTAAAGACTTATTTATCCCAGTGTGTATGCCTTGTGGAGAAGGAAGATCTTGTGTTTTCATCCATATCGGAATGCCAAGGTAACAAGAGATGTTCAGAGAGCAATTACTAAAAAGTCCGTCACGCAGGGGCTGCGTAAACTAAGCAGATTTCTCACGTGATGTTTTACAATAGAGAAATCCGCCTAATAACAGCTGTAGTAGGAAGGGATCTCTAAACCTATTCACGAGGGACGAATAGTTCTGGAAATGGCCACCAGAGCTCTCGGCGGAGAGTCCGGAACATGGGGTTCCGTCGACCACACACACAATACAAATGCAAATATCTCGGTTAATATTCAAGATACAGAATAAATGTATAGAACAATATTTATAGTAAATTTAATTTACAATAAGATTGATTCTATACAATTTTTCGATCCGACGCATAATAACGGAGATATTTTGAATTTTCAAAAATCCCCCCTCTAAACCCCCCCTTCCACTGGTCCGATTCCAGCCATTAACGAACTTGATCTCTCTTTTTACGTAAAACGCTTAAATATGAAGTTTGGTAACGACCAAACAAAAATTGCGACCGCTAGAGCGTTAACAGACAAATATATATATATATATATATATATATATATATATATATATATATATATATATATATATATATATATATATAGATATATAATTTTGAACGGACCTCATTTTCGTCATCTCCTGGGTAGGATCGATGGACATTTGAGGAAATTTTTCATAACTCGCGTCATGAGTACGACCTCAATAGCTGATTTCCCTTAAGGGAAATCTGCTAAAATGGAAATTTGAAGGAAAAAAAATTAAGCATAACTCTGATGAAATTCGCTTTGATAAAAATACTTAAAATCCCTTGCCATTGGTGAGGTCAGGTTCTGACAGGTGGTTTCCAGATCTGCTTGCGGGTTGTCGGATGTGCTGGTCATTGATACACTTTCTGAGTGGAGGCATTTGATATGATTAAAGAAGGGGCTTCTCTTAACTCCTTCGGCCACATATGACAATAATAGTATCATTTTCATGGGGCGATTATCTGAAATTGTGAGGGTCAGTTGGCATAGCAGGGTTCTTCCGTCCCCATTAATAAGCCGCAAGGCTTGGAGAGGGCGACAGGGGTTGAAGCCTGACGGCTAGGTACTCTTTCATTCGACGACATCCAAGCTCATGGTACTCCCTCCTTCCTTACCACTCCTAGTCGTACGATTAAAGCTATTACAGCATTAAAAACCTAATGCCTAGCTTAATCTTTAGGGCTTGTTTTCATATGGCTCATACTTATGGATAAATAAATGTACAATAGTTGTGTTACTGCAGATTTTACTCCTTAAACTTGTTTTTCCCCCTTTTGGTAAGAGAACATGAAGTTCCTCTTCTCTGTCTTGCATAGAAATGTCCTTGTTCTTACAGCTCTTCAATCTCGATTTTGAACTATCTTCAGGTATTCAGTGCGACGATGACTTATGGTTAAGAAGAGTTGTTCCCTTTTATAACCGTAGAAAGCTTCTGCTCTGGGTAGTTCGTTAATTCATTCGGAAAGATCCTGGCGACGTTTATAAAAAGACAAACAGTTTGAAGTCAAAAGGAAGGATGTGATCCCCGAACAGATGGCATTTAGTGGGTAAAACATGTAGAGAAACTATGAAATAAAAACTTTTTTAAAAAAAAAGAAGTAAATTTATTGAGTGATAAAGGCTTGAAGGACTTATTTTTCTTTAAGGAAATTATATACATTAAATATTCAACATACAATTATATATCTAACAATCGCTCAGCTGACATTCCTAACGGACTTCTTTAATTTAATCTATAATAGTTGCATAATAATGCAATGGCATGTATATCTGGTTGTGTTGCATAATGACGCATTCCACCGGCCAGTTATTACGTATTTGTTATAGAGACCTTCCTCAGGAACCATCCATCCCCCGTGTGGATTGCCTTGAGGATAATGCAAGCAGTTGCAGTTAGCCCCAATGCACTCTGCACCAAACCTGTTATCCGGCTCTACGCAAAGACCTGTTCTTCGGTGCTCCGGCTAGTAACCGTAACACGGTTATAATTTATTGAGAAACATAAGTTTTAACATATTGGGTCCGTAATAGTAATTAAAACGGACAACGGTTAGTGGGCGACTAAAAAATTCGAAATATCTGTGTTTCTACGAGTCTACGGATTGAAAAATGTTATCTAACTGAATATTTAATTTCGAGCAATTGCTCTTCTATGGCATATTTGTATTTTTCAGTTTTTAAGCCTTTATTATTATTTATTTATTAACGTCCACTTTTTGTAACTCAAACTAATTTGGAAGTAAATTCTCCTTTTTACTTATCTCACATTAGCAATAATCCAATATATCACAAATCGCGTTATTTCAACCTCAAATACCTATTTTTTTCACTTAACTATTAAGAGTGGTGTTTAGAGACGGGGGGAAATAAAAAATTATATATATATATATATATATATATATATATATATATATATATATATATCCCTTTTAATCTGAGTCTGATCGAAAAATGCTATATAATATAACCAATCTTGGTGGGTATGTCATTTTATATAAATTGTTTTAACTGTAATATTTACCGAGTTATTTATACATTTTTAATGTTTGGTCTTTAGTTAAACGCCTACTTCACAGTATTTTCCCTTAACTATTATATGTGAATAAACATCTTGTGTTCAGTTTAAATTCATATTCCTTTATGCACAGGGTAATTATTACGGGGAAATAAAGAAAAGAATGATGCATGGGTGTGGTATTGCAGCAAACTGGATATCTGTTTTATTTAGCTATTCGCACTGTAGAAGGTTAACAATAAATAAAATAATCAAATTTTTACAAACCCAACTAGTTTCGGGTCTTCCTGACGCCTCATCAGGAGGAAATAGAACACTGAGAGGCCACAACGACTGCATAGATCGTTCCACTAGGGAGGGTCAAGTCAGCTGATTTATATCGATAAGTAATGACATGTATTGTAATTGTATTATTGTTCTTTAGTATTTCAGTAGACTACATTTCATTTGGGACAATCTATATTTTGTATTTCTTGTTGTCACCACTCTAGGATTACCATGTGAGATTAAAGCCATCGCTTTAACTCACACGACTAACCTCAGCCCCTATATGACATTTGGAGGTTTACTTAATCCTGAAAACTAAAAACAAATGTAAATATCTAGGTTACTAATCAAGAAAGTGAAAAAACTTACATAGCAACATTTATAGACCACACTACATTTGTTATGAGATTTGTTCTATAGAATTGTTTGATACAACGCATAAAACGTTTAAATTTCGAGTTTAGTAATGATCAAACAAAATTTGCGACCACTAGAGCGTTCACACACACACACACACACACACACACACACACATATATATATATATATATATATATATATATATATATAGTGTTTGTTTGTTTTTGTGTGTGTATAAAGATAGATGAACATATGAGGAAATTTGTCGATCGCGTCAAGAGTACGACCCCAATAGTTGATTTCCCTTGAGGGAAATCTGCTAATAATTATGAATAATTTAAGGCAAAATTAAGCTTTCATAGACCACAATTAACTAGTTATCCGGTTAGTACAGCCATCACGTTCTAAAATGATGGGACCCCGTAGTCCTCGACGAGTTGAGTAAAAGAGCGCTGAAATATTTCTCGACGTCGACGGCTCGCCATTAAAATTCTTTACTGTTTTCTTCATCGGCGGTAATTGGCTAAGGAGAACAAAGAGCAAGATCTAAGCTACGTGATAATATGTCAAGTTTTCCTACCTCTTTGTACAACTCACAGCGTAAACAGAAAAAAGTGTGCCTCACCTTTCAAACATCTGTCACTCGCTGGCTTTAATATTATCCTCGGAATGTAATCTCACTAATTCTATTTTACGAGCTGTAGATGTGTTATTACATTGAAACAGAAGGAATGAATGGTTTAAAAAAATGAAGACTAATTATTATAACACATTTTGTTTTTAAATCAGAGGATAACAGTTATAAAAAAAATTGGACGAACTCCACCTCAATAAAAAATAAATGACATTGTTGAACCTTTGGAAAGGAAATATTATTTATATTTTTAGATAGTTAAATGTTAAAAAATCTTCTCTAATATATGGAAATTTAATATTTTCCATGTTAACCACCATAATAGTTAGTCCCAGTTCTTATTGACCGATGGTTAGGGATCTAAGTTAAGTTGGTCAACTGTGTTAATCAGATGAACTCGATGATCCATAAATGTTAAACAGACTAGAACAAATAATGATAACCTATGAAGAAAGGTGGTCATATGGTTTTCATTCATGATTTATTTTTAATATCGTGCGATATTTCACACTAATGTAAAATATTGTGGCTCAGGTTAGCCATGTGAGTTAAGGGTTGGCTTTAATCTCACATGGTAAACCTAGAGTGGGGAGTTCGATTCTCGCCTGGCCAAATAGATATTTCTTAAGTGACGACCTCATTAAATAAAATCTTTAGACCCGCCCTGGCTAAAAAAGGGTAGTAACCTGTAGATAAATAACCCGTCCCAAATAGCCATATTTGCATAAAGTGGACGTTAATAAATAAATAAATAATGTAGACCAAAAGTAAATAAGTAGATTAAGGGGATTCAATTATAGACGTTGTACTCATGACGCGGGGGGGGGGCAGCGGATGAACAGACCGTGTTTGCATAATCACACAAAGTAATGAAGGTAAGGTAAGGTTAGAAGAAGCTTCCACCTGAGCCGAGTACTGACGAAAATGGCCGATCTAATCCGAACTATACCCGACCACAGACTTCATAAAAATGCAAATAACTCGGTTAATATTCTAGATAAAAAATAAATGTATATAACAATATTTATAGTAAATTTAATTTGCAATAAGATTGGTTATATACAATTTTTCAATCCGATGCATAATAACGGAGATATTTTGAATTTTTGAACATCCTCCCCTCTAAAACCCCCCTCCCACTAGTCCGATTTCAGCCGTTAACAAACTTGATCTTCCTTTTTACATGAAACGATTAAATAACGATTTTGGTGACGATTAAACAAAAATTGCGACCGCGAGAGTTTTAACAGACAAATATATATATATATATATATATATATATATATATATATATATATATATATATATATATATATATATATATTTTTTTTTGAACGGACCTCATTTTCGTCATCTCCTGGGTTAGGATCAAGGGACATTTGAGGATACTTTTCGAAAATCGCGTCATGAGTACGACGTCAATAGCTGATTTCCTGAAGTGAAATCTGCTAAAAATGAGGTCGGTTCAAAATTATATATATATATAGATATATATATATATATATATATATATATATTTGTCTGTTAACGTAGTCGCGGTCGAAATTTTGGTTTGACCGTAACCAAACTCGATATTCAAACATTTTATGTAAAACTGAAGATGAAGTTCATTAACGGCTGAAATTGTGTCAGTGGGACGGAGGGAGGGGGTTTAGAAGGGGATTTTGAAAATTTTACATATCTATTATGGCCGTATACAAAATGTTTTAGAACTGATATTGTTAACTATTGATGTTCTACAATTGTTGGTCTATATATATTTTTCGGTGGCTTAAAAATAAGACTGTTAATCGTACTTCATACCTTTAGCCCTCAGTAAACCTCAACTTATTAAATTTTGCTTAGACAGAAAATGTATGGTGAGAAGCGAACAATAACGCGTAATACAAGCAGTGAGAAATCTGCTTAGTTTACAGACTTTTGCATGACAGACGTTTGTTATTTATTAACGTCCGATTTATGCCTCTATGGTTAATGGGTGAAAAGTGACTACTTTTCTACCTTGGATGAGCTTAGATTTATTTAACTTACCACTTTCTCTAAAGCCCCCCCCCCTCACTCCTTTAATTTGATTTTAGCTTTGACATTGATCTTTAGTTTTACATGATCCGTTTATGTATCAATTTTCGTTTATAACTTTCTTCTAATATACAACTATACCATCAAATACATGATATAAACTGTCATTCAGGTGCTTCTTAAACAGCGCAGATTCCACTCGTAAAAGTCAGCAAAAGAAAAATAAGTGAGATACTTATTCAAATGCTAAGTAAGAGATAAGATGTCAATATTTCACTGGAATTAACTGCAGATGTCATATAACAGATATAAATCACCTTCAATTCCGTCTTTATCTTTTAATACATGTCCTCCATAAACATTATGAAGTATTTAAGCTGGATAAGACATATTTCGTTATTTATGAGGGTATTATATATGAGGGGCCTTCACTTTAAGACTAGAATTTTGTTTCTGATAGTCTTAAGTGGGAGTTAGAAGTTTTTTTCATTCCACACTAAATTCGAAATTTTTTTCTTTACTTTTAATTTTATTCGTTTGATTATTTTTAATTAGTTCATTGGCTTGTTAACAATGCTTTGAGCACTTATTTAGATTTGGATAAAAATGACCAGGAAGAGTTTTACTAGGAGAATAAAAAAGTAGTTTTTTGAACAATGTTAAAATTGCATTTTTTAAACTCAAAATTACCAAGTAACAACCTCAAAAAGCGCCTTCATTGGTCCCTTATCGAATGTTTACCTCACAAATAGTACCGCCTCAAAATAAATACAGCTGGTTTTAGGCTAACACAGGTCAAACACATCAAGTCCTCTCTTTGTTTAAGATGTAAGAACTAATGAACTGACAGACCCAAGCCTTTTTGTCATTGTTTCCCCCACTTTTTTTTTTTGGTTTAACAAATAAGCTTTCATTTGGGTGCATAACGAATGAATGTGAAGAGCACAAAATGATATACTAATGGTGTTGGTAATTGGTTCGTGATCTTAAGAACCGACCACGAAAACAAATGGATTCATTTCGTATGCAGAACATCATAATTTGATTTAATGATGTTTGTCGTTCCCTTGTCTAAATTAAATGCAAGGAATACCTAATTTAGGATGGTTAAAGAGGAAGAAAGAAGACGAGATGACAAATTTGAGGACGTGGGTGTACAGGAGTGTCTTTTGAAAGCTTATGCAATACTTTCTCGTGATTTTAGCTCTTATGTAATTCTAACCGGCTCGTCTATGCAAAACGAAGCTGAACCTCTAAATCTCCCGTTCAAGTTTGTAATCAACAGTTGTCATCGGCTTGCAATATGTCTGCGACGACAAATAGACTAAAGGGCGAGTGATAAATCTGTGCACAGCGATTGAGATATCACAAGAATGCTCACAGTGGCCGAGTAAGTTGTGCACCTGCACGAAGATTATGCTGTGAGGTTGTTACCGGTGAATTACAATTGCAAAATCCAGCCCGATCTACAGCTCTCCGGAAGACTACTTAACCTTTCACGAAGGTAGCAGTTAATGGTTGTAGTTCCCGGGGGAAGTTTGGTATTCGAGTCCTCCAGATTTAGCCATGAATGGACTGCCTCCAGGCGAGATGTGGCTAACCACAGCTCGGCCCTCTCTCTCTGTCTGTCTGTCTTATTCCAAAAGAGCCACAGGCTAGAATTCCTAGGGTTTTGTCCCGTGTCTTTTTTATTTCTATCACTTTTTATTTATCGAGGAACAAGAGATGCTTGACTTAGAGCTAACTAAGTAACTTTGAAGCTATATGGGCTACTATTGTTGATGTTATAAAAATATTATTTCCTAATACATTATGTCTCAATATATTGCTGGTAGAATAAAATAACTAACAATCAAGAAAACAAAATAATCAAAATATATTAATAAATAAAAATTAGATTAATTAAGATTTTATATAAAAAAACTAATGAATAATATCTATAAACTATTATAGTATTATTATCTCAGTCAATAAATAAAGCTTGCTAAAAACAATTTATAACAAAAGGGGCAAACAAAAAAAACCTGGCATAGAGCATAATATCTGACTTTGACAACATTAGGGATGTTTTCTTTTATTTTTAATTGTTCTATATTACTTAATATTGGTTTTATTAAAAGAAATGTGAACAATAAATTGCGTTTAGTATATTTTTCTCATCCATAACACTTTATTTAGACTCATGACTTTCAAAATTCCTTCTTCTGAGTAACCAGTATCATTTTTATACCATCTAGGGAATGGCAGATAATACAACTCAATTTTTTTCTTGTAATTAATCGTGTTTACGGGTAACTAGATTTATCTTTTGTGGAGACAATTTAAAAATGGAAATACCCTATAAACTATATATATATATATATATATATATATATATATATATATATATATATATTCGATTTATATACTTAAATTTCGATGGCATCAGAATGATCTGAAACTCAATATGAATTTATCTCGCCGAATTGCAATCGAAAATGTGGTAAACGTCTCAGTTATTTTATAGTGAGCCTGATTTTCGATAGTATAGGTACATTCTTTTTGAGTTTTGAGATTATTTTAATGTCTTCGAAATTTAAAATCGAGTTTTCCTGTCTGTCTGCCTGCCAGTTTTTTATTCAATCTATCAAAGATGGCTCCGAAAATTTCTATATATTTTTATATTAGTGAGTCAACTATCACTAGATAGGATCAGACGTTTGTAAAAGCTTTTAAAAATTGCATTGGGATAAGAAGCTTTATACCTGAGAGGGAGGTAGAGTAGTAGTTGGGCTGAATGCTAACAGATGGCGGCAGCTGTCTCCTTGCAGCTGGGCTACTTTATCTCTAGTTCGCCCTCCTGCCGACAGGTGGCTCTCTACTCTAACTCACTCATTATCACCCTCAACGCGCTTATCTATAAACTACAATTTTTATGTGGAGAATTAAAATTTTGTGGTTGTACTTTTGACATGATCTATGGTGATCTCGTCTCACCTTCTAATGTCTGTTCCCAGTGTAAGAAGCCTACCTAATGAGAAATTGAAATTCATGTTCTGTATGAGATGTTTCGTTACTCAGTTTCACAACGTGAAAACCAGACTTATACTGGAGATTAAACAAAAAAAAAAAAGGCCGTCACTCAGGGGCTGCGTAAACTAAGCAGATTTCCCACGTGAAGTTATACAATAGAGAAATCTCCATACGAGAACCCAACAGTAACTAGCTTTTGGTGGGAAACTCACTCGTCCGTTACACTTAATATTCACGGTTAATATTCAAGATAGAGAATAAATGTATAGAACGATGTTTATAGTAAATCTAATATGGAATATGATTGGTTCTATACAATTTTTTGATCCGACGTATGGTAACGGAGATATTTCGATTTTCGAAAATCCCCTCTCTAACCCCCCCTCCCCTCCCACTGGTCCGATTTGAGCCATCAACGAACTTGATCTGACTTTATGCATAAGACGTTTAAATATCGAGTTTGGTAACGATCAAACAAAAACTGCGACCGCTACAGCGTTAACATACAAATATATGTGTATATATATATATATATATAATTTTGAACGGAACTCATTTTCGTCATCTCATGGTAGGATCGATGGGCATTTGAAGAAATTTTTCGAAACTCGCGTGATGAGCACGACCTCAATAGCTGATTTCCCTTGAGGGAAATCTGCTCAAACAAGGTTAAATTCGAGTTCGAGAAGACATATATCGAAAAGTGGTTGTAAAATTAAATTTGTTACTTGACTAAATATATAACATTTTCGAATAGACTTATAATAATATTATAACAATAAGGCTCAGAAAGCCAAGGGTGTTAAGGCTTAATGTACCTACTTAACCTAGAGGTGTGGCCTCAATTCCCACTTTGGCAATAGGAACTTATTTAGTGGCGATCTCATTAAATACAATTTTTTGTCTCTTAGTGGCTAGAAAAGGATGATAACTTGAAGATAGCCCGTCCCTATTAGCCAAACTTGCATACGGTGGACGTAAGTAAAAAACATTCCATATTTAACAACGGAGATATTTCGATTCCCCCCCCCCCCTCCTTTAAACCTTATCTTCTTTTAACAGATTTCCATTCTGGGAAATGACTAATGAGGCTGTACTCATGTCGTTATTGTTGAAAAATGCCCTCAAATGCCCATTAACAAGAGTTGAAGAAAATGTGGTCCGTTCACGGCTGAAATCGAAATGGGGGGATGGAAAATTCATAATATCTCTATTATTAGAAGATAAATCGAAAATTGTTAAAGAACCATCCTGGTTAAACTATTCGTGCTCTACAATTGTTGTCCTATACATATTTTAGTTTCTTAACTATTAACCGAGTTATTCATACTTTCTATTTTTCAGCCTTCTGTAAACCCCCGCTTCTACTCATCGGATTTTAATTTAGAAATGGAGATTATATGATGAGGTGAGATCACTATTCTGCCTGAAAGTGGGATATCTGCTTAGTTTACGCATCCCCTGCGTGACGGACGTTTTTCATTCATGTCGTTACATCGAGCACAATTGCATGAATCTCACACTTAAACTCCTATGAAAAATTGCCTGGTGTTCAAGCTCAAAATAAGGGGTTTCATGATATATTAGCTTATTGCTAACGTGAGATATGTAGAAGTGGACTTAACTGAAGAATGAAAACAAAGAAATATAAATAATTTCCTTAATATTCTAGGTCCAAAAAATCTGATGTGAGCTCCTCCTGACTTCCTTGATCTCCTATTAAATTAATTAACAAAATGTTTGGCTGAACTTCATTTAAAATATTTCCAAGTGCTAGTTTTGAATGGCCAATCCTTCCTTAGTCAACATAAGACCACCTGGCCTATCTTCTATGAATATATATTTCAAATCCATCAATTTAAATAAACTAATAAAAATAAACTAATTTCGTTAACAATTTTAATACCACTATAAATGAATAAAATACATTTTTAATTTATTGACATGCACATTTAACTAAGGATGAGAAGCTTTATAGATGATGAGAAAATTGTTCAACCTTAAACAGACAATGCACCTGATCACAACTTATTTTTTGACCGATTTTTAGGAAAATATTTTGAAATTTTATTTAATTATTTAATAGTCTTTATAATATTCACCTTGTGTATAAAACTATCCTTCGGATATGAAGACATTTAATTTAATTGTAAATAAAGAATATTTTTAATGGATTTAATACATTCGGGAAGAGCGTTAAGAAGTTTTACTCTTGAAAATGATATGCTCTTCTCCAAGTATTATGTTTGTGGTTGAGAGTTTGAAGCATATTCTTGTTTCGTGTTTTATGATTATGTATTATACTTTTTTTTGTGAAACAAGTGGACATGCTACTGATTGTCCATTTTTCCTGTAATATATAGTCTAAGTAAACAGGAGATGAAATCTAATCCGGATCTGAATTGTTTAATTGATCAGATGCTTGAAATAAAAATAATTTTATAACAACTATGGGCTTATAGATGTCTGAAAATTTAATAAATACAAAAATATCGATTAATATTTGTTTAGAGAAAAATTTACAGAACAATAATTGTAGGAAATTAAATTAACAACAATATCATTTATGTAATATTTTTGGTCTGACTTACAAAACAGGAGTATTTTTAATATTTCATTATTTTATGTTCTTGCCATTTGAAAAATAAAACACAAATTGTTTTGTTATTTTATAAAATTTTATAGATTATCAGTCCAAAACATTTTATTGTTTGGCTTCCCTCACATTTTGGTTTGACTGCTAATGAAATGACGGATTTAGAAGCTCGTAGAGCTCGAGAAGATGAAACAGCAGTAACATACGTCTCCATAGATGATTGGAAACCTGAGTTTCAAAAACTTATACTTCAATGGTCAGAAGTCAGAGTGGTCGAAGAATTAGGACAAGAAACTGCGACAAGTTAAAGAAATTACTGCACGATGGAATACTGCAAGCAGAAAAATCCGAAAAGAGGAGGTTGTTCTCTCTCGTATCCGTATTGGACATAAAAAATTAACACATTGAAAGGCTTATTCTAACTAGCCTGCGATTGTTGTAATGTCCATCTTACTGTCTGACATCTTTTCCTAAATTGTAAAAAATACAATCTTCCAAGAACAGATTTGAACCTTAAACCTTAGTGAATTCCTTGGAGACGATGAAGAAGTCATTAAAAGGTTTTTTGCATTTTTAAAAGAAACTCGTTTGTTCCGGGAACTATAGATCCATCTACCGCTTATTACAATAGTAGATGCCGTATATTGTAATAAATAAATAATATTTTACTTTAAAAATTTTGCTGATCTATTACTTTATTATATATAATAAAAAAAGTATATATTTTTTACTGTACAAAGGTTTGACAAACTGGTTGAATTTAAATTTATTGTTCTGGGATTTTGTAAACGGTAGAAAGGAGGTGCCGGATATCCCAAATAATATATCCTTTACAAGTTTGAGTATACAATTTATGTTCGACTCACATAATTTATTATAATATAAAGAAATTAATATTAAAGAGCATGGCGAGCTAAAAAAAGAACAGGACAAGGGATGTCCTCCCACCGAGGAGTTGGTGGGAGGCAAGCTGTGTTATTTGCATACAATGGTGATATTTTCTATGATATGGTACTTAGCGACTATTAGGGAACTCTTAGTCTTGCCATAATAACGACAAAATATCGACAGATTAAGATCGAAGGTTGCCGCGCTATTGGGCGTGTAGATTTCCTCTCTTCTTAATCCTTCAACAGGTCTCTCTTCCAAAACAGCTGGCTAACAAGTGGTTTTCTCTGCAGTTTAGCAGATTTCCCTCAAGGTATATCATCTATTGAGGGTTGTTCTTATGTCGCAATTTTACATACATTTCATCAAATGTACGTCCAGAGACGACGTTTACGAGATCAGTTTTATATATATATATATATATATATATATATATATATATATATATATATATATATTGTTCAACACTAGTAATTTCCTACTTCTACTCATTGAGTTTAACTTAGAAATAGAAAGCCACAACTCAGTCATACCATCATGTGGGGGAATTGTCTTAGTTTATTTTTTTCCTAACCAAATAAAACGATTTTTATAGGTCTGTTACAAGTAATAACACAGTAGGAAAGCATTCGAAAGCATGAAAAACAGTTTTTGCTGAGGTGGCTTCCTCCCCTAGGTGGTCTATACATAATTGGTGTACTATATGTACATGTATTTAACGAAATTTCAGAAATAAGATATGCTGTTCTATGGTGATTCAAAAGTGTTTAAACTATATTGAGACATTATGTTTGCCCAATCAAGAAGGAAGGAAGCTTCCAGCAATGTTCAGCTATGGACAAGATTCCTCACAAATACCAAATAAAATTAACCAGATCTATAAAAATGTTACACTGTAATAAAATGTTATATCTTCCAGAGCAACTAATTACTAATCACTTAAATAGTTATCGCATTTCTATTTAGCATTTTCATTGCTGTTTTGGTTTTTTTACAGGTTTTTTGGAAAAATGTTTCGGGCAATGCTATTTAGTTACCTCTTAGGACGTTCATATTTTTCTGCCAAAAATAATACTGCGGATTTCCCACGTGTTGGTCTACCACTTAAACGCATATTCTCTATTTTTATGGAAAAAATCGATGAGTTTTATGGGGGGGGGTGAGTTACTGAGGGCTTAAAAGAAGAAAGTATGAATGATAAATTTTGTAGAACTTAATAATTTAAGAAGATTAGTTCTAAAACATTTCACGATCCGACAAATAATAACGGGGATATTTCGAATTTTCTAATTTCCCTCCCTTTATAAACCCCCACTATTCCTGGTCCGATTTCGGTCAAACGCAGATGTGATCGTTAGTGTTGAATATATCGATTTTGAAGGGATCTCATGTTCGTCATCGCCAAGGTAGTATCGATGGACATTAGAGGAAAGGTTTCAAAAATCGCGACAAGAGTACGGCCTCAACAGCTGATTTCTGTTCTAAGGGAACTCAGCTAAAAAGATTATCATGGTTCCAAAATGACGCTGTTTGTCCTGTGATGAGGACGGCGGCTTTGAGAGCCAGTGTGAAGTGTTAATGCTTCCTCCCAGGACATCTAAATATAGTCCAGCTGCTTTGAGATAGTCCTCGTTATTTGTAAACCAGCATTCACATAAACAGCCATTACCACTTCCACGGCCCTGCTCCTTTTAGCACTGCCTTCTAGATAGACATGAGAAACCTTTCACTGCCACATATATCAATATGATGAATGTCACCTGCTCTTTTGTATCAAGGCTCTTTATTTAAACTTTATTTAAAATTTTAGTATCTACATATGTTCCTCGGGTGACTAGTCCTCAACGAAGTACTAAAAGTCCGTCAAACATGTGAGTAAACTATGCAGATTTCTCAACAGTTGGAAGGGCACGTTTATGACTTCATATCGCGTTCTATACTCAATTTAATCTAAGAAGACTATGCTAAATATACCTCATCTAAATATTAGCTGTTTGGAAATTCACAAATAATTTGGTTAATAACATCATCTAAAGCTCTACAGCTCTTGGTACAACTTTGGCCATTAACAAACTTAACCTTTAATTTACTCTTTACTTTAATTTATGGAACAGTTGAATATTTATTAAGGTATCGATGACATAAAAATTGTGACCTCTAGGCCATAGAATCTTCCTAGTAGACGTTAAATTTAATTTTTATCCATAACCAAGGCCCGATGACAACAGTTCATAAACTTAGAACAAGATCCATATAATAAATAACCAAGCTATCCACCTTAATTTAATTTTTATTTAGTTCATTATAACGTTTCTATCTTTGTGACCATCTTCAAATAATCCTTATATTTTAGTCCCAAAATAGCTTTCTTCTTTACGAGGAGCATGATCAGCTCTTTACCAACCTCACTAAAATTACTTATAAAAGTAAAAATATTTGATTCATGTCTACTTGACTATGGTGGGAGTGTATATGCAAAAATAAAAGAATAGCTGTATACTTGGTTATTTCCTATAGGGATTTATGCGAACCCCAAAAAATAAAAACAAAACTGATTTGGAACAAGATGTTTTAAGTCATATCTTGACTCATTGTTAATGGGAGACGAGTTAGAGTGATTGCTTGCTGAAGCCAGAAATCTGAAAAATACAATAACCAGTTTTTTTTTTTGAGTTAGAGAAAAATGAATCGAATAATAATAGTAGAATATGTGTTATTCTGCAGGAATAGTCATATCAAATTTATAACAAAGATATTTCAGATTTTTCACATCCCAAACTTCTGGGAAATATTGAAAAATTACTACTCCAAATAAAGTGCCAAAAAGAAGCCCGCACATTGGTACTGCAATGATTGCTCTAGAACATTAAATTATAACTTTTGATTTAGTGAGTAATTTAACCATTTTGCGAAATTCTAAAATCTTGAAACACATACAACATAACAAAATAATTTTTTATCTTCAGTTCTAAATTTCCATATTTTTATTTTTAACCGTTTCATTTTGTGACTTAAGATTTAAGATCAATTGTTTTGTAGATCTATTTTATTTTTAAGATTATAGATCAAAACTAACTGTTGATTACATATTTTATTTTACTTTTTTGTTAGGATTATATGATTAAATGAACTGTTGATTACATTTATTTATTTTTTTTGGTAGGATTATAGTAAAAAATGAACTGTTGATTAAATTTTTTTTGTTAGTGTTGTGGCCAACCAATTTATGTAAAAAGTCATTTTTATTAATTATATAATATTTAGAACATTAAGTAGTGAATAGCGCGAGTCGGGAGTAGTCGGGATTGCTCGACCCCTTTCGCCCCCCAGCTGATGACAATCGACGTACGTTAAGAGTGTATTTGTTCTACCGGCCAAGTGACTGCACTCTCCAGCTTCTCCCAGTTCCAACAACTTCTTCAAGTCCAAGGTATTTCCACAATTGGATCAAATACTCTTCTTGGAGCCCAGCAGTTCCAGGACGCCCGTCGGGGAATAAAAATGGTGGAATTCCATTGAAATAAATTATCAGGTACTTGATGCATCCATCTGTCTTCACCCTGACTGGGAGTGTCTTCATTCATAGAGGGGGATCGACTCTTGCTGAAGACGATCATCATTTTTTTTACTGTTCATATTAAGTCATTTTAAATAATTCAAAAAGGAAAATTATTCAACGTCCAAGACCGTATAGGAAATTTATTCAATGCATTTTTTTTCTTCTATTAATGAAATAACATTTATTTCATTTAATTATTCTAATAGCCATTTTTTTTATATTTGTAATTAACAGTTAATTTTTAAATAATCTTTATAACTCAGTTGAGTCTAATTTAGCACATTTCTTTGTAAGCGTGTTTAATCATATTTATCATAAATCTTTCAAAAGATTTACAGTATAATTTAATTTCTATTAATAACCCGGCATTTTTTTAAATATATATATATATATATATATATATATATATATATATATATATACTAGCTCAGATACCCGGCTTCGCCCGGGAATTCATTTGAGGCTGAATGGTGATGGTATTTTTTAGCAGGCTTTACATTGCACAATATTTTGACATTTACCCGTCCCAGTGTTTAGGATTGATACCCGTCTTTGCCGTGGATTTGCTAATAATAGAATTATTTGTTCGATAAGGCTTTACAGTCTTCGATATTTTTATATTTCCCGTCTCTTATACATGTAAATATGGTGAATTTTTATTTCAGGCCTCCCTTATAACCCCCACTCTCGTAAAAATTTTAATATAACTTATAATCATGGAAGAATTAATGCTAATTGACATACCGAGTTTTGTTAAGTTCGGTTCAGCCGTTAGTGCCCGCTAAAGTTTTAACGTATAACTCATTTATACTTAGGTATACGACAAAAGTGTATATAACAAAAGTTACTCCAAATAACAAAATAAACAACTTTTGTTATGTTTATATTTGCGGAAAAACCAATAGGATACGAAATATCGCTATTTTTAATTTCAGGCTTCCCTTATAACCCCATCTCCTGCCCTTCCATAGAAACTTTGGTATGGCTTATTATAATGAAGGCTTCACTGCTAATACACATACCGAGTTTTATTTAGTTCGGTTGAGTCTTTTTTGGCAAATAATATTGTTGACTCCGCTATAATTTTTAGCGTATAACGCATTTAAACTTCGGTATACGACAAAAGTGTATATAACAAAAGTTACTCTAAATAACAAAATAAACAACTTTTGTCATGTACATATTTGCCGAAAAACCAATAGAAAACGAAATATCGCTATTTTTAATTTCAGGCTTCCCTTATAACCCCCACTCCTGTTCGTCTCAGAGAAAATTAATATAGCCTAAAGTCTAAGTTGGGTTAGTAGTAATATACATACCAAGTTTCATAAAATTCGGTTCAGCCGTTTATGCGTAAAAAGGTAACAAACAAACAAACAAATAAACAAACAAACAAACAAACAAACAAACAAACAGACACCAAAAAAACAAAATGCAGTTATGGTGTCTATGACATGTGAAACGAAAAGTTATCGTGAAATTTCGCGAAAAAAATCAATGTACAGACAGAGGTTACAATTTTATATATATATATATATATATATATATATATATATATATATATATATATATATATATATATATATATATATATTATTTTTTTTCTATACAACAGCCTATGCTGAGTTGGACTGGTCTAGGAAAGGATCACTTTGACCCTCACGGTCACAGTTGGGATTATAGGTCGAAGTGAACTGTTAATTACTTATTTTATTTCGTGTTTTGTTAGGATTTGATGACAAAATGAGCTGTTGATTATATATTTTATTTTTTGTTTCATTAGGATTATAAGCTATAATAAACTGTTTGATTACAGATTTTATTTTGTTTTTTGTTAGGATTATATGACAAAATGAACTGTTGATTACATATTTTATTTTTTGTTTCGTTAGGATTATAGGTTATAATGAATTGTTTGATTACATATATTGTTTTGTTTTTTTTGTTAGGATTATAGGACAAAATGAACTATTGATTATATATTTTATTTTATTTTTTGTTTCGTTAGGAGTATAATACAAATGAACTGTTGATTACATATTTTTATTTTTTTTGTTATGATTAGAGGACGTAATGAACTGTTGATTAAATTTTTTATTTTGTTTTTTGTTAGGATTATAAGCCAAAATAAACTGTTGATAACATATTTTATTTTTTTTTTAATGTTAGGATTATAAGCCGAAATAAATTGTTGATTACATATTTTTTTTTTTTTTTGTTAGGATTATAGGAACAAATGAACTGTTGATTACAAAATATTATTTTTTGTTGTAGATAAAGAACTGACTTTGGGCCACAGGCCTGCCAACAGCTTGAAGGACGAGAGAGTTCCCGCCCTGAGTTGGGAGCCCTACTTCTGCGTTCTCCTCCAAGACGAGCAGACACTTACTGCCTACAGAAGTGAAGAACTTTCGGTGAGTAACACTGCCTATCTATTAAAAAAACATATTAACAAAATTAGTTTGGTTACTCAAAAAGATAAGATAGGAAATATTGATCTTTGTGATAACGTTTTTAAATGAATTGTGATGCGCGTAGCTCTCGCCAATGAGATGCAGATGATTAAACTCTTGGAAACGACGATATCGAGTTGCTGGATTGTGATGGATAAATATCTCAGCTGACAGGAAAAGTACTTATGCTCTCATAATTATTTACTATATCTGCTAAAATTAAATAAATAAATAAACTTATACAATAAATTAAAAGAAGATTATTTTTAATAACAGTTACGGCAGTTAAATATTTCTGCGAAGTTGGCTTTTTTAACTCTTTCTTCATTAAAAGAATACGCCTGAGACAAGGGCTAATTTATTCATTTCCGGGTGCTGATGGCGAGGATAAATTATTCAGGTGAATTAAAAACTCCGTGGTTTCCCACCGAGGATTTCATTTTTGCTTAATGTTTTCGTCTCTAAACTCCTAGAATAGGCCCACATCTCCTAAAGCTCTACGACACTTTATAACTGGTGACAACGTTAAAAAAGAATAAAATGTAAGTGAGAAACCACGGTTTTTTTTTTATTCACCTAGGTTTATTTATTCTTTATGGCCGTTAATTTATAATTGATGACCTCAAATACGTTTCTTCGGTTGGAAACGGTATAGCACTAGAAACGAAATGTAGCTTTACCGACAGTTCAAGTCGGCATTTCTTTTGTCAAGGACTACAAAGAAAAATACGGTCTACGTTATTCTTTATTTCTTGATAGACGGTGCTTCGGTTTTTTGACTATCAGCAACCTTTCATATTTAATGTTAAAATTGAATAATAGATATTTCTCAATCATGGGGAATATATTTCTCTTGTTCTTGCTTTTATCGTGGTTAGATAACGCCAACTAGCAATCAAAAGAACTTGATCGGCTCATAAATTGGACAAATATTTGTAATAATTTAAAGAAATTTTTTGTCTTAAATATTTCAATGGTGTCTATATCAATAATTGACTTAAATATTGAAAACTATGTCCGAACATTCCGACTAGCATCACTAAGTTAATAGTAAATATTTTATGTTATAAAGAACACCTGGTGTATTGGACAAGGGACTCCAATTTCTCACTAAAAATAGCAAGAATCCATGGGATCGCAATATAGATTTTCTTTTATTTATGCCGTCACCGGGATTTGGTGGATTGTATGGATTGGATACCTATACGTTCAGTGTTCACTCAGCACCGTTAGGCAATTGAGTAGCTAATTATCTTTGGTCAGCACACTAGTCTTTGGTTAGCCAAAGGTTCTTATTTTCATTTTAAATTATATATTACTATAGAATTTATATCTGAAATAATATATTGCTTTATTTAATCTTCGATTATATAAAAAGAGCAACCACGAATTTAAAAATTACAAATAGATTGAATCATTTTATTTAATCTTTCCTTACATGGACGGCACTAATAGCAGCTGAAACGTGAGCATACAAAAAACACTAACCTCATTTCTTTTATTTGGAGTTTGAGATACAAGATTTAAAGGGTCCTCAAACTTTTTTTATTCCTCATCAAATTAGCACTCACAAATGAAATATATAATTCTCAAAATCTATTACATTTATCTTAATTGTAATTTTATTCTACCCACGATCTCATTTCGGATTCATACGATTTCAACGCCTAAATCGATTTAAGAGTCCGATAAAAAAAGAAAGGCGTCCTACGAGATACAGGTAGGAGTATGTCCTGAATAAAATTTTGGCATTATTGGCCTTGTTTTATATTTTGTCACTTGGTTCACTGACGTTTGACAGGTCAGTGACAATAATAAAGCTCATATATTTCTTTCTTAAACTCTTTTCCTTCCTTGATTATATATATATATATATATATATATATATATATATATATATATATAATCTATATAATTTATAATTAGTTTTATTTTCCTTTAATGCTGTTTTTCATTTTTATTTTATGCAGGTGATGGTAATAAATTAGATTATTCAGAACACAGTTTTGTGGCTCTTCGCAATTTATTTATAAACGCTTAGCGCTTTCAGGGATTTACAAACAATAAAGTAAAAGAAATAAGGAACTTCAGGAACAATAAAATGGCCTTGTCCTCTACTTATGTTTTAATTTATGCAAATTGCACTTTCAGCGCTCCATCGTCAGTGCCTTCTGACATGTAAAATCCCTAAGACTTAAGAACAAACATAGCATTATCAATAGTGCTAAAACAATCACAAAACAATAACAAAAAACATATACAGGGTAAGACAATTAAAAATAGTCAACCATTAAAAATAAATACCATAAGCTCGCGATCTAAAGATAAAAAGTTAAAAACTTATAAACTATCTAAATTAAAAGCAGATAAATTACTTGATAAAAAACCTATAATTACAAATCACAGAGAGGTGAAAATTCCCCTGAATGCACAGTGAACTATAGTGAAACTGACGAACTAAAAATTAAATAAAAACCCAATACTAATAGTTGAGAGGAGATTTAGGAGGTACCTGGTTGGAGCAGTTTAGCCTGGTCCAAAACCGCCGGGCGACTGAAGCTGAGTCCCCGCAGAGATGATATAGAAAATAGTTTGGTATGCAACTTAAAAAAAAATAGAAGTTTTAGACCAAACTCATTATTTACTGTTCCTTATTGTTTGTAGCTCTGATCATGGGAAAGTAAATTCCTGAAAGCGCTAAGCGTTTTTAAAAATAAATTGTGAGGAGCTACAAAACTGTGTTCTGAATCGCCTTGTTTAATGCTATTCTATTTTCTAATAAAGCAGTCTTCATATTTTCTTTAAAATTTATTTATTAACGTCCACTTTTGGCAACTCAGGCTAATTGGGACGGGTAATCTAAAGGTTACCACACTTGTCTAGCCAGGGTGGGACTTAGGATGTTATTTAATGCATTTCGTTAATAAATAATTTCATATTCAAGAATCGAACTTGCCACTCTAGGTTTACTGTGATATTAAGATCAACGCTTTAGTCTTCATATTTAATTTTACAAAACAATATTTAATTTGTTATCGTAAAAAAATCATAAATACTCTCACTTGCTTGGGATATGCAAATTAAATAAACGGCGGATTAAGGGTAACTGTAAGGCGGAATATATATATACTTTCCAATTCCGTCTTCTCGTAATTAGCGGACATATGAAGAAAGTTTTAGCCATGGATACTCCCTCAATAGCTTAATGCAATGAACATTTTCCAAAGAAAATAGTTTATAAAGTCCCTTAGGGGATTAGGGCCCGGTGCACTCATTTATTTGCTCTAAAGCTGAAACAAAAAATAATATATTTTTAAATCTGATAAATTCTTTCACAGAGAACAATTTACAAACTATTTATAAAGTGGGAGCTGACAAGGCGCCCATTCACATATGGCCGGCACACGGTTCGCCTTCATCGCGCACAGAAGGCAATGAACTGTTCGTGCTTTTAATGGTTCGTCGTGGATAACGGGTTACTTGGCTCTTTTCAGATGCATCTGAGAAATTCGTGAAGCCTCCTCAGCACGAAGTCTTTTCACGTTTCTTTTACCAATTATAGTTCTTTTTACTAGGAGTCAAATTTGATTTGCATGTGTTGAATGGAGGATGGAATTCCAACCTGACTTTCCTTTTCAGCAAGTTTAATTGATAACAAGGCGAAAAATGTTTGCCCGTTATTTTCGTACAGGTTCCATTTGACTCGTTCGTCAAATTACGGAGCACTGCGCTACTCGTGACAACTTGCCCTATTGGCTCATACTGTTATTAAAACTCCTCAACGCAGGTGCTGCGTATTCTAATCTGTTTTACATATTAAACCACTTTCGTTAATGAATGATATCAAGAATGGAGGTTTAGAGAAAGAATAAAGTGATCATTCGCATCTTAATATTCTATACCTTTGCCTCTTACTGGAAACTTTAAAGGAATGCTTTTTATTCTTGCATTTTCAACCTTCTAAAAATTACCCTTCTTTTCGCGGGATTTTCATTTAACCCAGCCTATCAGTAATAATTTCGTGTTCAGCTTAAACTTATATAGTCTTTAGAGAAATTCTGACTGGAAGGAGAATGATTTGACGTTAACTGAATGTGACACCAGCATTTGGGAAATATGCTTTGTTTTTACAATCTTTAGGCGTGGAATTTTCTTATTAATCGTGCCATTCCAATAGCGGACTCCAAACTATAACATCTTCAAGTATTATTATTATTGTAAAATACATATTTACATTTCATAATAGGTTGTAAATAAGAGTGCCTAATGTAAGGGCATTGTGACGAGAACCAAATTCTCTTATCACTTTCCCCGATAAAAAATTCGATGAAGTTTTTTATATAGAAATACGAGAAGTGAACCTCCTCACGCATTCCTCTCTTTTATAAACTCTGTAAGTGCATATTTATTTAGGAGTATAAAATGGGAAGCACGCCTCACTGAGCGTTGTATGTGGAAGTAAATAGAGAAGCCCCCATCACCAATATGAACTCTATAAGGTCATATGTGAGAATATAAGGTGGGGATCATTCCTCCCTCTGACATGAACTTTGTAAGGTTATTGTAGGATTATAAGGTGGGGAGGAGCCCCCGCCCCACTCCACTTTCCAAAATGAACTGTGCAAGGTCACAGGAGGATTATAAGCGGGATATATACCCATTCCGGAATGAACTGTGAAAGCACATGGGAGGATTATAAGGTGGTACCCTCCCCCACTCTATCTTCCGAAATGAACTGTATAAGGTGGTATCCTTCCCTACGACTTCTCTTTTCGAAATGAACTGTATGAGGTCGTAGGAGGGCTATAAAGGTAGTAGCCACCCCCAATCTATCTTCCGAAATGAACTGTGTAAGGTCATAGGAAGATTTTAAGGTGGGGAGCCCAACGCCACTCCACTTTCCGTAATGAACTGTGTAAGGTGATTGTAGGATTATAAGGTGGTGCGCCCCCCTCCCCCCACCACTCCTCTTTCCGAAATGAACAGTGTAAAGTGACAGTAGGATTATAAGGTGGGGACCCCCTCCCCAATCCACCTTCCGGAATGAACCTTGTAAGGTTATAGCGAGAATGTAAGTTGGCGAGCCCCCCAACTCCATTTTCCGAAACGAACCGTGTAAGGTCATTGCAGGTTTATAAGGTGGCACCTCCCCCCACCCTCATAAGAACTGTATGAGGTTCCATGCAGTAGTATAAGGTGGGGAGCCGGCCGCCTGGACCCAGATACAGGTGAATGAGCTGGTTTGCCTCCAACGGCCTTCGCCAATAATTAGAAGGAGAGGGGGAGTCATTCACTACTCTCTCTCTCTCTCTCTCCTCTCTTATCCCTCTCCTTTTATTTGCTTCATCAATAAAGCTGATAACCAAATATTCCTTATTTCTAAACAAAACGTTTGATGATTGGAAATGCGGAGACCACTGATGTCTAAAAACATTGAGGTACAAATAACTCACTTAATATTTGGATTACGAAAAAATGAATAGAACAACAATTGAAGAGCATAATAGTTTAACAAGATTGGTTCTATAACAGTCTTCAATACGACGATAATAACCGTGATATTATGAATTTTTTGAACCTCACCTTTTAAACCCCCCCCCCGTGTTACTGGTCTCGTATTAAATAGTACGGTAATCTATAAACGTTTGGAGCTCAGGTTAGCCATGTGGTTTAAATCGTTGACCTTTATCTCACATGGTAAACCTAGAGTCGCAAGTTCGATTCTCGTCTGGGCAAAGGAAATTATTTAGTGACGAAATTCATTAAATAATGTCCTAAAATCCTACCCTGGCTAGAAAAGGGTGGTAACCTGTAGATAACCCGTCCCGATTAGCCTAAGTTGCAAAAAGTGGACGTTAATAAATAAATAATATAAACGTTTTCTTTACCTTAATCTTTATTTTACTAAGTCACCACACAAAGTATTTTCACATATCTCATAAAGTAAAGGCCTGTTGTAAACAATATGTCGCAATTAAGCCAGGAATAAGAAGTTTCATGATATTTTCGCTTATTGTTAAAATGTGACGACTAAAAGTGACCGTTTTCTGAAGACCGAAAATGAAAACATCTAAATATCTCGATTAATATTCAATATATATTTAGAAACCAGAATAAGAAATATAGTGTGCAGAATAATATTGAAAATGAAATTTACATGATTGCTTATATAGAAATTTCGATCTGACTCATAGTGGAGGATATATTTTCAATTTACGATTTTCCCTATCTCTAAAACTACCCCCTCCTCCCTTAAACCAATTTCAAACGCTTACTATAATTTTACATGAAATATCGAGTCCACAAATTGCGGCCGCTAGAGCGATAACAAGCAAGGATGTGTGTGTGCGTGTGCTTGTGAGCGTTTTGATACCAGTTGTCCCATAAGCTTTCATATATTGTTGTTTATACAGTGAAATACTACGATTGGCCATGTTTGAAGATTTACGAGTATTAGATGAGTACTTTATTTTAGTAGTCAGTCTTAGAATGTATACTTAGGCAGAAGTACTGACTAACCTCGCCAACTGTATCTCTTTTATCTGAGAATCTGTACTCCTTAAAAAGAAGATGCTTTTCTTGTTTAAATATCATTTAAAAGGATCTGGCATGACAGCTGTCAAAGACCAGCAGGTGGTTAGTACATTCCCACGATAAACTGCTATCTGCTCTTGGGAACTCCATTGTTCCTTTTCGATTTACACTTCCTTTAGGTCCGGCCGTAATTTTCATATTTTTCCACTGCTTTTATTTCAGTTTGTTTTTCTTCGAACAATGCTTATTCCCACGGCGATTATTCACCACTTTTGGGAATGGTTCTCGTTTAGTTTATATAACTATATTGTATATTTGTTTTACTGAATTTTCCTACAATATGTTTAGGGCCAGACAACTCCTGTCTATATTTGTAGTAACGGATAAAACACTTTTATTAACTTGATTACAAAACTGAACCACATTAAAAGATTTTAATATTTCTAATTAATTTATGTACTAAATTTATATGGAGATGAAATCCACACATTATTCTCGTTTTCGTGAACTAGAGATTAGAGAATCTTATAATTGTCCAATTTCTATTCTCAGAAAATTGTTCTCAGTTCTGGATTAGGAATTTCATATTCTTTTGTTCGTTTACTCAGATATTACATTGTGATGGGAAACATTGGTATATGAAATAACAAATAAATGGTAATTCTTTTCTGCCATCACTTACTTGTGTAAATGTGAACCCGGCGTGCTGACCTAAGAACAGGAGTAGAAGTTGACTCTATGGCTGAACTCAGTTTTGATAACCTCGATGCAACATATGATGTAGGACAAAAATAAACGTTCTGACATGCTGAAGGAATTTGGAGTCAAGGATATAAGTCTCAAAATAAAAAGAGTAAACCGTAAATTGGCTGGCAATCTTGCCAGAATTGAAGATGACAGGTGGCAACGAAAAGAATCTGAATGAATCTCGAGTTACTTAAAGAGATGAATGGAAAGTCAACGTAAACACTGAGCTGACTATTTCATGGCAGCTGTTCAGCAGAATGGGTTGAAGTAGTATAGAATAACTTTAGGAACTTTTGGACAGTTAAATCGGTTTCCTAATAGGTTTGGTCTTCGGCAAGGTTAGACAATTCCAATCATAAGACTCCCTATAATACAACAGCAATTTTTATGGCTGAAGTAAGTTTTCAGAAATAAAAAGAACGTATCAAATAGTACAGAGCGAATTTCATGGCTCCCCAAAAAATACGAGCTGACGCATTAGCCGATTCGCAAAAGCGGAACTTGCAAAAAGTGAGATAATTGATCAAATTTAGGCGATTAGGAAGACCTACCGACTATTTCCAATATAGTTTTATTAAAGTAATTTCCTAAGAAATTAAAAAGTATTTGACAATAATATCTGTTCCCAGGCTGTGTGTTGCTCTATGAGTTAGAACACCAGTTATGCCGGACACTCCTAGAAATGTCGTATTTTTCTCGACATGAATATCAATTTTTAATATATTCTTATTCTGAACCGGATTAAAATTAAAGTCAATAAAAGTGTTCGAACTAAAAATTTAATTAGGATAAGTATAGGTTAGGGGATTTTAATGATAATTCCCTGCAGTGATCTGGGGTTATGATAGTCAGGGAATGAGTATTAAAAGTTCATTTGGGAGCAACTAGATAGCGCTGCTCCCGTTAATTTGATGGCGGACGTCTTTGAATGGGAAGTCTTAAAGCGGAAAAACGGTACAGAGGAGCCTAACGATCTGTGGCCATTCCTTCGTATGGCTGCACAGATTTATTCCACTGCCTTTGAAAACCAGGAAGTTTGTTTAACCAAAAGGAAATTAAAAAATGGCGCAGATTAATTATAAATGCACTCTAGTTAGCACGGCAGACATTTGTCCAATGTTTAACTATATGTAGATTCAAGCGAAGAATAAAACAATTTTACAATATATTTTATTTAGAATATTATAGTCTGCATTTAAATGCATTTGATATAATATGTACAATTCAAGCGTCCTTCATCATTCTCGACAGAAGATACACCCCTTCACCACCTTGCAAGCTACACCCTCCCTGCCTGGCAAGGGAGTGAAGACACTAAGGAGGAATGGCACTTGATAAGAAAATAACCACTGCTATCACTTCACTTCTATAGGAGATCTCTGGGCCATTGTCTCTTGAGGCGCCGTGGAGGGGAATATGGATGAGTGGTACTGGAAAGGGCTAGGACTTCTGGATTAGGATGATTGGACAGCCTGCTGTGGAATTTTCTGAATCTTAAGGGAATTAGGTCCTTTACAAATGGGATATTAAGATCTTTATGGAGGGTGTGGTTTGTGATATAATATGGAACATCTAATATGGTTTGCAAGATTGGAAAGTCTGGATGCGTCTGATGTTCGAAGGTTTTACTGTACCCCACACTTCAATTGCGCGTGTCCATATTGGTTTAAGTAGTAACTTGTATATTGTTAGTTTGTTTTCGGTAGGCAAGTGAGATCTTCTATTTAGCAGTCCGTAAAGTTTCCAAATCGTCTGTTTAATTCCTGTGTTTTAATTATTGTTTGGGATCTCCAAGTAAGTCTGGTTTACGATGAATTAGCATATAGTGTAAATTCTCCTAATGAAGTTATAGATTAAGCTGAAATAACCCTCCCCCCCTCAAAAAAACAACAACAAACAAACATGTAAATAGCTCGGTTAAATTTTGTATGGAAATCAGAAATTCTTAGACCCACCACCTTCACGTATGCCCAGAGTCTATCGGCGGTATATATACATACGCACGAGTGTGCGTGTGTGTGGGAAATATTCGAAAATTCAAAATATCTCCGTTAATTTATAATTGTTTATATATTTTTCATAACTCAAATATTAAGCGAGTTATACGCACTTTCTTCTTTTCGGCCTTCAGCAAACTCCCCCAGAAATAGAGAATCCATGTTGAGATGATATCAGTAGTGCGCGAAGAACGTGGGAAATCTGCTTAGTTAACGCAACCCCTGTGTGCCGCCTTCTTTTTCTTGACGTGAGTCTATTGAACCGTGGAATCCTTATTATATTCCAGTCCGGAAATCAGAACCATCTTGCCATTGTCGGAAAAGCGTGTTATTCACTTAATTGAATCGTCGACTTGCAGAGTGATAAATCTTATAATAAAACTACCCAGCAATTATGCTCTAAGCTGGCAGTCTCGACTAACCACCTGACTATCTGTAGGAGTCACTTCCCTCCGTCTCTTGTGTTAATAGAACTGCGTTAGTTTTTCTGCTCCCGTTCGAACCTCTGACTTCATTTCCGCCCGCTTTTTTCCCCTTTTTCCAGACTTCTCAGGGCCACGGCATCTCTCTGTCGGCAGAGCAGTCCGTTTATTGCTTCATCACCTCCTTCGTTTATACTCTCGACAAGATGAAGGTTGTAGTCAAGTGCGAGGAAATACTTCTTTTTAGTGTTTTTATTTTTTTTGTCGCCTTTTATTTTGCAAAGTAAACTTTTCTTTTCTAAAATTCTGTTTAAGAGTTTCTGTTCTACGGTTTATTGTTTTGAGTTAGTAATACTTTTTAGTGGTCTAAGAAATGCTTATTTAATCTTAAAATATTCAATAGCGCAATCATTTATTTATACAACTGCGGAAGTTTTATTAATTTAGTCATTATTAGGGCTCTCTAATTTTCCTTATAGTTAATTGTCTATGCTCACAAATAAAAATCTGCCAGTGCCCGCTATGTCAACATTTGTTTCTCACCTGTTAAGTAAGTCTACTTTAAAAGCGGGAAGCACTATTAAAATGGAAGCTAGACACGAGATGTTTTTGGGCTTAAAGTAAAAAAAACCTCCACGCGCAGGGACTGCGTTTACTAAGCTGATTTCTCATGTGCGTCACTTATTTGCATTTATCACAAAACATAAAAGTCCGTCACGAAGGGGCTGCGTAAACTAAGCAGATTTCCCTCGTGTAGTTTAGTAATAGATAAATCTACATACTGCTAACACAACACCACTGAGAATAAATATAAACGGTACTAAGAAATGTTTCATCCAATTTCAATAACCTGCCGATAGAAAGCGTTAGGTTAGAAATGTATACAAACGGGTCAACCCGCCTCACACCGGGAAGAAAAACAATTACTGAAATATAACTGAATATAACATATTAATTTTATTGAGAACTTTTTTTTTATATTTGGTACTTTAATTAATAATGAGTCAGAATAATTGTTATCTCAATCAATCAAATTTTAGTAGTCCAAAATCTTAAGACGGGGGGGGGGGGTCACCAGGACATATTTGCATCTATCTCGTACAATAAAGATCTCTTGAATACAATTTTTGGTATTTAAACTTCGAATAATGTGATTTATTATGTAGCAGAGTATTGTTTATGTAACATGACTAGAAGTGGCGGTTTGCTGATGGCTGAAAACTGAACAATGCAAATATCTCGGTTAATATATTGATAGTGAAGAAATGTATATAACAATATTTATAGTAAATGTAATTTGCAAAAGGATTGGTTTTATACAATTTTTCAATTCAACCTATGGTAACGGAGATATTTTGAATTTTCGAAAATCCTCCCCTCTAAACCCCCCCCCTTTCCCTGGCCCGATTTCAGCCGTTAACGAACTTGATCTTTCTTTTTACATAAAACGACTAAATATCGATTTTGGTAACGATTAAACAATAATTGCGACCGCTAGAGTGGTAACAGACATATATATATATATATATATATATATATATATATATATATATATATATATATATATATATATATATACAGTTTTGAACGGACCTCATTTTCGTCATCTCCTAGGTAGGATCGATGGACATTTGAAGAAAAAAGTCGAAAATTCCGTCATGAGTACAGCCTCAGTAGCTGATTTCCCTTAATGGAAATCTGCTAAAAGTTCAATGAGATCAATATTTGGTATATAGGATTCAAATAATGTGCAGCATCATATGACAGATTACTGTTAATATGACATGAGTAGGAGTGGGGCTTTACTGAAGACCGAATACTAAAAAATGTAGCTATTTGGTTAGTAATCTAGATAGTGAAAAAACTTACATAACAACATTTATAGAACATTAAATTTTCAATAAGATTGGGTTTAGACTATTTTTCGATTAACGCATAATAACGGAGATATGAATTTTCGAAATTCCCTCTTTAAACCCCACCTCCTACTGGTCCGATTTCACCCATTAACAAACTTATTCTTTCGTATTACACAAAACGATCAAATGTGGAATTTGGTAATGATCAAACTTAAATTGCGACCGCTAGACAGACAGACTATTGTAATTTTGAACGGGCCTCATTTTCGTCCTCTCCTGGGTTGAATCGATGGACATTAGAAGACATTTTTCGAAAATCTGGTTATAAGTACTACCTCAATAGGTGATTTTCCTTAAGGGAAATCTACAATAAATCAGAAGAAGGTGTAAAGCACAATAGTTGCAAGCATTTGAATTATTATCAAAATCGACACTTTTGGATTCCATAACTTATTAGAGACATTCAGGACTTCAGATGTATTCTACACTTGAACCCGTTCATTATGGCTCAAGTTCACCCTTAAACGACTTTTGAATGAAAATCCTTTCTTCATTTCCCTGGTAATTTATTTGGTCCGAAGAACCTCATTCTCTGCCTTTAGTAAAAACCGGAAGAATCATATAAATAAATTAGCCTAACCCACTCTACGAGATTATCGGTATAAGCAACCTGTGGATTCTCTATAAGTACGGTCGTAAAACATAGAGGTACATTGACCTATTTGAACAAGTTCATCATACTAAAACAGGCTGTTAAAAAAATGATTCCACTTAGTAGGCCTCCTTTTCTGTCAGTACACTTGCTCTCAATTGATGCACTGTGTACTTTCGAAGAGCTTTCTATTCGGTCTTCATTATTGGACGTTCATTACAGCGATTGGTGTGTAAATTGGCTATTGACAAGTCTATCAGCTGACGGCCATGTTTGGCCTGATGAAGGGGACATAGAAAGGAGCAGCGTGTGCGGCCCGTTACCTTTCTGTGTCTGCTCTCATTCAATTGGCGCAAACAGACGTCATCAATCACAACAGGTGTGACAGGAGTTGGGTTGAGGCGCTTTCTTCTTCCTCGCCTTCTTCCTCTTAATGTCTTCCTCGCGGTTCATATTCTCCTGCGCTTCCTACTGGCAGTAGTTGGAATTATACTTGTGGGTTCCATTGGAGTCTAAGTATGAGCTATGCAATTAATAGTTCTGCGATCCGAGGAACCCGCGCAAGAATTGTATAAACTAAGCAGATTTCGCAAGTGCGCCACTTATTCGCATATATCAATAAGAACAATGTTCTGTATTTCAGCTTCAAAGAAATTGCTTCAGGTTATAACGGCTTCTTGTTAATATGACGAGTAGAAGGGGGAGGGGGAGGGGGTTACTGCAGGCTGAAAACTTAAAAATGAAAATACCTTGGTAAATAATAAAGATAGCCAAGAAACGCATTTAACGACATTTATAGAACATTTAATTTTCAGTAAGATTTGTCCTATACACTTTTTTTATCCAACTCATAATAAAGGAGATATTTAAAATTTTCGAAATCCCCTCCCTCTCACTGGTTCGATTTCTGCCATGAACGAACTTGATCTATCTTTTTACATAAAACGATGAAATATCGAAAAACGGATCAAACATAAGTTACGGGCGCTGGAGCGTTAACAGACCTCTGAATGGACCTCATTTTAGTCATCTCCTGGGTAGGATCGATGGATATTTGAGAACGTTTTTGAAAATTGCAGAATAGGTCAATAGCTGATTTCCTTCATAGGACGTATGCTAAAACATCCTCTATCACTGCGGGCTTGCGAGCTCTGCAAATTACTCGTAGCTTTCTCCACCTTCCATACACCAATATTTATAAGTAAACATCCTTCTTAGAGCATGTACTTTCAAACTTATATTAACGACGGAAGGATCAAAAGGTCAAACACCTCCACTCTTAATACTTCTTTTCTTACAGACAAAGTACTTTCGGGGCGAACCGTCCCATCTTCAGTGCTCTAGAGTTAGTCCCTATTGAGCCGACATCTCCGCCGAGACCAATATAGATGGGACGGTTCACCGCGAAAGTACTTTGTCTGTAATAAAAGAAGTATTTAGACTGGAGGTGTTTGACCTTTTTGATCCTTCCGTTGATGATGGTCCTCCACCAGCCAGCACAAATCCCGAGTTATATTAACAAATTCATTTTTTGAATTATCAATTATCAGTTGATTTCTAGAAGTCTACCTAAAAACAGGCTCTGCCCCTTCTGCAGATCGCCCCTTTAAAGCCGAAGCCCATGACGAACTTTGCCTCTGCCGATCAAATATTCTTAAAAAGGCTACTAAACTTAATTTAGTTATCGTAATTCATCTTGAATATTGTTCAGTGTATCGACTTTAAGAGCAATGAATGCTATTATAAAAACCCATTAACGTTAACTACCAAAATAACAGACCACATTCGAATACTCATAAATAATAATCTAACTGAGCTTCGTGCTGCCACTACTCAAAATATAAAATATATGGTCATTTATGACTGTTACATGTAATGCAATGTCAGATTCATTACAAAATACCTGGTCATCGTTTTCCATAGGAATTTAGTTCCAAACATATGATACACCATTCGATATTTGATAAATATATATCAAGTCAATTTGGCGAACGAAATATGCAGGCAGACATTTAGCCGGAGTGCCAAACAGTTCGGTCAAAACTGGTGGGAATGGCTTACTCTGTCAGTAATCTTCCAACTAATGACGAACTCTCATCGGTGAGCTTGCGCCTAGATCCGTTACTTCCTTTCAAAGCGGTTCTTGCTCGCCATTCCGACGTCCTAATCGAAGGGGACATGAACAGGAAATTATTAAATCTATCTAATCGTTTATACTAAAACCCTAGAATCCATTAATTATACAACTATATTAAATATAAAATTTATACGACCCAAACACCATTATCTCAGGCCAACTACACGTACTCAGATCGAAACTGTACTTCTAATATCATTCGTACGTTAAGAAATGTGTAAGAAAAGATGTAGAAATCTGGAGTAATGTTGTCGTAGGGTGCGTTGGATATCATTTTCCCCAAAGTGGGGCAATTCTGCCACTTCTAGGATATTAGGGCCAATGAGTTAGATCGGAAAGGACATGGATTCTGACTACACACACACACACTTTGGGAAACGTATATTTGAACACATGAATTATTTTTTTACGTCCACTTTATGCTGCTATGGCTTATTGGGATGGGTTATTTACAAGTTACCACCCTTTTCTAGCCTAACTAAAGAATTTATTTAATGACCCCGTCACCAAATAAATTTCTATTGCCCAGGGCGGGAATCAGACTCGCCACTCTAGGTTTACCAGATGAAATTAAGACCAACGCCTTAACTCACACGGTCAACGTGAGCCCCCACACATGAATTAGAAATATTCTTTATGGTAGTAATTTCAATTAAAAATAATATAAAATAGTTAAGGATAAATTATTTTGAACAAGAAAGTTAGTACAAAAAATATTTTGATAAATATTAATATTTTGAAAATTAAAATAGGAAATTACTCTTGAATAAAAAATATATATTAGCATTATTTGCATACTGTTGTTTTTATTTAGACTTTAATATGCAATAAAATCAAAATACAAATTTCCATTATAAAATGTAGTATTAAAGTCAGTTTTTATTTTATTTTTTGGAGGCACATATTAGAAACAAAATAAATCCATAATAGAAATAACCATGTATACAGCCCCCTCCCCCCAATTTTATATATTTTTTTAGTTCATTATGATGTTTCGGCCTTTTATGGCCATCTTCAAATAATCCTTATATCATAGCCCTAAAATACTTATTTCTTATGAGGAGCATGATCAGCTCTTTGTCAAAATCAATATAATTATTTATAAAGCCAATATTATTTGACTCATGTCAATAGTGAATGTAGACGAGAGTGTATATAAAAGTATATAGGTCTCGCTGAGTCAAGATTATTTCTTATATTGTAGTTTTACTGGCTCTAAGGATAGAAAGGCAGACTACAAATCTAAAAACAATTTACAGGTGGGTGGATGAGCTTTAAGAACTTCATTAACATACAGCCATTCAATTAAAAGTAATCAAAATGTAGGTTTAGATATTTAATTATCATTTTCTTAGATAATATTTTTCCGCTGTTTTTTTTTTTTTTTTTTGTAATTATTTCTCTCAATCTTGCCAACAAATTGCTTTCATTTAATTGTTCATTATTTTTTCTTGAAGTAATCTTTTCTTTTCACAGTAGTGTCGCTGGTTGTAAAGAATAGTTTATACTTGGAAAATAAAACGTCCAATCCTTCACAATTGTTTTTTTTTTAATCGCTAATCTTTTCTCTTTTTCTTTGTGAATTCTGATAGTCTTTATTACGTTACTGTAGTTGCGTGGGCGGAGGGTAGGAACAGATAATTTATGAACTAATTTCATACTTAGTAAATAAATAGTAAAACATTTAAAGACTTGAATTACATTATCTTTAAAAAGGTTGTTTACAAGTCATCCTATTATCAAAGTCGGTGATTTCTCTTTATTGATTGAACCTTCCTCAAGTTTATAAAATTGTTGAAAAAATTGTTCGAGAATCGGATTGATAAAATAATAATATGGGAAAATGGTAACCTTGAGGAGCAGTTTCCTTAAATGTTCGAGTGGTGAATGAATTACTTTTTAACGGTCACATAATCAATTTCTGTTTTTAACCATTTAAAACTGTCTTATGATAGTATTTTAATACTAGATGAATTTTTTTTTTTCATTTATTTTTACTTTATTTCACTTATATGCATTATAAATTAAATTTATTTGTTGAATACGTTGGTAAGAGCGTCTGTCAGTTTTGAGAATGTGCCATTGGTGGAATTTATACGGAAATAAATAAATAGGGTTCAAGAAAGGGATTGAGGCGATTCTTTTCTTTCTTTTCTTTTTTAATATTTTCGTTTTTATCGTTCGATAATTGCAAGTATTGCTATGCTTTCTGTATTTATTTTATTATGCATATTTATTTCCGAGTTAAAATAAGGACGGTATTCTTTCTATGCCCATCGTGAGAGGCTGAATATTGAACTGTAGAAAAACCTCCTGTTTTTTTCACCTCATGTCTAGTTTAGATGACACTAAGGTTCTACATGATTTATTTGGCAATTGACTAAAACAAATTATATTCTAGAAGCTTGACTCCCAAGTATAATAAAATATTAAGGCACGTTTGTACTTTATAGAAATCACATTAATATTTACAACCTATTAACATCAAGTGTTTGCTGTAGAATAAGAGAAAGTTTGAAATATTTGAGAAGTCCTGCGACTACTTGAATAATAAATATGACAGTAATGACCTATTTTTTGGAGCAAGCGGTTCCATACCGAAAGTTGCTGAGGACAGTTTTCAATCATCTGTGCTTATTGCAGTTGACTAAAATAATCCATCAACTAAAATATTAAATCACTCAATGCATGTGATAAACTATCACAGTAGTATTTACAGGCTAATTGGTTTCGTGAGCAGATGCATTTTCACGGTACCGAACAAGGGGGAAGAGAGTGACAACGACATGCAGAGGTTTTCCATTGCCTTCTGCATCAGACCATAGAGCAATAAAGACATCATGAAGAAAACTCCATTCACACCAGTAAAGACTATCATATATACGATAAATAAATTCAGAAATAAGCAGATCCCAGCTTAATATTAATGATTGCAAATAATTATTGTAATTTTATTAATAATTGCATACTTAAAACTACAAAAGTAACATAATGATATAATTGCATACTGAAGACTACAAAATAATACTACTCTATATATGAGGCGATCAGACTAATAGTGGCCTAACCCCAAAAAGAAAGATTTGTGTAAAACCAAGTTGGTTAGGCCACTATATATTTTTCAAAGACCGCCAAAACTGTTAGTTAAAAACAAACTGCTGCTGACATATAGTGAAAAAAACTTAGAAGGTGGCTTAGGCCACTAATATTTCATAGAACACATTATTCAGCAACAGATGCTATGGTAAGTCAAATAAGAAAAAATTGAGGGATGGGCCACTATAATACTGAGCGCCTCATATAGGAGCTCGTCGAGATAGCCAAGTAAGTCAAACCGTTGGTCTTCATAAATTTGTTAAACCTAGAGTCATGGTTTCGGTTCCTGTGTGTACAATAGAAATTTATTAATTGACGAATTCACTAAATCAAATCCTCAAAACGTAAACTGTAGATGACTCGTCCCGATTAGTCTCTGCAGCACAAAGTGGATATATGGTTAACAAATAATAATAATAATATTGCAAAGCTAGATAAACAAAGAGGATGAGAGTTACCCCCTAAATGTGGGCAGCCTGAGTTGTCCTTCGATGTGGTGCATTTCGGTGACTGGAAGAGCTGCAAGAGTTGGATGTTGCAATTTTCTCGGCAGCCTGGAAGGATTTGTGCATCAAAGTGCGCATTTTAGGTACTAATAACCGTGTGAGTCTCCTCTTTAATCCTGAAAAAAAACTTACTTAGAGGCAATAAACCCTCGATCTCCACCACAAATATCCAAGGTGTTACGGTGACCGATTTTATTAATCAGTTTTTATTCATTTTCCAACCACTGGTGAGTTTTATGCCTGCGATAAAGGGTTTCGATATCTGGGGCAGGATGGCATTAATCCTATCTGGAATCAACAGGTATGTGAGCTGTGGGAGGCGGAGCCGCTAGCCGCATAAACCTAGCGGCACGGAGACTTACACGAGCGGTCGTGTAGGAGTCGCGAAAAAACGATGGGGCCTATCGGATCGGGAACAAGCCCGATGGCCTATGGCAAGGTATCTCGCCTACAAAACATAAAAGTAGTCATAACCGGTCGGGTTGCCGGCTGTAACCCTTGAGCAGCCTCCCCGAGGAGTAAGGTTATCCTTCGCCCGAAGTGGTGGTGGTGGTAAGGCGAGAGAGACAGTCCCCTGGGGTGGGAGAGGCTGGCCGGCCAGTGCTCGGTATGTCGGAGGCGAGGTCGCGAGTGCTCAGGTCTACGGTGTACATCAGGGGTACCTGCAGGAGGTACGTCCTACCCCCGGGATCTACTGCAGATATTGCATGCACAGCAAAACCACCCCCTCACAACAGGACAAGGGCTAAGGTACGACACGCTACAATAAAAGTTTCTTCTTATCAGGAAGGTATGTCTGCCTGTCTCTTATCAGTGAACAACCATTAGAACACCATCCGTCAGAAGAACCCCGGAAAGTTTTCCATCAAATGGACTCCGAATTTCATCATAATCTTTTATCCTAACAGTGAAGCGTTTTTGAATAATGTCAATGTCAATGACATGTTGACAGAATGAACGCTTATAACTCCAGAATTCTCTCAGGGCCAATCCATACTTAGAATCTTCTATTTAAACTTAGTGGTCTTCATTCATGAATTTAACCTAACCCATTTACTCAGAACGTTCAGACAAAACAAACCCAATCATGCTCACATTTGTAGAAATATATGAAAATAATAAGCAATTCTAAATTAATCTTTAAACTGGTGCTTCGATTTTCTGTCTATCTTTTACTTCTACACTGCTTACTATTTAATACAAAATATATTTTCTATCTTCATATGAAACTTTACTATAGAAATCATGATTCAATTTTGATGATGCAGGTCCCATAAGAGATATTTCAAATATTTCAATTTTGGTTTGTATAGTCATCAGTCTATCTAACACAAACATCTATAAAAACATAACAACATTAAAAACCGCATGTGTGTACCCATTAACTTCCTTGAACTCTTAATGAATTAGATAAAAGTTTTTGAAGTATATCATTTGAATTTGTTTAAAACTGAAAGTGATATACGATATCACCGTTCCACTCTTTCGAATAAAAAATGTAATGAAACATAATTTATAGATATTTTGAATATAACAAAAAAAAAACCCTACACACAACTTTTTGTACCTCTAATAGGTTCAAATAAATTTACAAATTTTAATTTTCACCCACCAGTAAACTCCTTTTCACCATAGTCTATTTCGAACAAAAAGGGAGGGGAACAAGTTGATTTGAAAATTATATATGTCATTTAAACAAACATTGCCTACGGAATCAGTATTTAAGAAAAAATATTCATTCTTTTGAAAGTACAAAGAGATTTTTAATAAAATAAAAACGCCTAATCTACATCTTGGACAGATTCAGATTACTTAAGTTAGACTTTTGACACTACTTATTTGATATTTTGAACCCACGTCATCGATTCATGGTAGCGGGACACTAAAATGATTTAAATTGCCTTATTAATTATTCATGATGACAATAATGGAATATATACTAACATTTCATATAAAGTTTACATAATCATAATTCAATGAAAAATGCATTGAGTGTTTAGTCATAGTGTGGCTTTCTACAGACTGAAATATCAAAATTAAATTAGTTATATAAATTTATGGAATATAAAATGAGGACCGAAGCCCAATATTTATTTAAATCCCAATTTAAATACTATTTACATGTATATTGGATATTTAAATATTACTTCTACCATTCGAATGTATATGGTATCTTCTAGAACTTTCAATCCCACTCCTAGGATAAAATTTTGACATCTTTGCCTTCCCGAGCCTGACACTCAATTTTGTTGTACCGACTAGCCCAATCCTTGAAATACACATTTTATAGCGGGGAATGATATTTATGGCCATCCTTCAGACTTATTGTTTTCTCTGTTTGGAACATGTTTATTTACAGATTTTCTTTTTTGACCGGCCTTTTTATGGAAGTGCCTAAATGTAAACCAGGATACATATACTCACATCTATCTATCTGTCTATATAATAAAACTATAGATAGATACTATTTCTGTGTGTTTTTGTATATTCTAACATTTATACCTCTGTGGACCTAGATAATCCTAAAGTCTTAAGTTCTTACAATCAGATACACCCACTCTGTCATTTAACCAGTAAAATTAATAAAGTTTATATGTGAATAAGGTATAACTGTAACCCATCAGTAATTTCGTGTTTTTTTTCGCTTATAGTTAAACGGTTATTTGACAGTTAATAATAAGAAATTAATGTATTTGTACATTATATTTTATTGTCATCTGATTTTTACATTTTCGGTGCCCTCTCCGTTAGGAAATGACTACAATTTAGCTGATTTAAACAAATTCCGAAATATGAGTGTAGCTACATGCATGCAGAGATGATCACTATTGAATATTTTCAGCCATTCTTAAAGTAATTGGTTATTGATTGCCCATTAAATTACAAACTCTTATTCTCCAATTTTAATTTTTATTATACGTAAAAAGAAGCATTTGAACGCCAAACCAAATATACCTTAGAATTTGAATTAAACGATGTTATTTGTTATCTAGTCGTTGTATTTCATTTCTTCTAGGAGTTTATTTAGTGACGGAATTCATTAAATAAATGCCTTAGTTCCACCCCGACTAGAAAAGGGTGGTAACCTCTAGATAACCCGTTCCAATTAGCCTTAGTTGTAAAAAGTAGGCGTTAATAATTTTTTTTTTCATTTCTGTCATTATTTTTTTTAATAGATCTAATAATTCTAAATCACGCGATTTGCCATTGGTGAGATTGTTCTAATACGTTAATTTTCAAGAATGTTGGATAGCATGAATCAAATGTTAAGGGGACGATGTTAATGGTTGCTCTTACGAGCCTAAGGTGCACATCACTAATTTTCATTCCATCTGCAATAATAAAGAAACCTCTTAGCTGTTATATCACCTTGCAGGTCTCAGCTACCAATTATTGTTGATAAGGAAATGAATCAGAAATCATCATTTATTCTTTTCTCCATTTGCGAGTTATGAATCAATAATTGGCGAAGTTATAAATTAAGTTGTCGAGTAACGAGATAAATAAGTCAATATCTTTAAATTGATTGCCTCATTTCGAATAGGTCACTGAATTCGTTGACTACATGCGTTCATTTTTCGTTATCATAGTTTGTTTATGTAGAAAATGAAAAGTGTTGACATGGTTTGGTGAGTCTTTTCACTCTTACTCTAAGCGGCACATTATGTGTGTTAACCTTTTTTATGATAAACAAAAATTATTCAGTACAAATTTTTCGTAGGTCTAATACACTCGGATAAATTTGGCCTCCACTTAACCCCCCCCCCTTTCCCAAAAATAAATTTTGATCAAAAAGGAAGATAGACGGTACAATAGTCCTAAATATGAAATTTCGTAATTCTAAGGCTAGTTGTTTTCGAGTTATGCGAGATATATACACAAATGAAGTAACCCAGAAATTAGTAAAAATGGGTTTAGCGAAAGTCAAAACTGATAATTCCATTGAAATATTTTCAATTTTGAAATCAAAAATTTGTGTTTAACAGTCTAGCGGCTACAATTTTTCTTTGTTCGTTACCAAACTGGATATTTAAACGTTATATGTAAAAATAAAGATCAAGTTCGTTAATTGCTGAATTCCGACCAGTCAGAGGGGGTGATATTGAAAATTCCTAATATCTCCGTTTTATGCATCGGATCAAAAAATCGTATCGAACCAATCTCATTACAATGGCACTGTTCTATAAATATTTTTATTTACGATTTTTCATTATCTTGATTATTATTTCGCGAGCTATTCGCATTGTATAGGGTTATGATGCAGTCAACCCCCTCTCCTACTCATGTGATGTTAGCAATAAGCTGTTATATTTTGAAACACTTTATTTGAAGCCTGAATAACAAATAATGTTCTCATTGAACCTTTACGTTTTGTGATAAATATGCAAATAAGATACGCACGTGGGAAATCTGCTTAGTTAACGTGCCCCCGCGTGACGGACTTTTTACATTTTATGGTTAAGGTAGGGCTTAAATTTACACGTAACATGTAGAGTAAATTTAATGCTCAAATTGAAGTGTAGTACTAATTTGTTTTTGATGACCTTCTGCGCATTTCTACCATGACGTAATAACAGCAACTCAATCAATTTGGCTGTGACTGATTACTGAAATAAATCTAAAACTGGATAAGAAATATTTCATATCTTATAATATTTCAGTTTTATTTTGTTATAACATTTAAAAATTAATTTTTCAAGTCATTCTTATTTCTTATTTTTGCTTCATGGTTGCAGCCATAGTAGACAGTCACTGAAGATAGTTTTCCTCATCAGTTTTGAGTTCAATAGCACGATAGCATTCTTTGATGTAAGTATTTTCCTTGAGCCTACCTCGAGCAATGGGAGATTCGTCGAATTTCTTTCTCTTCATTTCCCTTCATGATGTTCATCTCAAGGTCATCGTCATTTCGAGTCGCTAGGTCGATAATTGACTCTTTATTTTCTCCGTTTGTGTTTGTTGTGCAATAGCAAGCGGTGCGTGAAATGATTATTCCCACAATGGGAACTGCAATGCCGATTTACTAAAGCAAAGTATAATTAATAAAACCGGTTGGACGACTATATTGTTAGCTAGCCTGCCATTGACAGGTTGATTTAAAATAGTTCCCATGTTTGTTAAAAGATTGGATTAACTTAAGTCCTTAATAACCCTTTAAACACAAACATCCTTCCCGTCTGTCGTTCGCTCATGAAACCCGCAAAGTAAAAAGCGCGATTGAAGGAATATTGAAGAAATATAAAATGTCTGACACGCATATACAAATATAATTATTGGATTTTCTTACGCATTAAATTTCGCTATTTTCATAATATGTTGAACATGTCCCTTCTGCCCATTCATTCTTTTGTTTTGGCCAGGAAGCATGGAAGGTCTATGGACGAATATTAACCAATTTATGCTGCTTTATGAGCTCAAATAATTACATATTTCTGTCAAAAGATAAAAGATAAACTCATATTGACATTACTAGAATAAATATGGTTAAGTTCTGATTCGGTTTAAGTATCAGAAAGTTAGGGAGGTTTTGATATGGAAGTCGGAAGACAGAATTTTGAAATTTTTATTTTTATGTTTTTTATTTAGAACATTACATCAAAGATGATTTGCTCTTTAAAAAGTCGAAAATTGTAATAAGTGAAATAACAAAAAGTAAAATAAACAAACATTTTATAAATAAGCAAAGTACTAAATTCAAGTAATTATAATCAGAATATGAAAAATTAAAAAAAGTTGGTGATGAACATAGTTACTGAATGATTAATAGGAAATAAATGGCTGAAAATGGTACATTTGCTAATGATTGTCGTAATTGTGTTGCTAATGATCAGTAGTACTGAGTAAAACTGCGGACTTACGAGGCAAAAAAAGCAGTTGAAATACTTGAATATGAAAAGAATAGTCGTATGAAACCATTTCAAGACAAACGAATCACCTCGTAAATTTAAAACACAAAAATATTTGTATGACAATTATATTATTCGTAGTTAACTCCCACTCCTGTTTGGAAAACGTTTTTCTCATGGGCTATGACTGTCCTTTGAAATCCTATTAGTCGTTATTAAGGGATTGAATATAAAAAAAAAAAGGTAAAGAATCCAAACAACAATGTGAATTTCAAATTTGGAATTATTGACCATGGAGAGATCTGAAACGTTGAGAATTTATCCTCGCCGAATTTAGCTGGAATTACTCATTTAATTAGAGGTTTTTGACTATTTTTTATGTGGAATCCCATAAGGATATTTTTGAATCTGTGATTATGGTGTTGCCATGGTTAGATGCAAGCTAGATACAAAGAAATCCTTGCATTAGCCAGTCCTTTAGGAGGTGTCACTGTCGCGTGAAATATTACTAGGAAGTATAATCTTTTTATAGAAAATTTATTTCCCTTTCTTATACCTCTTTGTTGTAAGTAAGGCTCGAAGCGTTTATGAGCAAGGACCTGTAGGCCAAATACAACTCCTAGAGAATAATATCAATTTGATGAAATTATATATGCTAATTTAATATGTGGATGTGGTAATGCAAACATCTGTTGGTTGCGTGAGTCACCTCTCGGGCTAGGTCAAACCTATCTTGATTTAATCAATGTGCAATGTCAGTAGGCCCGACCTTAGGACATATCCATAGGTTCGGCTGTCTTCCATTTAAGGTTTCTTGTTGAAGACTTATGACTCCGGTTTGAAAGCCGTGTTTGAACAACGCTCTGTATCACAACAAGAGAGAGTATGCTAGTTTATAATATGACAGAACATGACATTCAACTTGAAATAAAAATAATTTTGAATTGTTACATTACAACATGTATGTCTGAAACTTATTTATATTTGTTTCCAGCTAAACTTTAAATAATTGGTGTAGAAATTAATGTAACATAAACTGAATGAAATAACATCCAAATAGTTCACCAGAATTAGAAGCAACGTTCCCAATTAATCTGCAACCAAAAAAAAAGAACAGTTGACATCAATATAAATCCTTCACAGTGCGTATCCAACGTACGAAGTTACTCGTCTATTAAACGACAGGCCATCACATTAGTTGCATACAAACAGACTGTAAACCAACAAAAAATACTTAACAGTTGAGGGACAGAAGAGAACAAGACAAGACATCGACTTCATGACTGCTACCCCATTCTTATCCCTAGAACACAAAAAAACCTTCCATACTGACATGCTGTAACACAACAGTGTTTATGAATGTCTGTCACGGCTCAGTCAAGGGCTGAGTAGCCGAAGCAGATTTTGCACATATTGCAGGGGCAGTTCGGTGATCTTATCTCGCAATGTTTTTTTTATTTCCTCCCCAATATGAAGACTATGTAAGCAGGAATTAAAAGGTATGCTGAACATGGGATGTTGAGTGTCTCATTTATTCCAAGTAAAAATTCCCTGAGCAAAATAGGAGAGTAAAAATAAAATTCAAACATTCGCTTAATATTCGAGTTACAAAATATAAGAACACAATTGTAGTGTACTAAATATTTAACAAGGCTGATTCTATAACATTTTTTGATTCGTCTAATAATAAATTTTCGAATTCCCCACCGCTGAAGCAACTCCCCTATCCTGGTCCGGTGAGTCAAAAGGAAAATCAGCTATTGAAATGTTGTACTAGTGACGCGATTTTCGAAGGAAATTATAAAACTTCCATTAATTATTCTAGTCGACGAAAACCAGGTTCCCTGAATATATATGTCATTATAGATATTTGTCTAGTGGTCGAAAATATTTTTTTTTATCGTTCCTAACTTCGACATTTAAGCGTTTTATATAAAACCAAATATTGTATCCGTTGAAATCGGACTAGTAGAAAATGGGCTTAGTGTAGGGAGGAATCCTAATAAGTTAATAAGTGTCAGATGAATATTTTGCAAATTTAATGTTCTATAATTGTAGATTTATTTTATTTTTATTTCTTTTTATTTACTAATTTTAACTAGATATTTCCTTTTTTTATGTTTCCAGCTGCCAGTGAACCTACAAAGCTCATATTAGCTACATGCTGATAAATTATGAAATATATTTTTCCTTAAATATTACATATTTCATCGTTCATTTTATTTCTGTTGTTTTTTCCCCAGTGAAATACGTTCACTGGAGCATGTCCAACATACAATTCAGACCTTACTGAAGGTGATTTGGAGAGGAGAGGAGTTAGGTGTCTTACCAAGGCATTAGTGTAAAATACAATGTATGCTGACGTCAGCTTAGTCGCATTCCACCAAGTGGGAAATCTGCCTGACCCCTGCCTTAATGAGCTATCATCGTTTCATTCGAAAACCAATTTCAGCCGACTCAAACTTTGGAAAGATGTTCATATCCTTCGCTTTGTGTATAACCGGGCGGGTCGTGCAGGGCGGAAGAGATGGAAAAATGGGGAATTGAATAATGCTAGAAGGATCGGACCAATTACAAGCTAGATTATAGCGGCATATCACGATTCCGATATGATGGCCTGCCTTATGCAAACAGCTGTTTGGATCGACCTTAGGTCACTCCCTATGGGCGCATTATCTATAAATGCCTGGTTTAATTAATAACGTGTGCTACCAAGACTCAAATCGTTTAGCAGAGTTCCCGATCCTGCCTAGGAGAAGTCGAAATCAAGTTCCATTCAAAATTATACGGGCTTCCACTATAACCCCCACTCCTGTTCGTCTCAGAGGATATTAATATAGCCTAAAGTCTAAGTTGGGTTAGTAGTAATATGCATACCAAGTTTCATAAAATTCGGTTCAGCCGTTTATGCGTGAAAAGGTAACAAACAAATAAACAAACACACACGAAAGAAACAAAATGCAGTTATGGTGTCTATGACATGCGAAACGAAAAGTTATCGTGAAAATTCGCGAAAAAAATCAATGTACAGACAGAGGTTTCAATTATATATATATTCTAGCTCAGATACCCGGCTTCGCTCGGGAATTCATTTGAGGCTGAATGGTGAAGGTATTTTTTTGGCAAGGCTTTACTTTGCACAATATTTTGACATTTACCCGTCCCAGTGTTTAGTGTAAATACCGTTTCTGTGGATTTGTTAATAATAAAATTATTTTTTGATTTAAGACTTCACTGTCCTCCACATTGTCTTATTTCCCGTTTCCTGTGCATTATGCATAGATTTGAATTATTAAGCACAAAATATTAACATACATTTGAATTAATTTTTCCCGGTGAGGTACCTGGCAGTTCCAAAGAATTGTTGAGCAAATTTCTCTAAATAACAAAATAAACAACTTTAGTTATGTGCATATTTGCCGAAACCCCAATAGGAAACGAAATATCACTATTTTTAATTTCAGGCCTCCCTTATAACCCCTACTCCTGCCCGTCCCTAGAAATGTTAGTATGGCTTATTTTAAGGAAGGTGTTAGTGCTAATACACATACCGAGTGTTTTATTTACGGGTATATACTTGTTTGTTGACGCTCCAACGATCAACATTTTTTGGTAGATTGCTATCAAACAAGGTTATATAAGCTTTTCATACAAAAATAAATATCAAGTTCGTTAACCGCTGTAATCTGGCTCTCCGGTCGGGTCGATTACAGCTGGTGACAAAGGTCGTTAAAGACGAAGAAAATCGAAAACGCCAAAATACCTCAGTTACTATAAATCGGATCTAAAAATTGTATACAACAAATCTTGTATGTATCGTTCTATAAATGTTGTCATACACACCTTCTCTCTATCTTGAATATTAACCGACATTATACATATTTAAATTTTTAGCCTTCACTAAAACTCCTCTAACAATAAACGAATATGCCATGAACAGTCTTAATCCATGGTTAAATACCAAACATTGTTTTCAATAGACCTTTACTAGGTGATACGTTTTATGATGGCGACATCAATTATAATTTTAGTTCTTGACTCGAAAATGTTTATTTAGTCTAAAACACACTCAGTATTTGTCTGTTTCATTCAACAATAAAGATCACATTCGTTAATGGCTGAAATCAATCCAGGAATTGGGAATTGACATTTTTTCCATCTGACTTTTAACGGAAATATTCGAAATTGTTTACTTTCCTCCCCCAAATATCCTTCGCCTGGTCCGATTTAAGCCGATTTTTCTTTTAAATTAAATTTGAAGTTGTTTATTTAAATTGATGCGACCGATAGGGCTGTAATAGACAAATTCGGCTGCTCCCGAACAGATTTGATATACAGTTAAATAAATAGTTTGAAAATCGCGTCTAGTTTCCTGTAGAATCTACAGGAAACTAGGATACAATCTACGGAAATGATGGATTGGTTGTTCTAAAATACCAGCTTTTCTTATATACAATTAAACATATAATTTTCCATTATTATTAATTTCAAGAAATGTCATCATTTTCTGGTCGAACCTCAGATGATTCTTAATGAACGCATACAATTCAAAATATAATGCTTACTATAAAAAATGGTTTATCTCAAATCGCCTAAATTTGTCTATTTAGTAATTAATAGAGTCAGTGTCTCCTTCAAAATTGAATAAAACCATACTTACTAGCTTTAATCCTGAGTATGCCCTTGTATAGAGCATTATTAGCAGATTTCCCTTAAGGGAAATCAGCTATTGAGGTTGTACTCATGACGGAATTTTCGAAGTTTTTCTTCAAATGTCCATCGATCCTACCTAGTAGATGACGAAAATGAAGTCCGTTCAAAACTGTGTATATATATTTGTCTGTTACCGCTCTAGCGGTCGCAATTTTTGTTTGATCGGTACCAAACCCAATATTTAGTCGTTTTATGTAAAAAGAAAGATCAAGTTCGTTAACGGCTGAAATCGGACCAGTGGGAGGGGGGGTTTAGAGGGGAGGATTTTCGAAAATTTGAAATATCTCCGTTACTATACGTCAGATCGAAAAATTGTACAGAATCAATCTTATTGCACATTAAATTTACTATAAATATTGTTCTATATATTTTTCTCTATCTTGAATATTAACCGAGATATTTGCATTTTTATGAAGTCATTGGTCGGGTATAGTTCGGATTAGATCGGCCATTTCCACCAGTACTCGGCTCAGGCGGAAGCTTCTTCTAACCTTACCTGTCGTTTCTAACCTTACCTTACCTTCCTTACTTTGTGAGATTTATGCAAATACGTTCTGTTCATCCGCCCCCTTATAATAAATTTGAGTTATTAAAATAAAAATTATTCTTACAATTCAGAAGCCGTTTCAGTTGGGAATTTATTTTAATTAACTGAAAGATTTCTCACTGCCGTTTGTGTTTAATCAAGGTGGTATTGTGTTACCAGTGTGCAGATTTCTCTATTGTAAAACTTCACATGGGAAATCTGCTTAGTTTACGCAGCCCCTGCGTGACGGACTTTTTTTATATACGAAATGCGAAATACTCGTACATGAAATTTCTTTGGGTTGTTACAAAAAAATACCCTCCTTTCACTGTATTTACCCCTACCAGTAATCTGTTCTATAAAAAAATATATATCTCCTGTAAAATAAGTCTTGCCCGTAGTTTACATATAGTATATTTAATACCATTTTGTTTTATCCTAAGTCATTTTGACTAACTGCCGGGGCAATACTTGCCAAGGTTTCTACCATTATCTAGCTGAAGATAAGCATCCTGAATTGATTTGCATTGTTAATTATTTTACCTTTTTATTGCGTCACTCTTTTACACTTTTTTATTTATTTTTCCTCTTCTATTTGTTTTCCTGATGATTATTTTCTACTTCGTACACGACTATAGTTGTGTTCGAGGTCTGTATTATGAAAGCAGATTTTCATGAAGATTACACACATACTGTTTTTACTTACCTGTGGTATCATTACATAAATAAATATAAGGAAAAATGGTATATATGTGTTTTTGTGATATACGCCCATCAAAATATTAAAAGCCCGTCACGCAGGGGCTGTGTTAACGAAGCAGATTTCCCGTGCGTCATATATTTGCATTTATCTCAAAATGTAAAAGTTAATTGAGAACATTATTTGGTATTTGGGCTTCAAAAGTGTTTCATAATATAAGATCTTATTGTTAATATGGCATGAGTAGGAGTGGGGGCTTACTGAAGTCCGAAAAATAAAAAAAAAAATGCGAATATCCCGTTAATACTAAAAATAGAGAATACATTTGTACAACAATACTTATAGTACATTTTATTCCCAATAAAATTGGTTTTATACAGCTTTTCGATCTGACGTATAATAACGGAGATATTTCGAATTTTAAAAATTTTCCTTTTCTAAACCCCCTTCCTGATTCGATTTCTACAAATAACGAACTAGACCTTTAGTTTTGTGTGAAATCTTATGTGTCGAGTTTAGACCGCTAGAACGGTAACATACAATAATTTATGTAACTTTGAATGAACCTCATTTTTGTCATATCCATGATAGGATGGACATTTTAGGAAATTTTTCGAAAATCGCATCATGAGTCATGACAACCTCAATAGCTGATTTACCTTAAGAGAAATCTGCTATATATATATATATATATATATATATATATATATATATATATATATATATATATAAAGATTCGGAGTTCATCTATTCGCAAGTGACCCACAGTAATAGGTTACTCCATTGATGGGTAATTTGAAATGTTTTGAATGTGTGAGACTTTAATGCGTATAGTTTTTACTCATTTCGCTCATTGCAGCCACCATTTTTTATGATGGACAATTAAAGCTATCACATTCCTTTCGTACTTTATTAAATGGAGTACAGATAGCAAGAGTAGTGGTAACGTTTTTAGTACTCCTTTTTTTCTTACAATCCGCGTCTCCTTGTTTATAATTGTCCGCGCCTTTACGTATACCTTTATATATATATATATATATATATATATATATATATATATATTAGATTAATGAGCAATTTTCTTAGTTACTTCAGTAAATTAGCTTCTTAATGAGTTTATAATTGGAAAGTGTTAATACCAAGCGGAGCTGTTCAGACAATGAGGAGCTTGTATGGTCCGAGACGCTGGAGCTTGGGGTCGTTCACTCCTTCAACGAATTCTATTAAAACCTTTGTGACTTTGGCCACCGAGAGAATAATCCTTTAGAACGAGTGACTTTTAGCAGATTTCCCTTAAGGGAAATCAGCTATTGAGGTTGTACTCATGACGGAATTTTCGAAATTTTTCTTCAACTGTCCATCGATCCTACCTAGTAGATGAAGAAAATGAGGTCCGTTCAAAACTGTGTATATATATATATATATATATATATATATATATATATATATATATATTTGTTACCGCTCTAGCGGTCACAATATTTGTTTGACCGTTACCAAAATCGATATTTAGTCGTTTTATGTAAAAAGAAAGATCAAGTTCGTTAACGGATGAAATCGAACCAGTGGGAGGGGGGGGGTTTAGAGGGGAGGATTTTCGAAAATTCGAAATATCTCCGTTACTATACGTCGGATCGAAAAATTGTACAGAATCAATCTTATTGCAAATTAAATTTACTATAAATATTGTTATATACATTTATTCTCTATCTTGAATAGTAACCGAGATATTTGCATTTTTATTAAATCTGGGCGGCTAACGCACGAGTTACTTTCCCGCCAAAAGCTAGTTCGGCCGTTTCCTTAACTGCTCAACTCTCGCGTAATTTCGCTATTGTAAATCTTCACATGGAAAATCTGCTTAGTTTACGCAGTCCCTGCGTGATGGACTTTATATTCAATATATATATAGCTCTGTTACTCGTTAAGGATATATGGATTGGTCTGTCAGTTGTATTTGCTATTGAAATATTTCATGTACTGTTGTTCAAGAATTTTGGATCATGTCCTTTACCGTTTCTTTTTCAAAGCATAATTTGCCCTTTCTGTCTGCTCTTATACCCTGTAACTATCTTGCATTTCTTGGTCAACTTTCTTTCTTACTCATGTTTCAAAGATTCTCAGTGATGTTAAAATTGCTTTTTGTTGTTGTTCAACGGGGGTAGATAACGTCCAGATAATGGAATAACTTTGGACGGTCATATTTATGTAATACCAAATACGAATACGTAAATTCCTGTTTTAAAAATATTTTAAGTTTATTTCAAGTTTTCTAAATTCCCCCTGTCCTATTTCGGCAAATTTATATATCAAGTTTGGTAACGTTAAACATTAATTGCTACACACAATTTTGAAAGGACCTCATTTTCGTCATCCCCTAGGTAGGATCGATGGAAATTTGAAGAAACATTTCGAAAATCGCGTCATGAACACGACCTCTATAGCTGAATACCCTTAAAGGAAATCTGTTAAATCGGGAAGTGCTCATCTGCTCCCTTGGTAAGCTGAAGGTAAGAATAACTTCCTTAATTTAGGTTATAAAAGACTCTTTGGTGTAACAGTTCTATAAATACTGTGGTGCGTCCGTAAGTGTAGCAAATATCTGGGAACGCCCCTGAAATATTGGCAATGGCTAATAGAATGAAAAGACATTTTCATCTTCCCACCGGCAGGTTCGATGGATATTTGAAGACGTTTTTCGATAATCACTTTGTGAGAACAACCTCAATAGGTTATTTGAACCAAAAAATATTTAGTGGTGAATCAATTACACGCTTATGGGTATTGCCCTTCTTCGTCATATGGAGTATCTTTTAGCAGATTTCCTTTAAGGTGAAGAAGCAATTAGTGTGGTACTCATGACGCGATTATCGGAAAGTCTTCTCAAATGTCCATAGATCTCATCTAGAAGATTACACAAAAATAGGGCCCGTTCAAAATATCCCCAAAATATATTTTGTGTTGGTGAGTCGATCAATCTTTATCAAACTATGTTATAAACGTTCCTTGTAAAACTAAAGGTCAACTTCGATAACGGCTGAAACCAGACGGGGGGGGGGAGGGACGGTAAAATGTGGAGAAAAATGTAAACTCAAAATATTTTCATTGCTATAAGTCGGATCGAAAAATTGTACATTACCAATCTTGTTATAAATGTATTTTTCTTTAACCGAGTCTGAGGACTAACCGCGATTTTTTTCATTTTTTAATTATCAGAAGTAGAGAATATGTGGCTTGATGCCATCAGTTGTATGTCATACTTGTTCTTGGGAAATCTGCTCAGTTTACGCAGCCCCTCCTTTGCGGGATTTTGTAATGATGAATGTGTAAGATAAAACGTTTAAAATCTTCGTTTCCAATATTTGGTCCGTCTGCCATTCCATTGTCTCTTATCAGCCATTTTCTCTATTACTGCTGACATCGAGTTTCTGATTGAAACCGTAATTGGCGAGTTCCTGAGCACCTGGAGTCGAGAGAGAGACTGAGACAATGAGCAGGAGCTTGTATGGTCAGATCTGGGGTCGTTCACTCCTTCACCGAATCCCTTTATCCCGGCCTAAACAAAGGCCTGATTAGCAGCCCCTGCTTCCGACTCTATCCTGATATCTCGTCATGAACATCTTACCGCCCTGATATAGTCTGCCTGCTGTCACAGACGGCGCTCTCTGTGATCTGGCCGATCAATGAAGATCGTTATCACCGCTTTGTGACAGGTGTTTTTATCATTAGAGCTTCAGTCTGTGACACTCTCGGCAACCTGACTTCTGGCGTGAACAGGGTTGCATTCTATGAGGTCTTCAAGTATTAAATATGTGTAAAAATATATACATATATATATTTTTTTTTCACACATTCTTGATCTCGGAGATCTTTAGCAGCCACAGTGCGTCATCAAAAGTCCGTCAAGCAGGGGCTGCGTTAGCTAAACAAATTACACACGTGCGTCACATTTATCTCATGATGAAAAAGCTCAATGAGAACAATATTTGGTATTTAGGCTCAACTAAACATGGAGGAGAAGAAGGAAATAGATGTTATCACCAGGGCGACGCGCTTCATTAAATCCGAATTAGTGGTCTGGGCACATATGTATGTTCTTGCCTATAGACCGGATCTATGAGAATCGTTATACATCTAAATTGAATAGACGTATTAACTTACTAGACTACCGCTTATCCGCTAGGGCTGTGATAGAATTCCTCTTGTAATTATTTTATTGGAAAATCGACATTTGAGCCTTGGTCTATTGCAGGTGAGCAACCTTTTACATGTTGCGGGCAAAACGTTTGTGTGCAAATATGTACGCTGGCCACTTTTAAAAGTAGTGCATTTTAAAGTAGTGTTTATCATTTTTAACGATAGAAATTATTATAGGAGTAATTATAATATAATTTATTAAAATATCAAAATGAAATGAAAAAAAAAATAGGTACAACATTATAATTAAATCGTAAAATTGTGAATTATTACAAACAACGAAAGTTAAATAGCGACACCGAAATCAATAAGACACTTGAGCTTGAATTTGGGAAACTAATCCATCGATGTTTGATACTATGACGAAAAGAATTTTCCAAATTATCTTCAGTCAGCCTTGTACGATGTTTTGATTTATTAACTTTCATCATTGAAAACTGTTCGCATTTATAAGTACTGCCAGTCGCACAAATCTCAACTCATCTTCCTCATTTGGATTAATTATTGTAATATTTTTGTTTAATCCGGTTTTTCAAAATGTTTCGCGGGCCCAATATGGCCCGTGGGCCGGCTGTTGCCCACGTATGGTCCATGGTGACGCACACAGGAGAGGGAAGGGACCAGATAAAGACTGTTGTAAGAGTCTAAAGTGGACTTTCTTACAAAAGATCTTGAGCGAAATTTTGACAAAAATTAGCTCTGCCCAATTTGAATGACAAACACCCCCAATTTCCGCCCCAGTATGGCCAACTGAACAATTTTAATCTGACTCGTGCCTAAAACACGAAGGCCCTCAGACCTGTAGCCTGGATACTGCCAATCTCCAGTAAATAAATACAGATATAGACTCAATGAGTTCCTAATTGACCCATTTGTTTTAATATTTAGGCCAATTTCGAAATATTTTTCGATTCTAAAATACTCAGTGTGGGTTGTTTTATTAGAAAAAGAAAGCCCATCACTCTACTAAAGGAGATAAGATATACAGATAGAGGAAAATCCACTTCGATCTGCCAAAATACAACTTACAAGTAAGGATACTTCAAATTGTTATATCTTTGAATGAGAATATATGAATATAGCATTTTCCATTAACTCTAAATATCAAATCGACAAGCATTATTATTTACTTCTTTTTAAGCAGCATCTTGTGTGACTAAATTTCCTACACTAAAGCAATTTTTTTTTATTTTAAGCATTTTGAAATACTTTATATTTATGAGAAACGTATGAGGCCGATGTGGTGGATATCACCATTTCCAATATGATGAATAATAGTGCCAAGTCCACTGTAATCTTTTCTTTATTTATTGAAATTACTTCCAGTCTTTTGAAAGACCAAGATTATTCTCCATAAATGAAAAATGATTACAGTGGACTTTACTTATTCATCATATTTCCTTTATTTTTATATCTACGGTGGCAAAGTTTTCCCCCAGGAAAGGGATGTCTACGTTTTCTCATAATTCAACAGTTTTGTCTCTTAGATATTTGACTAATTTGAAGAGACTTAAATTATAAAAAACTTTTTTTGACTCTGAATGATTTTACAAGTGGTGTCACACAATTTTTTTTCTTCCCTTGAATGAGTGATGACTAAAAACTGTGACCTTTGGTAGTGAATGATTAACTGGCGGAGTGATCTGGTCCATTAGTCAGAACTAAACTGAAACATTGGATTAGCTCCACCTCCTTCTCACACCAGGCCTTCGGTATTTATGGACCATTATCAGGGCTACATATCGGTGCAGTATTTAAATAATGGAGACTTCGGGGCTTGGGTTAGTCCAGTGCGTTAGGCGTGGTTGTTAATTATATTGGATTACTTTGTGACAAGTGGGAAGAGTAAATTTACTTAGGGAAGGAATCACTAAATAAAATCACTTGTTGCTATCTTGACAGGTCCGTCTCACAGTGACTGGGGAAACTATGCATGTTTTCCACGTGATGGACAGTCTGTTCATCTGACATAATTTATTTTCCCTTTTTCTTTAATGAAAATCTTATGTAAACAGGGCTTGAATGATATAAGATGTTTAGTGGCTTATGTGTCTAAGTAATAATATAATAAGTTGCAGGATTGGGAGTTTATGCAGTAATGAAAAGTCATAAATGCAAATATACCAGTTAATATTCTAGTGAGAGAATGTATATAAGAACAAAAAAGTGCACAAGATTGCTTATGTAATTGTTTTTGATCCAACTCATAATTTCAGAGATATTTCGTTTTTATATTTATTTATTTCGTTTCTTCTCTAATCTCCCACCCTCTTCCTCCCCTTCCTATGAAAATAATATGAGGAGACTAAGATGTTTCGTCATATGAATATATCTTCAAAACATATGTGAAGGAACGATATTTGTAAGGAATTATATTTATAACAAGATTGATATAACTTTTTCTATCAAACTGATAATAACAGAGATATTTCGAATTTTTTTACTCTGAGTTTTGTGACAATTTAACACAATTTACTATTGCCAGAACGGTAATAGACAAATAAACATAATTTTGTAAAACTTTATATTCACCTGGAAAGTTAATACTAACATTGCCCATTTATAGTTATTCATGTTATCACTAATATAAGGTATTGTGCGTACACATTTTTAAATAAGTACATAATATTAATTTTAGTAGTAGTATTTTAGAAATCCAGGGATATGAAAATGAGAAGATATTGCGCTCCAGGGTTTGGGCCTTGTCTAAATCCAAATTATGTACTTTGTGTTTAACTAACATTTTAATAGAATATTGAGCCCTATTTACAACCATTACTTCTTAAATGGAAAATGAAGGCATTACATTTTTCTTATTATTGGCATCATACGATGCTGAAAGAGTAAAATTAAATATAACCTCCTCCCCCCAAGAAAAAAAAAGAAAAATATTTCGAATATGTTGCTTAAAACTGTTCAAAATGTAATAAATTTTAACAACTATAATAGTCTCTCTAGTTATAACCACTAAATGTGAGATTCCCAAAACATTGACATTATAGATGACGTTGCCCTTCAAAAATACTTCAATAAAATAATGAACCCAGTTGATTTTTTTTTTCTGAATATATTGTAGTCATTGTTCTTCATTAAGTCATCTTAAATAATAATGGTTGCAAACTTCAGTCACTTGTAAATAACTCATCCCGTACAAAAGCACTTAAAATAATGACACAAAAATAAATATTATCACTCATTCAAAATCATTGAATGATGGTTCTCGACTTTCAAGTTCGTTAACGCTACTGTACACACTTGTCATTCCATTGTTAGTTCGTGGGAGAGAAAAGGAGACAAAAAAAATGTAAATGTATTCCTCTCACGAACCACGACCGTGCATTTATAAACATGCTAATTTACGATGTTATTTGATAGAATAGCATGTATTACTTACTCTCGGATCGACATGGAGCAAATATCAGCAGGCCCTTTTATAAGAAGGTTATAAATAAAAAGAAGGTAATTGGGAGAGCGCTGTTTCCACCCACCTTGCTTGCCTCATTCGGAGTCAATAGATCCATTGACTGTAGGACAACAGGCAGTCACGTCCCGACAAGAGATTTACATATTTTTCTGGCAGCTACAACTCCTTGTCACATCAGCTTGATGTGTATTACTTTCGCTCTTACCCTCATATTTATCTCCGTTACTCTACACGATCTTCGGGGTTAGGAATATATCTCCTGTTATTCAAGTATTCAAATTATAATTTTGAAATTTCCGTAACTCTCAGCTGATTTCTTTTTACAAAAATCAGCTATAGGTGTAGTGACAAAGGCGCCGTTATTATGAGTAGGGTCAAAATTTTCTATATAACCAATCATGTTAAGAATTTATTTTTCTATAAATATTGTTCAGTGCGCTTTATCTCTATCTCGATTATTAACTGGAATATTTGCATTTTTGTAATTTTCAGCCTTCAGTAACAACCCTCCCCCCTCCCGCTTAAAAAGGCACGCTAACAATAATCCAATATATCGTGGGACATCTTATTCCTTGCTTTAATTCCAAATATTGTTTTAAGAGCACCTTTATTATCTGAGACACACCCAAGTACTTTGAGTTGTGACGTCATCAATTAAGAGTTTTCGTTATGGGTTTGAAAATGTTTATTTGATATACATACTGTGCTGGTTTTAGCAGATTTCCCTTAAGGGAAATCAGCTATTGAGGTTGTACTCATGACGCGATTTTTGAAATTTTTCTTCAAATGTCCATCGATCCTGCCCAGGAGATGAGGAAAATGAGGTCCGTTCAAAACTGTATGTATATATATATATATATATATATATATATATATATATATATATATATATATTTGTCTGTTACTGCTCTAGCGGTCGCAATTTTAGTTTGATCGTTACCAAACTCGATATTTAAACGTTTTAAGTAAAAAGACAGATCAAGTTCGTTAACGGCTGAAATCGGACCAGTGGGAGGGGGGGGGGTTTAGAGGGGGGATTTTTGAAAATTCACAATATCTCCGTTATTATTCGTCGGATCGAAACATTGTATAGAACCAATCTTATTGCAAATTAATATTACTATAAATATTGTTTTAAATGTATTCTCTATCTTGAATATTAACCGAGATATTTGAATTTTCAGTTTTCAGCCATCAGCAGACCGCCACTTCTACACGTTACGTAAACAACTCTGCTACATAATAAATCACATTATTCGAAGTTTAAATACCAAAAATTGTATTAAAGAGACCTTTATTATACGAGATACATGAAAATTTGTCCCGGTGACCCCCCCCCCCCTGCCCGTCTTAAGGTTTTGGACTACTAAAATTTGATTGAATGAGATAACAATTATTCTGACTCATTATTGATTACAGTACTAGATATTTATATTTAGCCGCTTCATTTTACACCAAATATCGTATTCGTTATTGGCTGAAATCTGGCTCAGAATAGGAAAGGCTTAGAATGAGGGAATTTGCAAAATATCTTCGTTGTTAAGAGTAAAATTGAATAATATTATAGTAACAATCTTGTTACACTATTGATGCTTTACAATTATCGTTCTATACGCTGTCTTTTAACACAAATATTGAGGGAGTTATTCGTAGTTTCTTCGTGTCAGTCTTCAGTAAACCCCACTTCAACTCATCGAATGTTTGTTTAGAAATAGAGAATATATGATGAGATGGGATAGGTAGTGTGTCATACCGGGACGTGGGATATCTGTTTATTTGACGGAAAATTTAAAGCATCGCTTAATTAACTGGAAACTCGCTTAAAATTTGTGCATAAATGTGAGGTAATTGTTTGCGTTTGATTTCCATCCACTAAACCTGCCATCGCTATACCTTGCTTCATTCGGATTTTATAGATTATTTGACTGCAGGACAACAGGTAGTCACGTTTCAACAAGAGATTTACATATTTCTCCGGTATCTACATATGGTTGTCTGATCTCCTTGACGTCTGTTACTTTCGCGTGATATTTATCTCGTTTACACTACACGCTCTTCGGCTATTTGAATATATCATCTTACTGTAATACATATTGTATCTGGCATAACCTTTTATAGTGTACGAATGAATAGCTCAAAAAATCTAGTTAAAAATAGAAAATGTATACACTTTTATTTATAATCTTCTATTATATATTTAAGACATTTATTAGAAATAGCTCAATTTTTACTAAAGTGTGTTAGATATGTTGTCTGCATTTATACTTTTCTCTAGGATGCAGTCTATACGTTTTGTTATTACATTAGATTATAACCTCCCTCAGAATTAAAAAGACTAAATATAAATTGTAAAAATAAATTCTCCTATTTTACACCTTATTTTCCCTGTATTTTAGGCTTACTTGTGTATAATTTTCATATACTCACATAAATTCATAAGATGTCAAAATCCATAATGAAATATAGGCTCAATTCATTTCCAAATAAAAATGTTTGACAGGTTTACTGCCGTCTCCTCCTGCCTAGCGTAATTTTGACTGAAGGCTGAGTAAAGTATTTAATTTATAAATTTCTGCCCCTCTCCCTATTTTATTGGTTTATACAATTTGATTGTTTTATTTTCATATCATTTTGATGATTTTAAACTAAATTGAAGGAACAATATTTAAATAATATTCTTGAATCAGTATTCACTGTTTAAACAAAAATGAAATAATTAACTTCCGTATCAATTTTATTTCTAACATTGCATTATCCTGCCTATTGCAATTTATGACCTAAATTTGTTAAAATTATTTTCATGCTAATTCGCAACGTGCATTTCGCTCATAACTATAATGCACCAACTTACATAGTTCTGATTATAAACTTTCTTAAACTTTCCACATGAATTGATCGAACTACTGACTGATGCTAGCCCACATATTGCCACTATTCTCACTAAAAACGATTGCGCAGTATGCAAATTTTGCATTACATATTTTAAGATTGTTAGTGTGCGTGTGTGTGTATATTAGTCTACGTGACATGTTTAATTGCTCATGATGAATGCCTGTTTTTATTAGTAGTTGTTATAGAAGTTATTCAATTTTCTTTTAACTCATTTATTTACCACCCTTTTTTTTGTTCTAACTTGTATTCGTGTCCCTTGTTTCTTTTAGTGCTTTGTATTCCGTTACCTTAGTTTTGTTCTTTGTATTTTCCCTCCCATCTTTAAGAAGAGCCAAGTCGTCATCGCTGTGGAGCTATTTATAACAATAAATAATCAATAATAAGTAATCTGAGCATATTTCCCAAGTGCTTGTATGCCACACTAATGATATCACCTCACCATCTATTCTCTATTTCTAAGTAAAGCTCCAACGAGTAGAAGGCGGTTTGAGTTACCAAAAATTATATATTACAACAACTTTAGGGCATCATGCCATAGGTATAATCCTTAATACATTTCCCTTAACGAGAATCTGCTAAGTGAGGCGAGGAAATAGGCATTCATTGCAATGCCATATATTCATTAACAGTGAGAGAATTTAATATGCATTATCAATTTTTAAGTAATACAACAGCGAAACTAGGAAAGACAAGCCCACGGGGAACATTTTGAAACACTTGAAGGATCTGTGCATATCAATAAACTTAGAAAAATCAGGGTGCAATGAGAAAGCTTAACAATAAAAATTATTGCCATAGAATTTGGTCACAAACCACGCATGATTTACTCTGCAGACAAATTATATATATTGCTGGAGTAGACTAAAATAAACTGTTTAACTCAATGAACAGAATTTGTAATAAAATTTAATATGCCACTAGAGAATAGCATCAGAATATCATAATGTATGTAGATGAGTGCTAACTTGTTGAAAATTGTGGATCGTCCTTGTAAACTCCAGAAAACGGCCTTCAGACTGAGTTAAATTACGGAGCCGAAACAGTTCCTGGAGTTCTTAGCTCAGCCAGTGATCTTCTTCAATGCTATGTAATTATCGGTGTGTCTTAGTAATTGCTGGTTCCCAGCTCCTTCTTCCTATTGTCTTCGGGTCCTTTGTACATTCCCGATGGCAACAAGTCATTTTTGTTTGTCTTTTCAATGTAGTTTAAAACTCAACAGGTTGCTGCTGACGCCTTGAGGGAAATCTGCTGTCTAGGGTATACTCATTGAACTATTTCAGTTTCGAAAACTTGTATAAATATGAACATCTCCATATTGTAAATCGGTTAAATAAGCCACATTAGTTGATAAATTAATTGGCGTACAATTATTGTTCATATTTTTCTTTTGAGCTCGAATATTATGCCTTTGCCATCGAGGCAATATCGAGTTAATACACTAAAAAGGAGCATTATTTTTTAATACATGTTTATTTGTCAACACAATTGTGAATACACACCATATGAATTTACAAAAATATATTAAAAATAATCAAATGAACTCGCAACATAACGAAATTATATTAAAATGCGGAATAAGTCACAGTTTGATAAGTTCTTCTTCAATTATTATTTATTTGTCTTTGCCATGTGGGGCATAAAATAATGAGCTCGAATATTAATACCTTTGCCAAAAAGGAGGCAATTTATTTTTTAATACACATAAAAAGGAGCATTATTTTTTAAGACATGTTTTATTTGTCAACACAATTAGTGAAATACACCACCATAATGAATTTACAAAAAATAATTAAAAATAATCAAATGAACTCGCAACATAACGAAATTATATTAAAATGCGGAATAAGTCACAGTTTGATAAGTTCTTCTTCAATTATTATTTATTTGTCTTTGCCATGTGGGGCTTAAAATAACTTTTTAGTGGCAAATTATTTTTTTGCTACCTTATTATTCGCAAGTAAGGTCAGTTTTATATATTTCTCTATGTGAATTATTGCTGTATTTTAGACCTTGATAAAGGTAACGGCAATTATGCAGTTGGTCCCAACCATTTAGGACGTATATCCAAATTAAATATTCTAACCTGTTTTAATGGAGTTATTAGAATTTTTGTTTCAGCATTCGGTGAACCCAGTCCTTTTGCAATTTCCATTATATTACTAAAAATCTTATGTTCGGCATATATTTCAAATCTCCTTTAAATGGGGTAGTGGCTAAGAGAAAAATAGGGAATGCTATTAAGTCATTTACGAGACATTCCTGCAAGTTGGAAATTGCTTAATTAACGAAAATCCTTAGCCAAGGCCTTTTATTAAATCCTGTTTCACCGTTTGTGAAATTCAAGAACTTTTGCCGAACATCAGCTGACTCGAATAATACTTTCAAATCAGCTGACTATATCGGAGGCGAGCGAAGGAGAATCTGACAGCATTGATCAGCTGTAGCAGTGGATTTTGTCTGTCTGGCTCGCCCACCAGCTCGTATTTCAACATTCGGATTCCTCACTTTTTGATATAGTGGCGGCCTTTATATGGAGGTCCCTGTCCTTATGTATGACTGAAGTTTCAAGATGTATAGTGCTGTCGCTGCAAATAAACAATGTTATGCTGTGAAAGAAGAGTCTCTGAATTTCGAGTGTCCGCTTTATGATAAATTCTGAATTAGAAATGAAATAACTACTTGTGGGTTTAGAGGTATATTTCTCCCATGAAGGATGAAATTTAATGTATATTTAAATTATTTTATTTCGAATTTAATCTTGTATGTTATTCCCGTGCAGTTAGGGTTCAGCTTATATAATAATGTTAATCTACATTAGATATTTTATTATACAGTTATTCATTATGTGTTATTAATAAAAGTCCGTCACGCAGGGGCTGCGTAAACTAAGCAGATTTCCCAAGTGAAGTTTTACAATAGGGAAATCTGCCTAATAACAACTGTAGTAGTAAGAAACCTCTAAACCTAAAACATTATTTAGGGCGTAACAACCCAGTAGTTTCTAGCCCCAAAAAACAGTTGACCTAACCTCTAAACCTATTCACGAGGGACGAATAGTTATAGAAACGGCAGCCAGAGCTCTCGCCGGAAAGTTTGAACATAGCCTACTGGTGACCACACGCAGAATACAAATGCAAATATCTCGGTTAATATTCAAGATACAGAATAAATGAATAGAACAATATTTATAGTAAATTTAATTTGCAATAAGATTTATTCTATACAATTGTTCGATCCAACGCATAATAACGGAGATATTTTGAATTTTCAAAAATCCCCCCTCTAAACCCCCCCTCCCACTGGTTCGATTTCAGCCATTAACGAACTTGATCTTCCTTTTTACATAAAACGATTAAATTCCGAGTTTGGTAAAGATCAAACAAGAATTGCGACCGCTAGAGCGTTAACAGACAAATATATATATATATATATATATATATATATATATATATATATATATATATATATATATAGTTTTGACCTCATTCTCGTCATCTCCTGGGTAGGATCGATGGACATTTGAAGAAATTTTTCGAAACTCGCATCATGAGTACGACCTCAATAGCTGATTTCCCTTAAGGGAAATCTGCTAAAATGTGTTTGAATTAAAAAAAAAATACTTTCATTGAACCATATGAAGTTACTTCGTTAATCTTTTTTAACACAATAATTTACATAATAAATTTACCTTTTAAATTAAAAAAGGATATGTTATTATGATCTTTGTTTGTATGCAAATTTAGTGTTTCCACTACGTTTCTCAACTACCCATATATAACCTTCTGTATACATATATCTGCTAATAGATAATATAACCCGTTGTAAATTGACTTCCTTGTATGATGTTCGAATAAGTAATTTAATCGCTAAAAATTTCAGAATTATCCTTTTTCAACCTGTTGAACTCATTTTGAATAGCTTCAGTGTAACGTCTGTTCGCAAAAACAGTCAATTTGGTCAAACGGTGATTTGAGTAAATCGCCGGGGTTGCGGAACTCATTTAAATAAGTAAATGTTTGCAAAAACGTTTAGCTTGCACCTCCCCTTTTGATGAAAATCGCTTAAGGGGGAGAGAGGTTTAGATTGGAACGTAAGGGAAAAAAATACAATTCCTTCTAATCCTATTAGAGAAACAGAAGATTTGTACAGGATCATTTTTGGCTTAAAATGCCCATAGAAGTTATGTTTTACGTTTTTTTAATCCAGTGCATTAGAACAGAGATATCGTTAATGACGTTCTAATGAAATTATTTTAAATCTTATGGATACAATTTTAAATATGTAATTATTATTATTTATTAACGTCCACTTTTTGTCATGATGGCTAATAGGGGATGGATTTTCAGCATGTGAATGGATCCTTTTCGGGTGGGACTCCTTAGTCCTCAAATTAAATTAATTAAATTAATTAAGGAAATAAATTCCTTAATTTATTTAATGTGCTCGTCATAAAATAAATTCCTTTGCCCAGGCAGGAGTTGAACTCCACACTCTTTTACCATGTGAGATTGAGGCCAACGCTTTGAACTCACATGGCTGGCTACCTTTAATATATCTAATTTTGTAAGATTAAAAGGAAGCCATATGGTGGACATATCTGATTGTTTATTATATTTTAACTACTTTTTTGTTGTTGCATGTGAGATGTAGTAGTTTTTCTTTAAACGATTTTTTTTTGTTTTATTTATGGACCCGTATCTCTAGATATGTTAGTGTGTATGGTAGGTGGCCAATGACCGTCCGTTACATAGCAGTTGTACGATAGGGATCAGCCATTTAATTCTAACGGGTTCCAGAGCCCTAAGTATCATGAAGGAAACCTATCATTGAACCTCTCTGGAGTATTTCCGCAAGATATGCCGGCACTGAGAGAGGATCTACTAGGTAACCTTGTCTCGCAAAGGTCAATAGGGGAACTCGCTCCATATCTCAATAGCTAACCGCAAATTATCTTCCAGGAGTGATTCCTCCGTAAGACTCCAGGTTGAGAAAGACCTTGATGCATGTGGCTAAGCTAGACAAAGTGTATTTTCCCACCTGCAGTAGTACAATAGACATTCTTGATACATACACCAAGGCCAAGGACAAGTCGGAATGACCCAATGATATGACTCTCATTACCCAACTTGTGATTAATGTTTGTCTAATAGCAAACTCTTATTAGTTTAAGAATGTGAAATTAATATACTCAAAAAAAAGTATATATATATATATATATATATATATATATATACTCAAACAGCATGTATAACATAGTAACAATTACATGAAATGACTTGTTCAAAAACGTGGATGTATTACATTTTTCTCGACTCATAGTCATCAGCAAAGTTATTCAATATTGTTTACGGGCATAAACAAACTTAGCCATTAATTACGCGAAACGCTTAAATATCGGAATCTGTAATAAACAAGCATTCATTGTGTCACATATGTAATATCCTTAGGCCTTGGCTAGAAAAGAGTGGTAATATCCAGGCCACCACCCTGTTCTAGCAAGAGTGGGTCTAATGATTTTATTTAATGAGTTCGTCACTAAATAAATTCCAATTGCCCAGGATTACCTTGGGGGAGACTGAGTATATGTCTTGTGAGAAACATGTGACATTCTTAATTAAGTAAATTTTAATATACGTTAGGTAAAGAAATAATAACTGTAACCGAAAATTTCTAAATTGTTATTATAATCGAAATTTTTAAGTTGTAATTGAGAATAAGGCCCATTGATAAGGAGCTTTACTGCACGCACAATGAGGAGTTATACGCGTAAGAACTGAAAATATGTATGATGTTCTGAAGGAAGGGAGAATATATATATATGGGCGAGTTTGAGTCTCTGCAGGTCGAAACTCCTATTGTAGTATGAAGCAACTCTTGTGACTCGATATACTGTTCCTGAGATCCTCGGATTTAATTCAGGCATTTGCTTCTATTAGTCTACTACGGCAGACAAGACGGCAGAGTCCCACGGTTTTTGGAAGTGAGGTTGGTTGAATAATGAGAACTACCAGTCGTCAGCTCATTTCATTTCCTGCTCAAATACGTCAAAAATGTTTAACGTGGAGGTGCGTTTAACGTGTTCCCTTAGAATATCAAAGCTTCTTCTGCTAAATATCTTCAAGTGCCCTGGTACTTAACAGCGCAACAGATCATGAAAGCCGTTGGCGTTTACCACTTTCCTTATTGATTTTTTTTTTTAAAAGTAATCAGATATGCCCTTCCTTCGCAAGACATCCGCCAGGTTGTTGCCTGACCTTACACCTTTTCATCGTTCTTTCTGATAAACTTGCCGTATATGATTTTCGGGCGTTCTGGCAGGCTCCAATTATTAAGTATGTCCCTAACCACCTCATTCTGGTTTTCTTGATAACACCCGCGATGTCAGATGCGCTAAATAGTTAAGGTAAGTGTCCATTGAAAATTTCGCATATACTAGGATATTATCAGCATATTATCTGCTTAGTGCTGAAATGCATGAAGAGTACAGCCCTGCTAAATCTGTTTGTGTGGAGATCCGATATCTGCATAACTCCCCCGCCGCAAACTCCCATGGAGGGGACCATCGTGACGATTGTACGCTAAGAACCGACTCACGACTATGAACTCTTAGCTTAGGATAATTAACAAGGTCTGGGTTCACGGCCGTAAAGAATCTGTTACAGAGCATCCCCACCGCATGCATACCTGATTTCCTTTCCCGCCATAAATCAGCTGACCGGATTCTTCAAACACTTCAAGGACTCCAATCCGACAAATGTGTTCGGCAGATGCTCGTGCATGGAATGCCTAATAAGGATTAGTGTCATAAATATATTTAACACATGTCTTTTTATCATTATTACGTTGATTGCAATTATTAAGTATTGGCAGATCTTGCTGGTCGATAAAATTTAAAACTTATGTAATTAGAAGCTCTCTTAAATTTTATCATAATTTATGTTTAAATTTTATTAATAATAGAATAAGAAGACTGTAGTATATTAAGAATTAAAAATAGTACACATTTCCTAAAGTTATTGTTTTTTGAATTTGAACATTATATTTAACGGAGCACTGAACGCCGCTTTTGCATTGCTGTCTAATAATATTATTTTGTATGGATAAGAATGAATGTTGTCCCTCTACCTCTTCGGACAAATGTTTTTTGCTTTCTTATATTACGAGAAATCAGGTTGTACTCTTACGTTAACGTAATTATTGAAATTTTCTTCAAATCTCCATCGTTTTCTTAAATATATGTATATATCATTTAACCGCTTAAACTTGACTATGATTGGTTATATAACCATATCTATTGGTCATATAATGCTGTACAATAGACAGATAGATGTTGTTTTTTAGAATTTTTTTGTTAACTATTATTAATCGAGATATTTGAATTTATTTGTATGCAGCCCTGAGAAAACCCCAACACCTTTGCCTTTTAGATTAGGGGTTATCCAATACATTTTATCACGGAATGTCTTATTCGAAACTGAAATACGATGTAGCCAGCGTAACAGGAAAAATATTCTTTGTTCTGAGTCGGGGAACCGTTACCTAACGAGTCTTGTTACCAATGTAATAGTTATGGAATTCTTTGTTCTATAAATTGGTTCTCTGTCTCAAATGTTACAGATATCTACATATTTTTAGTTTTCAGTCTTCGAAACCACCATTCTTACAGGTGCATTTTTGTCTTCGAGCACCTGAGGCACTAAAAATTTGCTAACTTACATTTCTAGTTATTCTCGTTTCTTATTTCCAAAAAAAAAATCATGGAATCAGATCCGTAGCAGGTGGGAAATCTGTTTTGTTTACCAAGCACTGCTTGACGGAATTTTCAGTATGTTAACCCCACTTGCTCACGTTCTACATCACACCTGCTAGTTCCTCCCTATTCCGTGTATCCGATTGTGCATTGTGTTGTAGCTTGTATTTTTCTGATACTCCTGGTGGATGGATACTGTGGGGCTTCTGATGTGACTGTACAGCGGAACAAAAGGGTGGCCATCAGGAGAGGTCTGGCAGATGAGATCCCTGGCTAAAGGTAATTGCCAGAAATGTGGTACCTTTAGAAGTCATTAGCAGTACCGCCCATTCTTCATCTCTCTCTCTCTCTCTCTCTCTCTCTCTCTCTCTCTCTCTCTCTCTTCTCTCTCTCTCTCTCTTCTCTCTCTCTCTCTCTCTCTCTCTCTCTCTCTCTCTCTCTCAGACACCTATTCATCATATATTTCACAACCTTCAAGCCACCTCAAATCTTCTAGTATAATGTAGCACGTCTGACGGTTAGCTTAAGGTAAATCAGCTGTTGAGGTGGTACTCATGTTTTCTTTGTTTTCTTGGAATGTTCTTGAAATATCTGTCAACAAAGGTAATGAATTTTTGTTGATCGTTACCAACCTCGGCATTTGAACGTTTCATGTTAATCTACCAATTGTGTTCGTTTAGAACTGAAATCGGACCAGGATTAGGAGCGGATTCAGAGGGAGGCAGTTATTAAGAAGCGAATCAGAAATTGTTACATTATTAATCTTGCTGAAGATTTATTTTTCTAAAATTATTATTGTATACGTTTTTTCTCCAACTGGAATATTAACTGAGATTTAGGCTTTTTTTTCGAATTTTCAGTATTCTGCTTACCACCTGTCCTTCAATGCGATTTATATGTCGTGCCTCTGGGCCATTAAACATTCAGCTTACATTTCAAGTAGCAAGTGATGAATGGACCTCCAGCTCTGCTAATCAAAGAAGAACTGGTATTATTTGAGACCAGAAGACATACAAGCCAGATTCCATACTTTTATAATTTTAATTATCTAATAGACCAGTACAGATAGATAACCTTTTATTACCTTGTATATATATATATATATATATATATATATATATATATATATATATATATATATATATATATATATATATATTAAATGTGTGTATTTACTCAATTTAAGGAAGATGGAAACAAACGCTCCAGGGAAATATTTTACATCAAACGAGAGGTACATACAAATATTGCTGTATTCGCGAACGGTACTATTGTATGACGGAGTTGCTATTTTTTTTAATCCGCCCCACTTTTCTAAAAGGAAAAATATTTAGATTTACTTGTTTTTGTTTTGGGAGCATACTTGTGACGTACTACTGCCTTCTAGCTCCAAGTGCCTTCCTACCAGATTTAGTTTCTGGCTGTCTGAATAACGTTGTTAGTAATTATTTTTGAAACTAACGAAGTTCATTGCTATAGAGAAATAATTGTCCAAGTACTATTTATCCACCTTCTTGAGAGCTTTTGGGTGCTTTATTCCGCCGGTGAAGCTCCGGTGAACTTTTGAAAGCAAGAGTTGCATTTTCAGGTTCTGCAATCATATATTGTTCCTTTCCTTGTTTGTGGGAACTAAAAATGGTCATAAACCGCCTTCTGATGAATAGCTCGAAGTTGATTCTGTCACGAGCTGGTACTAAATAATAGAGAGACTGCTGACTGGCAGGCAAGATGAAGTAGGTACCTTGGCCTAGGATTAGCGCAGGAGTCCGTGTTATTGGTCTGACCACGGCTACAAACCGCGGAGCACGTTCTCGCCCGACCAATGTACTCCAGCCTCGTCGGTCTACGTTATCAGCCGATTCTTCTTAGGGCCAATCAATATGGATTTTGCTCTAGCACTATCTTTGCCTAGCTCCCTTCACTGAATTTTGGTATATTTCCCATTACAGACACCAGCTATTCGGGCTGTATTCATGCCGACATATTTCGAAGATTTGTTAAGTTCTCGCCAATCTTACCTAGTAAATTACACAAAGTCCCTCACTCAGCTGCTGCTTAATAAAGATTTCCCACCCACTGGAATATGATAATGTCATCTGGCCATCTATTCTCTACTTCTCCCCTAGTATGAAATGGATGTATACAGGAATTAAAATGTTACCTGGGCATGAGGTACTTAGTTACTGAGGAAAACGAAAATCGAAGGAGCGTAACTAGAGGTTTACAAAAGGCTAAAACAATTTAATATTTGAGTCAGCGAAAACATCTATAAAACAATAGGGGAGAATTAAAATTTCAACAAGATTGGTTATTTAAAAATTTCGATCCGACAGACAGTAAAGGAAATTCTTAGAATTTTCAATTATTCCCCTTTAAATCCTCCCTCTTTGGAGGGAGTTTTTTCACGAAATGATTGAACATGGAGTGTGGATTTGGTTAAATAGAAATCATGCAATTTGTAACGTTAAATTTTAAATTAGAACATAATACCAAATACATTTGCACCTATTAAAAGTTTAATGGAGCCAATATCTGGTACTTTAACTTCGACAATGTGTTTCATAATATAATAACTTATTCTAAGTTGGTAGTCTGGGCGGTGGAAGTGAATTGCATTTTAGGTTGAGTAAAAGCAGGAGTGAGCTCTCTGTCGCTTTAGTAAATTGTTACGATAGAAGTGTGGTATTTTTACTCTAGCTGCAATAATAAATTATTTTTAATGTGGCATTAGTAGAAATGGGGGTTTTCTGAAGTCTGAAAACTAAAAAAAAATACAAATATCTTGGTTAATATTGTAAAAAATCATCTGCTAAAAATCAAGAATTGAGTGAACCCTCGAGACTCAATGTTCACATAACACCTTCCAAAAAAATCAGTTTCAGCGTAAATCATTAGTCGTACTATACTAAGAACATAAATGATCAGTGTAAACCTGAAAGGTTATGGACCGCCTTCCTGAAAATCGTGGTACAAATATTGACCTTGTCAAGCCAGCTCATGGTTTCGGGATTTCTCGTATCGTAATAAATTTAGAAAAAGGTCTACCTAATGGAAGCATGTATCGGTGAGATCGATGTATCGTTTAAAAACTATAACAACTCTCGTCCATCTCCAAGACTCAAGGACGAACGGACCAATACATTTCTGTTGATTTCTTCTTATCTTGTAGTTTCTTTGAGACAGATTGTATCATCAATCAGACGTTATCATTGACACCTAATGAAAACATTTAATCTAATGTCATCTAAAAATACACTTGGAAATCAGTGAGGTCACTACAGTTTCCTCGTTTTGGGGGTCGATTTCCTCGTCAAAATAATGGTAGACGGTAATAGAGGCCTTTAGCCCAACGGGAAAGATAGTCGTTCCAATTATTCGCATATTTTTTCATCCCTATGTAGACCAGTAATTGAATTTGTATATGTAAATATAAAATAAATTTGCCACGTAAAACGAATTAAGATATTAAAATTTTTCAATTCTGTATTTCCTACAAAACTGTTAAAAAAAAGTAAACAAAAGAAGTCCTGGTGTTTATAGGCCAACGCTGTATTCTCCCTATCATCGTATATAGATATATTCAATCCTGCAGTATTCGTTCCTGTGAGTTTTGGATGAAAGTAGAATATATACCTTTTTCCCTCTATTCTGGACGTCTTAAAGGCGTTGGTAAAGAGTGCCCAACGCTACTACTCAGGAGATATTGTACGCTACGGGTTGTTAGTTGAATTTTGTCATTATATTGAGAGTATTTCCAGAGGGCAGTCCATAATTGTTAAGACGCTACTGGGATGTAGCACTCCTTCCCCCTTTTCAATTTTCGTCCCTGGACCCCTGGATAGGGTGGGTTTCTTCAATTGTAGTTTCAGAAGTTTAGTCCTTTCTCACTCGAACTTGGCAGGAAGCAAATGATTAAAACTGTGGTACGAATATTTTGGTTTGTAATAAAATAGGGCTGAATACCGCTTCAATTGAATTAAGCTAGATAGATAGTAAAACTGGACCAAGTTAGTATGGTCATGCTCCGAGAGCAAAATGCTGGTAGATTTGGGATTGCTAACAAATGGGATTATCTGCGTGTAAAATTTGGTGTAGCTTAATCAAGGTGGAAGATGCATTCTTAACCTGCTCTAAATTAAATATTATTAAACCAAATATTTTAAGGGTACTACTATTGGAAATTTCAATTTATCAATTCAGGAAATCTTCTCGAATCCTTCCTTCTCCAAATAATTTAAATTTGAATTAAATATGAAGTAAATTCATAAAATAGTCTTTCTTCGAGGTCATAGACGATTGTAATGTTTATTGATTTAATTAGGCTAGGACTAGAATATCCAGGCAAACTGTGTGTGCGTTGGATGCTTATTTCAGATGTGATGCAAGGTTGGCTTACAGCTGTTGATAATAGCCATGCAGAACACATGGTTTGGCAGGTGGCCAATCTCTCCTTTCCTTCTACCTTATCCAATACACCACCCAATAGACCTGCCAAAAATAATATTTATCTACGTTGAATACGTTCAATTTCTTTAATTCTTATGAAAACATCAAGATCCTCTGATCAGTGGACTCGCATTACAGCTCTGTCTAGTTGCCGGTAGAACCGCTAAACAATATAAATAGATTTTTGTCAAAACAAAATTTCACACGCCCTTCTGACTTCCTCTCTCTTAGATATCGTCCACAATAAGATTCTACACTAGGTGAACTAAAGAAAGACCTGCTGATACAATGAGGTCCATCAGTCTACTGAAATATATATGAACGGACCTGATATCCGTTATCATCTAGGTAGGATTGGTGGATATTTGAAAAATGATTTCGGAACCCGCAACAGGTTACAGCCTCAATAGCTGATTTCCGCTAAGGGAAATCTACCAGAACGGAAAACATCCTACATCTTAAGATGTGTGACAATTTTTCCAAGCTCACCTCTACTGGAAATAATATTTATTCCGGCTTAGTTTACTTGAATGTACTTTAACGTAGCACTCGTCACAATTATTAGGTCTCCACACTAAGGGCGTATACTTATACTTCCAATTTCACCTCTGGATTTCTGAGCTGCCCAATTACTACGCCAGTCAACTTCATGGTGACTTACAATAAGAAGCTCCGCTTCTTCAAAAGAAAGAAATCCCCATTGTGCTTCTGTGGCGAGTTGGATACAATTGACCACATGATCCTGTAGTGTCTGGGTTTCAACGCCAAGCGAATTCGGCTCATGACTGCCTTCTCATATGTTAACAGGCCTCCTGAGAGTTATCATATTACCAGTAAATGTTGTGATTTTTTGCCTTCAGGTCCTTTGCTCAAGAGGCGTTGAAAATCAAGTAAAATAATAGTTATTTATATTGCATTTAGTTTAGTATTTAGTTAGGCACTTGCTGTCACTGCACTGAACAGAGACAAAACAGTCGCAGCTGTGGGTTCATCTAGGGCTTTTCGGGCTTAAATGAATTTCCGAAATATATCACTTGATTGCGTTTTGCCGTGCTGAGTGAGCTAGGCTAAGTTTCCTGGCAAATTTATTTTCAAAATTTTTAATATCTCTAAAATGAAAAATGCTGTGCATGGGGAAACCCAAAGATACAACGGGGAGAGAGGTGAGAACAAAAATATACTCAGACTGGCAAATACGTTTCAATTTTAACAGTAAGAGTCACAAACTATTGATAATTAATTTTTATCATTTTTTATTTCTATATTCTAGCTATTACATAATCAGTTCGCTTTAGCAAATTAATTCCTGTTGACGTACACCCCACAGTGGATTCATCCGCAAATATATATTTACACGGGCTAAATTTATATCTATTATTGAAAAATACCATTTCAATACATTTATCGATATATTTATGTTAATATATAATAGCTATGGAACATTGTAAAGCAGTCAGTTTGTTTTAATTCAATTGCTTTTTATTTATTTGGTACAAGTTGATAGCTCTGCGGTTAGGTCAACACTCTGATCCAATAATCCGCCCCCAATTCGAGGGTCGCGGGTTCCCTTTATGTGGTTGGGTATATATTAAAAATGCAATCTCGATCAAAAACTCCCCATCACCATGGATCTTCAGAAAAAAGTATACAAGTTACAAATAGCCCAGTAGAATAAGATTTTAAGAAAATAAATATAAAAGCAAATAAAAATTTCTGGAGTATTTCCCCCACTTTTCGAGAGGGGCCCTCCTCTCCTTCGTGGTGTGGAAGCGTGTATAGCCGAATTCTTTCTGGGTAGGACACAGACTTCTTGCAAAACGACAGTAATTAGTATGTTATGCAAGCGTTGTAAAACTGTTTCCTATTTCATATATATTAGTCGTTCCCTTTCAAAACAAGTAATTTCCTGCCTTCCTCAATTATCTTCTAAATTAGACTCTCTGCGAAACAGATTAAATTTGAATAATAAAAAAAAATATTCCTCTAACTCACAAAGGATTTTGAGTCCGAATGAATGTCTTTGCGGTTATGAATGTGTGTGTGTGCAAGGGCAGTGGTTCAGTAGATATATCCACAGATTAGTGGAGCTCACAATTATTTAGCTTTCTTAACTTTAGCAGATTTTTTTAAGCAAAATCAACTACTCAGAATCTCCTCTTGAAGCGATATGCGAAAACTTTCCTCAAAAGTGCATCGACCTGTGAATCGATCTATGAAATGACGGAAATGAGTTCAGTTCAAAATTATATTCAATATATAAATATACATTATAACATATACAAAAAAATATATAAACTTGTCTCTTATCACTCTAGGGGTAGCAATTTTTTTTCATCTTTACCAAGCTTGGTTTATTAGCGTTTCATGTAAAATTAAAGATCGTTAATTGGAACGGGGGAATAGTAGTTTATACGGGTGTAATTTCAAAGATTCAAAATATCTCCATTATTATGAGTCAGATAAAAATTGTATACAGACAATCAATTGACAATTTAATTTCCCATTAATGTTGTCATGTACATTTTTTTTCTATACTTAATGTTAACTGAGCTATTTTCATTTTTGAATTTTAGGCTCCTTTAAACCCCCAACTTTTCATTATCACGTCATCAAAATGCCATGAAACATTCTATTCCAAGCATAAATATCTCATATTGCTTTCGACGAACCTTCATTATTTGAGATACATGCAAATGCTTATTGGAACAACGTAGCAATTAAGATTGTACGGCCTTGTTAATTTCATCTGTACTATACTCGATATTAAATTTAATTCTAAAAATAAATAATTTATTAATGGCTGAAATCGGACTAGGACAAGGAGGGGAGGGAATTTAAAAATTCAGAATATCTCCGTTATTTTCAGCCAGATCGGAAAATGCTATAGGACCAATCTTCTTGTATAGCTAGCTATTGATGCTCTGCAATTGTGATTCTATACATTTTCTAGTAAATCCCCACTGCTACACATCGAGTTTTTACTTAGAAATATAGCAAATATGTTGAGACGAAATAACTAGTGTGTCATTCCAGCACGTGGGAAAACTTAATTCGCGCAATCCCTGCGTAATGGACATATGATTTAGCTATGCAGTTACTGGGCGTTAAATCGCCATTAAATCGAGTAGCTACTTAAATGAAAAAAATGTATGATGTTTAATCTTAGTGATGTTATCACAATTCCGCGGCGTAAAGCTGGCCACCATATATGAAGTTTGGCTTCAAATATGAAGTCAGTAACATTGACGATCAAATAAAAAGTGTCATATTTGCGTTAATAAACACACAGGTATGTTTTCCTTAATCTTCTAGATATAGTCGGTTGAAATTTTAAGGGACTTTTTGAAAAACCACTACATATCCAAGATTTACATTAGTATTTTACTTACTATTCAGATAAGGATGCCATCACGGGTATGAGTTTTGTATCCACTATTTATAGGAATAGCTATAAAAGATAAAGGAAGACAATATAGTTTACTGGAAACCATTTATTCTAATAGTGCGGCCATGATCTTAAGGGGAAGGTAGAAATGATTTGGTCAATGATCTTCCCTTCACAATGATTTCTGATTGTAGATATGACTTATCTCTCTCTAATAGCAAGGTCTATGCCATCGCTGCTCTAATTCTGAATGTGCCTTAACGATAATATACAACGGGATTATCTGTTGCCTAAACCTTCACTCAAGTTGGTGATCAAATCCATTTTCAAAGGAGCTGAATATTCTTAGTCAGAATTATAAAATATGATGACTTCGTGTATCCTCTTTTTTGTGTGGCTCAGGTTAGCCGTGTCTGATAAGGTCTCTCGGTCATAGCATGTATGATGAGCCTAGAGCTATTGAGATTTTAATTTGTTATGAGGCAGACAATCACCTTAGTTTTCCAAAAATAAAAAATGCCGTAACCCTGTATTTTCCATGCTTAGTTTAGGTTTAGATTATAAAACATTGTGGTTTCCCCCAAAAGTGAGAACCTCTGGTACAGCAAAAATAGATTTTACTAAAATGAAAAATAAGGGGATAAGGAAATATACCTATTATTAAAAATGTTCAAATAATAGAACTGAACTAAATGGTTTAAATTAACTATTTTTCAATCCAAGGTACTTATATGATAGGTGTCATCTGATTCTTTAATTAAAAGTAAAAATTACCTTTAACATAATCACTGTTTTTTTTTAAATTTCTACGCAATTTATAAATCGATAGTTAGGTTGAAATTAATTTTGCAAAAGCTAAATAATAAAATATATGACTCACCGGGCTCATTGGATGAACAGCTGTGTTATTTTAGATCAGTTTTTATGCGTAAAGCTCGCTGATATTTCTGACACGAAAAAAATGAGCGTAATTTGCTTGAGAAGGAATAACATTATTTGAAAAGTCTTTTGTGCAATTAAATACTATACAGAAACAGAAATTAATCAAGTGCAGCAAACAAATTTGTTAATATAAAGTATTGACATACCTTCTTCTTAATAGCTAACCTTTTCCCTGATCGCCAATTTGAGCCTCCAACAGCCGTCATTTTGGGAGTCTTTGAATCTAAAAAGCACAAATTACACCTGGCCATTGTTCCCATGAAAAGGTAAATCTGATTTTACGGGAACGAACGAGGGAATTTAGAAAATGTTCCAGTTGCCTTCTGCTTCAGGGCATCCAGCAACAAAGACATCATACGAGAATTCCATTCTTACTACTAAAGGCATTATTGGAGAAATTGTTATTAATCGACACGAATTCAATGTAAAAGTCATATGTTAAGTATGTTATTTGTGCATTTTATTAACCGTGAATTAACTTACACTTCTAATAATGGGATTTTCACTTAAAACTATGTTTTTCAATATTTATCAAATGCAAACATTAAATTTCAAGTACTCTTTACATTATACATTACGGGAATGTTTTTTCATTTCAGAATATGGGAGAACTGCTCACTTTACGCAGCCCATGCCTCACGGACTTGTACAACATTGTTTTATGTGCTTTATAGCAAATTTGTTAGGATAATCGTAAAGCTGCCAAGGGCTAAAGTAAGAATGCTAAAGACCTTGGTATGTTGGTCTAACTGTTTAATGCTGAAAGCAAATCCCGGCGAAGGGTACTCCCACAGAGCAAGGCCCGTGTCCTCCCGAGTATCGCATTCCGATATACTGTTCCTTCTGTAATCGAGAAGGAACTATCCCACACTCCCAAGTAGGCGTCTGTCACCACGCCCGCTAGGCAACATTCACAACAAAAAAAAATTTACCTTGATAGTTGTTTTTTTTTTTTTTTTGTTAAATGGAAATTAATTTATTGTAATCCTAGACAAAAAAAAATCTAGTGGCAAACACCAAAAAACTAAACGTTTCTAGGTTTTGTACTCATTTAGTCTTTTGTTCTGTAAAAATATAATATCAATCTAAAATTTTTAAATTAATTGGCAACGCGTCATATACTTTCAAACTACTCGCTTTGCAGGCTAGTAACAAAAAAAAATTCCGTCACTGTGTTAAGCAGATTTTCAGCTGATATGACACACTAGTGATCTCATTTATCCATAAGCAAATTATCTATTTATAAGTGAAAATCCGATGATTAGAAATCGCGATTTATTGAAGGATTAAAATAGTAAGTACAAATAATTCGCTTAATATTTAAGTTCCTATAAAGTGTATAGAACAACAATTGTAAGTCTGCAATCTTTGTCCTATACATATAGCGATATTCTAATCGTTATTGTAACAAGATTTCTTCGATCCACATATATCGATAATAACGGAGATTTGATAAATATTCGAAATCCCCCCCCCCCCTCTAAACCCACTTTCCCGATTTCCTTTAATTGATCTCCAGTTTTACAAAAACTGTTTAAATCAGATCAAACAACAAATGCGATTACTAGAGTCATACACATACACACACACACACACACACGCGCACGTTTATATATATATATATATATATATATATATATATATATATATATAGAGAGAGAGAGAGAGAGAGAGAGAGAGAGAGAGAGAGAGTGAGAGAGTTTTGAAGAGACGTTACGTTATCTTCTTGGTAGGATCGACGATAGACATTTGAAAACACATTTCGGAATACGTGTCATGGGTGCAAACTGAATAGCTGATTTCCCTAAAGGAAATCTGCAAATACATGCAACATAATATCTGAGTTGTAAAGAAAATGTAAAGAGTTATTATTTAACATTTTTTGAATAGATATTTCGGATTATTTATTCCCGCGCTAAATATCGAGTTTGGTAACTATCAAAGAAAAATTACCACGGTAACAGTCAAATATACAGCTATTTATATTATTACTATTATTATATATATTTGCTTCCTCCTCACAGTAGCCTTGTAATAGTTAATAATAATAGTAGTTAAACTCCATGTTCCATGCATTTCAAAATTACGATATATACATTTTAATCATATTTTCAAATTTACAATAACAAAAGTAATATAGGTGGAAAAAAAAGGTTTCATGGTTTTCCGAAATGTTTTTTTGAAGAAAGTTTTGGTTAATAATGTTTACTTTCGTCGCCTTTCGACGGTTACAGAAGAAAACCCGGTTAGTGAAAGACAGAGCGCACAATGGTCCTTGTAGTGAGAGAGGACGCGAGATGACTGTCTTTGTGTGCGCGCCAGCTGTTGAAGGGAGAAATATGGAAGCAACAGGTGTTCGCGAGCAGCTCTTGTGGGCAGAGGGTTAAGGCTGTGGCCAAGGTGTTTGTGGTTTAGCTATAGAAATGGGGGGATGTTGGCGCTTTTCTCTCACTCCCAATGGAGAACCGTCTAGCAAATAAGGCGTTTTATTGTGGGACGTACGTTTGGGATAATCCGACAAGGCGGCTATCTCCTCTGTCATCTATGCCGCCCCGAGAAGGTACCCCGGAGAGGTAGGTATGTACTTTGAAACCCCATTCTGCAATAAGAGAATGCCGTCTGCCCACCAGCTCTTGCATTATACTCCCCCTGATACATTATTAACCGGTGTCGGCTTAAGTGCAGTCCGGGCAAAAAGGAAAGGAACGCTTGACACTTCAAACCGATCGTTTTCCCCCAAGTCCGGTAGCGTGGAGTGGGCGATAATCCCCTGTAGACACCGGTTCAGTCATCGGCTACATTGTGCAATACCCGAATAACTCACAGGGCTCAACAAGGACTGCTTGGGTAACCAATAAAAATTACTGAAATTTGAGAGAAAGGAGAGAGGGCTTTTCTGAGGAGATCCAACACGTAATATTGCATTAAATTGCCGTTTTGCCGTGACTATTTATTACCCAAACACAAGAGCACTAATTCCGCCACTTTGAAGATTCTAAAAGAAAAGATATTTATTAAATTTCCAACTTCGCATATATTTTTTATATATAATTCTATATAACAATATATTGCAAAAGACAAATATTCTTTCATTGTTGAGCATATATCTGTGGCGGAGGTGCACACGGATAATAGTAATGATGTGTGTCTGGATACGCTCTAGAGGTAACCGCTAATGTCGGAGACCAGTGTAAATATGTGGGCTATGATATGTTGTGATTAAGTTCGTGTTCTAGTTCTATGTTTTCGCTAACTATGGTTTAACTTTGTTTAATACAAGTGATGTGTTTCAAACGTTTATTTAATTATTTAACAATGAAACGTTAAATATCTTTTTAAATATTTCAGTATACCATGTAAAAGTTAATTAAGAAAGACTAAGCAAAATTGTCCACCCTTAAATGAGAAATTTACCCATTGCCAATTATTATGTTTGGTTTTGATTTGAAACTCGAGTAGCATATTTAGTACTTATAAGGTGAAGCACGGTTTTATAGCATACACATGCGAATTCCGCGCTCACTTGTGAACGAGCTAATGTGAAATCTCTTTTAACCAAGGAAACAGGAATGACTATACAATTTCATATCAATGAGTTATTAATATTTTTTTCAACGGTGAAATCTTATTGTAATTAAAAAATTGTTTTTATTAATAGTACTATAAAAATGAAAAAAATGGCCAATGGAAACTTTTTGATGTAATGAAAACTGGCCTATTTGTCATTGCATTTTCTTTTTAACGGAAGAAGCAATTTTTAGTTTGCCCGAAGATGTTTCAAAATTATTGTATATTGCGTTTTTTTCTCCACACATTATGAACTTGTGAAATTGTAGTGTTAAAACCTGGTTTCCATAAGCTGGAGTGTAAAATAATTCTGGATATAATGAAAATATTTGTTTTCCCACAAAATTACTTATTGGACCAAATATATCTTCCTCCTTATTAGGTTTTACTAACATTGACGAAGACAAGAATTCTTAGTCACACAAGTCCGTATTTGTTAATGTTGTAATTTTAATATTATATTTTCACTTAGAGTCGAGTGTTCGATGCCCACATTAGATTGGAAATGTAGCAGTGAGTAAAATATTAGAAAAGCTGGATTATGTTGGAGTGACGCCCCCATTCCGATTATGTATAATTACACTGATATTATATTTCATTATTTATTTTAATTTTAAATTATTACAAGTCAATAATCAAATCTTGCTGGAAAAAAATAAGATTATCAACCTTAACTGATATAGATGATGAGATTCATTTGATCTCATTTCCTTTGGTTTTAAGTTACCTATGTGTAGGCTAACAGTCAGCGTTGGTTGTCCTATCTACAGTCTAAGACAGGTAGTTGTTCCCGAGAATAGGGTTCAGCAAAAGATGAGAGAGCGAAACAAGAGCAAGCAGTGGTTTCCCGTTGCCTTCGCACAAGCTATTTATCAATGAAGGCATAGAGAATTCTCTCTAGGTCAAAATCGATAGAGGAACAACACTCCGTAGACCATAACGAGTATTGGTTGACTCATAACAGCCAGCTCGAGTACCAGAGCTTTTAAGTACCTCCTTACTCCACCGACTTGAGTTGTCCCTGAGAATTAAGTCCCTTGGGATTTATGTCTCGTGTACAGGACCCGGATTAATCCAATGCCTCTCTGAAGTGGCATAAACTAGTTTTAAATGGGGCCGGGAAGCGGTTTTAAAGAGGTACATACATAAGAATCAGATGTGGACTCAACAGGTGCTTGCCTGAGAACGACCTTGGCGGCTCACTAGCTATTTCTCGCAAGCTGTAACTGAGTCACTCCCCCAGCTTGTAAATCGGCCCTTCTCCAATCCAGGCAGCCGTTATTCAAGAAATACTGCCTCCCGGCGACCTTGATCGACTTTTTCATAATCGATCACTCTATATCGTCTTAATTTATGCTTTAATTGACTTGCGGTATGTCAGCCTTTCCGCTCCTTATTTAAATCCAACTAATGTTTTACCTACACCGCTGATTTATGTCAACACAATCGACTTATTGTGCCATAACTTTTATCAACAGGTTTCGTTTTAACAGGGACTACTCCAAAGACAATCAACGCTCACCAATTTTAATTTGTTTGATGTCCTTAGAGATATCTGACTTTATCATGCCCATCCCGAAAAAGAAGCTTGCCGAAAGCCGTTTTAATATCAAAATTCGGAAATGATTCCACAGACACTGTTAAAACTATCGCTGAAGTTTCCGGTTACAGACGATGCCAACATACTTCAATCCGTTTTCCTTAACATGCTTCCGGTATTCTCAGAACAATGATGATCTTTAGAGACCGAAGAGTTTTTTGTTATTCCAGTTTCCTAGAATATTATTATTGAAGAAGAATTCTGGAAGATATGCAGATGGGAATTGTATCTCACCCCGAGTAAATGAGTGTATTGGCCTACATTTTGTTCTGTTAGCCAAAAACCTTCATTTGAAGTTATGTTTTCAAAAAAAAAAAATAGTATAATGCCTAACCTTAGAAATTTCGAAAAGAACTCAATATTTCCAATAATATATTATTATTATTATTTATTTGAGATGCCGCTATAATGGCAATTCATCTTTTGACATGTTTGAATATAATTTTATAAAATTAGATAAATATTAAAATTTTTACAAAGCTAAATGTTACAAATGTACAAAATAAATAGAACCATGCTGCTACAATGGCGATTCATATTTTAACATGCTAAAATATAATTTAACAAAATATTATATATAAAAGATATTAAAACTTTTACACAGCTAACTTTTACAAATGTATAAAATAAATAGAATGGACAAAACTAAATATAAATTGTTAGTATATTTACAACATGAGGAAAAAAACAAAATAAAAATAAAACAAACAAAAAAAAACTAAAAGAAAAACAATAAATAGTTAAACTGGAAGAAGGCAAAACTTATATTCCACGGTGCTTGCTATATATAACTTTCATAACTGTAGATAATAGCTTTTATATTTCATCAAATAACCCATTATTTCTTAAATACTTAAAAACATCATCTATAAATTGGCTACTGTCGGCCAGTAGTTCGCATACATTTGTGGGCCATGGGTGCGTTTTCACTTGTGTGCAGTCACTTAGTATGTGTTTTACAGTCAGCGTTCTGTTGCAGTAGCGACATATAGCAAATAATATCGCAGTTGCCCTTAGAGTTGACCCCAAAGAAATAGCTAAATTGTTTAATTTTGTGAAAATTACAAATTTGTATAAAGAAATTTGAATTACAAGTTATTTGTATTCTCATTTATATTCTTAAATTTAAAATGGCGATATGGGTGAGGATATAATTACAATATAGATTTTAACAAATTACAATATTGACAATGTACATAAACACGGTCTACTCTAAAAAAAATAGATATCACAGGGCGATGATAACCTAGTAGTTTTTTTGCCCTAAAATCTTACGAAACAAACAAACTAACCTTAGAAATAGAAAAGAATGACCAAAGTAGGCAGTAGTCAAAGAACTTGAGGTACACCGAAACGTGCCTGTATATATCGAAGATTAAGGTATATTCATGGCAACGTATAATTTGTACCTTCGTCAGCATGGGTGTGTGTGTGTGTGTGTGTGTGTGAGTTTGACCAAAAGTATGATAATAAGGACAGAACCCAAAAACGTATAATTTTTTTCTTGTTCAAGTTTAAAAAAGGATACACAATTCCAAATTCAATGAAAATGTTTGAATTGTAAATTTTTAGATGTCTATGTTTATTCAAATATTTGAGGTCTTTACAAGTTTCCATACATATTACATTTACTGATATAATAACTGATAATACATTTACTGATAATTATTATTTACAAAATATTTATGTATGTAATAGATATATAATTATTAGAGAACATATACGTTATGATAACTATATTGACTAGATTTTATTTTTTATTATTTGGTGATGGGATATTAACATAACTATGTCTATGTACAGATTTTTGCTGGTTCTCTAATGGGTCTGAAGACCAAGTTACAGGTGGGTTGCAATGTTTTTCCACCTATTTAGTTGTTGTTAATGTGTTTTGCTTGTTATTTTCCCTTGTGTTTGTCCATCCCTTGCCCTCAATCTTAGAGAAATTGCTTGCACACGTTTTACGTTTTGCTTGCTTTGCTTTTCACTGTAATACTCCTTGTCTTGCACGATCAGTATCTCACCGACGCATTTGTAAATATCAGCAAATACTGCATCTGCAGCAGATCTTATTTTTTTATTAGGTCCTTATTTTAATGTGTTTTACTTTGTATCTGTTGTATTTATATTTGTTTGCGAAAATATATGTTTATTGATGCCATTAAGAATAAATATAACCCTTTTAATTCCTTATTGTTATTATGAATTTTTATTAATAACATTAGTATAAAATGAAGACGGTAAATGGCAGGAATAACTGTATTTTATTTTTACAATGAAAGCAAAGAAGTAATCTCATTAACATTTTTTATTGACCACTTGAAGTAAGTAGCTTTTATCTTTTCCTTGCATAATTTATGCAACACCTGCAATGTGGGAGTTTTATTAATCTGGCAGTTTCTGTTTAAGTAAGTATCTTACTTTCAAGGCATTCGAATGCAAATTATTGATAAGTTACCCTATATGAGTCATACTTATTAATTTATGTGCACTTTTACTAAACAGGTAATAATAATTTTATTTTAATAATGTCACCACGAACAGAAGAGGCAATATTTTTATTTTTTTATTCTCATCTTTTAAAAATAAAAGTTGTATTGCTATAAATCGTAAAGAATTAAGTTAATTCAATTAAATTTAATTTCATTATTTTGAAATTTCGACAGCTGGAAAGTAAACGAACAAACAATTTTTAGAGGGATAGATAAAAATTTTTAAAATTCAAACTAACCTTGTTTTGACACTCATTTACTATGATATGGAAAAATGTGAAGAGAGTTTTGTGTAATTTTGTCGTGTCCCAACTCTCAATAGCTGTTTTTTTTTTTTTTTCTAAATACACCCCGATAACCGGGAATAAGATAGAATTATAATAAAGATACAAAAATAAAATAATTTATCAAAAGATATAAATAAAATATATTTTGTGATGATGTACTATTTTAAGCTATCAGTGAAAGTTATTTCATGAAATATGTAAAGCATGCAAACCAGAAATTTATTTATTTGTTTTGTGTCACACAATTTGTAGCAATTTACACCCTTTATCACACAAACCAATTGGTAAAAAATACTCCAAATTATTGAATATAGTAAATGTAAATACATAGTTGCTGCTGGACGATATCACTAGTGGAAAATAAAATAGGAACTAATAAAATAAGAAACTATTAAAACAGAGAAAATTATTGAACGGGAAAAGTCATGAAAAGGAAATAGAACCAGAACACGAATAATTTATAAAAGACAAAAAACAAAAACGTAAAGTTAAATTTGAGAATTAAAATATTTTATAAAAGTTAATAAAATTATAATTAGTAATCATTTATTATAAATTTAAAAGTTTGTAAAATCCTACACAAGCATTCAGAATTTCACACACTCACTCTCTCTCTCACACACACACACACACACACACGTATACGCAAGCGGATGTACACACAAGGTAGCACAAAATGTAATTTTACATTACAATTGGTATTACAGTGTGTTGAATTAGCCTTTATTACTATACTTCTCGCAAACCAGAAATGATTTCTTTTGATTTTGACCATTTTGTATTTTATTTTTTCACTCAAACGCGTGTATAAAGGTAGAATTTATTTATTTCACAGTTTCAAAACGAGTTCTGTATTTTAATTTTTTTTATTCCAGTAAAGAATATCTGAGAAAGTTACATTGGTATGGTGACTGAGTCATATGCAGTCGCCTACACAACACTCCTTTGTGCTTTATTCTGAGGAAGTATTTCTTGTAATAACTGTTATCCGTTTTAATCCAATGTCGTGTCTTGCTAATCCCATTACTTTACTAGACATTATACAAGCGGTATCGAGGTAAAAAAAGAAATACGTACACGCAAATAAGCATGAGCTGCAACAACTATTTTATAAATTGAAATACTAAGTCAAATGCCTCAACTTATTCCCGTTTTCAGGATTATACCTTCAATATGGTCAGTCCCTCAATATTTCAGCCTTCGTAAGAACTTTATTCCAAGATCTTTAGTCCTTCAGGCATTTAGGATGTGTCACTACCTTATAACTTTGTGGAGAAATCGCAACAGCAGGAGCAAAGGCTTGCTTGAAGCAAGCTAATGAACTTGAAGAAGTAAATTTAAGAATGTAAATTGTGTATGCCTCTGGTTCATATATATGTGAGTGTATAAAATTCGACGCATAAGAACTGAGTTATTTACAGTTTAACCCCACGAAGCAAACAACAACAATTAACTTCATCTTTAGATTTGCATAAACATTTTGTAGTGTTCCAGAAAGAATTGAGAACGCTAGAGTGTTTACAGATGAGAATAAACAAATAAATAAAAATAAAGCCTTCACCTGATTTATCTGGAGCGAAATATAACTGTTAAAAGTTTGATACGTAGGGGATGTTTTAACTCAGAACATTTCCTAGTAAAGTTTTACAATAGTCGTCCTTGGCAGGATAACTAAATCCATCTTGAAGTCGAAATAACGCAATGAGGACCAGGACATCTGGTTAACTCCTGTTTCTTCCTTAGCATTTTTTAAAGGCATAAATCAATTTTTATTATTTTCCATGATTATTACCCGTTTCCTAACCCCTTCCCATTAGCTTTAAAATCATATGTTTATCCCGGGATTTACTCCCGCTAGGAAGAATTTTCACCCCTCCGCCACATGCAAATAAAAACTACTCCTCTCTAGTGTATTTAAACGTTTTACTTTACATACGAAATGCTTTCTAGGTTTGGAGTTGTTTCTCTTTCCCTCTCACTTCTATTAGAGATTAAATTGCAAATAAGGAATTAGATACCCCTTTTTAAAACTCTTGCTTCATGAAATGAATATGTATGACGTCGAAAATTCCCATTGTCTTTCTCTGGTTAAATTTTATATGTTACGGAATTTTCTCACCGTAATCTCCTAAGTCAAAGGATATTTAGTTTAACCAACATCATACGTGTTTTCATATGAAATTTGATGTATGATATTTTTATTTACACGTTTGTCTGTTTTGATAACTTTTGCTTTTATCAGCAATTTGCATGCCGAAATTCAAAATTCGTGTCAGACGGACGGACTGACTGTAGGACCAGACGAGTGGCGAAACAATAAAAGTCCTTCACGCAGGGGCTGCGTTAACTAACCAGATTTCCCACGTGCGTCACGTCTTTGCATACGAATAGCTCAAAACGTAAAAATTCGATTAGGACAATATTTGGTATTAAGGCTTCAAGTGTTTCATAATACAACAGATTATATTAACTCATGGCCGAAAACTAAAATATGGATTTTTATAGGTAATGTAATTTGTAATATGATTGACTTTTTGAATTTTAAACATTCTCCCCCTCTAACCCCATCCCCCTCCACTGGGTCGATTTTAGCTTTTAAAGTACTTGATGTTATTTTTTATAATACGTTTAAATATCGAGTTTGGATATATATATCCATACAAACAGTTATGAACGGGCCTCATTTTCGTCATCACCTGAGAAGTTTCAATGCACTTTTGAGGAATTTTCCGAAACTCGCGTCATGTGTACGACTTCAACAGCTAATTTGTCTTTAAGGAAAATTTGCTAAAAGCATTTATTTTGAGAACAACAGACCTCAAGAAGAACTTAGATGTACGGAGGTACAAATATCTTATTCATGTTAAGAATAAGAGGACCTGAAAATACGCAGTCATAAGCAAGTAACTTACTGAAAAATAATACATTTTTTATAGATTATTTGGTAATATATATTGAGGATACAGTTCTTAAAATTTTTTATAATAATAATTAATTGGGAATGACTGTTTTCAATTGTAGGTAACTGGTATAATGTCATTTTAATTAATTTTGCTTTTGACCAATTACAGTTTATGTCGACTGTCACACCACTTGAAAGTCATTTTCTAGTAATTATAATTTCGGAAGGGATTACTAGTCAATAATAATAAAAAAAAAACAACATTCATATTGTTATAATATATTTAAAGCCTTTAAAACACATCATATGAGTATTACTTTATTTCCTATATAATACTGCTTTTAAAAACAAAATTAAAGCTTAGGGTTTATACATTTTTGTCTTGTTTTTTAACATTAAATTTTAGTAAAACAGGTACATTCTATAAATACAGAAAAATGCTAATGAATTCCTAAAAACTGTAGAATATGGACAATTAAATTCTTCAATTGCAATATAATTCTTTGCAAAGCATTGCTGATATACAAGTATGTTCTTAAGCAAATCCGCTTAAAAATATGATTAATTTACGCTTCTAATATCAAAAATACTTAAAAACTGAATTTATATTACTTAATAATGTTGGAAATACTTTATAAATTTGTTTATCAAATCATAATGAGTGCGATGAAATAGTTATATCTATTTAATACAGTGGTACATAGGAAGGCTTGCACTTGAAATTTCCACAGGCTTTCTTCTCTTCGTACATGTTGTGGAGTGCTCTTATCACACGTGGTACTGATAACGAACGCCTCCATCGCTTTCTCTGTAAAATAAAAAAAAAATGTTTATGTATGTTTGTATTCGTGAATATATAGTCAGTTGATAAATAAATTTGGGAGGACTGAGTCTGTTATAACTCATTGAACAAACGAAATAGTTCTCATGCCATTATGTTCAAAAGACGCCATCAGAGAGTAGATGGATTGCAATGTGCTAGTTTGATAAATTAATGAAGGAATCAATAAATAAAATATACAATTGATAAACTGAGACAGAATAAATAAATTAAAGATAGAAAAAAAAACAGTCTCTAATATGCTTTATACTAATTCAAAATAACCGGATAAAAATAAAATTAAAATAAATTAGTGTAATCACGTCATCAATATATTTACTAAACGAAATTCTCCTCCAGATATGAATACATATTCATATTGTTTCATAATTTCGGACATATATTTATATTTTACACTGTTTTTTTTTTTACTTTTTTTAATTTTTTATTTACCAAAAACTATTTTATACATTTTTTATTATTTAATTTTACTGACTATTACTTATTAAACCATTTAGTTTTAAAATTTTATTTTATTAAATTTACCAGCAATCCAGACAGTTTTTTTTAGCTTCTGTTATTTCTTTTTTCAATTCAATGTTTTATTTTTCATGTATTTTTTGTCCATTTTCTATTATTGCATTTTAAGGCACATCCTTAATTCCTTTACAATTTTACTTCATGATTTTTTTTATTATATTTGGGCCATAAACGTTTAATTTCTATGTGATAATTTACTATGGTTGGTACACTGTAAAGCCAGCAGCCGGAGTTTTTGGTTAGCTTCCTTTTTAGTGTGTAAATTAATTTAATGTTTTATCTTTTGCTAATTCATATTATTTATTACAATATACCGCATCTACTATTGTCATTAGTGGTTTGTGGATCTATAATTCTTGGAACAAACGAGTTTCTGTTAGAAATACCAAAAGCCGTTTGATGACTTCTTCGTGCCTCTAAGGAGTTACCACTGAGTATCTTGACTTATAGCCATCAAATATATATAAATTTACTTTAAAAAAAAATAATAATAAGTTTTCTTAGGTTATACTGCACTTCATTGCCTTGCTCCCAATGTATTGCATAAGTATATTTCAAGCAATGATTTTTCATCATAATTTAGGTCATAAATGCTAGACTGGAGAAGTTTGTCTTCATATTAAGCCCAAGCTTATCCTCATGTGAAAAATAACCATAGTAAGTGCATGTCCGATAACAGGCGTGATATGTTATGTGTGTGTGTACCAAATAATAGGCATCATTATCGCTGAAGATGAAAAGTGTTTTTGTAAGAGCATAGTACTCAGAAATATTGCTGTGAAGGATGTTTTCGTTGTACTTATTCAACAAATGAATAATCTCTATGTCACTGATTAGGACAAATTTCAAAGCTCAGGGTCTGAATCAGGAACAACTTACCAAAAAGTGACCTCACACGTTTAATAGATAGCAGAACAACACTAGGGTTCATTATTAGAAACCATGCTCAATATGTCTTATAACACATGACATGTTGGCATTTTTTTATTCTTGTTCATTCAAACTGAATTAGTTTTTACTTAGCTCATAATTAATGCCTTTATGCGCTTTCTTTTAGTTTGAACTTCTCGCCATTATTGATCATGAGATACAGCAATAAATATAAAGTAATTTATCTTTCTTTTTACGAAGTTATCGTTTAAAACCGCCATTCATTTCTTCGTTCGAAACCACCGTTCACTCTTGAACTTAAAAATTATAGAGCCCATTAGTAGTAAATTGATTATGCGAACCTTGAATTCAAACTCCAATAAATGGGAATGGATATCTACGAATTGTTTTTTATTCAGAAAATATGAGAAGCCTATTTATGTAACTCTAGGCTAGATAATTAGGCTGAGGAAACTTTAAATAGTTTCCGCTATGCCTTTTGTTAAAAAAAAAAAAAAATTAATCCAATTAATCTACTCTCTGACTCGAAGTCGTTCAATCATTAATTAAAAGGAAACATTTCCTGGCTTAGCAACCAACCTACGTATTCTGCTAATTCCGTATCGCAATGTCACTTTAACTGTTTCAATATATGTGAAATAAAATAAAACGTAAATTTGTTAATAACACTGTTTCATCTACAATTTTAAATTAAGTATCGACCGTAAGAAAGTGATAAACAAAATTTTTCCAGATCTCAGAAAACAGGATTAAATTTTTGTCAATGTCATATTAAAAAAAGAAAATCATACACAATTTCTAAGCGCTGTCGAAGTGCTGCAAAATATTGAATAATCAATTTTAGCATTTATTCATAAGAATTATAATAATATGTTCTTCATAGTTTAGTGGCAAGGGTCACTAATAAAAAAACAGTTTTTCCGCCAAAACATTTTTTCATATAGCTCTAAGTTTCGTGGCTTATCTGCCTCTTCAGCTGACTAAACCTGCTTGGGGAAATCTCAGAATCTGAGACCTCCCCAATGAGGAAGGGACGGTCGCAATGAAAGTAAGAGGGAACTAGCACTTAATCGAAATATTTAATTTTTTTTTTTATTCAGTAGTAATATATATATATATATATATATATATATATATATATATATATATATATATATATAGATAGCTATACAACCATATCCTTCATGGGGGCAAAAGTAAAAAAACAATATTATCTAGCTCCTTCCCTATGCATTGGTATGTAAAATTCTAAAGAGCATTATTTTAGAATATTTTTGGCAAACAAAAATCTTTCACCCCTAATGGGGCTATAAAAACGTTTTCCCCCTCTTCCTGAACTTACTTTCCTGGTCAATAAACTTCAATCAGAAATAACACAGACAAGATTTTTAGACAGGAAAATGTATTTGATATTAATATATAAATAAAAAATATAAAAGTATATAAAAAAAAAAAATATCTAGCATTTTTAGTTAACCAAGTAGCCTATGGTCTAATTTGTAGCCTATGTATAAGCTACTTTGTACATTCGTAGTCTATCGTATCATAAATGTATGATACAACAGAAGAATCCATTCCAAACAATTTTAAAGCATTCCTGTAATGTATCAGTGATATAATTACACTGAAATGTACTGCAAAATGTATTCCTGTATATTTTAGAGTTCATTAACTCACTGAATTTTAAGGAACTTATTTATCCAGTTATGCATACCTGTAGTATAATATTTGGGTCACCCACTATCACCTGTTGTGTTTCCTGTGGAGTCAAGTCGTTTTCCATATCCTCTTCTAATTTGTATTGCTCGTCAGCCTGCAATAATAAAAAAAATACATATAAATATATATATATATATATATATATATATATATATATATATATATATATTATTAACGTAATGAATAGATTAATCTCATTGGTTTTGTGGTTGAAGATTTAGTTTGTCATTATTAGCACTGTATCTAGCTATAATCTGTCGGCATTGGTTCCTGGTAAAAGTTTAAGTGTCCAATAAATCATTTTAATTGTCTCGCGATTTTACTTGAAAATAAAAATGTGGCATTATCTAAACAACTTCGAGACAGTCATGAAACTTTACTTGCCTTAGTATAATTTTGCTTTAAAAATAATTACTATATTATAGAAATATATTTTCTATCAACTTATATGTATATATAGAGTAGACAATATATATATATATATATATATATATATATATATATATATATATATATACATATATATATGTATTTATATATATAAATATTTTTCCATTGAAATTCGCTTATATGTCTTGTTTCTCACTCCAGCCTCGTGCAGCTTGGATCGTGCATCTGAGTACGTTCGGTGTGTACTTCCTATGAGTTAACTACTCAATGCGTTAATGAATGGGGGAAGATTCATTCACGAAATCACATGAAATCGTTAAGTGCTCAAAACATCCGGGACCTCAAAAATCTCAAATGTTCATACACATTCATCTCTACTGTCGAAACTCTTCCAACCCCCGAAGCATTTGAATGTATAAATGAATATTCTAAAAGTCAATCCTGAAGTAGTTCCTGTTTAGCCTTGATGCACTGTTTGTATGCCGAAGAAAAGTAAAATCATAAGAAACGAGTTTTGAAAAAGACTCTTGAAAAAGCTGAATGATCTTTTATTTACAAGTGGAGAAACAATCGTATTCAAAAATATATTTTCATTATTTTACTATATTATTTTCTGATTTTATACTATCTAATTACTTTAGTTGGAGATAAAATTGTTGACTATATATATATATATATATATATATATATATATATATATATATATATATATATGTATATATATATCTGTGTCCGTGTCCGTGTGTGTGTGTGTGTTTGTGTGTGTGTGTGTGTGTGTGTGTGTGTGTGTGTGTGTGTGTGTGTGTGTGTGTTTGTATGTGTGATATAAATAATTTGAGATATGATTGTGAATGTTTAAGATATTAAAAAAAATAATCTGTTAATTTTATTTATGTACTAATTTTTATTTATTTGATTTTAGTTTTAATTTTAACCATTGAAAAATATAATTTTTTTTGTAAAGTTTGCGTAGTTTTTTAATTGTCTAGTTTTTTAATAAGATATTTTTTTTTGTTAAATTTAATGTTTCGTTTTCGTTTATTTTGTTTCAAGTTTATTCGTTGATTCGTGTTTTTACTTGTCTCTTTGGTTGCGTTACTAGTTGGTTCTGTTCTAATTTTATTGTTTAAATTTTTTCTATTAATGTTTTCATTCTTTATTTTGTATATATTCATTGTTTTTTTTATGAGCAATATCGCCTCGTGGCAAACGCTCCACAATAAATAAATATATGAATATCTAATTATTTTAATTTTTTCTTTATATATATATATATATATATATATATATATATATATATATATATATAATATTTGAGGTTTTATCTCAGTGTTCACATATATTTCATTTTATTCAGGCAAACAGAAAAAGGAAAATATAAAATTTTTTGTACTTTCTTGTTTTACACCCTGGGGCGTTAAACCCACCCCTTCCACTTCTACTCATTGGATTTTTTAATATTTACAAATCGAGAATACATGGTGAGATGAGGTCACAGGTGTGTTATATCTACATGTGGGAAGTCCGCTTAGTTTCCTCAGCCCGTGCGTGACAGATATTGTATTGGTTTTTGGTCGAGTTGAATTCATGCAGACGACTCACCTTGACGCCTTTAGCTACTGCAGCCTTGGCCAAGATCTTGATTTCTGCAGCCAGTCTGTCATCTGCCTCCTTGAGTACTGCCATCATCTTCTCTCGAGTGATAGGCTGGCTCCCAATATCTGCCAGCGGGCCTTCATTTGCAATCTTCTGCCTCACCATCTTTACCTGCTCTTCCAGCTCCCTCAGCTCCGGGCTGAAAGGTGCTCTTCGCAGTAGCTGCTCGCTGTATGCCGTGCGAGTATCCAAGTTCCCGATTACCGCAGTCTCTTCCTGCAACGAAACGATTTTAAGGATGGCAGGAGTGAACTGGAGGTTTGAGAGAGTCTTCAAAGAGCAATACAGCCGTTGTATCAGAATCAAGGGGGAAGCTATACAGCTGCATGACTACAAGTAGTCCTTTTAGAAAAATGACCATAAGGGAATCCAGGATATCTCCGCTTATTATAATTCGGACCGAGCAATAGCATACAACCAATCTTATTACAAATTTATTGTCCTGTAAATGTTTTTCTATACACATGTATAATGGATTTAGTTTTCGGCCTTCAGTAAACCACCACTCCCACTGACGGACTTTTTTCATACACTTTCTACTTATGTCATTGGCGTCGTTGCGTTCTTAAATATGCCTCGGTTAAAAAAAACTCCACTTCTTGACTCTATCTATTGTTTAATGCATTACTGCTTGACTTTTGCTTGCTAAGTCAAAAGATATTTGTTCTATTGTTGACAAGACAATGTTCACTGTTCTAGGATAGTCTTCCAAATCTATCCAGAGCAGCACATCAACTCCCTAGCCTGCATTATAGTTTCTTACATGTTGTAGAGTAATAGCGAAATATTTGTTTACATTTTTTCTGTTAATGTTTTCATTCTTTATTTTGTTTATATATTTTGTTATTTTTTATGAACAATATCGCCTCGTAGCGAACGCTCCACAATAAATTAAATATCTAATTATTTTAATTTTTTTTTTATGTATATATAATTCTACTGTACGTGTGTATGTCACTGAACTCCTCCTAAACGGTTAGACCGATTAGAATGAAGTTTTTTTATGTGTCTGTGTGATGCCCTGGATAGTTTAGATTCACAAATCAGCCCGGCAGATGGAGCAGGAGTGGGAGTTCTAAAGGAGGCGTAAAATTAAAAATAGCGATAATTCGTTTCCTATTGGTTTTTCGGCACATATGCACAGGATAATAGTTGTTTATTTTGTTATTTGGAGTAACTTTTGTTATATTCACTTTTGTCGTGTAACAAAGTATAAACGAGATATACACTAAAAAATTAAAGTGCGAGCCAACAATTTCATTGGGCACTAAAAATTGAACTGAACTTAACAGAACTCTATATGTAAATTAGCATTAAGTCTTCAGTTATTATAAGCTATATTACATTTTTTTTTAGGTTCGAACGGGAATGGGAGTTATAAGGGATGCCTGAATAAAAAATTTGTGATATTTTATTTCCTATTTGTTTTTAGGCAAACGTGCACATATCAATTTTGTTTTTTGTGTTATTAAAAAGAAGGTTTTGTTTTAAACATAATATTATTAAATTTAATATCCTAATCGCTTGAAATATCATGCTGGACAACGTCTGTCGGTTCCGCTAGCATGTATATATAATACTTGAGGTTTTATCTCAGTGTTCACATATATTTCATTTTATTCAGACAAACAGAAAACGAATATATTAAGCGTATTTTTTGTACTTTCTTGTTTTACATCCTTCGGTATCGCCCCACTCTTTCCACTTCTACTCATTGGATTTTTTAATATTTAGAAATCGAGACTATATGGTGAGATGAGGTCACAGGTGTGTTATATCTACATGAGGGAAATCCGCTTAGTTTCCTCAGGCCGTGCGTGATGGATATTGTATTAGTTTGTGGTCATGGAGACGACTCACCTTGCTGCCTTCAGCTTCTCCGGCCTTGGCCAACATCTCTGTCACCAGTCGCTCATATTCCTTGTCCATCTCTGCGAGCAGTCTGCCATATGCATGCTGCTGCCTCGCCGACTCCCTCGCCTCTTCCATCTCCTTCATCAACTTGCTGATAGTATCACTGGTTGAGAATAGCTGCTCGGTGTCTTCGCTGTCTGCCGTGCGAGTCTCCAAGTTCCCGTTTACCGCAGTCTCTTCCTGCAACGAAAAGATTTTAAGGATGGCAGGAGTCAACTGGAGGTTTGAGAGAGTCTTCAAAGAGCAACACAGCCGCTGTATCAGAAGCAAGGGGGAAGCTACAGCTGCATGACTACAAGTTGTCCTTTTAGAAAGATGTCCATAAGGGAATCCGAGATATCTCCGTTTTAATAGGTCGGACCGAGCAATTGCATTCAACCAATCTTTTTGCAAATTTAATGTCCTGTAAATGTTTTTCTATACATATGTATAATGGAAATTAACTGAGATATTTGGAGTTCTTAGTTTCCGGCCTTCAGTAAACCCCCACTCCCACTGATGCCATATTAACAATAAGCTGTTATATTATGAGGCACTTGATTTGAAGGTTATATACCAAATATTGTTGTCATGGAACTTTTACATTTTGAGATAAATGCAAATACGTGAGAATCTGCTTAATGTATCCAGCCGGTGACGGACTTTTTTCATACACCTTCCTTCTACTTATGGCACTGGCGTCGTATCGTTCTCAAATAAGCCTAGGTCTAAAAACTCGACTTGTTGACTCGATCTATTGTTTAATGCAATTCTGCTTGACTTCTGCTTACTAAGTCTAGTGATGTGTGTTCTATTATAGACAAGACAATGTTCACCGTTCTAGGATAGTCTTCCAAATGCATCCAGAGCAGCACATTAACTCACTAGCCTGCATTATAGTTTCTTACATGTTGTAGAGTGATAGTGAAATATATTGGTGATTGAAAGGAGATCAAAAGCCAAGCCTTATGTTCAAATATTATTCGTTATTTTCCATAGAATAATAAACGCTTCAGAATATAGTTTTTAAATTTATTTTATGCGATTCAAAAACGTTTTTAAAGGAATTTCAGGGAACTTCAAAGTTTTTCTAATAGTAGTAATAATATTTTCTTCAATTCTTGGGTTGAACTTATTATATTCAGTTTAACTTATTTCCATAAGTAATTTTATACGCACTTTTAATTATTTTTGTTATTTATATAAAATATATACATTTTTTAATATATTGAATAAAGTAAGCGAGATGTTTATTCTTCAGTTTAAATCGGTTACCACTTGGAATTCATATAGTGGTCGCTGTGCTTTGGTGCAATTTTGATCTTTCTAAATTCCCCCCGCATTCACTTCTATGATATACAAATGTCGAATAGTTATTTATTATACCACTTACTAACAATAAAGATTGAATAGCCGAAGTTAAATAAATAGACAGGACAATTTTCCATTTTGAAGTTGCCGCTGAAAGAGGAGAATTGGCGGGACGAGTCGGAAGAAGTTCAGTAAGTTGCCACTAGAGCGCTCTCTCAACCTTAGATGCTTCATCGTAGTTCTAGGTTCTCCCAGCAGGTTGCGCCCCATTATAGTTTATCTATTCAATCTTCTGTAAAAAATGTTTCAAATTTGTCAGCTTACGGGTGCGTCCGTCTCTCGTTAATCATTTTATTATTTACTTCAATTTATTATTAAAAAAAATACTTTGTAATGTAATAATACAAAAATATTATTCACCTTGAAAACAATAGAAAATTGTTGGATTTTATATGAAATAGGTATTTTGTAATTCATATTGGGTGCAATAAAGATCCTTCAGAACTACTATTTATTGTTAAGCAAGAGATTATTGCTTCTGAATATTTGTTCATACTTATCTCACAAATAAAATCAATTTCATTCTAAGTAACTTACAAAAAGGAAAAAAAATATATTAGGAAATTCCTTTCCTATTACTAATTTCGCCGGAAATTATATACTTCAAGTATAAATAAATTTGAGTATAATGTACCTGAATATTATATGAGTTTTACTAACAAAGGCGTAAAACCTTCCTAAATATTTTAGAAAAAGTACGTCACACGTTAACTAAGCAGATTTCCCACTTCACGTATTTTCATTTATCTCAAAACGTAAAAGTTCAATGAGAACAATATTTGGTATTTAGGCTTCAAAAAAAGTTCTTCATAATATAACAGCTCATTGTTAATATGAGATGAGTAGGAGTAGGGGTTTACTGAAAGCCGAAAATTAAAAAAAAAAAATACGAATATGTCTGTTAATACTCATGGTAATGAAAAAAACATTCAAAAGAACATCTATTGAATATAACATTTGCAATAAGATCGGTTCTACATACTTTACGCATAATAGTGGAGATATGAAGAATTTTCAAAATTACCTCACTAAACCCCTCCTTCCAACATAAAACATTTAAATATCTTTATATTTCTCTAGGATTAGGATTTATGTAAATTTGAAGAAAGTTTTTCAAAAATTGCGTCATGAGTAGCTAAATCAATAGCTGATTTCTCTCAAGGGTATTTCTCTTAAAATTGTATTTGTGGATGGACTGTCTTGTAACCTAATTTAATTATATTTATAAACATTTTTTCGTTTATTCGATTTTATTTTAATATATTTCTGGTATTATTGGAAATAATGAAATTCCTCTAACCCTAAAGCAGTTTCTTTTTCTTTAGCTTGATGATTGAGAGGAGAAGGCCTTACGCAGCCTGTAACGCTCCACTGACGCATGTTTAATGATCTTGGAATCAAAATTCATGAAATTTGATATAATGTCTTCGAATTATCAGCTCAACTCGATACTAATAAATCAAATATTTTGATTAGAGATAAGATATTTTGTGTCTTACCGTCGGGCGTGGTTGTTGTGGTACACTCCTGTAGTGCCTGTTGCTGTGTTTGTTCTTCACATCAAGGATAGATATTTCCTTCTCTGGCGGAGGAACACGATTTTCCCGCTTCGCATGGCAGTCTTTCCGAATCAGGAGAAGAAGCAGAGGAATTAACACCAGTTTCAAATACCTGAAAGCAGACAATTATTATTTTAATATCCCTCATTCATGAAGACGGCTTTAAGCATCACCAAAATGCAAGTGTAAATAAATTGTTTTCTTCTGTAATACATCTTTTTAAGGGTTAATTCATTTAAAATGATATATCTTGTAAGAAAAACGAAACTAAACGTAACAAGTAGTATCGGGCTAGAGATGCCAATCGTAGAATGGTTGACACTATCATTAAATTGTTTCATATTCTTAGCACGTAGTTTCCCCCTGGGCTTAAAAACAATAAACAATGTTTTCCGCCAACAAATATTTTTTTGTGTCAACTTTATTTTTGTTTTCTACTGAAAATTAGAACATTAAACTCACATCAAGCAGACACTAATAAAGAAAACAAAGTTAAATGAAAGCTTCTTCTTCCTTGTAAACAAAATGTTCTGTTGCATTTCTTTCAAAATTATTGCAATAACATGGGACATGAAATCTTCCTTGCAACGTACCGGATCAAATTTGTCATAGATCGTGTCTTGTAGATTTTTTTTATAGCGAAGAAACATGACCCAATCAAATTTCTGCCTCTCATAAGTATGGAACATTTTGATATTTTTTATTTACATAGTCGATTTTGATAAAAAAAGGTGGGAGCATTCAAAACTAGATGTTATTCAAGTTCTAAATATGAAATTTCAACATTCTAAGCGTAGCCATTTTTTTGTTATACTTACTTTCTTTAAGATCTCACGTCAAAACTAGTCGAAATAGATTTCGGGAAGGTCAAAACAGGTAATTAGAAATTACTTATTTATTACTCCAGATATTAGTGTCATAGTACAAATAGTAGGTATTACAAATTATTTAGAGCAGTTGTTGACATTTTTATCTTTCAGTATTAATAACGTAATGTTGCATGTTGTTTTTTTTTTGTTATCATTAAGTTTCGCTTAGTAACAAATAACAACTTCAGACTACAGAAATAACAAATCCTTTAGGAGAAACTAAACATGTTTACGTCCAGAGCCACAACCCCTTTTGGAGAAGGACTCTGTATCGCCTCTCTGAGTTCAGACAAGAATCGTATTCTGCATTTTGGAACCATTTGAAACCATAGTTGAATAAATTCCCTGAGCTAAACACGGGTTACCTGGAATATCATGGATGACTACATCAGCTGTGAGAAAAAGATGGCTAAACCTGCAAGGGCAGTGTTGAATTTTCAAATCTAAAACATCTTATCACTGACTATTTAGATACAAATTTTGGGGGATTTGATAGCTTAATTTTGCTCCCATATCCTTCACCCCAAAACAACACCGGGAATAAAATGTTGTGTTGTTCCCTCGCTTCTTGAATAGTTAGGGGTTCTATCTCCATTTAGGCACATATTGCATGCAATAAACAATAGTACAAATTTTCTTATGCAACACTGATTTCCACTATATATACTCCAAAAAAAAGTGATCTGCAATTAATTAGTCATGTAGTATTTTCATCTTCTTTCTTCCGAGTGGTTGTAACTATGGGGTTTCCGCACTGAAGCTAGTAGTACAATGTTGGCTACAGCTGTGGATTAACATATCAACAGGTCGCCCTCCTCCCATGCAATACCAGCTTCAGGTTGACAGCGGAACCCTTTTAGTGGCTCGTGTTTCTTTCCGGAGGCACTTTACACCTGCATAGCCTAGTTTCCTTTTATAAAAATTCAATTCTCCGTGACTTGGACGAAACTGAGCTCTAGCTAAACTATCATGGTGCCTTCTTGAAAGCTAATATTGTCACACGATAACTCCTTCAAAATTTGACAACGTTTGTAATTGGAAAATTCTACTCAAATACATGAATTTAATAGTTTAAAGAAAGCAATGTTTAAGTATTTGGCGTTAGTAAGTTTACTGGTTAAAAAATTGTCATTAAATTCATTTACTGTATGGAATGCAGTAATTAACATCCATTCCTTCAAAATGTTTACGTCCTAAAGTGTGACCAATGTAGCATGTAGAAGTGAGCACTAGTATTTGAAGAATTAGGAGTTAAAAATCTTGAAAAAAAGTCGGTCACGCAGTAGCTAAGTAAACAGAGCTAATTTTCTGATTCCGGCCAAGACATAACTCAATTCCAGTTAAGTGAACAGAGTGACTTACAGGTGGCGTCAACTAGACTTGTAAATTGAACTGCATATGTAGTAATGTAATAACATAATATTAAAATCAGGAGAATAAGAAACACTCTATTTTGGACTAAATCTCATGGAACGTTTTGGCCGCTCAAAATGTTATATTTATAAATTTGCACAGACCTATTCTAGTCAGTAGATTCGGTGGAAAATATTCTTGAATTTAGCAACATGACTAAAACAGAACATAACCTAGTAGATTCCCTTGGTCTATGACGCACTGATGTTCTAACACAATCTATTCTTCATTTCTCCTGTAACTTCAGCCCGGATTGTGAAATTGAATTTGTAAATATTTAATTGCTCTGGTGGCCTGTTTAATATATATATATATATATATATATATATATATATATATATACATATATATATATATATACCAGTTAAGCTGAAAATGTATAGAAAATATATTTTCTAGAGAGAGATATTTTTCTCTTTCCTTCTATAAACCAATCTGTTGGGTCGTTCGTTACAGAATTTCCCCATACCTTTCCATTAAAAGTTTCAATATGATGTTTGATTTTGATCAATGACATATTGTATAAACATATATACGAACGACCATTTTTTAGAAGATATCCCTGATTTTTAAATAAAATGTCCCCAAATGTCCATCGATCCAACCTAGAAGATGACGAAAATGAGGTCCGTTCAAAATTGTATAAATACTCACACACACACACAAACGCGCGGCCCACTCTCACATACACCCTTGTCTGTTAACGCTCTAGCGATCGCAATTTTGGATTGATTGTTACCAAACTCGATATTTAATTGTTTTATGTAAAACCAAAGATCCAGTTCGTGAACGGCTGAAATCCGACCAGTAGGAGGCGAATTTAAAAGAGGGGATTTTGAAATATCTTAGTATCTCCATTATTATGCGTCGGATTGAAATATTGCATTGGACGAATCTTTCAAAAAATGTAATGTTCTATAAATATTTCTATGTACTTTTTTTCACTATGTTGATTATTAACGGAGACATTCGGATTTTTCAGTTATCGACCTCAGATACCCTCAACTTATATTCATGTCATATTAAAAATAAGTTGTTTTAATATAAATCGCTTTATTTGTAGCCTAAATATCGAATATTGTTCTCATTGAACATTTACTTTTTGAGATAAATGCTAATAAGAGAAGCCCAAGGGAAATCTGGTTAGTTAACGCAGGATTTTCATTAATATAATGCTCTGTTAATCGTTACAATTCTCTGAGATTATCTACGAATTATAGTGATTTCACATTGTGCAAATGGAATAAATCAAATTAACCTTTTGCAAACATGTGAACAGCGTTTGATGTAACTGTAGCTCAGTATTATTATTTATTGACTTGTAACGCATGCAAAACTCAGTAATTCAAATTGCATAGATGGAAGTATGTGATTCTGATAGCATAGATATAAACAAAGCACAAAGCAGTCCCTACAATTTGCTCGAGTGAGCCCAAAATAGGAAGGGGGAGGAGGGACATATACGGGTAACAAATTGCAGTAATAATTTCTTGGATAATTCAAGGAGTTGTGTCGAAACAGATGTATGTTTCTAGTTTAGCATGTTTTATATCTGGGAGATGACGGAGATAATAGTTGAATAACAAAAGGAGGAAAGTAAGGGCCTCCCACTTGGCTAATGTTCATGTCCCAGCTGTAGAGACGACAATGACGCCACCTACCGCTCGCTGGCCTTCAACTACTCCATTAACATAATATTTATTAATTTATAAAGACATAGAAACTTGTACAGCTCATTTTTCTTTCTTTTTTTGTATATATATAAAATTTCGATCATTCGTTTCCTTGTTATTTTTTAATTGAAAACAAGAGAGCTGCGGTGAGGCGTGTGCGTTAATACGTTGGTCCCAGCACACTTGGCAAAACTATGAGGGTTGGATACCAGCGTGGGTATTAGGAATTTATTTATCTTTTCCTCACCATATGTTCAGCCCCTTCCTGGCTTGAAAAGTCCTTCACGCAGGGGCTGCGTAAACTAAGCAGATTTCCCATGTGAAGTTTTACAATAGAGAAATCTGCATACTGGTAACACAAGCCCACCATGAGTAAAAACAAACGGTAATAAGAAATCTTTCAGTTAATTAAAATAAATTTCCAACTGAAACGGCTTCTGAATTGTAAAAATAATTTATATTTTAATAACTCAAATTTTAGTAGTACAAGAACTAAAGCAGGGGGGGGGGGGTGCGGATGAACAGACCGTATTTGCATAATTCACACAATGTAACGAAGTTAAGGTAAGGTTAGAAACGACAGGTAAGGTTAGAAGAAGCTTCCACCTGAGCCGAGTGGTTACGAAAACGGCCGAACTAATCCGAACTATACCCAACCACAGACTTCATAAAAATGCAAATATCTCGGTTAATATTCAAGATAGAGAATAAACGTATATAACGATATTTATAGTAAATTTAACTTGCAATAAGATTGGTTTTATACAACTTTTCGATCCGACGTATAGTAACGGAAATATTTCGAATTTTTGAAAATCCCCCTCTAATCCCCCCCCCCCATCCCACTGGTGCGATTTCAATCGTTAACGAACTTGATCTTTCTTTTTACATGAAACGATTAAATACCGAGTTTGGTGGCGATTAAACAAAAATTGCGACCGCTAGAGTGTTGACAGACAAATATATATAGTTTTGAACGGACCTCATTTTCGTCATCTCCTGGGTAGGATCGATGGACATTTGAAGACATTTTTTCGAAAATCGCGTCATGAGTACAACCACAATAGTTGACTTTCCTTAAGGGAAATCTGCTAAAAGGATGGTGACTTGTAGATATCCCGTCTCAACTAGCAATAGTCACTAAAAAGTGGTCGTTTGAAATATACGTTAATTGACTTCAAGATTACATGGTAATATTTAGCTCGACTACTTCCACTCGAATCATTCACCAGTTCCAAACCAACTTAGCCAAATATGTTCTGATATGAACTGGAATAACATCGGACATCTAGACAGTCTGTCTATCCATCTATCGAAGCACACTTCGAACAGGACATTCAAAAAGTCCGTCACGTAGTGCCTGCGTAAACTAATGAGATTTCCCACTTAATGTTTTACTATTGTATTAAGTGAATAAGTACAAACGGCAATGATAAATCTTTCCGTCAATTTTAATAATGTCTCAACCGAAAATGTCTGAATTGTAAACAAACAGGTCATCCAATATTCATTCTATGTTTTGTGACAATGTTAATGATAACGTAGGTCGACAATAATTAGAATCAAGCATCTTTCACGATTACTCTACTGCTCGATTAGTTTCTAGGTTAATTGGTTCCTTATCAGGAGCGTATAATTATCCCAAAATGAAACACCAAGGCAACAAAATGAAATAGGACTTTCCTGTAGCACATGCTAACTCATTTCTGAACGCAAGATCTCTTCACTTTGATGCCTTTTAGCAGATTTCCGTTAAGGGAAATGAGCTATTGAGGTCTTACTCATGATGCGATTTTCGAAAAATGTCCTCAAATGCCCACTAATCCTACCCAGGAGATGGCGAAAATAAGGCCGAATAAAGGATAGATGAAGAAAAGAAGAAAATTTGAAATATCTCCGTTATTATGTGTCGGATCGAAAAATGATATGGAACCAATCTTATTGCAAATATACTGTCCTATAAATTTTGTTATATACACTTTTACTCTATAATGAATATTAACCCAGATATTTCCATATTTTAGTTTAATGCCTTCAGAAAACCCCCACTCATGACAATAAGTTATACAATGAAGCGGTTTATTTGAAGCCTCAGTACAAAATATAGTTTTTATTGAACTCTTACTTTTTAGTGGTCTGAATAATAAATTCAAATACATGGTGTACGAGGGAAATCTGCTTATTTTACGCAGCCCCTACGTGACGGACTTATCTATATATATATATATATATATATATATATATATATATATAAAATTGTAACTTTTCGTTTCACATGTCATAGATACCATAACTGCATTTTGTTTCTTTCGTGTGTGTTTATTTGTTTATTTGTTTGTACCTTTTCAAGCATAAATGACTGAACCGAATTTTATGAAACTTGGTATGTATATTACTACTAACCCAACTTAGACTATAGGCTATATTAATATCCTCTGAGACGAACAGGAGTGGGGGTTATAGGGGAAGCCTGAAATTAAAAATAGCGATATTTCGTTTCCTATTGGTTTTACGGCAAATATGAACATAATAAAAGTTGTTTATTTTGTTATTTAGAGTAAAATTTGTGATATTCATTTTTGTCTTTTAACAATGTATACAGAGATATACACTATAAACTAAAGCGGGAGTCAACTATTTTATTGGGCGCTAACCATTGAACCGAACTTAACAAAACTCGGTATGTCAATTAGCATTAATTCTTCCATGATTATAACCTATATTAAAATGTTTTTGTTAGAACGGAAGTGGGGGTTATAAGGGAGGACTGAAATAAAAATTCGCGATATTTCATTGTCTATTTATTTTTCGACAAACATGCACATAACAAAAGTTGTTTACTTTGTTATTTAGATTAACTTTTTTTTTTTTTTTTTTTACATTCTCCAAGAACAATGTGTGGAGCAAGTAATTTACGTAGAAATATTGATATGATCAACAATTCATTCCTATTTGAACTATCAGGTACCTCAGCTGGAAACATTAATTCAAATCAATGTTAATATTTTTGTCCTTATAGCTGAAATCAATGCATAATGCACAGGAGACGGGAAATATGACAATTTGGAGGACAGTGAAGACTTACATAAAAAATTAATTTTATTATTAACAAATGCCAACAACCGGTATAAGCCCTAAACACTGGGGCGGGTTAATGTGAAAATATTGTACAAAGTAAAGCCTTGCCAAAAAAATACCATCACCATTCAGCCTCAAATCAATTTTCGGGCGAAGCCGGGTATCTGAGCTAGTTTATTATATATTTTGAAGCTGGAACGGGAAACCACTCCCTTAGAGGAGTGCGCCTTCTTTTCAAAGAACGTCTTTCGGGTCAGTGGAACTAATAGACGTAATCTGAAGATAAATCAACATTTTATAAATATTATAAGGGAACTAGCAATAAGTAGCTAATCTCGATTTATCAATTTACTAGTGATCATCTGCACCCCTCATCTAAAGAAAGCATATTTTAGATATTGTTTAGAAGACTTTTTTGCCTAACCAACATTTAAACTACCCCTACTAAAAAACTAAACTACTAAATGAAAATAAAATCACTGCATGCTATTGAATGTGGCGTTATTATTACTCACATGTCAGAGCGTAGTATGCTGCCAAAGTGTATTGCTGATACTGAGTGATGAGGAAGAGCTAAGGACCTGTAAGTGGGAGAAGTGGATAATATATTCTGCTATCTCTGGGTCAGGGTGGAATAGCACTGGCAACTCCCTTCAGAAATACAGCTGACCGTTTCCTTATCACAACACCTTATCACAATATCTGTCAACTTTGATTGACATTGGTTTTATTTCAGCTTAACGTTCCAGTACCAATTTAAGTGGGCGATGCAATAGCCAAAAACTGATTTCCAGATTTAATGTATTCTACCTTGCATTTGCTCTCATTTGAAATAATTTTACATGAAACTGAGCAAAACATTTTGTATATTTAATTTAAACGAGTACGAGAATGGCATGTGATGCTCAGATTTTAGCAGATTTCCCTGAAGAAAAGGGCGTGCATTATTTCGGTAAGTGGGAAATTTCCTGCGTGGCATACTTTTTTAATGCTCTTCATTTAATTACGATTTTTATTTTAAGTATAAATTAGGTAAACGAACGGCATATTCGAGCTCAGAACTCTTTTGCTATAAGTAAATAAAGTGGTATTGTTATCGTATTTCCGTAATATTTAAATATTTATTTTTAAATGAGATGACTTGCCCTTTCTGACCTTTGCATATCACCAACTAATTAATACTGTGATGGACTAGACTATTTTGTCATTGGGAAGTTTTCCTGGTATTTACAGTTGGAGTTCGCTTATCATCTTTCTCCTCAGTTATCAGAAAATGCGATCCTTGGAAAGCCAGAGTTAATCTCTGGCTGGCTGACTACTGTTTATTGACTATAACTCCACAAATGTATCATTTGAAAAAAAATATATATATATATATATATATATATATATATATATATATATATATATATATATATATATATATATATATATATATATATATATATATATATATATATATATATATATATATATATATATATATTTCTCGAAATTTTACGACACTTTATAACTTTTTTAACACGGAATTGAAATGATATCAACAACTTTTGTCTTTGGTGTCTGTGAGAATATGATTCTTAGCTTTATAAGTAATGTTTAAATACCTTGTTTGGCAATAATGAAATAAATTGTCAGTTTTCATGATTGATTCTCTGACATTCATTGTTGAATCTGGTTGGTTCGTTCATCAGTTTACTATTGAAGCTTTTATTGAAAAATAAAAACCATCAGTTTTATTTGTATGCTTACAAAGATAATAGATGGAAGTGCTTGGCCAACAGGCTTGAATAAATCTGTCGATGTCAGTGTCTTTATAAAATAAATAATAACCAGACTATTCAAGTTGATTCGAAAATTTCAACCACCTGTATAGCCCCTATTAGGGTTAATTCATATAATAGGAATATAGGCATGGACGTATATATAAAAATAATGAGTAGATGTATTAATAAAGTTAATTTATTTACAATAGTTATAAATAATCGCTTAACATACATTTAACATAATTTAATTATCAACTAAGTGAATCCTTAATGTATCACGTTGTATGTTTAATACTGCATTTCCTATATTCTTCTGATTATATAAACACATCTCCTTGTTCGTAAGTTGCAAATTCTTGTCACTCGAACAGCTCTTTTGCTTCGACTCTTCTGAAAAATATTATTTTGATTAATGATTTCTTAATTTTATAATAACGTTTGTTAGATTCTATTGCATGGAATTTTCAATTGAACAAGATGAAATACTAATTTCTCAAAGGCCACTACAAAATATAGAGTATAAAATATCCATCAAAGAATTTTATATCCTATTGTATTATTGTATTACTTTATAAGACCATAATGTTCCGTATGGTATTTTTAATTTTTAACTTGAGGGTACATGCATTTCCTTATTTTAACGTAATTTAAATACTTGATCAAATGTGATTCCATATTACCTATTATATCACTATCAAATATACTTTACATGTAAAATTATTGATATGAAAATATAACAAATCCGTTATTTAACCTCGGTTTATCCTCGGTTAAAAATATGTATAGTAAGAGAGTAAAGTAATAGTGAGAGAATAAAGTTCTGCCAATCATTTTTAGAGTGATTATTGTCTACGCCAAATTTATCGAGCACTTTGTAGATATATACTTCCGCCTCCACTCTATTAGCAGATTTTCACTAAGGGAAATCAGCTATTGAGGTCGAACTCATGACGCGATTTTCGAAAAATGTCTTCAAATGTCCATCGATCGGAAAATGAGGTCCGTTCAAAATTATATGTATGTATATGTATATATATGTATATATATATATATATATATATATATATATATATATATATATATATATATATGTGTGTGTGTGTGTGTGTGTGTGTGTGTGTGTGTGTGTGTGTGTGTGTGTGTGTGTGTGTGTGTATGCATGTCTGTTAACGCTCTAGCGGTCGCAATTTTTGTTATTGGACCAGTGGGAGGGTGGGTTTAGGGGAGGGATTTTCAAAAATTCGAAATATCTCCGTTTCCATACGTCGGATCAAAAAATAGTAAAAAAACAATCTTATTGCAAATTATATTTACTAGAAATATTCTTCTATACATTTCTTCTCTATGTTGATTATTAACCGAGATATTTGCATTTTTATTAGATGTGGGCCGACAACGGACGAGTGAGGTTCCCGCCAAAAGCTAGTTCGGCCGTAACTGTTCGGCTCTCATTCGGAGATTTCTCTATTGTATAACTTCGCGTGGGAAATCTGCTTAGTTTACGCAGTTAGTGTGTGACGGACTTTTTTTTTTCATAATATCTTAGGTACAACATAAATACCAAGGCTTGTTTACATACGGTCTTAACTAAGAAAGAAATCAGAGCACAGTATTATATGGCGTGTGGTCCGACCAACAAGTGGGAAATATGCTTAAATAATAAGTATATAGCATTTCCAAATCGTCCAGAAAATCGTTTTTAAAATCAAACAAAGTAAACCAATTCAATGTTTTTCTTACCTCGCCCTCGGATTTTAAGACTTCATCCTGTACTCCTTCATATACAACGTTATCTCCGGCCTTAGGCAGATCCTAAAATGGTAATTCATTTATTGTAATGCTTAAATATACTATTGAATACACACAAATATATATATATATATACATAAATGAATAAATATGTTTTGAACTGTGTTTACCTTTTCATCTACTATCTCTTCGGCTGTCCACTCACTGTTGTTGTGTACTATTTCTTCCTCGGTTGCTGATCTTCTGAACCTCTGTAAATTCAACATAATTTAGTTAGGTTGATTTTTATACTCCTGCCAATTTTTAGTTTTATTGAGTGAGGGATAATCCTTACACATCGCCAGACAGCTTTCAAAACCTTTGAGTCCAAACGTTTCAAATTTGGATGTTTTGATTTTGGAGGAAATGGTTGTAAATTTCTATATTTCTGGATTAAACACCGAGTCTTATATCTTAGATAATAGGCGAATTCTCAGTCATGGTAAGCATATTTTTTGTATTTAAATTAGGGATGCGTATTTCATTCCTCCTATATAACGACTTAAGAGGTTTTGATAGTAACCCTAAGGTATGACTTTTAATGTCCATAGATCCTACCGAGGAGTTGGCGAAAATACATTATATATATATATATATATATATATATATATATATATATATATATATCCCTGTTAAAGCTCTATTGCTCGCAATTATTTTCTTATCGTTACCAAACTCGATAGTTAAACATTTAATATAAAAATGAAGATCAAGTTCCTTAAGGGTTAAATTCGGACCAGTGGTGGGGGGGGGGGGTTAGAGGAGGAGAATTTTGTAAATTCGGATCAAAACATTTAATAGAATCAATCTTATTGCAAATGCGATTTTCTATATATGTTGCTATAAACATATTTTCTCTAAATTGAATATTAACCGAGATATTTCCATACTTTAGCTATCAGTAAACCCCCGACTCCTACTAATATCATATTAACAAAAATCAGTTATATTATGAAGCATTTTCTTAGAAGCTTAAGTACCATATATTGTTTTCATTGAGCTTCTAAGTTTTGAAGTAAATTAGGTTACGTGACACAAGTGGGAAATCTGCTTATTTGACGCAGCCCCTGCTTGGCGGACTTTTTACTTCCTCGTAAGAAGTGAATGAAAAAGTTGTGATTGCAACAAAAAAAAATTAATAGTTTCATATTTCCTAGGAAATTTAACTTTTTGGCTAGTCTTAGAATGGTGAAATTTCATATTTAGGATTGTTGACAATTTTTGATGTCCACTTCTCCTTAAGATCAAAATAGACAAATTTTGAGAAAGGGAGGGAGTCTCGGGGGTGAAAATAAAAATTTCCAATTTCTCTGTACCTATGAGAGTTACAAAATATTTGTATATGACTTTTTTTTTTGTGATAAAAAGATCATGAACCGCGTGGAGGTGGCTATGGAAATTTTTCAACCCGATGAATTGGAACGGAGATATAGGATATGACTTCCGATTGAAATAATTTCAAGAAATGTGCAACGCAATTTTTATACGTTTAATTTAATTAGAATAAAAGGGAGCCATGTGGTGCTGACGCCATATTTTTATTTTAACCTCATTAGTTGAAAGATAGTTTCATTTTGCACTTACCCTGTTTCCAAATGAAGGAGGTGGTTTTGGTCGGTTAATGTATCTTGGTACGGCCGGTTGTTTGACAGGCGACGTGTATCTCTGAGCTGAAGCAAGGCTGGCCAGGGCAACGAAAGCCAGAAGAAGAAACGTCATCCAGGAAGCCATCTCTGCTTTTCCTTTTTCTTGAACCTATTAGTCAGAAATTCGCGTAAGGCACATTGAAATAGGAAAGCTCACACGCATTACTTATGATTAATTTTCATCATTGTTATCATACATAGAACATTATTCTTAATTTAAGAGAGTATTGAACATTTTAGTTTTTATTAAGATGACTTCTTGAGTGAATTGATAATTTATCCGTATATATATATATATATATGAAGAATATGTTTAACATAGAAATATATACAAATTAAGTCCTACAAAACGTTTTTGTCCTATCATTAGGAGGTATTTATGTTAGTGTTTTTACATTTTTTGTAATAGCTACTGAGGATAGCTCCATATTGTTGGTAACTGAAAATATATTGGGTTGGCAAATAAGTCCTTTCAGTTTTCTCTTTATTTTTACGTTACGACAATACACTTTTTGTCTGATGAATTAATCTCTTAGGTGGATCGTTTATGCTTTTTTAATATGTCACCAACTATATCTGTTAACTCTTGTTGAAACTAGCTTAAGTAGAGTTTTTGCTATTGCACTGTGAATATGGAAGAAAATATCAATCATTATCGGTATATTTTGGTGTATTATTTTAAAAAAGGTAAGCGTGCTGCAGAAGCTCATAGAAACAGTTGCAGTGTTTATGGGGATGCCTTAAGCGGACCCATCTGTCAAAATGGGTTTGCCAAATTTCGTTCAGGAAATTTTGACATCAGTGATGCTACACGAGCAATGTTAAAGCCATTGTTGATCCAAAATACTCAAATCAGTGTGAGAGAATGCTATGGCCCTAAATGTGTCGCACACAAGCGTAGAAAACCATTTGCACAACCTCGGCTGTGTTTCCATTCTTAATGTTTTTGCACTTCACTCTCTAACCGAAGTCAATTTGGCAAGATGCATTTCTTTTTGTGATTCACTACTGAAACAGCAAAAAACCGACCCATTTCGAAAAACAAATTTTACAAAATAGAATCAGTCAATTAAAAATAATCACCCAGAACTAGAAAATCGCAAGTGTTTCGTGTTCCAGCAGACAGCGCTAGGCCTAAATTATTAAGCCTTGGATGGGACCTTTGCCCCTCTCTCTCTATTCACCAGACGTAGCTCCAAGTGACTATCACTTATTCCGGTTTCTGTACAACTCCATGAATGGAAACAAATTCGAAAAGGAAGAGGAAATCAAAAACCACTTTGATCGGTTTTTTTAACAATAAACCCCAGACATGCTATGAACATAGCATTATACAGTTAGTGAAAACATGGGAAAAATTCCTATTAAATAATGGTCAATATATTGTTGATTCAAATTAATTTTAAGTCTATCCACTGATTTTTATTTAACCCTGAAAACCTAGAAGGACTCATTTGCCAACCCAATATATATATATATATATATATATATATATATATAAAACATACAACGCGCGCGCACAAACTAATACTCTTTGGGTCAGTTTAAATAGTAGTTGTATTGCTATGGTAAATATGAGAGTATTGAAAACTGTAAATCGGAAAAAATTCTCTGTGCAACGATTTTAATCCAGAGAGGGGGTGTGTAAAAAAGAATATATTTATTTAATTTGTAAAAATAATAACTTGTATTTTTACAGTGCCACAGACTATAATGAAAATTAATGATTGGTTATCGCCATATTTTTCAAATAGGTCATTATCATTTACATTTATTTTTACTATCTGGAATCTTTCATATATTTAAATGTTTAATTTAAGTAAAAATGTCTGAATAATTTGGATTTTTCATGCAATTATATTTAGTATTTTGTTGCTGTGATAACGATTATCTATCTTCGAGTACATTTATCTTGACTATGCATATGAACTCTGAACTTCTTTTATTTACAAACATCGTAAACGATCATTTCGTTAACAGAACAAGTCGAAAATTAAAAAAAAAAAATAAATCATTAAATAAACATCATAAGAATTCTATAATTATATAACCTAGAAACACTCAACTCTAAATTATATAAATAGAACCTAACTAACAAACAGAGAAAAAAAAACACTGACAGAAAGCCATGAAAATCAAGATGTAAAATAAATAATTTCTGTGTTTTAATAATAAACCAGAATTATCAAAATAATTGAGGTGAATGAAAAATGAACCTAAAATAAATATGGATGGTAAATGTACTGCAAGATATAGTAAAAAAAGGCTAAAAAAACTTAGTCAATCATGAAAATTTCTATTGTTTTTTAGTATAGTTGACTTATGTTTTAAGTAAATTTATGGGACCCTATCGTTAATTATCAATAATCACTGTAACTAATAATGAATTATAATATCTGGATGAAAGAACGAAGTAGACAGTGGTATTTAGTGATATTAAGGAAGTCACTTACCTGTTGGATCTTGGGATGGTGGCTATGAAGTGATAACTCCACTACAAATGAATCGTCTTATATAGTGCTGATCTGGTCATTGGAAAGTTTTTCTGTTTTTTACAGTTGATTTTTATGTATCAGGGAAGACTAGATTAAACATCAGGAAAATACAGTTTTCAGAAATGATCCAGCAAAAACTGTGATGCAAGTAATTACGTTAACAGATATTGCGACTTCTGTTTTACTAGTAGACTTCATTTTTTTTTTTTTTTTTTTTTTTTAACATGCCAAAAGAAGTTGGTTCCAATCAAATAAATCCCCTTTTTTTTTACATTAATACATTAAGGAAAATTTCAATGGCTTTTTTTGCCGTGGAGCTTAATTCCATACAACATTTATTTTACTCCGTTCTTTGTTAGTTTTAAAACTAAGCGTGTCAATTTGTTTGAAATGGTTTAGATTTTTCTGATGTTTATATATTGACTCATATGCACACAAATTTTATTTACTTTCATTTATTTATTCACGTCACTTTGTTTGTTTTGTGTTCCTTTTGTGTTCTGTGTTCCTTTTGTGTCTTGTGTTCCTTTTGCGTTTTGTGTTCCTTATCTGTTTTGTTTTCCTTTTGTGCTTTGTGTTCCATTTCTGTTTTGTTTAATTTTGTTAATTTTTTTTGTTTGTATTGTTTTTTGTTTGTTTTTTTTTGTTTTTGTTTTTTTTTAAGTTACTTATCCTTTAGTTTAGAGCAACATCGCCGAAGCTGAGAAGCTCCAATAAATAAATAAATATTCACGTCATTTTATTTGAAGATGGCTTTATGAATGACCGGGTGTACTGTCCATAAATGAAGACAAATGTTATAATTGACTTGGCATTATAATTCATTCTATTGAAAATGATGTCCACCTTACGTTTTTATACGTTTCTAAAATGTCTGCACTTATTAAACATTATGTGAAGAGATATTTTTAAAATTCAGACCGATTTCAGTCTTTAGCCGGTGAAATTATTATTTTTGGATGAAACGGTTAACCACCGAGCATGGTACTATCATATAATGTTAATTTAGGTCGTCACGCCACACATATTTGAGTATACGTCACATGGGTAAAAGACGATGAAAACAGTATTTTATATTTCGGCTAGGAATAGAACGATTCATTATACGTATATGAGCGAATTATTAAAATAAGATGAATAGAAGAGAGGGGTTTCTAAACACTGAATGCAATAGTCTGTTAAATTATAAAAAAAAAAGTCCGTCACGCAGGGGCTGCGTAAACTAAGCAGATTTCCCACGTGAATTTATACAATAGAGAAATCTCCATACGAGAGACGAACAGTTACGGCAAAGGGCCGAACTAGCTTTTTGCGGGAATTTCAAAAATCCGTTATCGGCCAAAATTTAATAAAAATGCAAATATCTTGGTTAATATTCAAGATAGGGAATTAATGTATATAACAACATTTATAGTAAATTTAATTTACAATAAGATTGATTCTGTACACGATCCGACGTATAGTAACGGAGATATTTGGAATTTTCGAAAATCCTCCCCTTTCAACCCCCCCCCCTCCCACAGGTCCGATTTCAGCCGTTAACGAACTTGATCTTTCTTTTTACATAAAACGACTAAATATATATTATTATATAAATATATATATATACATATATATATATATATATATATATATATATATATATATATATATATATATATATAACGGACCTCATTTTCGTCATGTCCTGGGTAGGATCGATGGACATTTGAAGAAAAATTTCGAAAATCGCGTCATGAGTACAACCTCAATAGCTGATTTCCCTTGTGGGAAAACTGCTAAAACTTCTCCCAGCTTCACCTTATGGTCCGATGTTCGTCGATAACGAATTTCCCATGTATATTAAATGGTGCATGAATTTGAACGGACCTCAATTGCAACTTATTACCGGATCCAAGGACATTTTAACGAACGTTTTCAAAATTCGTGACTCAGAACAAACTCAACAGTAAAATCTGCTCATACAATGTATTTGTAATACAATTTATTTTTCTCAAACAAATAAACACACATTTTGAGATTTATTTATTAATAATATAATGTAAATATTTGTTAAATGTTGAATGCTGCATCTCTGACTTTCTGATAACTAACAAAGGACACTTCCTAGATTCCTTGCTGATTCAGAATCATCTCACACTGTTAAAAAAATTAAATTTTGGTTAATTACATACTTGATTTATTCGTTATCTAATTATATATTATATTTATTGTGACATTTATTATATATTAGACTTGTTAGTTATCTAATAATATATTAGATTTATTGCGACATCTATTGTATATTAGATTTGTTAGTTATCTAATTATATATTAGATTTATTGTGACATTTATTATATATTAGATTTGTTGTAACATTTATTATATATTAGATTTGTTGTAACATTTATTATATATTAGATTTGTTAGTTATCTAGCTATATGTTAGATTTGTTGTAACATTTATTATATATTAGATTTGTTAGTTATCTAATTATATGTTAGATTTGTTGTAACATTTATTATATATTAGATTTGTTAGTTATCTAATTATATGTTAGATTTGTTGTAACATTTATTATATATTAGATTTGTTAGTTATCTAATTATATGTTAGATTTGTTGTAACATTTATTATATATCAGATTTATTAGTTATCTAGTTATATATTATATTTATTGTGACTTCTATTAAATATTAGATTTATTGTGACGTTTATTATATATTAGATTTATTAGTTATCTAATAATATATTAGATATATTGTGACATTTATTACTATTATTATATTTATTCTGGAGCGCTCGCCACTAAGTGTTATTGCACGTGAAAAGGAGCAGAAATAAAAAGGAAAATTTAATCAAAGTTACTAGAACAATTAAGGAGAAACAAAGTGACCATCAATTATTAAAAATAAAACATTAAACGCTAAACAGAAAACGTAACAAAAACAGAACACTAATAATCACCAAAAGAAATAGAAAAAAACATTAAATTTAAAAAAAATATATATCTTAAAAAATAACCACATAATTAAAATCTATGATGAGTATTTAAACACTGATCACATCTCCGTTATCTACACTCACTTAAGAAAATGCAAATATCTCGGTTAATATTCAAGATAGAGAATATAGTATATAACAATATTTGTAGTAAATTTAATTTGCAATAAGATTGGTTATATACATTTTTTCGATCCGACTTTATATCCGATATATATATCCGATATTTCGTCTCCTATTGTTTTTTTTCGGCAAATATGCACATAACTAAAGATGTTTATTTTGTTATTTAAAGTAACTTTTGTAATATACTCTTTTGTCGTATACCGAATTATATATAAGCTATACGCTAAAAACTATAGTGGGAGTCAACAATTTTATACGGCACAAAAGACTCAACCGAATTATACAGAACTCCGTATGTGATTTGGTATTAGCACCTCCCTGATTATAAGTTATATTAAAATTTCGAGGTACGAAAAGGAGGGTTGTAGGGGAGGTCTGAAATTGAAAATAGCGATATTTCCTAACCTTTTCATTTTTCAGCAAACGTGCATACAAGTTGTTTGTTTTGTTATTTAAAGTAACTTTTGTTATACACACTTTTGCCGTATAATGAAGTATACATGAAAAACTATAGAAGGGGGTCAACATTGTTATAGGACACGAAAGACTAAATTTAGTATTTTAGTGGTAGCGTGGCAACACGCTCAGGGTACAGCTAGTATATATATATAGTTCTGAACGGACCTCATTTTCATCATCGGCTGGGTAGGATCAAAGGACATTTGAGGGAATGTTTCAAAAATCGCGTCATGAGTACGACCTCATAGCTGATTTACCTTAATTTAATATGCTAATAAAAACTAAAACGCACATTCAATCAGAAATTTAAACTGACGTTAAAAATTATTTATTTTGAAATGTAACATTTCTAAATTTGTGAGTATATATCAATTTTATTTTTAAATGTTGGAGTATTGTGGTCTATCTTGAGTATGTAAACCTTGTAAATCATGTGATACCTGTCAAACGGGCACGTCTTTTACAGTCTGTTAGTTTGTGTCGTATTGTAAATGGAGCATTATAAACATTGCTTATAGGGATATTTTTCTTTTCAAGTAGTTTACCTATGAGAAGCCTCGTTAGGACTACTCGGCTATTCCTATACGGCATTTATGTTTATCATTTAATGTCTTAATAACCAGTTGTGTTGTCATTCCTGGTGTATTTTGGTTGATCAGTATTGAGATTGTGCTAATTACGCGATTTTTGAAATATTTCCTCATACGTCCACCGATCTCAACCCAGAAGATGATGAAAATGAATGAATATTGCTGACGCTCTAGCGGTCGCAATTTTTGACCGATCGTTACCAAACTCGATACTTCTACGTTTTACGTAAAAATGTAGATCAAGTTCGTTAATGGTAAAAATCGGACCAGTGGGAGATGGGATTGAGGGGGAATTATGAAAATTCGAAATATCTCCGTTATTATGCGTCAGATCGAAAAAGTGTATGCACTCCATCCTGTTGAAAATGTCCTATAAACGTTGTTGCATGTTTTCTTTATGTTGACTAACCGAGATATTTGATTTTTTTAGTTTTAGGCCTTCAGTAAACCCCCTACTAATTTCATAGTACCAACAAGCTGTTATATTATGAAGCATATTATTTAAAGCCTATATACCAAATATTGTTCTCATTGAACTTTTACTTTTTGATATAAATGTAATGTACAGCAGCTGCTGTTCCAAAGTCAGTCTTGAGTCCGTACCTAAAAGTACAGCCCTTTTTGGTTATTTTCAATAATTAATGAATAATAATGGAGGTAAATGCAGTCATGTAACATATTATTAGAAAGTATGTTATTGAGTGCTTGAATTTATATATGACCCTGAATTTTGAAATAATTTTTGATTTTCTAATCTGGACATCAATTACCATTTGCAAAAACGGTCGTATTTAATTATTTTTGTCCAAATTTAATTACTTTAATTTTCATTTTTAATCCCTTTAACTCTTTTATTAAATCATTGAAGAATATTATGAATGGTCATATATGTTTTATTACATTAACGGAAATATTCAATGAATTACGTTCAAGAATATTTGTTATTAATTTTTAAACTTTATTTTTTAATGAAATTATTGGACATCAGTTTTTGTCTAAAATACCATAGGCATACTTCCTTATAATTAAGTACGTTTAAAATAATTATAAATTAACAGTTCGTATTTATTACCTTTTTTTTTTAATATTCTCTTGTGATATTCATCAATTAGAACCTATAATTGAAAAAAAAATGATTGATTAATTCAGTAATATGAATATCTATATTATTATTATTTGTATTTTATTTAAGCATCATGTACCTCCTCATCCACTATCTCTCCAATTGTAAAAACATCTTAGTTAAATTGTACAATTTTTTTCAATATATTTGTTGAGATGAATTATTAAATAACACCTCCTTAAACCCCTTTTGACTTCAATTCAAAGTTACTTGGTCCATTAATATCCATTTACTATGCTTCTGATATTTAATTATTGTTATTAATTTGATATTTTCAGTTTAGCCAACTCATTTCGTAAAAATTCTCATTGCTTGCTCATTTAATACTTTGAGATTCCTTAAAAATGTCAGATCCCTGACGTACATTGCGCTGCAATAAACAGTTTATTGTAGACTTATATGAATAAGGGTATAAAATTAAAATCTTAATATATCACTTTGTTTTCCACTACTTGATGTTTTTTTTATTTCCAATGCTGCGTGACCTGAAGTTCCAATGTCTGTCTGTGTTACTCGTCATTGAACGAATGAAATAAAAATCGTGGAAATATAGACTGAATTAATTGACGCTGTAAATTATCCCTTCATTTTCATTCTTATGTCAATATTGGCCATTTTACGAATTTTGATGAATTAATGTCACTATAGTTATCTATTATAATTAAATACGTTATATATAATTATCAATTTACAGTTCGTATTTATTACCTGTCTTATTTGTTCCACAAGCTGGATTATCATATTTGGATCTTGAATCTATAATTGAAAAAAAAAAGATTGATTAATTCAGTAATATGAATATATTATTATTATTTGTATTTTATTTAAACAACATGTACCTCCTTATCCACTATCCCTCCAATAGTAAAAACGTCTTAGTTTTTCAAAAATGGTCCAGAGGATAGCCATTGAAAATTCAACTTATTGAAATATAACCTTAAATTGTACAATTTTATTCAATATATTTTTGCATGGATATTAAATAACACCTCTTTAAATCCCTTTTGATTTCAATTCAAATTTACGTGCTCCATTAATATCCATTTACTAGGTTTCTAACATTTAATTAAAATTATTAATTTAATTTCAGTTTAGCCAACTCATTTCATAAAAAATCTCATTCCTTGCTCATTTAATACTTTGAGTTTCCTTAAAAATGTCAGATCCCTGTCAGAAAACATACTTTTCATTAATGTAGTTGTAAATTATTAATACTTCTTTATATGATCTACTTCTTTGTTTAATTTACTTCTTTATTTAATCTCCATAATTATTTTAAATTATAGAATTAAATTACCGACTGTGTACATTGTGCTGCAATAAATAATTTACCGTAGACTTATATGAATAAGGGTGTAAAATAACTACTTGACGTTTGGTTTTTTTCCAATGCAGGGTGGAAATATAGACTGGATTAATTGACGCTGTAAATTATCCCTTCATTTTCATTCTACAACAGAAATGTCGATTCTTCCTTATGCATCCTTGAAGTCAATTGGCCATTATACGAATTTTGAGGAATTAATGTGAATATAGGCATCTATTATAATTAAAGACGTTATACATAATTATCAATTTATAGTTCGTATTTATTACCTGATCCATTTGTTTTAAAAGATAACTCCTGATTTTTGGATCTTGAATCTATAATTGAAAAAAAAAAAGGTTGATTAATTCAGTAATATGAATATCTATATTATTATTATTTGTATTTTATTTAAACAACATGTACCTGTTCATCCGCTATCCCTCCAATAGTAAAAACGTCTTAGTTTTTCAAAAATGGTCCAGAGGATAGCCATTGTAAATTCAACTTATTGAAATATAACCTTAAATTGTACAATTTTATTCAATATATTTTTGCATGGATATTAAATAAGACCTTCTTAAATCCCTTTTGATTTCAATTCAAATTTACGTGGTCCATTAATATCCATTTACTAGGTTTCTAACATTTAATTATACTTATTAATTTAACTTCAGTTTAGTCAGCTCATTTCTTAAAAATTCTCATTGCTTGCTCATTTAATACTTTGAGTTTCCTTAAAAATGTCAGATCCCTGTCAGAAAACATACTTTTCATTAATGTAGTTGTAAATTATTAATACTTCTTTATATTATCTACTTCTTTGTTTAATTTACTTCTTTATTTAATCTCCATAATTATTTTAAATTATAATTTATCACGGACTATGTACATTGTGCTGCAATAAACAATTTACCGTAGACTTATATGAATAAGGGTGTAAAATAAAGATCTTGATATATCACTTTGTTTTCCACTACTTGATGTTTGGTTTTTTTCCAATGCAGCTTGGAAATATAGACTGGATTAATTGACGCTGTAAATTATCCCTTCATTATCATTCTACAACAGAAATGTCGTTTCTTACTTATGCATCCTTGAAGTCAATTGGCCATTTTACGAATTTTGAAGAATTAATATGAATATAGGTATCTATTATAATTAAATACATTATACATAATTATCAATTTACAGTTCGTATTTATTACCTCATTTATTATTCGTATAAAATCTCTTGCGATTTCTGGATATAGAAGCTATAATTGAAAAAAAAAAGAGATTGATTAATTCAGTAATATGAATATCTATATTATTATTATTTGTATTTTATTTAAACAACATGTACCTCTTCATCCACTATCTCTCCAATAGTAAAAACGTCTTAGTTTATTAAAAATGGTCCAGAGGATAGCCATTGTAAATTCAACTTATTGAAATATAACCTTAAACTGTACAATTTAATTCAATATATTTTTGCATGGATATTAGATAACACCTTCTTAAATCCCTTTTGATTTCAATTCAAATTTACGTGGTCCATTAATATCCATTTACTAGGTTTCTAACATTTAATTACAATTATTAATTTAATTTCAGTTTAGCCAACTCATTTCTTAAAAATTCTCATTGCTTGCTCATTTAATACTTTGAGTTTCCTTAAAAATGTCAGATCCCTGTCAGAAAACATACTTTTCATTAATGTAGTTGTAAATTATTAATACTTCTTTATATTATCTACTTCTTTATTTAATTTACTTCTTTATTTAATCTCCATAATTATTTTAAATTATAATTTATCACGGACTATGTACATTGTGATGCAATAAATAATTTACCGTAGACTTATATGAATATGGGTGTAAAATAAAGATGTTGATATATCACTTGATGTTTGGTTTTTTTTCAATGCAGCTTGGAAATATAGACTGGATTAATTGACGCTGTAAATTATCCCTTCATTATCATTCTACAACAGAAATGTCGTTTCTTACTTATGCATTCTTGAAGTCAATTGGCCATTTTACGAATTTTGAAGAATTAATATGAATATAGGTATCTATTATAATTAAATACATTATACATAATTATCAATTTACAGTTCATATTTATTACCTCATATAATAGTTGTATAACATCTCTTGAGATTTCTGGATCTTGAATCTATAATTGAAAAAAAGAAAAAGAGATTGATTAATTCAGTAATATGAATATGTATATTATTATTATTTGTATTTTATTTAAACAACATGTACCTCTTCATCCACTATCCCGCCAATAGTAAAAACGTCTTAGTTTTCCAAAAATGTTCCAGAGGATAGCCATTGTAAATTCAACTTATTGAAATATAACCTTAAATTGTACAATTTTACTCAATATATTTTTGCATGGATATTAAATAAGACCTTCTTAAATCCCTTTTGATTTCAATTCAAATTTACTTGGTCCATTAATATCCATTTACTAGGTTTCTAACATTCAATTAAAATTATTAATTTAATTTCAGTTTAGCCAACTCATTTCGTAAAAATTCTCATTGCTTGCTCATTTAATACTTTGAGTTTCCCTTAAAATGTCAGATCCCTGTCAGAAAACATAATTTTCATTAATGTAGTTGTAAATTATTAATACTTTTTTATATTATCTACTTCTTTGTTTAATTTACTTCTTTATTTAATCTCCATAATTATTAGCAGATTTCCCTTAAGGGAAATCAGCTATTGAGGTTGTACTCATGACGGAATTTTCGACATTTTTCTTCAAATGTCCATCGATCCTACTTAGTAGATGACGAAAATGAGGTCCGTTCAAAGTTGTATATATATATATATATATATATATATATATATATATATATATATATTTGTCTGTTACCACTCTAGCGGTCGCAATTTTTGTTTGATCATTACTAAACTCAAAATTTAGTCGTTTTATGTAAAAAGAAAGATCAAGGTCGTTAACGGCTGAAATCGGACCAGTGGGAGGGGGGGTTTAGAGGGGAGGATTTTCGAAAATTCGAAATATCTCCGTTACTATACGTCGGATCGAAAAATTGTATAGAATCAATCTTATTGAAAATATCATTTACTATAAATATTTTTCTATACATATTTTCCGTATCATGAGTATTAACCGAGAGATTTGTATTTTTTGTTATGAGTTCCGCTTTCAGTAAACCCCCACTCCCGCTAGAGACAAATTAATAATAAGCTGATATCTCATGAACCACCTCATTATTAGGTTAAATAACAAATATTGTTTTCAACAAAGCTTTATTTTACGAGGTACAAACAAATACGTTCTGTTGAACCCCCCCCCCCCCTCTTTTCTTGGACTACAAAAATCTGAGTGATTGAGATAGAAATTATTTTGATTCATTTCAAATTACTCCACTAACTATAGTAAATAGTATCAAATAAAAATAATACTTTATATTCAGATATATTTCTTTAATTGTTTGTTTTTCCGGTCTATCTATCGATACTGCGCGACAAGGTTGGCTAACCTGTTTGTTTACAATCCAGCCGTATTACGTTGTAGGGACTATTAACTTTTATTGTAAATTCACTGAAAGATTTCTCATTGTCGTTTGTAATTATTCACTAATATTCACGGAAGTGTTACCTGTATGTATATTTATCTATTGTAAACCTGGCTAACCTGCTTGTTGCTTATTCATGTGAAAATCTCATAACCGTCTGAATCGTATTTTGCCCCCCCTTTCTATTTGCTTCCCGGATTCCTAAATTTGGTATGGTTGCGATTAAAATTATTCTGGTTTATTATTAATTACAGTACTAGATATAATAAATAGTTATGAATAAAATTTATAACTTATATTCAAATATATTTCCATAATTTGCTTTTATTTCCGGTAAAAGGTGGCTAACCTGTTTGTTTACAACTCAGACTGTTTGCTATCAGGAAGGTTCTTACCATTTGACTTGCTCTTTATTTGTTTACTTAATATTCACAGCAGTATTAAGTCTTACAAATAATAGATATTCTCTGGTACTATTTAGTGTTGGTGTAATAAGTGTTCAGAGCGCTGCTATCATTAGAGGTAAGTCCATCTTTTGTGTTCTTGTTGTTTTTTTGAGATTGAATTGTTTTTAATTTAATCTCGGAGCCTAACGGACGAGAGTTACTTTCCCGCCAAAAGCTAGTTCGGCCGTTTCCTTGACTGGCTCGGCTCTCGTGAAATTTCTCTATTGTAAAACTTCACGTGGGAAATCTGCTTAGTTTACGCAGCCCCTGCGTGACGGACGTTTTTAAATTATAATTTATCACGGACTATGTACATTGTGCTGATATTTCTGAATATAACATATTAACTTTATTGCAAACTATTTAGTATATCTAGTACTGTAGTTTATAATGCATCGGAATAATTTATATTGCCATCACTCAAGTTTTAGTAGTTCAAGAACTAATGTTTGGGAAGGGGCATATCAACAGTACAGATTTGCAAATACCTCTAAACGTGTCTCTAAACCATTTTCCCGAGAGCCAAACATTACGAAAACGGCCGAACTAGCTTGTGGCGGAAACTCTCGAATAGAAACGACAATAGCTGATCTCATCTCGTCCGTTATCCGCGTAACTTAATAAAAATGAAATATCTTGTTTAATATTCAAGATAGAGAATAATTGTATAGAGCAATATTTATAGTAAATTTAATTTGCAATAATATTGGTTCTAAACAAGTTTTCCATCCGACGTATAGTAACGGAGATATTTCGATTTTTTGAAAACCCCCCTCTTAACTCCCCCCTCCCATTGGCCCGATTTCAGCCATTAACGCACTTGATCTTCCATTTTGGATAAAACGAGTAAATATCGAGTTTGGTAGAGATCAAACAAAAATTACGACCGCTAGAGCGCTAACATATATATATATATATATATATATATATATATATATATACACTATATATGTATATATATATATACACTAGCTAAGGTAACCTGCTTCGCTCGGGAAACCATTTGAGGCTGAATGATAATTGTATTTTTTTTGGGCAAGGCTTCAATGTTTACAACTACACTTCCCGTCTTGGGGCTTTGTTTTCCCGTGAGGGCCAGGCAGGCGACTTATATATGAGAAATTTTACTTTTGAAGAATTAATAAAAATGTGGTCCTAATCAATTCCTCTCCACTTTTTAACTCACATTTTTGAATATTTCAAACCATAATCATGGATAGCATTTCTTACAATTAAATATCATTTATAATGAAACCTATTTCCTGTTAAACCCCAATCCGAGCACATATAGTTAAAGCATATTTTTGTACATTAGATTATATTCGTAATAGTAGAGCTCACTGGAAATCACTTCCAGTAATGCCAGCTTTTCACAGGAAACAAGTTAACTCAATTAAATGTTATAGCCTCTGGTCATCTTCCTCTCCAGCATGAGGCTATCAACATTGTTTTCCCTAAATTATTGATTCAAAGTATTATTTTAATAATTTATCTCCCAGATGGAATTAAATAATAGTATTACCGTAAAGATAATTCATTTAAATTCAAAAAGATAGGTGAGGGGGAGAGATCGTAGACCTCCCCGAAAATAAGTAATACTTTAAATCATATCAAATTTAAATAGATATTGCCTTTTTTCATAATAACATTACCATTAACGTCCAATTATTATGATGGTACACATTGGTTTCAATATCATCAAGATATCGGAAATAAGATAATATATTAACAGAATCAAAGAGTTTGATCCCTATAACTTCTGCTATCGCTCCTTGTGACAATTCAGCATGACTTTGTTTAAATAATACATTATTCAAATTAAATAACGGAAATGCCCTTATATTTTACATTTCTATTGGAAATAAATAACAAAGTTATTTTCTAGGAAAAATAAATAAATTAGAAGGGGGCGACGGAGATAAATAACCCCACGAACCCGAATCATATTTAGAGTTATCATATGTGATTAAAACAGAAAAACATTTGTCATAATATGCATTCATTAAATAATCTTAAATAAACACTAATAAAATTAATGACTCCCACTATATTTTTAGCGTATATCCCATGTTTACTTCGTTTTACCAAAAAAGTGAATGCAACAAAAGTTATTCTTAATAGTCAAATAAACAACTTTTGTTATGTGCATGTTTGCCAAGAACTACTATATTCTCAGCAAACATGCACAACGAAATATCACAATTTTTCTTTTTAGGCCTGCCTCATAACCTCAACTCCCGTTTGTACCTAAACATTTTAATATAGCTTATAATCATCGAAGAATTAATGATAATTCACATGCAGAGTTTTGTTAAGTTTGGTTCAATCGTTAGTGCCGAACAAAATTGGTGGCTCCAGTTTAGTTTTTAATGTATATCTCGTCTATACTTTGTTATACGATAAAAGTGAATATAACAAATGTTACTTTAATTAACAAAATAAACAACTTTTGCAATGTGCATATTTACAGAAAAACCAGTTGAAAACGAAATACATACCGGTATTTTTAATTTCAGGCCTCCCCTACAACCTCCAATCCTACCCGACCCTAGAAATGTTAGTATGGCTTATTATAAGGAAGGCGTTAGTGCTATTACACATGCCGAGTTTTATTTAGTTCGGTTGAGTCTTTTGAGCCAAATAAAATTGTTCACTTCCACTATAGGTTTGAGCGTATACCTCGTTTATAATTCGGTATAGGACAAACGTGTCTATAATAAAAGTTACACCATATAACAAAATCAACAACTTTTGTTATGTGCATTTCAGGTCTCCCTTATAACCCCCACTCCTGTTCGACTCAGAGAATATTAACATAGCCTAAAGTCTAAGTTGGGTTAGTAGTAATATACATACCAAATTTCATAAAATTGGGTTTAGCCGTTTATGCAAATTTTTAGAAAAAAGAATCAATGTACAGACCGAGGTTACAATTTTATATATATATATATATATATATATATATATATATATATATATATATATATATATATATATATATATATATGTGTGTGTGTGTGTGTGTGTGTGTGTGTGTGTGTGTGTTATATATATATATATATAATTTTGGACGGACCTCATTTTCTTCATCTCCTGGGTAAGTTTGATGGACATTTGAATTTTTTTTCCTAAAATCTCGTCATGAGTACAGCCTCAATAGCTGCTAAAACATATTAGTTGTCCAATAATACTGCAGATGAGAACCGATGTAAATTCAACTTATGTAAATATAACCATAAATTGTACAAGTTTATTATTGTACACACTTCTTTAAATCCAAATGACTTCAATCCAAATTTACTTTGTTATCAAGGAGCTAATATATTATGACTAGTCATACGTGTTAATTATATACTCACTTGTTGTGATAAAGGCTTAATATTTGGCTCTATTGATATCAATTGTTCGGGATATGTTATTCGATCAGATGTGAAGGCTGATACAAAAGAAACCAGGGCAATGCATACTAGCAACATTATAGTCCTGAAGGAAGACATGCCTCACTCTTTCTGTTAGAACACAAAGAAATTAATGCTATGTTGGACAAGTGAGATAACAAGCAATTTTATACATTAAATCAAAATCTTTTTAGCAGATCTCATTTAAGTAAAGAGTTACTGAATTTTAGATGAGAAGATTCAGGCCTATTGTTTAATAATTATAATAAGAATTATATATATATATATATATATATATATATATATATATATATATCTGTGCGTGTGTGTATAAATAACAAAATAAGCTGGCGTCTTTCTCAGCGCACCTGTATGGGTAATTTTTGTTTATATGGTCTATGAAAGTTTGGAATCTTATAGATTTAATGCTGAAAATTATGGAGGTTTCTTAAGTGAGAGTGCAGCTTGCTATTTCATCTTTATTTTTCATATAAATAACGATTGACAAATCTTATTATTAAAATTATGATTTTAGGATAAGTATAAACAAGTCGTTCAGATCATCTTTTTCCAGCCCATATTCTATTAATGTCTTCACTGTTTTTTTATTTTTGTATGGACTCCTCTTGAGCCGAACAATAGCCTAATAACTGTCCAGTCTTGGATTTCGTATCTGAGAAATAGAGGCAACGTGGTTCGTATATTGCTTTCTTCTCTTGGTCCACCTCATCTGCTTGTTTTTTTTTTCATCTCAAGACGGACAGTAGGATCCAGAATTAAGAACTTCTTTTCTTTTTCTTAATGGCTAAAATTTCTGCGCTTCTCGGAGTGCCGTCTGAGGAATTGCAAGTCACCTCTTGGAATATATCCCAATCTGGGTGATTCTTTTTCAAGAGTAGAGCAATTTGAGTCCAGGCCTTATGATGACGTGAATTACGCATCTGCTCACCCCATTGGCAGAACCCTAGGACATGGGGAAGGGTTTCGATCTCACTCCAATGCCTACAGTGGGTGTTAGTCTGTTTTCTATGCGCTCGGTTTGTTGCCACCAATAACAGTTAGGTCCTAGTTTGATAATATATTAGTATGAAAAATTCAACTTCTAAATTATTGAGTTTATTAAAAAAAAGTGAGGTGTGCCAGTACTTTTTTAACCCACTGTATATATGCACACACGTTCTACTTGCCTAAAGACCTTTAAGATATATAAAGAACACTACGAGTTGGGTGATTCGGAATCAGAGTTTTACTTTGTGAGTGATCAACCCTCTGTTAACCAGGGAGAGCCAGAAATGAGTTGATTCTAGTAGAATGCCGGGCCTCACGATCCCCGGAGGCCGTGCAATCGTCATTTGGCTGAGAAGGCCAGTTTGCAAGACAAAGGGATCTTGGAGAGTCGAAGTCCTTCGTCATCCCGACGAGCTGTCAAACTGATTTATTAATTAGACTCTGGCCATTCATCAAGCATTCGCGACAACAGAACGCTAACTGTAGTACTGACGCTGCGGTCACCCATCCAAGTACTGACCATGCTCGATGTAGCTTCAAGTCGGACGCTTTATCACTGGTACGTAAACGCCTTGCCTCATTTAAATATATGCCCCCCCCCCTACACCTGACTGAAGGAGAAAGACCAAAAGAAAAAAAAAACATGTCCTTCTTCTACGCATGATTTTTCTTTTGGTCTTTCTCCTTCAGTCAGGTGTAGGGGAAAATAAATAATAAAAAATAAATAAATATATGTGAAAGAAGCCTTTTTAGTTTAGTCTATATAAGCTATCACTTCGGATTATCGTTTTTAAGGAAATATCCTGATAACAACAAAATTTCATTAACGTATATTCTAATTCAGCTCTGATATTCCGAGCCAGTATTCTCTCTTCAAAGCTTGAGCTGCTGTTGCAAAACTAGGATTTTTTTGGAATAGTACGAGACGATTGAAATTAAAAGTGATCATCACTGAATAAATTTGGGTCTATACTTCTTAAAAGGATAGTAAGAGTTTTGGTTTTTTTGTGCCTTATATAACTACTCTTAAGGATCTCTCTCAATATTATCTTCCCTTCAACCAATTAATTAAAATATTGCCAATGTTTTTTAAAAAAGAATATAATTTAAACTTACCTATATTTAGTTGACAGATGAGCAAAATGATCATTCAGTGAATGAACTGTTAAGTTTTACTTCTAATGTTTCGGTATATATGCACTGTTTCTTCCTTTTGGAGCAATCAATTTTCCAACAATCAATCGTTTTTATTGCACATTTCGTATTGCTTATTTTCTCGTTGCATTGTTATACGAGTCTGTCATTATAGCTGCTATGATTGCAGTGTATTGTATCTTATGGAAATTTCTGATAGGATTTTTAATGGGGCAGTAATCTATAACTAATTATAGCAGAAAGCACTCCGTACAGAATGTAATTGGTTCTATGGATAAATAACTATTTTAGTGTTCGTTGTCTTCGAAAACCTTGCTTATAGACTGGCTGCTCTTTCCGTCCGTTTTTTGAGAATTACTTCAAAATTATTCATTTACTTGGCCTTTGTAATTTTTCTCATTTGGTAATTTATTATTCATTTGACCATGTATAACTCAATTTATTCTATTTATATTGAAATCGTTTTTAGAAAAATTATAAAATTTTCAATTTAACCAATTCTGTGGTAAAAATGTTCATTGATATCATAAAAGTGTTTTTAATGTTTCCCGTGTTGGTCAATTGTTGTATCCCCACCCATTACTCTGAGTTTTCTTAGAAATGTCAGACCCTGTCAGAAAACATTCGTTATAGTATTTGATTTAATACTTCTTTATATTAAATGGAACTATAACCGCTATAATATTTTTAATTATATTATATTATTTGAACATTTTACCGCAGGCTTATACAAAAAAGGTTCTGAAATAAAAATCACGATATATCACTTTTTTATTACTTCATGTGTTTTTAAGTGAAAGGGCATTTCTTTTCTAGTTTGCAGCATTGGACCTTGGCAATGCTGTGACTTCACAAATCCAATTGTTATAAACTATCATTGTTACTCGTCAATGAACGCATGAAATAAAAATGGTGGAAATTTAGACTGGATTAACTGATGCAGTAAATTATCTCTTCATTTTTAAGGGAAAAGGGTGGTGACCTACAGAGATAACCCGTCCCAATTAGCCTTAGTTGCAAAATGGACACGTTAAGAATTAATAAATAAAAATAGAAATCATTTCATGTACTCTTAAATGAGACGAGTACTCTCCTAACTAAACCACGTACATAACTGGATAACCGAATTACTGCGTTTTAGCAGATTTCCCTCAAGGGAAAATCCCTACCCAGGAGATGTCGAAAAATGAGGTCCGTTCAAAATTATATATATATATATATATATATATATATATATATATATATATATATGTATATATTTGTCTGTTAACGATCTAGCAGTCGCAATTTTTGTTTGATCCTTACCAAACTCGACATTTAAACGTTTTATATAAAGAGACAGATCAAGTTCGTTAACGGGTGAAATCGGACCAGTGGGAGATGGGATTAGTGGGGGGAATTATGAAAATTCGAAATATCACCGTTACCATACGTCGGATCAAAAAATTGTATAAAACCAATTTTATTGTAAATGAAATTTCCTATAAATATTGTTCTATACATTTATTCTCTATCTTGAATATTAACCGAGATATTTGCGTTTTTATTTAATATGGGCCGATAGGGGAAGACTGAGTTTCCCGCCAAAAGCTAGTTCGGCCCGTTGCTGTAACTGTTCGGCTCTCGTATGGAGATTTCTCTATTGTATAACTTTACTTGGGAAATCTGCTTAGTTTACGCAGCCCCTGCGTGACGGACTTTTCTCTTTGAGTTTTGAATTACTAAATAGAGTACTCGGCTTCATTCCTTTTCTCCCTTATGTGCCCGCCATGTTAAGGTAAATATTTTCATTAATCATAATAATCAATTCACTATGGGTATTTATTACCTCTCCTTGTTTTTAGGTTTTATTCATGAACGCTATCTCTTCACCCACTATCTCTCCAATAGTTAACTCATCGAAACTAAATTCGTTGAATGCTGGTCCATGGAAGTGAGGTTGGAAATTCATCTTTGTGAAATAATCGTTGTATAAACATTTATATTTATAGTACAATTGTAATGTGTTTGTTCACATTACAATTATTAAGCGAGTGATGAATAACATTTTCTTCAGACTTTAATCCAATGTTTTTTTTCTCTTTTCAAAATTATAATATATTAATTCTAGTTATAAATGTACGTATGCATTTTCAGGATGGCGACGTATGAGTGGAGGTTTTATTGTCTCCTCTATAGCATAAGGTACCATTCTGTCAGCTGATACAATGGAAACCATGGCAACGCATGTTAGCAAAATTATATATATCCAAGAAGACATGGCTCTCTTTTTCTGTCAAACGCAAAGAAATTAATGTTATATTGATGAGAAAGATTACAGCTATACAATTCAATCAATCATAAGGCTTTTAGCAGATTTCGTGTAAGTAAAATCAACGTAAGTTCCAATCTTAGCTTGTAAACGACAAGATTGAGGTTTATATATATATGCAACTATCTAAGGCCCAGCTTCGCTCGGAAAATCATTTGTGACGAAAAGATGGTATTTTGTTTTTAGCAAGGCTCCTACGTGTACAACAACTACACTTCCTGTCTGGGCGCATTGTTTTTCGCTGTAACGTGAACCGTAAGGGTCAGTTCCCTCTCTACTGTTGGGCACACCGTGAATAATTCAAATCATAAACATGGACAGCTATTATTATAATAAAATATTATGTATTATCTACTTATTTTGTATTTGCAATCTAGGTAAGTTACCTGACGATGCCCGGGAAATCATTGTTAACTGACTAATGATGGTATTTTTATTGCAAAACTTCAATGTGTACAAACAAATGCAATTACATTTCCCTTCACGACGTATTGTTTTTCCGAATGAGCCTGTTAACTTTTGGTGACTAATAGAATAGATATTTTAGATTTGAAGAATAAATGAAAATGTCTTCCTGGTCAATGCCTCTCTCCTTTTTGAAACACCGTGATTGAATAATTCAACCCATAATCATGGATAGCATATATTATAATTAAGTAGCATCTAAAATGTACATAATTCCTGTCAAAAACCAATCCGAGCACGTATGAGTTATGCATAGTTTTGTAGGTAAGATTATATTCGTAATAGTAAATCTAAGTAGAAATCACTTCCAGTAATGCCAGCATTTCACAGGAAATAAGTTAACTCAATTAACTGTTTTAGCCTCCCGTCAACTTCCGCTTCCACATGAGGGCTATCAACATTCTTTTCCTTAAATTATTCATTCAAAATATTAATCACTTGGGGTATTTTAATAGTTTATGCCCCTCATGGAATTAAATAGTAGCTTTACCCTTAAAGTAATTTCATTTATATTCAAAAAGATAGATAAAGGGAAGAGATCGTAGCCCTCACTGCAACCCAAGTAATGCTTTAAACAATCTTTTCGAGTTTAATCGAATATTGTCTTTTGTCATATTGACATTACCAAATAACGTTTAATTGCAATGATTGTACATAGTTGTTTCAATAACGTCAAGATATCGGAAATAAGATATTACCAGAATCAATGAGTTTTATTCCCCACAATTTCCGCTATCACTCCTTGTGCAAATTCAGCATGAATTTGTTTAAATAATACATTATACAAATTAAATAATGGAAATGCTCTTATAGTTTACATTTCTATTGGACATATCTATTGGAAATAAATAACAAAGTTATTTTCTAGGCAAAATAAATAAAAGAGGGGAGGGGTGACGGAGATTTATAACCTCACTAATCTGAACATACTTAGAACTATCATATAAGACTAAAACATAACATCGTTTGTCATAATATAACTAAATTAAAAACACTTAAATAAGGACTAATAAAATTAATGACTCCTGCTATAGTTTTAGCGTATATCACGAGTTTACTTCATTTTACGACAAAAGTGAATACAACAAAAGTTACTCTAAATAACAAAATGAACGACTTTTTTTATAAACACAATTGCTGAAAAACAAATAGAAAATAAAATATCGCGAATTTTTATTTCTGGGATCCCTTATAACCCCCACTCCTGCTCGTTCATAGCACTGTAGATTCAAGTAATAACCTTGGGGGAGTTATTACTAATTCACATACCGAGTTTTGTTAAGTTCCGTTCAATCGTTAGTGCCCAAGGTTGCTTACGTTATTAGGTTGAGGTACCTAAAACGGATAAGGCTCAAAACTCTTCGTCTGACAGATCTAAGAGGTAAGTAAACATATCTGTACTAAATCATAAACAACCTAATACGAGGAACAGACGCATAACACCTACTGACTAACGGACAACTAACTCAGTACAACTTTTGACGGGCTTAAAGATGGTGCCGAAAGCACTTACCAGCTGTACTCGACCATCAGCCGTGTCGACGACGGTCTTCACCGGCAGGTATGACAACAGTATCATTTATACT